>OW387024.1:47059919-48259919 GCA_936439885.1 Nowickia ferox
AAATGCATCTTTATCCTCCCAACACTCTACAAAATTTCTTATAATTTTACTAAATTCATATCGCTGACAACATGATTACTATAAATATGGTTCATATTTTTCCCACGCTGCTAAAAATTGGACTTACTTAAATATTCAATCGTTTTAGCTTTAGCTAAAGTTCTGTTGCGGTAATAATGATAAATATGAGCAAAGAATGAAAATTAATCTAAACAAAAAAATCGATAATGACTATAAACAGAAATATTAATACAACAAACTTTTGTCTGTCATCTAAAAATGCATCTTTATCCTCCCAACACTCTACAAAATTTCTTAAAATTTTACTAAATTCATATCGCTGACAACATGATTACAATAAATATGCTTCATATTTTTCCCACGCTGCTAAAAAATACCCCTTACTTAAATATTCATTTGTTTTAAAACTGCTTTAGCTTCTAAACAAAAAATCGGAAAAGAACATAAACAAAAAAATATTAATATATTAAACTAATATATTTCACTAAGCTTGAAATATTGAACCTACTGTTTCCCTGTCACCAGCCCTAAGATATATTTTTAAAAATGCTAGTAAGCTCTTCAAAAGAAAGAACTCTATTCAATCACAAATTGTCCTTCACCAAAATGAATACAATTAGAGAGAAGATCAGTAAATTTATAGAGGACTTTGAAGATAAAATGTTATAGGAGCATAAAGAGATGCTCCCATTTTTGATGGACATGATCGATGAGAATGAGGAGTATGGGGTGGCGGAGGATCAAGAGAAGAGTGAAGGGCAGTTTGCTTGCTGCCCCCGCTTCACCCCAGGTTGGGGTGAAGGAGGTGATAAATGTCGGTGCACGATATTTTTCTTAAGGAATAGAGAGTGTGATGGCTAGCTATTACAAAAACTTTGTATAAAAAATAAAAAATAAAATAAAATTAATTAAAAAATTTGGATTGTGTTTTAATTCAAGATTGTGAGGAATCTTAGCTCATAGGAAAGATTATTAAATTAATGTACTAGAGTTTTTTAAACTTGTTGGTCTGTAGGAAATAATTCAAAACTTAAGCGTTCAAAATAAATTACAACACAATGTAATATTCAGTAATACATTACATTATCACTTTTTATACTAAAAGATGTAGATTTTTCATTCCAAAAGATCTAGCATCCCAAATTTTATATATGTTTACGGTCTTATTATAATAGATATTCAGTCTATTCATTTCTATAGCTATCAAATCTTTAGAAAATATAGATAAACTACATAAATTGAACTTAGATTTCCAATCTTTAAGAATGTATATGTGTATGAATTAGTATCAAACAAACTTACTGAATAAATATGGACTTCAACTGGAATCATGCTGAAGCATACATAAATCTGTATGAGTATCAAATAAATTTACAGAAAAAATATTGAAAGCATGCCGAAGCATGCAAATTTAAAAGAATGTCAAACAATTTTGTAAGCAAAGAAATTATATGACTCTGTGCTAAATGAAATACATAAATATGTATCTACTTTGTAAAAGAATAAAAAGAGTGAAATCGTAAATTCTAATAGTATAGATTTTTAATTGAAACACCACTACATCTCGGACGCTTGCGTCACATCTTTTAAAAACTAAGGTCACTACGGGTGAATGGGGAAATTGTAGATATGAATTTTGTCTACCGATGCTATAACTTTTATAAAAATCTGCATGTAGAAATATTTGAAGTAAAAATTCCTTCAAACGTAGATATTCCAATGTTTCTGACACTTCATATAGTGTCTAGGCTGAATTCATGGTAGAGGTGACTGAGTTTTTGAAGATCGATTTGGTGCAATGCTTGTTTATTAAACAGGTATTTCTTTGTATGTAAACTAATTTCTACATACATACATATACTCGCATATATGTATGTAGATATGAATATATTTGGATATGTACACACTCACATATGTATATATTTTCATTAAAAATAATGGATTTAAAAATTATATTAATGTTCTCTATTTCAAGTAGTAAAATCAAAAAAAGTAGTTATACATCAGAAGAAAAAAATAAATAAAACAAGACACTGACTGACCAGCTGATATACAAAGTTTGTCTCACATGAAAACAAAGTATACTTAAACATAGCAGAAATATGTATACAATACGCTAAACTTTAATACAATGAGAGAAAAAAAAATTTAAAAATAAAACAATTACAAAAAACCATAAAAGGCATAGACGATCACCCTTCATAAAATAAACATATAGCCTATTAATGTAAGAGATAGTAACATTATCAAGTAGTACAATTTGGGCAATTAAAATTTTAACATTTAATTACCCATAACGCCGACAAAGGACAGTCAGAAATTCCGACATACAAAGTCATCTTGTATACTAGAGGAACCGTCGAGAGGATAGACCAAAATTCACAGAAAACGACTTCGTTTTCTTTTGATCGCTTTTCAAGAAGAAAATAAGTTTGTTCATTTTGATTTGACTAATTTAAAAGTACATTTAAATTTAGTCTCATATCCATAATAGAAAGTCCGGAAAGTCTTATAAATTAAGTAATATGAATGAAAAAAATAGTTTTAATAGATGTGTAAGGATTCAAAACTAATTCGAATGATTTTCATTACAAAAAGAAGTAGCGGATGTTTTCAACAATAATGAGTATAACAATTTCATTATAAAACCACCATTTGATTTTAAATGTTTATCAATAAAAAAGGAAAGAGAAGCAAAGTGTTCTAAAATATACGTATGTAAAAGGTGAAGAAAAAAGACTATGGTTGTAAAAAATTTTACACCGAAAAATTTCTAACATCAACTTTAAACAAATGGAAATAAAATATATTAAATATTTCTACTATAGTTACTACAACTAGAGAGGAATTCAATTTTACTTAAAACAGAAACTCCTAACAAACTTTTAAGTAAGTAAATACATCTAAAAATTAAAAGAACGTTTTTTAATTTCAAATAAAAAGAAACTATGGAGATATTTCACATCTATACACAAAAGACCAGGCGAATATTTACAACAGCAATAAAAGACCTCACATGACAAAAAATGTGTTGAAAGAGGGAGCCCCAGACTTATTTGTATGTACATACATACATAAATAAAATCAATTTGTAGATCCATATGTACATATGTACACATATTATCAAATTTCTTACCCATGCTCAAGTATTTATTGGATTTTAACAATCACAGTTACATATCTACATCATGAAAATATACAAACCGTTCTCCAAGCTATTGACGCTTGAAGACGCAAGTCGAAGAACAAAAATGTACTTAAATAAACAAAATTATCACAGACAACCAAACTCTATCGCGCACACACACATACAAAAATCTGAAATTAATATTTATACAAATATAAACAAATTTCTGATCGACAGACTTTAACACTGGACAAATTTAAGCTTGATGAAATATAAAGCATGAGATTGCTCCAATATGAAAAACATACTAGGATTAGGGAAATTCAGATATATGATAATATTTTCTAGCAAAAAATATTCATATGAGAAATAATTTATTTCTACATACATATAAATACTAGGGTGAGAAAATCACATACACAAACAAATCCATACTAGAATTCATCTACGATAAAAGTAGGTTGTTTGTGGGGTTTCGCGACCATGATCCTCATACAAAATTTGGATCATGCCTACGCTACAGCCGGCATTTAAGTTAGTTGATTGGTTTGCTACATTGTGTTGTATGGAGTAGGGGTATGTTGTGTAAAAATCGACCATTACCGATGTTCTTTAGGTAGGGTGTCAAACCGCAAAGATGGTGTGACGATTGTAGGGTTTTGATTTTGTTGTGGAGGGGGTGCGTGTGTGTATGTATGTATGTTTTTGAAAATATATGTATGTGTGTGTATGTTAGTTTATAAATGTGCATACCTTAACCCTTTAACGGTCGTTGGGGTTAAATTCGACTCTATGATATTTTGTGTTATGAGGCGGCAGCGTGTTCGGTTTTGCTTAAAGTGAAGTCGTGGTGGATGTTATTTTTGTTGAAGTTAGAGGGTTAATACAATATGAATTAAACTACATTAGGGCGGTTTACGAAAGTCTGTGATTTTTTTGCTAGTATTTAAGGTGTTGGTTAGGATTTGTGTACTAATTTTGTATGAGAAAACTAACAACGATGATATACATAAGTGCCACCCTATTGTATTGTTGTTCTGTTGTTAAAAATTCTGTTATGGTTTTTTCATTCGTTTCGTTGATATGTATGAATGTGTGTGTGTGTGTATGTGTGTGTTTGAAACAGTTGATTAAATTTGTTTGAATTTGAAATTATTTGAATACAAGACTCTAACCATACACAACAATTTGAAATTATTTGAATACAAGACCCTAACCATACACAACAAAGTTGATAAGAAATAAAAAAACCCAAAGCAATACTATTTATGTACTTATATATTTTATTTATTAATTTGTTTAAAAATTTTACAATATAATAAAAAAATGGTAAAAAAGTTGGTGTAATTATACTTTTAGTTATTTAGTGCATCTTGTTTCTTTAGTGTATCTTGAGCTAGAACGATAACAAAAAATAATATTTAGATTTAATAATAATAAAATAAATAAAAAAACTATTTACCAAAAATTACCTGTTGCAGCTGCATTTATAGTTAGTTCATAATATTTATTGCTGCTGCTGCTATCTTCGCTACCTTTTCTTTCTTTTAAAAGGTAGTAGGTATTGCGGTCAAATTCCGCAATAGTAGCATCATCTATGGTGTTATTGAATATGCTCGGTAGGTATATATATTTATTCGCTTCCACCAGACAACGAATTTTTGTCCCAAAGCGTGTTTGTACACGCTCCATCTTCGTAATTTTATAGTTATGGTTAAAAACCATCTCTTTTACAGGGAGAATGGTTTTATTTTGACTTTTTTTAAATATTGTTTTTAGGTGTGCTTCCATTACTTGAATAGTAATTAAAGTAGAACTAGAGAGGGTTTTTATACAAAATTCTGAAATGTAATTTTGTTTCTAAACAGGAAAAATGTGGTTAAAATTTTAATGTTGTGAGAATTTAATTTTAAAAAGTTTCCGTTACGGTTTTTCAATTTTATAAAGTTGTTATTTAATTAAAATGTATGAGAAAATTTTAAAAAGTTTCTGTTGCGGTTTTTCCGTTTTTTTTTTTTTTATAAAGTTTCTATTTAATCAAATGTGAAAGAAATTTTAATGTATGCAGAGTTTTGTTAATATATATATATATATATATATATATATACATAAATATATATGATTTTAATTTTAAAAGGTTTCTGTTTCGTGCATTGTTTAAAATGTGTTTTCTATTTCATCATCATCATCATCATCATCATCGTCTTCTTCAGTACTGTTATACAAGTTGTTGTAGAATACAAATTGCTTCTTCTTTTTAAGGATTAGAGTATATGACCCCTTCACTTCTTTAACTTTCTTTAAAATGTGTGGAGTTGTGTTTAGATAATCCATCTGATTTTTAGTAATAATCAGAAATCGTTTAGGTAAATAAATGTAATATTCGTTATTTAGATCACATCTTATACTTTCACCATATTTTGTATCTACTCGATCTATCTTGTTGATTTCATATATAGTATTTTCTTCCATATTCTTTAAAGGTAAGTATGTAATATTAGAACTTTGAAACAATTTTCTTAAGCTTGCCCTCATTTTTTTTATTTTTTTTTGCTTTCAACTTTTCACCGTAAGACGAACTTTCAAACTGATTCTTTATATTCAATAATTGATAGTATAAGACGTTTTTAGATATTTCAATAACTTCTTATCAGTTGCGGTTAAGTATACGTGTATGCATACATATACATATATATATATATATATATATATATATATATATATATATATATATATATATATATATATATATATATATATGCATATATAAAAAGAGATTCAGTTAAATTAAAACTTTGATAAATATGTATTGGGGTCAATTTTTAAAAACTGGCGATAAATATTGTACTTGTCATGCACAGTGGAAAACTTTTCAAATAATAAATGCAATAGTTTTGGATATTATAATGCAGGTGTTTCTAACTGCAGAAGGAGGGACTAGAACGCAAATTTTTTCTCTTAATAGAGGACAACAAATGCCAACAAATATTCCAATATTTCAATTTAGTCACAATCAACATATAAAAATTGAGGTTATTGGTGGTATGATATCACTAGTCGGAACAGTCTATGAGGGTGGTTTTAAAGATATAAATGTACACTCATACAAACCATCATGCGCGTATAGTGAAATAGATGAACATGTTTTTAGTGGTACAACTAAATCTTATAATGGTAAGACTGGTATCCGCTCATTGAATAAAAATCAACAAAAACCTCTCCTCCTCCTCCCTCAAAAAATGGTTAATAATAGTATAGTTAAGAAAGCAGCTGGTGGTGCTAGCGGTGGTGATGATGACTCATTTCAATACGAAGATTATTAAATTAGTATATAAATATGAGAAACAATTCTTATCATCTCATTCAAAAATATATCGCTAACTTAAGAACATATATACATATATATATATATATATATATATATTAAAAAAAGAAAAATTAAAATGAAAAATATTTTTATCATATTTTTTTCATATATCTATATCATACAAGTGTTTTCAGCTTCATTACCTATTGATTTGAGTGAAAATGAACTTAAAAATACAGAATTTGCAATAAAATTACCGAATAATGATACTGTGAGCATACAACTAAATTTCAAACTTTTAAAGTATAGTAATGATTTAAATAAAAACATCGAGTCAACAACAACAACAAAAGCAGAATATGAATCAAACGAAGAACAAGAAGACTCCCCACCACCACCACCTATAAATCAATCTTTTACTGTTGAACAAGCTATTGAAGCATTTAGGCAAGATTTAGTAAAAAAAGAAAAAAATATTGCAGGAATAATTGAAAGTTCGGCTCCATTTTATAGACATTTTCAACTTCAATACAAAGATAATATAAAATTGAGAATCCGTTGTACATATAACAGCAATTACTTGAAACGTCGATTAAATATTTCATGTTTCGAATACCGTCAAGTTGAATACGAGAGAATTTTAAGTAATGGTGAAATTGAGACGGTTTCTGAGGATGATACTACATACCGATCCGATATGACATTAATCAACATTCAAGATTATACACATGATTTGGATATGGAAATATCATAAATTAACTAATATGATGAAATACATTTACTACTACTTAATATAAACTTTGTTGTTGATGTGTTAAGAACATTTATTTAACATAAATAAAAAAATTAAAATAAGAAAAATAATGAACAATCAGTTTTATTCGAAAATTTTACATGACTTCTTGAACGAAGAAAGGTTTTTGTGGTATAAACATGAGATTATTTTGAAGAAATTAAAAACTCAATTCGATGAATATGCATTTTATAAGAAAAGTAAATCAAAATTTGGATATCATTACACCAATTGTGTGTGGTCCAACAATGAAACAACTTGTGGACCTGATACCTGTAAATGTTCCCTTATCGATAACAGTTGGGATCAAGCATTATATATAATGAATTTTTATAATAATTTAAAAACATAGACTTTATAAACAGTTCTACAGTCGTCGTTGTGACTTGATTAGTACTAAACAATGTCGGAGGAGAGAATATTAGTTGTAGACGTACAAGGTTTTTATCTCAACAATAAATTCATTGTAAAAGAACTGAGTATTTCAATTGACGACTCACAAGTTCAAACATTTATTATTAAACCACCTTTTCCATATTCATCGTTGACAACAAAAGAAAAATATTCAATTAATTGGCTTTATAATCATCATCATGGATTAAAATGGAAAGATGGTGATTCATCCTTAACAAATATTGTGGAATATTATATTGCGCATGTTAAAGATAAAAATTATATTTATTATGCTAAAGGATTAGAAAAAATTAAGTGGATTCAAAATATTTTTAAGGATAAAATTAATTTTTATAACCTGGATGATTTAAATTGTCCAAATTTAAAAACATTATATCAAAATGATGAATCTGTAAATGTTTGTTGTTATCATAGAAAATACTGTATATGTGCTCAAAAAAATGTAATACTCTTAAGAAAGTTTATTAAATCAAATATTAATAAAGAAAACATAAAATTATAAAAGACATTTTTTCTTTTTTTGGATTTATTATTTAACACTTAAATCAGATAGAATAATCATCAAACATCATCAGTTCATTCTGAATACTTGAAATGTCAATAACAATATCTTTAAACGGAAACAAATCAACTCTGGTTGGAGAATATTTTCCTCCAATTGAACTCCCTACAAAATATGTTTGTGGACTTATTGATTTTGTAGCATTCAACTCCATACCTAATGTAGATGTTCACAACAATTTGTTTCATATAGGAAATCATATTATTACTATTCCGGTTGGTTCATATGAACTTGAGGATATTGATTTTTTCTTAAACTCAAGCTTAAAAGATATTGATGAATCAATTTATCTAGTAATTGAAGCTAACAATAACACACTTAAAACTGAAATAACCTCATCAATGGATATAGATTTTTCACAACCAAACAGTATAGGAAAGTTGCTCGGATTTAGCAAAAGTAAATTAGAAGTAAATTCAACTGAATATTATAACACTGATCAAAATCTTCAAAATGATAAATCTGTGGAAGTGATGATTGTAGATATTAATCAATTGAATACTACAAGGTTATTTGAATCTGACTTACCTGCACATATTACGAATGTTAATACAATACGCATTGAAAGCAACTTAACAACCGGATCATTTATTAATAATACTTCGAATCATGCTATTCATGAATTTCCTCTTGATGTTCCTCCAGGATATAAAATAAGCGAAAAACCTCGAAATGTTATTTATTTTCCCGTCAACTGTCAGCAAATAAACAACATAACGATTAGAATCTTAAATCAAGACGGTGAACTTATAAATTTTAGAGGAGAAAAAATCACTCTTAGACTCCACTTCAAACCAGAATAATGATAATTTACAATAAAAACGTAATGCAAAGAGGATTGCCATTCAATCCCTCATCAACTCGCATTCGAGAAACTATAAAAAATAAAAAAAACCCGTTAACATCATATAATATAGAATACTTGAAATCATTAGGATTTAATCTTCAACAATGAATGAAATACTAAATGTCCTTCAAAAACCTATATATGATGAGAGTATTGTAAAAAGGGAATATCATAGTTACTCTCCATATCTAAAATCATTCAACAACAATGATGAAATTCGTATACCAATTCAAAATCAGGATCTCTTTGTCTTACCAAGTGAGAGTATGATTTACATTCATGGTTTTATAGTGAAGAAGGAAGCAAACAAAGAGGTTCCAGCTACAGAGGTGAAATTTAAAAACAACTTTGTTTCATATTTGTTCGATGAAATTCGTTATGAAATTAATGGTTTTGAAGTTGATCGTACACGCAAACTTGGAATTTCATCTACCATGAAAAATTTTATATCATTGAATAAGGCTGAAAGTGCTACACTAAAAAACGCTGGTTGGTGTCTTAAAGAAACTTTTGTTTTAGAAAAAAGTCATTTTAGCTGTTGTATACCTCTGAAAATGTGGATGGGTTTTGCTGAAGATTATAACAAAATACTATTAAATTCGAAACATGAGCTCATTCTTCAACGTTCGACATCCGATGAGAGATCATATTATTCTACAAATACAACTGATCAGTTGAAGTTAACAATTCTGGATATAACATGGAAAATGCCACATATTCAACTATCAGACTTTGCAAAATTGGAAATGTTTAAGATAATCAACAACAAAAATTCTATACCAATTGCATTTCGTAGTTGGGATTGTCATGTAAATCCTGCACTACCAACGACTACAAAGGTTTTATGGAATGTAAAGCTTTCTCCACAAAACGAAAGACCACGATTTCTTATAATTGGTTTACAAAAAGTGAAAAGTAAAGAACAAGGAAATATATTTGACCATTGTAATATCTCTAATTTAAAAGTATATCTAAACTCAGAGTCATATCCATATGATGATTTACATAATCGTTTTGAAAATGGCCAGTATTCTGTACTATATAATATGTATGCAAAATTTCAACAAGGCTTTTACATGCGAGAACCTGAACCATTGCTGGATGTTAATGATTACAAGTCTTACGCACCGCTTATTGTTGTTGATGTTTCACATCAAAATGAAACTGTTAAAATTGGACCTATTGATGTACGAATTGAATTTGATACTGAAGCAAACAAACCAATTCCAGAAAAAACATCAGCATACTGTTTAGTTATTCATGATCGCTTAATCGAATACTCACCTCTAACAAGTGAAATTAGAAAAATTATTTAATTCTAATATTTCTTTTAAAATTTTTAATAAATGAAAAAACAAAAAAAAATTTTTATATATATATATATATATATATATATATATAAATAAAACAAGATATTTTTAATTCTTAATCAATGTATTTTATTAAAAAACATTTATAGTTTCTTTTTAGTTTAGCTTCGAAAACAAAAATTTTAAACATAAATGACCACAATTTATTGTATTAAAATTTTGATATCTATCATAATTATAACTAATGTTTTTTCCTAAATATTTTATTAATTGTTTTGGTGGTTGCAAATTGCCAAAGCTATCAAAATATTCGATTTGATTGTTGTTTTTCCAGTATGCTACCCAATGTGTGCCAGGGCCCTTTGAAGTATCCAGATTGATTATTCCACATTCTTTTTAAATGGTTTGCTGCTTGGAAGGGTGTTACACATAAACACACCTCTAAAATTTGGAATATGTTTTGCATATTTTCTCAAGTCTACATCAGAAAGGGCTCTTTTAGGTAGCTTCATTAAAAATTTTGTTGATAAGGCTTTAAATATAATCCAAAACCTTTTTTATATGGTTTTAAGAACATGCCTTTTCCCATCGCAATGGCTTCCATTGTATTATTGTGTCGTTTTGCTTCAGTCAGCTGTTCCTTTCCATTTTTAACTGCATTGATTGCTTTTGTAATACCAGATACACCACCAGCTAAACCACCAAGTGCACCCAGTGCAGCAAATATAGGGGCAAGTGGAAGAAAACCTCCAGATTTTGGTAGCGGTATTATTCGAGGCGTTTTTATTAACGATTTTTTCTTCCCCTTGAAAATATTGTTTACAACTTTTCGTGAAATCTTTATAGCATCTTTCAAGTTTTCACTTTTCTTTATATTCTTTCTTGCACTTTTCAATGCATGTGTAAACAGTTTGTGGGTATTTACTGGAGACGACTTTTTAGTTTTACTAATAACGTTACCCATACCGAATTTTGTTTTTGCTTTCATTGCAGTAGCAACAAACCAAGCGTTTGATTTTTCACCCAAACTACTATCACTTGCTTTGACCCTTTGCCAAGCCTTTTCAGTTAAAATTCTATCAGCAATATGTCTTTTCTCTAAATCTTTATTGTTTGAGTATGCTATATCGTGCTCTCTGCAAGCAGTATCCAATGGATTGATTCCTTGATCACCTCTTTCTAAACGTTTCTTTAATTTTGTACCAGGTCCGCAAAATTGATAACCGGGTAGATGAAGTTCAATGGGAAGTTTATTAATTATTTTATTTAGAAAACCTTTACCAATGAAGGATGGATGACGATTGAATATCTTTTTATAAATGATTGTCATATCTATTGATACTTTGTCGATTAAAGATTAAAATCAAATTGATTGAAAACAAATAAAAGAGACTGGTTTATATATTATGTTATCATTAGATTTCAGAATGCGCTTTTTTAAACAACATAAAAGGATTAACGTAAAGAATATCGAATCAAAGTTCGATTCATCAAATAAAATTCGTCATAGTTCATTACTACCGAATTCTATTCGAGCTCTTATTGTAGGTCCATCAAATTGCGGAAAAACAAATGTTATGATCAGTCTTATTGAAAGTCCTCATGGATTGAAATTTAAAAATATTTACTTATATTCAAAATCAACACAACAACCGAAATATAAGTACTTAGAAAGTCTAATTAAACCCATTAAGGAGATAAATTTTTCATCATTTTCCAATAATGATGATGTTCTATCGCCAGACGAAGTTAAACCAAATTCAGTATTTATATTCGACGATATAGCTTGTGAGAAACAAAATCATGTACGTGCCTACTTCTGTATGGGTCGTCATAAAGATATTGATAGTTTTTATTTATGTCAAACATATACACGTATACCAAAACACTTGATTCGCGATAATGCTAATATAATTATAATTTTCAAACAGGATGCAATGAATATTAAGCATATTTACAATGATCATGTTGGTTCTGATATGACTTTGAAAACATTTCATGAGTTAAGTACCGAGTGTTGGAAAGAAAAATATGGTTTTCTAGTTATTAACAAAGATGATCCTATGAATAATGGTCGATATAGAAAAGGTTTCGATATATTTATAAAGCTATAAAAGAAATATTACAGACACTTTAAAATCAGTACAAGATTAATTATTAAACTAATAGCTTCTCAACTATTAAACTGCTAACTGCTAAATTGCTATACTGCTATACTGCTAAACTGCTAAACTGATCTGTTTTGAATCTGTTTCTAATTCAACCTATAAATATGAACACAAATCTAGTTAATAATCTTATTAAAACTCGAAATATTTTAAAAAAGAAATATAAGAATATTTTGCTTGGAGAAATTGCAAATGATGAATTGTTGGAAAAGACATTGAAACCAATATCAAAACCATTAAAAGAATTAGTTCAATCAACTAATAATAATAATAATAATAATAATAATAATAACACCATTATAAAACATGAAAAATATCCGGATGGCTCTTTTAAACATGATCTTGAGAATAATAAAGTTGCCTTCAGTACACCATATAAAAAGAGTAAGCTTGATTATAACACGTTTTCTTCAAGCTCTAATAACAAGAAAATCGAGAAAAGTTCAAACACGTTTCAATCATTTGATGATGACCATGATGATGATGATGATGATGATAATAATGATAATGTTGATAATGAGGATGATAACAATGATGATGATAACACCATTGCAATACATCCCAATCAAAGTATTCAATATAATTTATCAAAAGTTAACTTAAATATATATGATAAAACCTATGGTCCTCATAAGGATAAAAATCAAATATGGAGACTGGGTAATGAACCCATCGCTTTCAATTCAACCAATATTACTGTAGGTAATTTAAAATGGCCCTTCACATCAGGCTTATATGAATTGTTAGTTTATAAGAAACCAATCAGTTATAATAAAACAGATTTAAATAATTATAAACAAATATTGGAGATGACTAATGTCCATAAACGAAATAACAGTATTAATGGCCAGATTAAAGGAAATCGTTCAATTAAATATACAACGATTATTAAAAACCTATTTAAACAACAGAAAATTCATGAGGGAAAAGGTTTAATGAAATTGAATAGAAAAAAGCATAATTATGTTTATTGGGATGATCCTAATGAATTGGTTGATAGATTGCGTCTTTTGATTTCATCAACAACAGCTGGTCACTCAAATCATAATAATGAAATTGTATCAATTATTGAGGAATTGAGAGAAGCAAAAATTATTATATAAATAGACTTAAAAATGTACAAACAATTCATATTCATAAAATGCCTATCGATAAGTTTGGACATTATATTGAAAGATCTGTAAGATACCAAAATCAACATTTCAAGATTCATTTGGATAGTGATCGTAATTTCAACTTTAACTTGCGGAGAATAAAAAATATTGCTAGTCCTGTATTGGAAAACGATGCCGTAAACAAAATTTACATGAAAACTTATTTAAGTGAAATAAAGAAACAACTGGATACAATGTATATGGAGAGAATTAAGGGAATGGAGGATCGTTTTAACGAAATAATACAACAACAAAACGTGTTGACTACAGAAAAATTTGATAATGTAGAAACTCGTTTAAGTAAATTAATACATGATCAAAGTATAATACTAAATAATCTCAATCAATCACTAAATGAAATGAAATCATTATTTAATCACAAAATTGATTCAGTTGAAGAACGTCTAAATGAAAAAACGAAGCTCATTACAAAGCATTTAAAGATAGATATATAAATCGTTTTTGATTTAAATTCAATATCAACAGCATTTAAATTGATGTAATCTGTAAGATAGACGTTAGAAATGGAGCGACAAGAAGTGGTTCAGGAGCTTCATAAGCAAGCACGTAGAAATTTCATTCGACGTCGAGTGGTGGTCAAGGGAATTGATGATCTTTGGCAAGCAGATCTTGTTGAAATGGGTGCTTACTCAAAATATAACAAAGGCTATAGATTTATTTTAACAGTTATAGATACATTTTCAAAGTTTGCTTGGCCTGTACCTGTAAAATCTAAAAGTAGTGAAGATATAACCAATGCTATGCAATCTATTTTTTCGCTAAAGAGAATTCCAAAAAACTTGCAAACCGATAATGGTAAAGAGTTCTATAATAAAATATTTCAAAACTTGATGAAAAAACATAATATCAACCACTATTCTACATATAGTATCATGAAAGCGTCTATTGTAGAACGATTTAATAGAACTCTAAAAGGAATGATGTGGAAAAATTTTAGTCTACAAGGAAATTATCAATGGATACATATATGCAAGGATTTAATTAATCAATATAATAATAAAAAGCATAGAACAATTGGAATGACACCAAAGTCTGTTAACGCAGAAAATGAAAGTTCTATACTAAAACAAGTCTATAATCATCCCAAAATATATAAATCTGGTAAACTAAAAGTTGGAGATCACGTTCGAATTAGCAAATATAAACATATTTTTTCAAAAGGATATACTCCAAACTGGACAACTGAAATTTTTAAAATTCGTACTTTACAGAACACAAACCCCATTACCTATTTATTGGAAGACTATCAAAGGAATCCGATTGTTGGTGGATTCTATGAACATGAACTATTAAAGACACATTTTCCAAATACATACTTGATTGAAAATGTTATTAAAACTAAGGGGCACCAGGCGTACGTAAAATGGTTGGGATTTTCCAATCAACATAATTCTTGGATCAATAAAGATGAACTTCAATAATATTATATATACTTCAATATGAGATTTATTTTTATTATATTATAAAATTCTCAAAAAAATAAAATAATATATAAAAAAGTTTTGTTTTGATTTTTTTTATTTCTAAACGATTAAATTTTATATCAACTTAGTTGAGTAAGGTTAAGAACAAGCACGATTAAATTTTATTCACACAAAAACAAATTGTGGTTACTTGTGTTTAAAATTCCTATTCAATAGATGACTATAGTTTAAAATAAAAACAAACTAAAATATTTTAATGATATTCTTTATTTATTTATTTATTTATTGTTTTTTTCACGTTATATATATATATATATATTCACTTATAATCTAAAATCACTTAATACTATTGCACAATATTATCACTTGAAGATGATGTTAATACATTTTCATTGGGATATGATGATGATGATGATGATGATGATGATGGTTGTTGACTATTTATTGCATAATGTCCCCATGCATATGTATTAATACTATTATCTCTAATAAATCGCTTATCATCTAAATAACTTAATGTTAATTTACTAATGTGTTGAGTATATATTTCATGAATCTTTGATCTAAATACATACATAGAATCATAGTACATTTTTTTTTCAAATAAACATTTTCTAAAGTCATTAATCGTTAGTCTATTGGTTACGCATTTTTTAACTCCTTTAATTTTTTTAATTTCTTTTTCCTCCTCATCAATTTTAATTGAATACATTTTAGCGCGTAAACCAATGAACTCTTTAATTATTTTACCATTACATTCATCCTTCATCATTCCTAATACTTTTTTATTGACAAGCGGTAAATTATAGATATTATCTTTCGGATACCCAGATGTATCAAACTGATTTCGTACATCGTTTCTAATATCGTTGTATAGATCATCCGTTCTAATATCATATATAAACGAGTCCGTGTCCATATAATTTAAATTAATATTTTCACAATATTTCGGTTTCATATATTCGTAGTGAAAATTATACATTTTATGTTTCGAGAGTTCCAAGACAGAAAATCCAATGTAAATGGGTTTGTCGTACACAGTTCGTACTCTTTTCAATTGAATCGCAACCATTTGTTCATGAATTTTCAGACAACTGTGAAAATTAGGTTTGGCAATAAGAGCTCTAGCTCCTAATCTCTTCCCCCTACTCTCCCATTCACATACTAATTTTATATCTTTTCTTTTATCAACATTTTCCATTGTCTTCCCATATACTGCATTATTTAACAATTTAAAAAAGTTCTGTTCAAATACATTCTTACCCAATGTTCGGTGATAGTTATTTATATCAATATATTTTTTCAACCAATCTGACTGATTAAATTGAAGAATTCTATGAATTTTCCTTAAAATCAAACCATGTTGAAGACATTGTTGCAGATTGCGATAGTGTATTATGTAATTGGTTTTATTGTTTAAGTCTGTTATTAATTTTTGCTGTTTCATGCCCCCAATTTTTTTATTTTCTGCACAGAATGGAAAATCGCTATGACGGTCGTGCAGTGTACTTGGATATTCCAAGTCTACTTCTAATATGTAACCAATTTCTGAGTCTTCTTCCACTACATGTATATTAAAGTCTTCAACGTTTTCAAACCATTTAAAATTTTTAAAGGGAAGATACTGCGACATTGCATATCCATATAAATTATTTACATCAAAATACATTAGATAATTTGATTCTTTTGTGGGATCATAATCATTAACGTATTTATTATTTACTATGGTGTGCCGTTTACTACACTGAACAATACCTCCCCTAATACCTCGTACAACGAAATTGTACATGTTAATATCTGTTAGTAATTCCAATTCTATTTTAGTTGTTTTCAACATTGCATCCCAAGATAAGCCTGGAGTAGTATAATATTGACAAGGGTCTAAATTGTAAATTTTCTTACAAACTTTACGGAAATTTTCAAATATATCACATAGCAAGAGAACATCTACTTTTAGATATAATAGAAGATAGTCCAACAATTTGTTGCAATTAAATGTATTCCAAACATTTTCAGCATGTTCATAATCATCTATACTGCACGACTCATTTGTAAGTTTATTAAAGAAACATGATCGCGGTGGTAGTTGTGTTTCCTCCAGCCGATCAACTGAGTTAAGAAAGTCATATGGAAAGACACCTTTACGCTTCATTAAACTGAATTCATTATGAGTTTGATAGATTAATTTTACTGTCGTCAAGTCATCATCAGACAAATAGCTAGCTAGTTTTTCTAAGCTCGACGGCATAAATCGAAAAGAATCTAGAAAACGTAATTCTATTGTCTTATCATTATCACCATTATCATCATCATCATCATCATCATCATCATTATCAACATCATTATCAATGGAATCATTAACCGAAATTCTTTTCGATATAGATACATATAATTCCTTATTGAAAGGAATTATATTTATATCACCTTTAATACATGATAATTCTCTAATAAACAAATGACAATCATATGCCGAAAGATTGTGAAAAAATATCGGAATAAAGTTTGCAATTTGAAATTCTAAATTGCATTTTTTGTGTGCGGGACCTCTATATTCACCCGTTAGATGACAATGATCAGCCACACGATCTTCAACAGATAGCAAACATTCACAAATGTGACAAATTTTGTCCTCCATTTGTCTGATCTGTTGAAGTGGTGTTAAGGAATTCATTGGTTTTACTACACTTAAATAATTCTTATAGATATATCTTATATCTTTAACTAAACTCTTAAAGAAATGATTAGGTGCGTCATCAGCACCATTATAAATTCTAAATATATCTAAATTAGAGTTAAATGTACATTTAATATAATAACTGTATGCAAATGGAATGTGCTTTTGTATAGATTTAATATTTGGAGAATTTTGAATATCAACTGATTTTAGAATACATTCAAAATCAGCGTATACTATAAAAGGTACATCCATTTGCTTTTTAAAATTCCTAAAACTTACTAAATTATTGTCTTCAGTTGGCATCTTAGTTATCATTTTATTGCAATGCTGTTTGTGTATGTTTAATGATGAATGAGAATGGAAGTGTATTAAACAGGTATTGCATACATATGCCATAGTTTTATGTTTCGTTACTTGACTTTTAATTAATCTGTAAGTATAAAGAAAAACTTAATTAGTATAAAATTATTGAAGAATATATATTCTTTACAATTACCTTGATATATTTTTTATCCATACATAATGGAATCTTCCTTCTCCTTCCTCCAAAAGCAACAAATTGATGTGTTGGAATTTTTCCTGCACAGTAAAATAGTATGGACCGACTATATTATTATCATCGCCCAATCCAAACACATTAATACTTATATCAGGATTTTTACTTTCGAACACTTTGATTTTATTAAGTGGTAGAGGAAAATGCAGACTTTTAAAATTTAATATTATATTATTTTCAAGCGTTATGATTTCTTCATTTATGTTGTTAACTTTATATGATGAACATCTATTGGTATGCAAATCAACTGGATAAAGTGCTGATATTATAGCCCACTTAAAACAATATATATCAGTATTTTGGACATTGATGCAAGCAAACTTTCTCTGTATTGTTAGAGGTAATGGAATATATTGTGACCCTTTAATACATTTATATTTGTTGACATTGATTTCAAGATGTGATATTTTAATTAATGACCATCCGCTATCACGTTCCTGAAATTCACTCATTTTTTTAATTATATTATTACATTGTTCATTATAAAGGTCAATAATGTCATCACTTGTCGTTGATATGCTTAGGATCACCATTTTTGTTTGATGCGATTTAACTTCTATGATACATGTATCATGATCTTCCTTAACCAACATATACTCGCAAAATAATTCAATATTAAATTTTACACTCGAATATTCCTGTGTCACATTATATAACAATTCCATGACATTGTCTCTAATTGTATACAGAAAGTTTTCTGGTATTAAATCAGTTTCATTGCTATTTTCAATCAAATATGTTATAATGCGATTATTGAATACAGACTTGATACACTTTAAACTACCGTCATCGTTATTATATTTCTCTGTTTTTTCCGCACTGTTAGTTTTATGCATATTTGTTCTTATATGATAATGCCATTTAGTATTTGATATATATGTTCTACATTTGTCACAATATATATTGATTGCACCGCTGTCTGATATAGTATGAGAGTGTTGTTCCCATTCCTCGCGGTTTGAAAAATATAGCTTACACGTTGTACACTTAAACGATGAGGAAGACCCTTGATGATGTAATCTAATATGTCTCCTTAAATTTGTATTTGTAGTGAACTCTTTCTTACAAAATTCACAAATAAATTTAGTCATTTTTATAAATATTTTTATTTAGACGTTGTTAGAGAAAAGTGGTTGAAATAAGAATGATGATATATTTGAACATATGCAGTATTTAATCTCTTTCTTAGAGTATACGATTTACATATAACTTTTTTTTCAGTAATTACAGTTAAAGAATACATATGTATTTGTGGTTAAATAGTTTTATTTTAAAAAACATTTCTATCCATATATTCATTTCTTATCACAAACGTAAAATTTTTATAATTCTAATTATAAACTTTTTACAACAATAGAAACCACTGCACCTGCGTTTGCTACAAATATTATCAACTTTTTATAAACTAACATACACACACACATACATATATTTTCAAAAACATACATACATACACACACGCACCCCCTCCACAACAAAATCAAAACCCTACAATCGTCACACCATCTTTGCGGTTTGACACCCTACCTAAAGAACATCGGTAATGGTCGATTTTCACACAACATACCCCTACTCCATACAACACAATGTAGCAAACCAATCAACTAACTTAAATGCCGGCTGTAGCGTAGGCATGATCCAAATTTTGTATGAGGATCATGGTCGCGAAACCCCACAAACAACCTACTGATAAATTAAACCTATTTCAACAACGCCCCTCCCCTCAAAATCACAGTCAGCCTAAAGTTCTTATAGATATACATACACAAAATCTGATGGTAATATACAATCTATCAATCTCAACAACCTAAATCACGATCAGCCTTAAACTCATATAGACATACATACACACAAATACGGATACATATACATGAACACCTTCACCTCATCTCTCATTAATCATGATCAGCCTTAAACTCCTACAGATATATACACAAATTGCGCGGTTATATTACATGAACACTTCGCCCCTCATAAATCACGATAAGCCTTAAGTTTCCTACAGATATACATACACAAATTCTCGAAGTCACATACAATCGATCAATCTCAACAACAATTCAAATTACGATCAGCCTTAAACTCCTACAGACATACATGCACAAAAATTCCTACAGACATATAAACACCCAAATTCTTATAGATACATATTACAATAACACCGCTCGCCTACCTCAAATCAAGGACAGCCTTAAACTCCTACATATACATACATACACACACACACACACATACGCACATTCTATCTATATATCTATCAGAACAACACCCTCCCCCACCTCAAATCACATTCAGCATTAAACTCCTACAAACATACATAGACACAGATTCTCACGGACACGTATTACATGAACACTCTCACCTTGCCTTTCATAAATCACACACAGCCTTAAACTTCTACAGACATACATACGTACATGCACACAGATTCCCACGGATACATATTACAACAACACCCTCACCTACCCAAATCACGGTCAGCCTTAAGGTCTCACAATCTAGACACACCCCGCGCTCCACCAATCACAGCCAGACTTCAATTCCTACAGCTAGACACACCCACAAATTTTCCTTCGGCATTAGGAAAAATCATTTCCATGATTTTCCCGTCGGCATTTGAAAAAAATAAACGTGTTTTCCCGCCGGCATTTGAAAAAAATAAACATGTTTTCCCGTCGGCATTCGAAAGAAATAAACATGTTTTCCCGTCGGCATTTAAAAAAAATAAAGATGGTATCCCGTCGGCATTAGAAAATCATATACATATAAAAGCTTCAAACCTATAAACCCCCTTAATGTATTCCCACAAACATACATACATATAAATTCCCACGGTCATAGAAAACCTGACTTATTGAACCGCCCTCGTATGTAGTAATAAACAAAAACTTCTTATATAAACAAAAAACAGTTAATGTAAACAAAAAACACTTAATGTAAACAAAAAACACAATTTCTCAAATTTCAGACAAATTTCAGCAAAATTTCAGTAAAATTTTAAAATTTCATAAATTTCAGTCCAGAATTTTTAGAAATTTCACACAAATTTCACAATTTTAATTGCGGTAGAACCGCTAGTTTCCTACTACTAAGGGCTAATAAATCAGTCAATGATTATATGTATTTTATTTTTAAATTTTATTTAAACAAAAAGTGTTGTTTCTCATCGAACAATTAAATCAAACTTAAAGAGCCAACGTTGTGCATTTAAGTTGTGTTTAAGTTTTACAAACATACCATATGTGCACATATTTGTTTTTGAAAGCATGTACATGAACATCATGAGGTCGTATTGAAAAGAATTTCATGATATTTTCATATCATGAAATATAGAAATAGAAAAATGCATTCGAATGTTCTTTTATATCATAAAATGTGTTTATTGCTATTTTACTTTTCTGCACATTAATAAATAAACTTTGTTATTTATGCTGAACAGCTGTTTATTTAAATACATTTTATATTTCTATGAAACTTAACTTAAACTATGTTTAAATATTCACTGATTTATTGACCATAAGTATGTAAATATATATTCACGTTTACATACACGTTTCGATTCAATTGTCAATTGAGTTTTTCAATTGAATTGATTCTTTGCCAAACACTTCATAAACCGATTTAAAAGATTTTCATTCAACTACCAAATTTATAGTTTTCACAATTACAAATTTAAAACTTCTATTGCATTCATTCATTAATTTTTATATTTTTTATTTAAAATTTAATGAAATTTTTATTTAATTATGTTTATTAAGGTCGAGGTCGTTTTTATTTAATTAACAGTTTGTTAACATCGTCAGGAAATAAGCAATTGCAATTGATATACATATACCTACATGTATATGTGTGTACGTGTATGTATGTGCATGTGTGTCTGTATGTACATGGGTATGCATGTGTATATACATATAAGTTATGCGGATTTAAATAAAAAGTCGCGGCTTGCTATTGTACTGAAATAACTCTAAATATTTATTAATTTCTTTCTTATTTTTATACAAAATTTGTGGTTATTTTTACGTTTTCAAATAATTTACAATTTTTTACTTGACCTAATTTTATGGTGTTGGTTTACAGTTCAATAAAATTACAATATTAACTAATCAGCAATATATAATAAAAGCAGTTTCTTATTTTAATTTTAATTTCTTTTAATTTACTTTCTTTTCTTATTTGATGTTTTTATTGTCAAGTAATTTGATATTTATATTTAAATAAATCAGCTAAAATTAAATAGTGCATTAAAAAGTATTCAATGTAGTTTTTATGTAGTTATAGTTGTGTGTAGTGTTAATAGGTGTATTCACTAGTATATGATAACTTCCCCCTTTTTAAGCATCAGCGTCCCGCTGATTAAGTGTTATGGATAATTTATTTTAATATCAGGGAATTCTGCAAGTGTTGGAAATCTTAATGTGTTTTGATGATTTTTACATTTAGGATACAACTGAAGCACCAATATTACTGAGAACCCGCAAAGTAATACGAAATTTTAACTTATAGAGACAATGCCCTTATATGAGAGATTATCTAAATTTCTTATATTTTTAAGTGAAGGTGATGGAGGTATTGTAAGTCTAATTTTACCTCCTTCTCGGTTAAGTTTCCCTGTAGTATAGGTGGAAGAATTTGAGTGGATGTTGTTTGCCAATTCGAGTATTTGGCATCATTAAGAGCTATTGTTTCATTAAAGAAGTTTATGATAAATGTACCATTTAGACTTTGTGTAACATTACTGTATGTAATATTCCCCATATAATTTGTTAAGAACAGTGTGCTTTCCGACAAAACTTCAACTATTGGCCGATTTTCCATTTGGTACTCGCAGGTTGCGTTTTCCCCATTAAGTAGGTTAGCTAAAGAACGGTCTGATCCCAGACTTTCGACTTGGTTTAATTTGCAGACTGTTATGCCATCAATTGTTTTGCATTTCTACTTAATACCGTATTTGCTTGTGTGAGATACTAGTAAGTTAGTAAACTTGAGGTAAATTCTCTTATTATTATTGACTCTAGAACGAATGATTATATTATTATACACCGTATCGTCTGTTTGTGGTAACGATACAACATACATAAGAAGGGAATTTTTTATGACCATTGAAGATTCAGCAAACTGAAGAGCCTCCACCTCATTTCTATATGGGAGTGTTTCCGTTTGAGAAAGAATATTTGAAATGTCACCTTTGTTCAGTATCTGGGAATGCACTATCCCGCTTTTCGCAAGCTGACTCGCCATTACAATTTGGGGTATTTCCTCCTTTACCAATCCTAGTCTGTTAAATAGTGTTTGTGCGTATTTAGTAGTATCATTGCTATTTACTTCGGTTATGATTCCATTGTAGTCGTCCAAAAGGTTGTTTGTGGTTTTTATCAAATATTCGTTTATTGTGTATTGCCTATTATTATTGTTAATGACATTGTTTGTTCTGCTGAGAATGTTATCACTATCTGTAGCGTCGGGGTTACCGGCTATCCACTTCCAGGCAGACCCTATGCAATTAACAGATCTCTTGTATTTCGTTGAATTCTTGACATGGAGTTGATTTAAAAGGTTCTCTATTCCAGTAATTTGGTATTCTATCTGTAGGCATAGTGTTCCTTCAATCTGTATTTGGTAGCGGACTATTGCTTTTATATCTTCGACTATCTTCTCATATTCTCTAAGGTTGATCATATGTATTACTTTAAAGTTTCCATTACTGATTTTTCCAATGCCTTGCTTAACTGTTACTAGAGGACTTTTGTATTCGTACACGTCCACAGTTGCCTTCGTTCCGCAAATTATTAACCTGAAAGAGAAATATTTGTAAATTTTTTAGATGGGACTTGTGAATCCTTTTATTGTCAGTTGTGGTAACTGTAGCACTATTATCCTTCCCCACTCCTGGCTTATATTTTCTTGGTTTTGACTTCTTACGATTTTGTCTGTTAAGTTGAATTTTTTGATTCCTCTCGATCTCATTTCTTAGGTCGTTGTTAACTATTTCTTTAAAATTAGCTAAATTTTGATAATTAATTATATTTGTCCTTCCAAAACAGACGTCAGCAGGTTTTTTCTAAGTGACCGAGTGCACCCTATTATTGTATCTGTCTACTGTAATGGTTATCAATTCCTTTAAGGAGTAGGCAGGATACTCTTCACGAAGACATCTTAACATTTCAATCAGTGAAATCTTTCAATAGACCCATTTACTTCACTTTTTTGTGGCGGTGCGAAATAAGTTTCAATTCCCAAGCCTTCTATATAATTAAGTACTATGGGGCTAATGAAACTACCTTCATTATCCATTACAAGCACTCTTCGTGCAGAAAAGTAATGAAGTAGATTAATAATTTTGTCTCTAATGTGTAAAACGGATTTATTTTTTATGTGAAAAAATTTTACGAATTTTGAGAATTTGTCCACACATGTTATAAATTTCTCGCGTTGGATTTCCATTATGTCAATGTGCAGTATTTCTGTGGGGTACGATGGAACTGGATTTGGATGAATTTCAGGATTTGGAGGGTGTCTATCGTATTTATTTTTACTGCAAACTTCGCAAGACTTAATAAAAGATCTGATTAGTTTCCCTAATTTTGGAAAGTAATACTTTTCCAGTATTTGATTTTTATTTTCCTCAGAATTTCTATGAGCTCTTTTGTGCTCATTTGGAATAATTATAAATTGTTGTTCTTCATTTTCAATATCCTCCACAAATCTTTGCGTAATTCTTATACGAAATTTCGAGAAATTTTCCTGGCAGACTTCCTGCAACAACACGAGATGTTTTTCAGGGATTTTGATCCCATTCAGAACTGTAGGACTTAGTTTTTCCTTTAATACTTGAATTAATTTACTCTTATTGAGTCTTCCGATTTTTACGTAATGTCTGTGAAAGCTTTTGTGTGGATTTTCGTAATAATTAGATCCTAATTTATCAGAAAAAATTATTTGGTTCCTGAAAACGTTAATTGGGGCTTCACAGTGTGGTATCAAAAGTGTACTATCTTCTTTAGCACTGTGCTGAGAAATATCATCAGATGATAGACTATTTAATTCAGGTGGCAATCTTGAAAGAGCATCGGCTACTATATTTGTTTTACCTGGCTTATATATAAGCTTGTAGTTGTACTCTTCTATTCTTGCTTTCCACATTTTCAGCTTTGCATTGTTATTGCTATTACTTAGTGCTAAAGTTAGAGGCTGATGATCTGTAAGAATTTTTATTTCTTTAGCTCCATAAAGGTAAGAGCGGAGTTTGTCAAGTGACCAAATTATTGCCAACATTTCTTTGTCTATTGTAGAGTAATTTTCCTCTCTTTTGTTTACGGATCTTGATAGATAAATTATTGGTCGATCTTTGCCTGTCGTGAGAAGAAATGGTTTCTCAAAATCTGGAAAGGTTAAAATTTCTGATGATACAAGAAGTTCTTTTAAATTATTAAATGACTTAAGTGCCTTATTATCCAATGTAAGAGTAATTTTTTTTTATTGATTGGCTTTTATCTGAGCATTTGCTCCTCTTGTCAGGTTTGTGAGAGGTTTTGCCACTTGAGCAAAATCTCTTATAAATCTTCTATAATAAGATGCAAGTCCGAGGAAGCTTTTCAAATCCTTGAGGTTCTTTGGTGGTGGAATTTGTTGTATTGCTGAAATTTTTGCTGGATCTGGAGAAATTCTACGCTTGTCCTTAGAAATTTAGATTTTTCAAGATTTAACTTCAAATTAGACTTATTGAGCAAAAAAAACACTTTTTCCAGATTTTCGATGTGTTCTTTTCTGTTCTTGCCAAAAACTATGATGTCGTCAATGTAAACATAGCAGGCTTTTCCTAATAGTGGATGGAGGACATCGTTCATCATTCGCTGGAATATTGCTGGTGCGTTTTTTAGGCCAAAGGGAAGCCTTAAAAATTCAAACTTTCCGTTGTTTGTAGAGAATGCGGTTTTCTCTATATCTCTGTCTCTCATTTTTATCTGATATAACTATCACTGAGCTTATGTCCGACACTGGTCGGGACTAATAATTATATTTCGATTTAAGTTTTGATTACTTATTGTTAGTTCATTTTTGAAGATACAATAAATAAATATATGAAAAAAAAAAATTTATCTGCTGGAAACCAGGAGTTAAATCGAGTGTCGTAAAGTACTTACTTTTCCCCAGATTAGAGAGTGTACTGTTAATATCGGGAATTGGATACGCGTCCGGAATCGTTACCGCATTTAATCTTTTAAAATCTACAACTTTCTTTTCTACGATCCACAAAGGTGAGTTGTACGGACTCCTTGAAGGTCTTATTATACCATCTTTTATCATTTTAGTAATTTGTGCCTCTACTTCCGATTTTAGGTGACTTGGATATGGATATGATTTTGCATATATAGGTTCGTCTGTTGTTGTCCTTATTTCAGCACGGACATTAGTTTCGATAGACCCAGAATCAGATACTTGTCCAAATAGCTTAAAATTTTTATTAATTAAATTTTCGATGTCCTTTTCTTCGTGCTGTAGTAGTTTAATATTATTAACTTGTTTTGATACTTTCGCCTTAAGTTGGATTTGTATACCATTAAGTAGATGCAAGGTGTTACTTTTCCTATCAATTATAGCTTCGAGACTCCTAAGGGTGTCATCGCCTATGATACCGTCAAACGATTTGAGTCCAGGAAGAACAAAAAAATAATGTCTTTTTCTATTCCCAAACTTTTAAAGAATTTTCCTGTTACCATTCTTGTGATGGGGATCTGACCGGCTGGAGAATGAATTGTGAATTGGGAATTAACAGGCTTAGAGTTAAGTGATAATTTTTCTGAGACAAAATTTTTGTTTGCACCAGTGTCTATTAGGAATTTAAGTGATTTTCCGTCTTTCGTGTGTAGTTCTATATAGGGTACGCTAGAGAGGCCTGCGTCATAAAATTTATTTGATTTCCCTCATAATCCCCGTCATCGTCCAATAAATCAGGATTTTGTTCCTCTTCGCCGTTCACCTCATAATTCTCATCAACATCCGACTATTGATCATGCGATTCCAAAACTTCTGTGTTAAAAAGACGTTGCTGCTTCCGTGGAGTATTAGAAGAGTTTGATGAATCCGGTAAAGGTGACTTTTCGGGTCTGTTCATATAATTAATTTGGCGTGTCCTTACAAAGGGATCTACTTCCCTTGGTATGGGAGGTTTAGGCTATGTGGGCCTAGGTGGTGGCAAATTTGGTGTAAATTGTTGTGTTGGTGTATTGTATATTCGAACCCTATCTGTTATATTCAAATTTCTTTGTGGGAAATTTGCCTTGTTATTCTTACTTATTTGGTTAGGTGGTAATGTTATGTTGCTAGAATAACGTGGATGTATGGAAATATTCCTAAAATTTAAGTTTCGAAACTCGAGACATGAAATGTATGCCTCGGGTAAAGTTTTTGGTTTTTGAGTTGCAAGCATACGTGAGACTTCTCCATTTATTCCCCTAGTGAAGACATCTAGTGCTCTATTTCTGTAGCTCGAAATTAAGGCTTCTACCGTTTCATTCGAATAGTTATCGGTTTTAATTTTATTTATTATTAGTGAAAGCTGATGATTTATTTTAGCATAAAATTCATCAATTGTGTTGTTTCTCTGACGCATTACACTCAATTCGTACTCTAATGTTTGTACGTCTCTTTTATCAGCGTAATGTAGAGATAAACAGCTTTTGATTTTTTCCCAACTTTCGTCGAAAATGTTGTAGGAGATCAGAGCCGTGTCCGGTGGACCTTTTACTTTCTGGCGAATATGTTGTAAATTTGCCCTGTATATTGGCTTATGCTTTACTACTTTGTAATCTTCCAGAATGGAGTCAACATTGTGAATTCATGAAATATATTGTATTGGATTTCCTTCGAAAACTTGAAGGTCCCTAACAGAATCTGGAAGTTTCCTAATATCTTGTAAGTCCGTTTCTGTTCGTGGTACTGGAAGTGCCACTTCGTCAGGTTGGGAACGTTGAATTGCCCTCTAAAGGTCGCTCAACCTATTGTTGAGAACCCTAACCTGTTCAATCTGGGCGTTAAGAGCACCTGTTAATTGTGTGATTGCTTCTTTTATTTGGTCCATATTATAGTAAAAACACAGGAATAATGTTTAGTGTTTTAGTGTAATTTATGTTAAAAATTTGATGCTTAAGACAGGTTAACTTTAAAATTCATAAACGAATTGGAATTTTCTTCTTTTATAATTTTTTTCAAAAACTGATTAATGCTTGATATATTTTTAGTTATTCTTTTGTGGAAATATTTATTCTTTTCCTTTTAAATGTATAACTTAGTGGCAATGCAAAAACTTATTATTAAAAATTTCTTTTTAGAAATTGATTGATTTATTGATTTTTTAAATTTTAAGAATTAAATCTCATCACTGTTCTTAATTCTTTTTTTAATTTGAACAATTTTCCTTCTCTTCACAAATTTTGCAGAAATAATAATAATTTCTTATCAGTATAATTTTTTGAAGATGTAACAATTTCCTACTTTTTTATTTACGATAGAATAAAAATAAAAAATCTCTTACATAAATGTGAAAAGCAGCATTCCGGACGGTCCGCGGGATCCTTTTTGGGGCTTCAGCTTCCTACTAGGGTACGGGTGTCGTCACAACTGAGGTTTGTTCGTATGAAAGCTATATTTCCAACAGCACAACACGGGTTCTTGTGTTACCGGCCCTTTCCTCACGGCTTTTTCTCCGCATAAAGAATTTAAGTTTATTTCCTTTAAATTATTATTATTAATAAAGAAAAATTTTCACTGATTTGTCACGGTTTTAATTTTGTATTTGTGAACACTTTCACTTCTTTAACTTAAACCTTTGAATTTTTTTATTTTGCTCGGACGCCAGTTATGCGGATTTAAATAAAAAGTCGCGGCTTGCTGTTGTACTGAAATAACTCTAAATCTTTATTAATTTCTTTCTTATTTTTATACAAAATTTGTGCTTATTTTTATGGTTTTAAATAATTTAAAATTTTTTACTTGGCCTAATTTTATGGTGTTGGTTTACAGTTCAATAAAATTGCAATATTAACTAATCAGCAAAATACAATAAAAGCAGTTTCTTATTTTAATTTTAATTTCTTTTAATTTACTTTCTTTTCTCATTTGTTGTTTTTATTTTCAAGTAATTTGATATTTATATTTTAATAAATCAGCTAAAATTAAATAGTGCATTAAAAAGTATTCAATGTAGTTTTTATGTAGTTATGGTTGTGGGTATATTCACTAGAATATGATAACTTATATTTATATGCGTCTCTATTACTACTATAGTTTTTTCATTTAAAAGTCAATTTTCGAAAAATTTTATGACATGTTTCAAAACCTTTTTTATAATTTATAAAATATGAATTTCAATTGCTTATTTCTTGACGATGTTAAGAAACTGTTAACGAAATATCGAAAAAATTAATTACAATTAAATAAAAACGACATCGAACTTAATAAACATAATTAAATAAACTAAAAAGGTCAAATAAATATAGTTAAAATTTAATGAAATTAAATACAATTTTGAAAATACATATTTTTTCTATACAAAATAAAGCTACAAATATAAATTTTGACGGCTAATCAAGAGACTCGAACACACAGCACAATCGAATTAAAAGATGACTAGTCAACATGAAAAATCAAAATATTTTGATTTTTTTCCAACCAACTCGACAACTGCAAAACAAATCAATCAATCTGTTTAATAAGAGGTTTATGAAACAAATTTTATATGGAAATTTGAGTAATAAACCTTTTATAAAACCAAAATATTTTTTATGAATTAGCCCCTAAGCCTTTGCATAAAAGTTTCCATGCGTGCATCTGTATTTACATATGTATATTTACTTTATTTGTATTATATTTACAATATTTGCCTTTGATGGTTTGCCTTCGGCAAAAATTGTTTAATAGTAAAATCGTCGACGAACGATTAAATAAATCGCATATACATCTCCAATAAAGCCAATAAATCCAATAGATCGATGCATAAATCTCCAATAAAGCCAGCAGCATTAGCAACCAAAGAGTCGGAATTTTCACCTTCAACAGCAATACGTTTAATAAACATAACATATGGCCAAGATGTGGCTCCAAATGATAAACATATTGATTTGGTGTTTGTTCCACACACTTGATGTCATGTATGATGTCAGTATAGGTTTCTGAACACTTTCGCACAATTCACTAAAATATTCAACCATTTCGTAACTGTTAGGATCAACCTAAAAGAGCAAAAAGAAGATTAATAAAATTTGTCAAATTGCTTGCCTTCTTTTTGAAAAAGAACTTACGTCTAGTAGCAAAGCAGCCCTTAACATTTCCAAAATAACACTTTAAATTTTACAAATTCAGTGCCGATACTTAGGCTCTAGCACCAAAAGCTGACAATATTTGTGGCTCAACACTGCGATTTAATGCAGGCAATATTAAATTGGCCAACAAAACGGTCATGATTTCATCACAATAAGAAATGAATAGTTGATTTAGAGCTTGCGCAATGTCGCCTGTAAGTCCAACAGCTGCGCAGCAAACTTGATACTATTGTAGATTCTTTCTTCAGTCCCATGTCAAGAAGGGTTTAAGGGCGTCCATATATTTTACGAATTTAAAGCCCAATAACTCAACTAAAGTGGAGACGGCTAAATATGCGACTTCTTGTACGTCTCCTCCCGAACAAGAATTTAACATGTTCAGTAAAGCGTTCATGATTGCATCGGACATTTGCGGAGCATCATCTTCGCGTACCTTGCGTAAAACACTCTGAAGAGTGGCACACAACAACGATTGGATATCATTAAACTGATGACGATCATTATGACTGACAATGTGTGATTCCATTTGCACTACTTGATTGAGGCGTTTCAATATAGCAATTGTTATGGTATGGCCATGCTCAAGTATTTATTAGATCTTAACAATGATACTTAAATATTTACAGCCTTAAACTCCTACAGACATACACAGTGGAGATGACGTAATACACAAACACAGACACAAACATACACACATAATGGAATTTCATAATATTATGAAATTAAAATTCCTCTGTCATGAAACACGAAACAATATTTATTAAATAAACAAACGAAGGTTTCATAACAACACCGTCGTCCCCACCAAACGATCACGTACATTACTCCAACAACATATACACACATTATTAAATTCATTCCTTCTCCACTTTCATTCTGAACAGCTGACAGGGTTGCCTCTCTCTACAGCTATTAGACTATTTCCCCAGAGATGGCAATAATAAATGTATACATACAATAACCATACATCCGCATAGCAACAACAACTCACAATGGAAAACCAAAGTCTATCAAATAACGATCACTACATGCAAACAAATACACAGATTCCTACCCTGCAGTCAGGCTGGGGCCAAGTGCCTTTGTGTCAACACTAAAATTCTAGTGACAATTGTAGTGTAATAAGTTTTCTTCTATCCGTCAATATAAAAGAAAGAGAGAAAACAGATATGGTGCATTTGTGGTGGAATTGTCAACAACTTGTCAATATACATACATTTGTATGTAGTAAACTTATAGAAACCTACCAGTAACTAACTGTCTTGTCAGTACATTTTCACCATTGACGTTTCCTCCAGGGTATAATGTTTGTTTGCCACTACAACAAAAGTAGTGGATATTATCAAGCATACAAGTAAAAACAAAACGCACACATATGCACATACACATACATACGCATATATAAACACTCACAGATACATACAATAACAACAAAAGCTGTACACACAAGTATTCATATACATACATACATTCATATAAACAAAGAATCAAACTTTAACACATACACACACACACACATAGCCTAACAAAATATCAACATGAAAATCCTCCGGGCGGGTCGATTTAAAAATCATTCAAATTACAAGGAAAATAGTATTCTAGGGATCAAAATAAGAAGCTTTGCCGAAGGAACCATACCTCTAAAATTTATTTTGATGTCCCGAGTTTTGATCCGAAGGTTAAAATTTTTTTTACAAGAAAAAATCAGCCAAATGGCTATGTTTTTTTATTTTTGGAGTTTATTTTTCTCTTTAGAAATTTATTTAGTCAGAATGAAATGAAAAAATTAATTTTACTTAGTAATAGAAAAGAAAATAAAAAAAAATTATTGTTTGAAGTCTTTTTTGCTTTCAAGTCTGGGCAATTTCGCACGGCTCTCTAATGTCGTCGCCATAACAGCCTCTATATTTCCCAGAATAACTCGTTTGGAAACCCTAGCTAGCAATTGAACGTGTCGTTCCGATCCTTGTATGTGTGATGGAATTTTTGGATCAAAAAACGGTGGATCATCTTGATTTAAATATACTTTCAATTTATCGTACGGAATGCTTCGCGTGAATGGTGGTTCAAATACGTTATTTATATCATTCAAATTGATCATTGGGTCTTCAACATCGGTTCGATAGCGTAGAATTTTCTTTATAGCACAGTCTCGCTTTTCACTGCTATCATCAAACAACATTGATAGCAAGATATTTTCCGAATGCGCATAATATGAATTATCTTTAATTACTTTATTGACAATACTGCGTAAATGAGGTTGTATAAACCGTGACCAACTAATGAACTTGAAAAATAATGCACTACCGTGCACGACAGAGCTGTAATATATGATATTGAAGTACATTGGCACATAACAATTAATTATATATTCAACCAGAATCCGTAAATTTTCGGATGGATTTTCCGTTGTCGCATACAATCGTAATAATCTACCTTCCTTGGTAAGCCAACGAGAATGTACAATTTTCCCTGGTTTGATGTTAGCCTGATCCACCGAAACCACGCCGCTAGAAATTGCATGAGCCATGTCGTATAAGTACTTCGAATCGGTGGAAAATTAAATTTTTTCTGGAGCAGGGGGCATATTTTTCAACTAAATTTTCTGAAAGCCGTCCAACACCTGAAATATATAATAATAAAATAATTAAAAACGGTTGACAATTATAATAAATGAGTGATGGCAATAACTTACCAGAAGAGTTTCACAAGTTTTGATTTGACGGCTCAGTTTTCCGCTTGCCGATCTTGGTCCAGTGCTGGTTGATGCATCCAAAGCTTCAAACAAATGCCGAAAAGGAAGTTCGTTAAAGTGTAGAAGGCAAACGAACCAATGCAATGGTCTTTTTAACAGCAATTCGAATCGTCGTATAATTCCAAGGTGTGGGCCAGTGTCTGTTGGCTCACTGTCAGTACATATGCCAATAAATGCATCTAGTGATATATTTTTATCGTTGATAAAATCATTTAATTTGGTTGTTTTTAATCAGCGGTTTCATGTTCCAGTCTTACGTCACCAATTAGTTCAGAATTAGGTTCTCTCAAAATAACAATATGAGGTTCTTTTACCATCCTAGTATGATACTCCTCATCAATTTTATGCCTCGTTAAAGTATCATCTTTTCTGCTATCGAATGAAAACGCTAACAAATTGGTATCATCTCACCGTTTGCGAAGCACTTCTTGTCTGCATTTCTCTTTTTCTCTGCGAACTTTCTATTTATCCATGATGAGAGGTTCGCAATGCTTATCTTTCATTTTTAAATTTTGGAAAAGAGCGGTTCCTAATGCTGATGCTACTCTATCAGGCACACCAAATCTGTCACATATCAAGGCAAAGTTAAAACAATCGTATCTTTCTGTGTATTGTGAACTTATGCTTGTGTCCATATCTTCTTGAACCGATGGCGGTGCGTATGTTGAATCATCGGGATCTTGGTATGTTGGCATTGATGAAATAGACGTTGCTCCTTGCTCTTCAATTTCCATCATAAATGCAGCCACTGTTAGTCTTCTCTGATTATGTTGATCGTGCATAAACTCTTTGTGGCGTTCTGGAACCAAGCCGCATGGAACTGCCGTCAAATTGCATTTACATGCTCCTATGTGAAAAATTCCATACCAAGTTTTTCCTAAATTCCAATCAACTTATTTTGTACTGCAATAGTGAATAATTTATAAGAAAACTTTTTTTGGTCTGTTTTAGCACGTTCGCTCAAGTAAAAATAATATCTCAAGATATCCAGATGGGTTGGTAAATTAAGATCACTCAAATCAGTAGACACACCAAAAACAGTAACATCATGCTTGGGTATATGACTCATTGGGTTTTCGATAGTTGTTGTGGCTTCATCTTGCGGTGTACAGGATGGTGGATTCATTGTAATATGATGATTGTTTAAATAATAAACTATGTAGCTTACGCTTTGAGTAGTTGTAAAATACTGAATTTTTATTATAAAAAATTGGACTTAAATACTAAAAATGAGAACCTTAAAACTAAATAGTACATATGCGTACCTGATTTTAGGCATGCTCTTTATTGCACACAGCTACATATTGTAAACAAATGGAATATATATTTTATTACCTAGCTATCAGGGATTACCAGTATTTAACCCAAAAATAACACAAAATTCTTGTTTCATTTACATATGTTCTGACTAAATAAATTTCTAAAGAGAAAAATAAACTCCAAAAATAAAAAACATAGCCATTTCGCTGATTTTTTTTTTGTAAAGTGGCAAAAATGGTGATTTTTTTAAATGTTTGTATGGAGAATCCCCCAGGGATGGTTCCAGGAGGTGTACTACTGGCATAGGTGGGTCGGCCCTCCAATATTAGTAGGGGTCGGTTATACATTTTGACTCGATTGAGGACCTCTAAATGGGTCAAAGTGATATATTTCAAAATTTGATCCTTCGGATCAAAAGTCGGGACATCAAAATACATTTTAGAGGTATGGTTCCTTCGGCAAAGTTTCTTATTTTGATCCCTAGAATACGATTTTCCTTGTAATTTGATCGATTTTTTTTGCCTCCATACAAATCGACCCGCCCTAATATACATACATACATGCATACATACAAACAAAGAATCAAACTTTAACACATACACACACACACATAACCTAACAAAATCTCAACATGAAAATCCCCCACTTGTAACAGGGTTGCCAAGATTTTTGTTTTTTCCCGGTTTTGAATTCCCAAACTTGGACTATCGCCACCAGCATTACCTATCTACTTACATAACTGCATGACAGTTTTGTTTCATCATTTCGATATGTTAATTATTTTTACTTTTTTTATATATTTAATTTAAAAAAGAAGATGGATTCTTATGGTGTTTTCCTTTCTGACAAAAATGTTACATGTATGCTACCATTTGCGCGAGCTTATGTTCCATTCTATAAAAATATGCAAACATGTGAAAAGTAGTCGCTTTCTTTTCTAAATATGTTGCACAAATAAATGGTAATTATGTTCCATATCTTACCCCCAATTATATTTCAGGGTGAGATAATACCCTTTTTGGCAGCTGCGTTTAAGCACTTTTTTATGCAAGTGAGTATTTTGCTAATATACTTTTTTTCGTGTACAATTGGATTTATAAACATATTGTGAAAGTTGGAAATGGATATAAAAGGTTTTATTTTAAAAGAGTTGTTGGAAACATCATCATCATCTGATGAAGATGAATTTATTTTAAATATGCAAAGTAGAGAACTCCTGCCTCGTGTTAAAAGCTTTGTGGAAAATGTGGTAAATAACTATTCGGATTCCGATGTATGTATTTGACATTATATATATATTTACAAATATTGTATTAATATAAAAATTAATTTTTAAAGTTTCAAAAGAATTTCCGTGTTAGCCTATATTATGGAGAGGTATTCTCATTACTCCGCCAAAAGAAGTTATCAGGGAAGAAGACTGCAGACAAGTTCTGAGACACAGATTCTTTCATTTTTATGGTAATTAGAAACGGAAAAAGTAAGAATCCAAGTAATTAAATGAGTATATTTAGGTTCAGTGGCAATAAAACAACGATAAGGGAGGTGGCAAACCTTTTTAGCATGTCACTTTCAAATGTGCACAGAACCCTCAATAGCGTTTTAAATTTTCTTACAAGCGTTGTAGCGCCGGAGGTTATAAAATTTCCTAAAACAAATGAAGAGAAAGAAGCAGTGGCAAACGAATATAAAAAGGTATGTTGCATGTTTAAATTGGATTCAATTTTAAACATACATATGTATGTATATATGTATACATATATATTTTTATAGATTTCCGGAATTCCTAATATCTTAGGATGTATTGATGGAAGTTACATTGCGACCAGGACACCAAAAAATAAAATTCGTTCAACTTATTGTAACAGACATGATGGAATCTCAATCACACTTCAAGGTATTTGCGACGCAAAATTGAGGTTCTTGGATGTTTTTACTGGAGTCCCCAGTAAAATTCATGACTCAAGAGTCCTTAAACTTTCGTTTATTGGAAAAGAACTACCAAATTTATGTTCCAGCAAATACTATTTGTTAGGAGATGCAGCATATCCCTTAAGGGAATACTTATTAACACCATATAGAGATTATGGAAATTTAAGCAATTCAGAAAAGAATTTCAATATACATTTTTGCCGAACTCGTGTTAAAATAGAAAATTCATTTTGTTTATTGAAGAGTCGCTTTCGACAATTAATGCGCTTAGATTTCCATAATGTCGAAACAATGGCAAACTTTACTATTGCATGTTGCGCTCTTCACAATATTTGTATCGACAGAAATGAAATGCTTCTAGAAGAAATATGCAATACCGAAATAAATATTGACAATGACGATATTATTGACAACGATCGAAGAGATAATCTACTGACTCAATTGGGACGCTTAAAAAGGGATGAAGTAAAAAACCTTTTATGAATAATTTGATATGTATACTTGTATTAATATGTATATTAAAATTAAAAAAATCGAAGAAATTCTATATAAAAAATAAACAAAACGGCTTTTATTTCATTGCAAATAGTTATTGCCATATAAAAGATAATGAGTACATATCGCTCATTTACTTCAACAACAATATAATGCAAAACATAGAACTTCAATTTAATAACTATTTTTTTACACAACATAAAAATTAATTAATTGTGTTTGTAAATAAGCGATATGTACATAATTATAAAGGTACAATGTATGTATGTATATAAAAGTTACAAAGTAATAAGGAACAAAATAATTCAGTCACAATATATTAGTAACTGCTTGTTCAACGATCTCGAAAGGCTTTTTTCTTTCGTACAAATTACATATAAAACAAAAACCAAATTCTAAAATTTTGTTTTTGTTTCAAATGTAATTGTACGAAAGAAAGAAGTCCTTCGACTTCGTTGAACATGCATTAAGTTTATCTTTGCATACTTATTATGCATTTTTATCTTCTAAAAGTTTTTTTAGTAAGTCCATTTTCTCCTCATGGCGTCTTTGTCTACCTTCTTCTTTCCTTTCGGCAATTTCTAATAATGTTTCCTGAACACTTTTATTTTTAGTTTTATTAATTTTCTTTTTTTCACACTTCTCGACCTTAATGCATTTAGAACTGCTCATTTGTATTTCAGGCTCAATCGAGTCGTCCATAAAACAAATGTTATTGAGCTCATCCTCGAAATTTACATTCATTCTTTTTGAGCCAGATGCTCTGTTGTTTTCAATAGCAAATTTTTTTCTCCTCAGTACAGTTTTATACCGTTCTTCGCACTGCTTAGAAGTTTTCTCCTCAAACTCGATAGCAATTTTGGCCCACATATCTTTTTTTGTTCTGAATTTTTTCAGCGGTCCTATTTCAGGCAAACATTCTCCATATAAATCCAGAAGCTTTCTTGTTTCACCATCAGACCAAACTGGAATGTATTTATAAATTTGTTGTATGTAGTATATATAGTATATATATACGTATATACATTTACATACCTTGAATTCTTCTATAAGAAGTAGGAGATTCACCCATTTCTTCACCACTGTTATTATCCATTTTTATTTATTGTTTAACATTTATTGAAACTCTTTTTATTTTTACAACATGGCGCAAAAATTTTCACAATAGGTAATATTTACTGTTGACAATCAGTGTTGTTAACGCTGATTGGCAACCACAAACAATTACATGTTGATTGAAAGTCGCTTCAACCATGTTAAAAATCGCTTATTAATACAAACTTTGCATTTAATATTTGACACGCTAAATATACAATAGTGTTAGGTGCAAAAAAAAGATTTTATTTTGTTCCATTGAAATATAGGAAAATGTAGCACTTTGTAAGGGTGTGTTAGAGCTGTGCCAAATCGTTAATTTAAGTGACCGCTCATTTTCGTTCATTTTGTAAAAAAGAACGAGTTCGTTCATTTCGTTCATCCGCTCTTTTCAAGAAAAAGAACGAAATGAAAAAACAAACAGTTGATTCGGTCAATAAAACGAGACAAATGCAATGCTTTTGTTATTTTTTGGCAAAATGATCAAAACAAACAAAATAACAAAGGAAAAATCAGCAAGTAAATTTTTTTTTGCCATATTAAAGTATTTTTTTGTGTGACATAAAATAAGGAATTTGGAAAATATTAATAGCATTAAGAAGTGTTCAAGATGTGTTTTTATTTTGCCACAATTAAGTCTCTGCTGGTAAATAAATCTATGGCCAATGAATAAAAGTCAAAAAGCGGGAGCGAAAATAACTTAATTACGTATGTGAGAAGTTAAAGCAGTTTAAAAAATTCATAATGGTAGCACTGTTACTAAAAGTAGATAAAAAGGCAAATGAAAACGAGAAAATTACAAAAAAATCCCACATGAACGATGAAAAAGCAAAACAAAACAAAAAAAAGAGCCAAGTGCGCTCGGTCATCGGTCGTTCATTTCGTTCAATTTATTTTTATGTGTCAGTACTCCTGAACCAAAACAGCTCAGTAAAATGACCGGCTCACTTCGTTCATTTAAGTGATTCGTTCAATTTTACTCGTTCGTTCATGAACGACACAGCCCTAGGGTGTGTGTAACATGATGAAAATATTACACATTTATAAGGCATAATTTTTTTCTAGAAAAGAAAACACCATTAGATTTGTATGTGCATCTATGGACGGGAAAAATAGTTCAATTAGGGTTGTGAAACGCAGTGACTGTTGTGTAGAAATTGTGTCGGTGTTTTCTTGTTAATGTCTTGAGTCTTGTATGGTATTAAGTTGAATTGTTTAGTGTATATAGAAAAGGTATACATGCGAGATGTAATAATTTATGAGGGTTTGAATTGTTATTTTTTTATTTAAAATAAATTTTTATGCTCGAGTGTGTTCTTTACCGTCTACCTTTTTTATTGGTTATTTAAAAAGGGAAAAATATGCATTTAACGAAAAAGGGTACAAGAAAAAAAAGAAAAAAATCTTAGTTAGTTTGAGTCGATGAGTTAGGATATTTCATCATGTTATGTGTGTGCGAGTTGTGCTTGCATTGGATAATTTAGCTACCTGAGATTGTGTGTGTGGATGTTTGTGCGCATTGGTCAGTTCTATTTAGTGTTGTCATTCGAACAAAAATTATTCGAACAACTTTTTTTAATATTTATGATTTGATCAAGCTAAAGTTCGCATCGCTTTGTAAGCCAAATTACATGTGATAATTATTAATGAACAAATAATACCAAAGTTAGTTGCAAATATTCTGACATACACATATTTGAACGGAACAACCGGCTGTTTTCAAAGGCCACTAAACATTCCTCATCAGCGTTCTTTTGTGTTTGGTCCACTGCGTGTGGTGTCAGTTGATGTAGATTTCTGCTTTATATGCGCAACTTTCTTGCAAATGGAATATGTGAATTGTTTTGATTCATCGTATTACAGTATTGCTGAAAGCTTTTTTTGTAATGAAAGCTCATTTTTACCATCTCTAAATTTACAACAGTCTTGCCATTGACGTTTGTTCTTTACTAATTATGCACATGTTAGTTAATTTGCTTATTTTTTGTTCTACTTAAGACAAACTTTTTCGGTTTGATACTATAAGTATATTTTTATTTTTTAATTTTTGCCACTGGCATTTGTTTCTATATTTATGATTTGATCAGGCTAAAGTTCGTATCGCTTTGTAAGCCAAATTACATGTGATAATTATTAATAAACAAATAACACCAAAGTTAGTTGTAAATATTCTGACATACACATAGTTGAACGGAACAACCGGCTGTTTTCGAAGACCACTAAACCTTCCTCATCAGCGTTCTTTTGTGTTTGGTCCACTATGTGTGATGTCAGTTGATATAGATTTCCGCTTTATATACTCAGCCATCATTGCAAATGGAATATGTGAATTGTTTTGATTCATCGTATTACAGTATTGCTGAAAGCTTTTTTTGTAATGAAAGCTCATTTTTACCATCTCTAAATTTACAACAGTCTTGCCATTGTCGTTTGTTCTTTACTAACTATGCACATGTTAGTTAATTTGCTTATTATACCCTTCACCAAAAATGGTAAAGGGTATATATAGGTTTGTCCAGATTTTTGTAACTTCTACAATATTCATTTCCTGCCAGATAAAGTTAGTTATTCTGAATCCTTATGAACAGGAGATAAAAAAAAAGACATGTCCGTCTGTCCGTCTGTCCGTCTGTCTGTACGGATTTTATATGGGTGGCGTGAAACGCGGTTTTTGAAGCTCCCAAACAAGTTAGAGAGCTCGGAGTTGGACTGAAACGACCGCACTTGCCTCAGCACAATTGGTTATGAAAATCAGCAAAAAAAAATAATCGGTTCATAAAATTTTGAAATACATGGTTTTATCATACATTTTTAAAATTTCATGAAAAAACTACCTACCGCGCATAGAACCAAGCATATTCAAAGTTCTAATCAACCACACTAGTCACTCTGCTGCTGAAGCTCGCTTAAATGCGATAAATATTTACTATACTTAAACATTTGCTTTAATTTGTATTATTTCGTATTAAACCCCTTTTTGTCACCAATACATAGACTTTGCCTTATGGTATTTTTGCTTGGCACATTCTTTTTCGTATGCATGCATATGAATGGATGTGTATAACAATCAGTAGCCTCATGCAAAAAACATTATGTAGATATGTATGTATAAATATACGCTAGCATGAAGACCATTCCCTCGTACATACACACATACATATGTATGTGCATAAGAGTGTTCATATGAACAACTACAACAACAACAATATGCGACAAATAGTATTCAGAGAAGAATATTTAATTGTTTGTACGTGTGTATGTAGTCAACTCTACGCACAGCAACAATATGCTAGCAAACGTATTGAAAGAAGAATATTAAGTTGTTTGTGGTAAGAACTGGGAATTTTTTTTTGTATACAAATAAAGTATTGTGCTAATGAATGCGTGTTGATAAGATATATTAAATATATGTGCGCTTAATTATGAAAGTGGTCTAAGTCATATATTTCTTTCATCAAGATATTTAATAGATTACTTTGAAGAAATTAAAAAATATTTTTATATTATGCAACATTTTAATTTATAAATTCATAGAAGTTTATTTAATGTTTATTGAATTTTTTTAGAGATTTATTTCATATTTCGATGCAGAAACGCATATGACTTAGACCACTTTCATACTTAAGGGCACATATGTATGATTGTAAATACGTATGTATGTACATACATACATACAAAAGGGGATAGGATTGTTTGAATCTGTTTGATTTGCTTATTTGTTTTCTGAATATGTTTTGCAACAAAATGAATGGCTATCATGGTTAATAAGTTAGAAGTCGGCCTGTTATGATTCGTTTGTTGAGTTTCGAACTTACACTTGAAAGTTTTTTTTCAATATACATACATATGTATGTATTTTTGCAAAATAAATTAATATGGGACCAAAAATAGTCATTATTTTCGAACTTTAAAAAAAAGCAACTGTATAGAAGGGAAACATCAAACAACGTGGACAACCACACCATTTTAATTGTTCTAAACTAGATTTTTCTAAACTTCAATGGGTTTAAAATTTAAATTTTTGTTTTTTAAGCAGAAATAAATGTTATTTCCGGATTTTTTGTTTTTAACCGGAAATAATTGTTATTTCTTGATTTTTCTTTTTTCAAGCAGAAATAATTGTTAGTGGTTTTGTTTTGTTGGTGTTTGTCAGAATATTTCCAATTAACTTTGGTGTTATTTGTTCTTTAAAAATTATCACATGTAATTTGGCTTATAAAGAGATACGAACTTTAGCCTACTTAAATTTTAATTATAGAAATAATTATTTTCCGATTTTTATTTTTTCGAGAATAAATCAAAGTCAATTTGTGATTTCTACTTTTTCGGACAGAAATTAAATTAAGTTACATTGTGGGAAAAAATACATATGCCTACATACATACACACTATGAACTTATAGGTACATATAGGATATAACTACTACGACAGGATCAACGTGTGGAGATTCCGTAGCCAAAAAACGTGGTAGCCGCCCCAAAGCGGCGAACCGATATTTTTCACACTTTTATGATATGGCTGTCAAATGATAGGGATTTTCCAATGGAAAAATCATGGTGAAATCATTATGAAAATTTGAACTCATTTACTGATATCTGGCGTTGTTTTAGTAAAAACACATACCTACACATTTTTAACCCTTATACCTACTTATGCATATCTTAGTCACATACATATATTCCCAATTTAATTCAAAAATTTTAAAATGTGTACATAGGTACATATTTATAAAATTTCGGTACTTTGTACACACAGCCATACAAGTAAACAATTATTTCAACACGTGTATTTGCTATAAATACTGCCAAAAAGGAACTTTGCAGTGAAACTCCTATAGATTATATAAACATAATATATTTTAATATGTATGTACGAAAACAGCTTAAACACAAATGCTTTAATCACAGAGAAATTTTGCATTTGCGTTTAAAATTACTGTGTTCGATATACTAAGGTACTTTCTTATTTTTGGTAGGTACATAAATAGCTAATATAAGTTTTGTAAAAGTTGAAATGGCACTTATGTAGCTCCTGCAAGGCATACATTTTTGGTTGTAAAATTATGCGGCTTCTTGAGTTATTGTAGGGTAAAATCATGTGTTTTATCGTTGTAAAAATTAAACTACCTATATCGACTCGCACTGAATTAGAGTGAAATTGTTTTTATAAAATTCAATTATTTATATATAACATACATACATATGTATGTATGTGTAGGTATAAATCTATGAAACGAAGATGTAATAAAACGAAAGCTTATGCTTGCTAACTTATAACTATTTATTAATTATATTCACAGACAGGTATACATACATACGAGTATGTACTTAAAGACTTATGTAAGTGCTATTTAAAATTTTACTGGTTCCAAACCTTAACTTTTACAGCTCTTGATTTCTTTGTAATTTAAACAAAAATTTTCGAAGATGCGTAAAAAAGCGTAACCAGTAATTACTAATGAAAACTGTTTGATTCAGACACGTACATACTTATTAAGTTGAACAGTTTCATGCATAACTAATAGGCAATTTTAGAAAATCCAACATGATTGGAAACAGTTTAAATCAATAAATACATGTCTGAATCAAACAGTTTTTCATTAGTAATTGCTGGTTACGCTTTTTTTGGCAGATGGCACACAAGAAATGCCAGATGTAAAATCAGCCTAACAAACTGCAAGAAATGAGCCGGATGGATCACACAAACCTCCAAAGTCTGATACATTTTCATTTATTTTTGCATGGACATAATATGTACTACATGTGATGAAAATTGCGCTCTTAAAAATATAAACTATTTTTTATAAATAAGGCAATTTTTTTAAAAATTAAGCCTTGCAATTATATATGTATAGATATTTATTAGCGCAATATTGACTTCAACATTTTGAAACATGTATGCGTCCCCTACAATTAAAAAATCGGCATCATTTGCTTACGCAGATTATTTGCAAGGAAATTGCATGAACACTTCTCCTAGTTTGTTTATATTTTTTGTTTTCGATATGTATATACATATGTACATACATACACATGTTTGCAAATACGAAATTCCCAATTACCCAGCGGGAAAAAGAAAGAGCAAGGATGCTTTCTAGAAGGCCGTTGTACTCCTTACTTTGGATGTACAAGGCCTACTCGCTCCATTCCACTCTTCCACTCTTATATCATTTTTGCTTTTCCCTCTCGCTTTTTTTGCCAGCCATTCTGAAAAGTCTTCAAATTAATAGATTTTACTTTTCGTTTGGTAAAAAAAAAATTGCTCCTCTTCCCCCTTCTCTTAAAAGGAAATGTGGAATGTGTATCTTATCTTTTATGCAAAAGTGTAGCGACCTTCTATAAGGCGTTCTTTAGCAGTAAGATAAAAATAGTAATTGATTTGATAAGACCTGAAGTAACAAGATATTCTGAGTTTTCCTGCTGGGTAGTAACGTGCTCGCTTTGTATCAAAGTAGTGGTTTGCGTACACATTGTACATGCATACTATTGTAAATACATCCAGTGTTGCCAGAAAATGCTGATGAGAGAATGCTAAATCGGTCAAAAAAATTCTGCTAAAATGTTCTACAGAAGAAAAGTATAATGCTAGATGTAAATGTAGAAAAAATTATTAAAATAGCTTTGAATTTTATGTTTATACAAACTCATTAGTATTTACATGAATTTTTATAGTACATAAAATAGTTAATAATTGGTGTGTTTTGGAAATGTTATAATTACGTTAAAAAAACTTTAACGCACTAATAATCTCAAATTATTATTTTACCCATTCAGTAAAATATTTGTTTATTAAAAATACGTACATTGAAATTGATTATTGAAGGGTTAGTTGGATGCTATGCGCATTTCACTGTTGCTAGTGCAGATCATCAGGGAACCTTTACCCTGAAATACATGTACATTTATGAGAAAAATCCTCCATACAGAAGAATTTTGTTAAGAAATTAAAATTTTTTATTTGCAACAAACTCTGCTAGAAAGCATTTAGCAGAATTTTTTGATAGTTAAATGCTGCTTAACTAATGGAAATTCCAGACCTAGCAGTGGAAATGCTAAAATGGCAACAATGAAACTATCCCAAGCGGTTTTTGTTGTCATAGTGGATTATTAGTTAAAAATTTTAAACGTAATTGCAACATTTCCTATAAAAATACCTGTAAATACTAATAAGTTCATATAAACATGAAATTCAAAGCTATTACAATAATTTTTCTACATTTAAATCTAGCATTATACGTTTCTTCTGTAGAACATTTTGTCAGACTTTTTTGACCGATTTGGCATTCTCTCACCATCATTTTCTGGCAACACTGGTTGTTGTGTTGAAACTTATGAATTTTTTTAAAGACATGTTGATACATACATACGAGTACATATATGTATATAAATATGCCCAAGTAAATATAAATGTGTCTGTATATGTATGTGAAAAAAAGTAAGCCCTTGCTAAAGATCATGGATGTCTTATAAATATTTTAAAGTGGACAAGATTGTTTGTTTGAGGGTGCTTGTTGTTGCTATTTTATTTCATTCATGTGGTTTTTGTTTTTGTTTTCAATAAATGTATTAAAAAGTACTTCTGCTTAGTTAAGCTGGATTGATTCGCTGGGTGAGTTCAATTTATGATGTATGTATGTATGTATATATGTACATATGTATGTAAATACCTATATTTTTTAAAAAAATATACAAATAGGTACATATGTATACTAATGTAGGTATCTTTTTATTTTATATTATTTTCTAAAATTCTTCAGAAAAACTCCTTTATAGTATATACATATTTACATATGTATGTATGTAAATACATACATATGTATGTGGTAGTATATGAAAGAAATATTTTTTAATACGTAGGAAAAAAAACATAAATGTTGAGATGAGAATATGAACTCACGTTCTCATATTTTCAGAACGAATGTTTTATTCACATTTTGTTTTATTGGCATTTTGCACTTATTTTAAAGATTTAAAACTTAGGTTAATTACATACATATGTATGTACCTATGTAGCTGCTTATGTACATATGTATATGTAAATAAATATGTATGTAATACCCAAGAATGATAAAATAATTATTTTATCATTCTTGTGTAATACCTACATGAATGTATCTTAGTATGTATATTATTGCAAATAATAAATTTATTAATGTTTTCCCCAGCAAAAAAATTAATGCGTTCAAAATTTAATAGTTTTCATGCTTTCTTTAGCATTTGTGCAAATCGTAATAAAGCTATAGTTTTTGAACTCATCATAAACGCATACGATATTGCTGGGTAATTAATACATTGAAATAAATATCCGCCGAAATAGCCATGTAAAAACGGAATTAAATCATCATATTGACATATTGTCATAAAACCAGTTTTATCTCCGTGAAATAGTCAGTACACAGTAGATGGATGGTAGAGAATGTGTCTTAACAGTCTTAATAGCGTGGCTCGTATCCTGGCTGAGGCAAATGCTTTTTTTCTTAGCTTTGTGAAAAACGTCATCGAATAAGGGAACTTTCGTGGGTTCTAAGCACTCATTTCAATGACGAGCAGTTTTGTTAAATGTAAACACATGGTCGTCAATGACACGCCTGTGTTTAAATCTTGCGTTCTGCACCTAAATTGAACCCATGCATTAACTATTTCTTTTGCATGTCGTTTTTGCTGGGTCCGAAAATAACTTAATTATTCGATTGCTAAATAAACTTACCTATAGAGAAGTGTTGGTTTTAAAAAAAGAAAATTGCTAACTTTTATATCTAAAGCCAGTTTTTATTCCTGCATTTTATTGGTGCTTATGTTTACTCATTGGTAGAAGTGCAGCAGTAATGTTTAAAAAGTTTATTTTTAAACTGTCTTAGGTATTATAAGAACTTTCAACGGAACATAGTAGGCTAGTAGGTTATTTGCAACTTAAAAAAATACATACATATCTCTCATTTTCTAAAACAACATCACATATAAAAAAATGAGATTTTTGAGTTAATGATGCAAAATTAATCCTCATATTGATATTGTGTAAAAATTTCATACAAATATCTTGTATACTAAACTATCGAGAGAAAAATTAAATTTTCATTAAGTTGTGTGTAAATTGAATACTTTAAAGTTTAAAATGAACTATATTGAGGGGTAACAAAAACTTTTTTCAAGTGAGTCGCTCCAATGTACATATTTTAAAAAATTTATCGGAAGAGTAAATGAAAAAAGTTTTATAAACTAAAATATATTGGGGGCTATTCTGGAAAACGCGTCGAAAAAGTGAAACTTTACATTAAAATAAAAACAAATTTTCAAAAATTGTTTTTGTTTGTAATACATTTCTAAAATGAAATAAACGTGAGAATTTCAACGCGTTTCTCTCTCTTTTAAAAACGGTTAATTTTGTATGCGAAACAAAAAAATTTTTTTTTACATTTACACAGTTTTGTTTTTGTTTTGCATGTAACTTTCACCAATTCGACGCGTATTCCAGAATAGCCCCCATTGTGTCCTATATGTATATAAAACACATATATTTTAACCCTTATACCCATGCATATTGCTGCAAAGTGTCTATATTTCAGTTTCACTTGACTTAATTCATAAGGGCCTGTTCTGCAAATCACGACATGTCAAAACACGGTGATTTTAAAAAATTAATGAAAGATAAATAATTGGTTTTTTAAATTGCACGATTTACAGCGTTAGAAGTTGGAAGAAAATATTCTATTATAAATGACAAAAATACAAGTTCGCTGCTGAGCAAAATGCAGTTTTGCGCTGCATATTGCAGTTTAATTGCATGTTTACGTATCTACGTATGTATATATATACATACGTACATATGCACGCATGTCTTTTCTCTACATTTTATGATTTGTGAAGGGTATATAAGATTCGGCACAGCCGAATATAGCACTCTTACTTGTTTTTTGTTCTACTTAAGACAAACTTTTTTTGTTTGATACTTAAGTATATTTTTATTTAGTTTTTTTGCCACAGGCCCTTGGCTATTAATTTTAGTTAATTTTAATTATTTTTTTTTTTGAACTTCATTTGTTTCTATATTTATGATTTGATCAGTCTTAAATTTCGTATCGCTTTGTAAGCCAAATTACATGTGATAATTATTAATGAATAAATCATAAATATAGAAACAAATGAAGTTCGAAATATAATAATTAAAATTAGCTAAAAATTAATAGCCACCAATGTCTCTTTAATGAAATCAGAAGGTGTCATATAATTCCTGGTAAAGCGTTAAAAAAATAACTGCTTTTCTACAGATCTAAGATTTTGATTAATAAAAATATTCGAATAAATTTTTTTATTCTTTGTTCGTTCGAATATTCGAACAAAAGTTCAAAATTATTCGTCCGTTCGAACAAGAAAAAAATCATGAAATTTCATTCGAACAAATATAAAACACGAATAATTAACAACAATAGTTCTATTGTTATAGATAGAACAAATATACTTACATACATACGTTTTTGATCGAATAAATAAAAACAAATTATACATTTATAATTATAACATAAATTTTATCCAAAGATCTTTAAAAAAAAAAGTTTCTGTAATTCAGCTGATGAATCCATTTCAGATAAAAACCAATTGAAATTTATCAGTTAAAGACTATTTATTATTAAAAATTTTTATTAAAATGAGCAACAACAGCTTTCAGATGTTTTCAATGTTCTCTTTATTAAGAGATATAAGTAAATGTAATTTTTAGCTTGATTATTTCATTTCAAATAATAAAAAAACATTTAGTTATATTGTATATATATCTTTAAAATTTTATTAAAATTACAATTTTTGCATTTAGTTACATTGTAGATATTGTAATAAGTTTGTATTAACTGTTTTGCTTCTTCTTATGCTTCCATATGTTTTCTTCTATAGTACGAGAAAAAGCAGGTATATGTTCCACATGCTTCATTTTCCTTAGACCAACAACAATTGTCCAATTGTCTCCAAATGTGTTTGAATATTGATGAGTTTGTATTTATCTTCATCAGAAATAATATGAGAAAATTTTTTTAAGAAATTCTCTATGTATCCTGTAATATCATTCTAACTACTGAGTGCACTAGATGATTATGAATAATCATTAATGTTGAAAGTTTTGTTATTTATACTCCTTTTTTTTGTAATCGATAAGAAAATCTAAAAATTACTTAACAAATATTTTAATTTTTTTTTTATATTTTTTTTTATTTTATTTTTTTATTATTATTATTTTAATTATCTGTCTTAAACTAAATGTAAAACATAGACAATTAGTATGGTTACAATAGTTTTTTTATTTCGTTTGTGAGAGGAATATATTCGAAAAATTTATTATGTATAGTTAAACAACATGCGGATGTATTGGGTGGAATATTTTCAAGGTTATTAATTCAATACGAATATCGATAGATCCAGTTTTAACTGATTCATTTTAACGAGTAATATCTAAAACTATTATTGGCGCAATAGTTACTAAATTTTTTGGAGTTAATAACACGCTGCTACAAATGAGTACTTTTTTTATACTTGAAAAGGGACCTAGTGTAGGTTATAGACCTTATTTAGTAGATCATAAATCAATTTTTAAAAGTTCGTAAACACCCTCAAATTTCGGAGTTATTCCGAAAAAACTATTTTCGGGTAGGTCCGAGTACTTATGAACACGTAACTCAGTTGATTTTTATCGGATTTACAACTTTTCAATGGTTTCAGAAAGAAGAAAAATGTGCTTTTCTAAATATATATATATATTATTGGTATATATTAACTTTTTGCAGTGATATTTTCAATTATATCTGATTTTAATTTTATTTTTTCTAGGTTTTTCAACTTTAGCGCCATTTTTTTAAATTAGATTGTTCAAAAACATACCCTTATGTATATATTTAATTAAAGCTAATTTAGTTCTGAGTTAAACCAGCTTTTAATAAATAAAATCGAGTAAAAAGCAAAAAAGTTATTAAGTTTTTTCAAAAGTTAAAAATTTTGCTTTTACAAATATTCGTCAATAGCTACTACATTTTCTTTATTTTTTTAATCTTATAATGATATGATCATATAAATATTTTAAAATAACAGTATTCAAATTATTTCATTTAGAAATTAAGAATATATGATTAAAAGTGCTTGCTAGACCTCTTTCGCTTGTACATCAAATCGTCTGTTTCTCTCTTAAGTGACCAGCAGTAATTTGAAATCATTCTTACTTGGCTTTTTCCTTCGAAGCGTCTTTCGATATCCAAAATGTCCTGGTGAAATCGTTCGCCTTGCTCATCACTGAATTGTCCTAGGTTTTCTGGGAAAAAATCTAAATGTGCATGCAGGAAATGAACTTTAATGGACATTCTGCATCCCATTTCTGCATAAGCCTCCAGAAATTCTTTTACTACATCAATATAATTTTCACTTTTTTTATTTCCCAAAAAATTTTCACATAAACTAATAAAGCTTCTCCATGCTCTTTTTTCCACAACATTTAGTTTCGTTGTGAATTCTTCGTCAAACATGATTTTGCGGATTTGAGGACCAACAAAAATACCTAAAAATAAAAAAAAATAATACAATTATGTTTAGAAATCAATAAACATTTGTACCTTCTTTTATTTTTGCTTCACTTATTCTTGGGAAAACTGATTTTAAGTGTAAAAAGGCATCGCTTTCCCTATCCAGGCGTTTCACGAACTGCTTCATGTATCCCAATTTGAGGTGTAATGGTGGCAAAATTATTTTTTCGGTACTCACTAGTGTAATTTTTAAGACGTTTTTCTTGCCAATTTGAAAAATTGTTCTTGGTAGCCACTTTTTTTTGCTTGTATTGGTCTTTCCCACGACTGTCCCATTCGCAAATATAGCAAGGAAATTTAGTATAGCCTCCTTGCATTCCGAATAAAATTGTCAGAACTTTTAGATCTGAAACTATTTGCCATTGATACTTTTTATAACATATTAAATCCAGTATATTTTCCATTGTTGCATACGACTCTTTCATGTTAGTAGCGTATGCTGTAGGCACTGAGGGCAACTGATTCTCGTTGTGTAATAAAACTGCTTTCAAGCCTAAAAAATATGTTAATGGTTTTTGAATAACAAAAAAATATTACTTACTTTTACACGAGCCGTCCAAAAATAATCTCCAGTCGTTCGGTTGATGTTGGTAATTCAGACAATGAAATAACTCATCTACATCTGAGCAATATACAAGGTTGTTATTATCATTGTCAGCTTTAAAAATGTGCTCAAACTGTATTTGGGGATTGTCTCTTGCAAATGTTACTTTAAAGTCACTTTTAGTGATATTCCACTGTTTTAGTCGAGACGCTAACATCTCTGTTTGTCTGCATGATAGTTTCAAATCTCGAACAAGATCATGAAAATCTTCATTTGTCACTAAATGGGGTTCCACCGACTGTGCAACAAATGTCTGGTCACATTCCATGTCTGCAGACTTTTCTTCCCCGGATTCATGTTTTTCTTCAGTCGTACTTGCTTTATGTTTGATTATTTTTGGCTTGGATACAGTTAACACATTGGCATAATTAATACGATCACGGTTTTTGTACTTATAACCAACAAAGTTTGTTTGACAGAAGTAACAATCTTCTGGTTTATGAAAAATTTGACGATGCCAAACCATTGGAGCAGAGAATGGTAAAGGTTGGTTTATAAAATTTTTAGACTTACATTGTTTAAGTGCAATTGAGCAGGTTATGCAAACACATTCGGGTTCATACCATTTGCTAAAAACATACGAACACTTAAAAAAGGCATTAAAAGAAGTAACTAAGGCTTTATTATTTTTAAAATCTAATCGATGTTTTTTGTCAGCGAATAAGCCACAGATAAAACAAAAATTATTACGCTTATCACACACTGAAATAGAACTTAAAATCCACATTATATTTTTTTATTAAAGATAAAAAAATAACACAAACTTACTTTTTTAATTTAAATATTTAAGTAACACTAATCTTTTCACAAATTCCAAATAGTAACACTTTATTTTTAAAATAATAAACAATTTATTTCTTATACACCCTCTACTTTAGGTGTGTATGTTTTGTCATTACGTATTCATTTATTACAGTTTGTGTATTTACCACAAAAGTTACAATCGACATAAAATGCTTACAAAAAAATTTTAAAACATTGTTTCAAATCTATATACTTACATAAAAATTAAATTTATTATAATTTCAAATAGAAAAGGAAATTGAAAATACTTCCCTTATAGTACATTTTATGTTTAAAATTTACTTCAGAATAGTGAAGCGTATATTAAATTCTGCATTATCAAGTGCAATGCACTCAAGTAATAAATAAATGTCAAAATATCTAACGGCAAAATTAAAACAAAAACATAAAGAGCATTGCAACTTAACTAAAGTATTTAATTTATCTCTTTTGTTATCTCAGTATAAAAAAAATTATTCTCACTTAAATTTTTTTCCGCTTGGGGGTATCAACTGCTATTTAAATTTAAATAAAGTTTAATAACTTCCACAAATATTGTCCGATTTAAAATTTCTTCTCTTCTTTAGAAACTCACATTAATTAATTAAAATATTTCATTCAATAAGAATTGAAATTACTGAACTTGAGCCTGACTAAGAAATTATTTCTGATTAAAATTCACTATAGTTCAACTAAAAACGTTTATCACTTAAATCATCATGGGCACGTGACAAATATATGTTTACTTGGCAATCACAGTTTCATATACTGGAAAGTAAATCAACTGTAGAAAGCAAAAACAATGTAACATAATATCCACTACATTAATACTTACATGTATGTACCGACGGTACATCGAATAAGTAAAAATAATTAATGTGATGATCGTAAAAGATAAGCAAGAATAGTTAAATATACTTAGGTAGAGTGACATAACATCGTGCTAACCTGAATAGAAAAATGAAAAAACGGATAAACAGAAAACGAATAGTGATACTTACAAATGTGTTTGCCAAAGGTAAATCAATAATTGTATACACAATATTTCTCATATTCCATTTCATTGAAAATTTGCGTTAAATAGCTGATGTTAATAACAATCTCTACCCCAGTAGATAGACTTGGGTGCTGATGAAGTGCGTTGCTGCACAGAAAAATATCGGTATTTCCCCCAGCTTATAGTCTAATTTAATTTTTCTTCTCTTCTTTAGAAACTCACATTAATTAATTAAAATATTTCATTCAATAAGAATTGAAATTACTGAACTTGAGCCTGACTAAGAAATTATTTCTGATTAAAATTCACTATAGTTCAACTAAAAACGTTTATCACAAAAAAACTAAAGTTCATTTTATTTGTTATAAAATTCTATTTAAAATTTTTTATACAAATACATCTGCTTTTATAGAAAAAATTATAAAAAAAAGAACTCAAAGTTAAAAAAACATAAAAAAATAAAAAAAATTGCAGATGTTATTACGAAAATTACTACCAATAATTAATTAATAAAGCATAAAATGTATACGGTTGGAAAGATCTATTCTTTGTCTTTCATAAAGCGTTCAAAAATTTAAGATCGGATTAAAATCAACTGAGTTACGTGTTCATAAGTACTCGGACCTACCCGAAAATAGTTTTTTCGGAATAACTCCGAAATTTGGGGGTGTTTCCGAACTTTTAAAAATTGATTTATGGTGTACTTAATAATGCCTACAAATTACACTAGGTCACTTTCCAAGTATATTTTCACTGTAGCACCGTGTAATGTTTGGCAGTTCGTGAATAACAACTTTGTTGAAATTTTAATTACATACGTTATAGAATTGCAAAACGATTTCTGTCGAATTTAAGATTTAAATCATCATAAGGATATGTAACAGGATTAAGATGCACTTTAATATCACTTAAATGGCAATGTTGAAACTTGTCATCATCATTTCGAAGACCCAATAATAAAAAACGCGGCCTTTCGTTTTCGGTAGCTAGCTTAACATTCCATAAAACTGTTGTACTGTCTGGAAGTAAAGGATAGTAATACATATCCCAACTTCTAAAATATATACTTAATGAATGACGATTGTTTATTGTTTTAAACATCTGCAATTTATACACATCATCAGCGAATGCCCAGCTTTGCATCTCTCGAGACACTAATTTTTAGGCAGTCATGTACTAGATGATCTATCAGATCTATCTGAGATTGGGTTGAATGACCTTATCAGATATCTCAACGCGACGGGTTGGATCTAGTAACGATCACCGTATCAGAATACTCAGGTACGGTTCTACATAGGTTGACACCGATGAGTGTAGTGGCCCTTTCAAAAAGGAATCTTCTAGATTCTACTTGAATGCCTGCGTGTAGTGGGCAGCCACGTAAACCAACCAACTAACTATACGCATCATCAAGTTGAATGTGTGGTACTTTCCAATTTATATTCAAAATTGATAACTTAATTTTTCAGCTGTCGTTTGAGATTTAAGAACTTGTCCATCACCTTAAGATCGTGAAAGTAGCAATTCATGTTTAGAGTTAACTATAATTTTGTTGAAGTCTTCAGGAAATCCGAGTAAATATTTTAATGGTACACAAAAATTAAAATTACCCTTTTCAAGAGTAAGATCATCAATGTTAAAAGGAGACCATCCTGCATTTAGCAGACTGTCTGATGACTTTCAGATTTATTCATCGAGACATAGCTCTTTAATTCTGTTGCAATTACCAAATGGGGTGTACGATCAATTTCCACACCATTAATTTCATAACGAATTTCATCAAAAAGATGTGCCATGCAAATGTTTAAGAGACGTATGAATGCAGAAACTGTTGAATATTCCTTTGTAGCAAGTCCTTCTATGTATAGAAGACTTTCACTTGGTAAAACAAACAAATCTTGATTTTGAATTATTATATGAATCTCATCATTATTTTGAAATGATTGTAAATATGATGTGTAGCTGTGGTACTCTTTTTTGATAATTGAGTTATCAAATTACGGGTTTTGTAGAATGTTAATAATACTACCCATTTTTCTTATATCTTCACGCTTTTATTTTTAGATGAAACCCCAAATTTTTTAAAAACTTATTAGCCTCACATAAGTAAATAAATAAATAAAACTAATAATATTTTGGTTCTGTTGTATTAATTTGTTATTATATAGTATTAATTTTTTAATTTGTCGTTCTTTCCGTTTCTTTGACTGATTGCAATTCGATAGCTTTCCGGTTTCGTGTTCCGTTGATAAGGTTAGAATGAATGGTGAATGCTTTTGCAAAGTCAGTTTTATTATATATAATCATTCTCTCATAGGCTTTAAATGCAATGGTATTGTTAGTATTTCACCATGAAAATATATTAAGTTTTTGTCTTGATCAACAACTTTCAAAATAAGACTATTTATTATTCTTGAACTTAAAGGTAAATATATTACATTAGTTGGAGACTCTGTTATTTTATATCCTGGACTGCCGTTAAGTGAAAACTGATGCAAAATATGTCCAGACATGTTATATATATACGATCCGCCTACAATGTTACATTCAACGACTATTGTATTAATTTTGGTTATATCTATTGTTTTATCAGAGTATGGTTCCATGCCAGGCTCTAATACTTTTGTACTGAAACCTAATAAGGAGCCGATTGATCTCTTCTTATTAAAATAAATTAAATCTGTGGTACTTTTTTGCGTTTATATTGTGGTATTTATTTGCTAATACTTCAGCTATATCTGATATTTTATATGAGCCAACTGGAACTTCTATTTCATGATTCCCAATATGAAATAAATTGTTTTCGACATCAACATTTGTGATTGAGTGATACGTCTCGATACTTATTAAGCCGCAAAAATAGTTTTCATTTAGTTCGATTGGTGGAAAATAGTTTGCAACAAGATATGAAGAGCCTCCGTTTAATATTAATGTAATTGACATTTTATTAAATTATTAATAAATCTTGTAATGATTTTTATAATGATGTATTGTCGATATTAATCCAAGAAAATTCCAACAATTTAACGTAAGCCATATTATTTCTTTTATTTTAAATTTTTTTCAAATAAATATGTTTCTGGAAATATAGTTTTCATTAGCTCATGCTCGTAAAAAAATAGTAGTTTAATATATAGGTATTAGGTTTAGTATTTTCTATAGTTTCGATTTTAAATATTTCTGTTGTCCAGTTTGATGAATAACCTTTTTCAAATGTATATCAACCAAAGTACTGTTACCTTAAGAAACTGATTGATCCGATAAAAGAAATTAATTTTTTTACGTCTTCGGAAAATGAAAAAGTTTTAATGCCGCTGAAGCAAATTCTAATTTCATAATAATATTTGATGACGTTATTTGTGGTAAACAAGATAATATAAGATATTACTTTTACATGGGTGGACATATTGATTGCTTTTATTTATGTCAAACATATACAAAAATTCGCAAGAATTTACGACATATATATAATGACCATGTTATTCGAGATATAACGTTTAAAGAATTCATGGATATATGTAGTAAGTGTTGAAAAGATAAATATTATTTTTTTGTACATGTATTTATTTATTGTATCTTCAAATATGAACTAACAATAAGTGTTCAAATGTTAAATCTAAATATAGTTAATAGACCCGACCAATATCGGACATAAACTTAGTGATAGTAAATGATACATAGGAGTCGTGCTAAGCGAAAAAAAGAAAAGTATTAAAATATATTCAAAGAGCTACATCTGGAGTGTTGAGTATTAGAGCCGTAGTGTCCCTATTTTTTAAACAGATGTGTCCAGTAAAATTCAAGATGTTACGAGCAAGGGGATTAGGATGGGATTCGAGTTTTATTAAGTACTTGCCTGCGCATTTTGCAATTTCTTCAGTCATTAGTGGCATATTTAAGTCACGATGTAAATTTGAATTTTTTATGTACCACGGAGCCGATGTTATCAAACGTAAAATTTTGTTTTGTCTTCGTTGGATTATCTCTATATTGGAAGCTGAAGCAGTGTCCCATAGCTGTATTCCGTAGCACCATATTGGTTTCAAAAGCGACTTATAAATTAGCAGTTTGCAGTCTAGGCTGAGTCTTGAATTTCTGCCAATCAACCAATGTATTTGAGTTAACTTAAGTTTCATTTGAGTTAGCTTAGAGTCAATATGATGTTTCCATGTAAGCCTTCAATCAAGGTGTATACCAAGATATTTCACTTGAGAATGTTCAAGAATATTTTGATTGTTAATTCGAATGGAGGAACAAGTATCTCTTCTTAAGGTAAATGTTAAATGGACACACTTTTGCTCATTTACTTTAATTATCCATAAGTTCAACCATTTTTCCAGCTGGGTAATATGTTCTCGGAGGTTTCGGAATGCATCATAAGGGTTTTCATGCATACTCATACAGGCTGTATCATCAGCGAATGTAGAGGTATGGATGTTATTGCTCACAGGCATATCACAAGTATATATTAGATACAAGACTGGCCCCAGAATATTACCCTGTGGCACACCGGAAGATATAGATTCGGCAGCACTCATGAAGTCTCCTTCTACAACAGTGAACTTCCTATCAGTAATATAGCTTTCCAAAAGTGTTTGGATGTTTATTGGCAGATATGTTTTCAATTTTAAAACTAGGCCTTCGTGCCATACTTTGACAAATGCGAGTGGTCGGAGGAGAGATCTAGGGAGCTTCAACATTAGTTAAATCCCTAGAGATATTTTTCATGACACCAAAATCTATAACATCCGGAATTTTGTGTATATCCGTAGGCCAGTAAGTGGGCTCCCCACTCGAAATAACATCCAAGCACATTTTTGAAATTGTGTTGAACAACGCCCGACCTCTCGGCGTAATAAGACGCGAACCCCAGAACGTATGTTTTGCATTGTAGTCATCAGCTGCTACGAAACAAGGCCCAAGAGATTTGCAGAAATGCTCGTATTGATCCTCAGTGATTGAAAATCTGGGAGAGGAGTAAATTGACGACATCACGAAATTTGTAAAAAAGTTTTCAATGCAGGTATTTGTTGCTTGTAGGTGTTCTTCACAAATACTATCAAGAATATAGTGAATGAGTCTCGACTTTATTAGAATTGCTGATCCACCGCTCGGGTCCTTTGTATCATATAACGTGTAGCCATTGATTTTGAAAAGGCTTCTCGAAGTCAAATGAGTCTCAGAAAGCAACATTATATCAATATTTTTTTTCTGTAAGGAAGTGCTCGAGTTAATGTTTGTGTTGGCGTTTTCGTTCCAGGGGCAGCTGGCAAAATGTCCAATATCTGAGTCCTCCTGCTCTATCACTCCATAGTCCTCATTTTCCGTCAGAATAGAGATAAAGAAATTTATTGTCTCTTTGTGCTTATAGAGCAATAAGTCCTCAAAAGAGTTAAGGAAGTCAAACAACTGATTACTTACTTGGCTCATTTTTTTTTTAATTTTATATACATTTTTTAAAAGACTTTTTTTTGTTGAATGCTGTTTTGAAACTAATATTCTTGAAAGGTTCTAGTTGTTCTAAGAAATTTTTGGGTAAAGGTTCCCTGATGATCTGCATTAGCAACAGTGAACTTAAAAGGTTTAAGTTCTTATTTATAGTAAAATATTCTTGTAAAACTAAAACTTTACAAAACCTTTTGAGTGCTTTTTAAATTTTTTGTTTCAGATACACTTTAGAACGTCAATATAACTATCTCTCTGATCTTTGTATTGAACATTTTTTGTTTCAGTTACGTTTTACGTTGATATAACTATCTCTTTAACTAAATTCTATCACTAACGAAAAAGTATTTTACATCTAAAATAACTATAATATGAGAAAAAGAGATAGCTACGATACTGATCTTTCTTTTAAGATTTTTTATTTTTTTATCTATTCAAAGATTGGTAGAAATATTTAATACATCAGTTTAGAAAAGCAGATTGAGCTATCTGTCAAATAAGAAAAAAAAATATAAAAAATTAAATTTAAATCATGAACCCACCAGATTTGATCACAAAGTTCAATTGTTTAAATAAAAAAAAAATTAATGCGTATAAAAGAGCTCCAGGACTCAACTAAGTATGCAGTTAAAAACGCAAAACGGGTGACTAGTAAATACGGCACTACAGTTCAAATTGAACTGACTGGAAAATAACATAATGTTTTTACCAAATCGCTACAACACGCTATCGGATGATGATATAATGGAACTGGCATCCGGGATATATTGCATATGTAAGCAAGGAGACAGTTGCTTAAAATTGGATACTGCTGCTGAAATAAATATCTTTGTAGCAAACGGTCAATACCCACAGTTGGAATAATATGTAAAATCTATATTTTTATAAACATTTTTATTAATAAAATAGAAAAATAAAAAAAAAATTGTTTGTGTGTTGTATTTATTTATTGTTTTCACTTATTTTGTAAAGAAATTGAAGACATAAATGTCCACATTTAAATGAACCGTAATCTTGATATTGATTGTAATTATATTTAATATTCTTGCCTAGATATTTAACTAATTCTAATGGTGGTTGTAAGTTTCCAAAACTGTCGAAATATTCTTTATGTTCATTGTTTTTATAATATGCTACCCAATGTGTTCGCGGTCCTTTTGATAAATCTAAATTAATGATTCCGCATTCTCTTTTTCTCCATCGTTTTGGTAGTGTATCTAACATGAAAACTCCTCTAAAGTATGGAATGTTTGTTGAAAAGTTTCTCATGTCAACATCAGATAGGGGTTTATTGGGTAGCTTTACGAAAAATTTGTTTTTTGTTTTCCTTGACAAACTAATACATATCCTTTCTTATAGGGTTTAAGGTAAAAACCTTTCCCCATTGCTACTGCTTCCATTGTTTTATTATGCCTAGTTGCTTCATCAAGTTGTTGTTTGGCATTCTTTGCTGCATTTATTGCTTTTGCAATAGCTGCTCCGCCAGTAGAAAGACTACCAATTGCACTCAGAGCAGAATAGGTACCAAAGGTAAAAAGCCACCAATTTTTGGAACGTTAATTACGCGTGGTATTACAACTTGCGATTTCTTCCCCTTTAACGACTTGTTGATAACCTTACGTGCAATCTTTATGGCAGAGTTAATGTCTTGAGGTTTTTCCTTCTTTAGTATTTTTGTTGCAGTTTTAATTGATGTACTGAACAGTTTTTTTCCATTTTCTTCACTTCTTTTTGCAACCTTCTTCTTTAATCCCATACCAAATTTTGTTTTGGCTTTTATTACGTTGGCAACCATATACGCAAACGATTTTTCTGCAATACTGCTATCTTTTGAAAGAACTCGTTCCCAAGCTTTATTTTCAAGAATTTTGTCAGCTTGATGTCTACTATTTATATCATTTGTCTTGGAATATGGAATATCGTGATTTTTACATGCAGCGTCTAATAAATGTATTCCTTTGTCACCCCGATCTAAACGTTTTTGCAATTTTGTTCCGGGTCCACAAAACTGGTATCCATGTAGATGTAGTTCAACAGGTAGAGAGTTTATTACTCTATTCACTAAACCTTTTCCAACGATAGGTTTTTTATAACTAAACGCTTTGTTATAATGTATAAGTATCTTATTTTATTTTTATTCTATAATAAAAGTAACATTTATGAAATGCAATTAGTTATAAAAATGCAATTAGTAAAACAACATAAAAATATTGTGATTCGCAATATTGATGCTTCATCGAACATCAGATCTAAATTAAAACATAGCTCCCTCTTACCAAATTCTATTCGTGCTCTAATAGTTGGATCATCAAATTGTGGAAAGACTTATGTTATGATTAGCTTGATAGAAAGTCCTAATGGACTCAAGTTTGAAAACATCTATTTATACTCAAAATCCCTCTATCAACTAAAATATGAATACGTAAAGAGATTAATTTCACCAATTAAGGGGATGGGATATTATACATTCACAGATAATGAAACAGTTATTCCTTCTGACGAAGCTAAAAGTAATTCAATTATGATCTTTGATGATGTTGCATGTAAGAAGCAAAATAATATACGAGCATATTTTTGCATGGGACGACACAAGGATGTTGATTCGTTTTACTTATGTCAAACTTATACGAGAATTCCCAAGAGTACTAGGGAACTGGGCATTATGGGACAATTAAAATTGTGAAATTTGGATGAAATTTCCAAGAATTCTTTAAAATTTTGCTAAAATTTGTGAAATTTGTTTGAAATTTGAGAAATTGTGTTTTCGGTGCGCTTTGATGTTTTTTTGTTTACATTAAGTGTTTTTTGTTTACATTAACTGTTTTTTGTTTATATTAAGTATATGTATGTTTGTATGTATGTATATATGTATGTATGTATGACCGTGGGAACTTGTGCGCCGAATATTTTGTGGGAATACATTAAGGGGTTTCATAAATAGGTTTGAAGCTTTTATATGTATATGATATTCTAATGCCGACGGGATAACATCTTTATTTTTTTCAAATGCCGACGGGAAAACATGTTTATTTTTTTCGATTGCCGACGGGAAAATATGTTTATTTTTTTCAAATGCCGATGGGAAAACATGTTTATTTTTTTCAAATGCCGACCGGAAAATCATGGAAATGATTTTTCCTAATGCCGAAGGAAAATTTGTGGGTGTGTCTAGCTGTAGGAATTGAAGTCTGGCTGTGCTTGGTGGAGAGCGGGGTGTGTCTAGATTGTGAGACCTTAAGGCTGACCGTGATTTGGGTAGGTGAGGGTGTTTTTTAATATGTAACCGTGGGAATTCGGTGGCGTTTATGCTTGTTGGAATTTACGCCAAGCTGTGCTTGGTGGGGGGCGGGGTGTATTTCAGGTAGATCGACTGGTGGAGGGCGGGGAGTTGTTGTAATATATATCCGTGGGAATCTGTGTACATGTATGTATGTATGTATGTCTGTAAGAGTTTAAGGCTGTCTGTGATTTATGAAAGGCGAGGTGAGAGTCTTCATGTAATACGTATCCGTGGTAGTCTGTATATATGTATGTTCGTAGGAGTTTAAGGGTGATTGTGATTTGCGGTGGCGGAGGGTGTTGTTGTGATAGATAGATAGAATGTGCCTATGTGTGTGTGTATGTATGTATGGATATGTAGCAGTTTAAGGCTGTCCTTGATTTGAGGTAGGCGGGGGGTGTTATTGTAATATGTATCTATAGGAATTTAGGTGTTTATATGTCTGTAGGAATTTTTGTGCATGTATGTCTGTAGAAGTTTAATGCTGATCGTGATTTGGATTGTTGAGATTGATCGATTGTATGTGACCTTGAGAATTTGTGTATGTATATCTGTAGGAAATTTAAGGCTTATGAGGGGCGAAGTGTTCATGTAATATATAAACGCGCAATTTGTGTGTATATCTGTAGGAGTTTAAGGCTGATCATGATTAATGAGAGGTGAAGTGAAGGTGTTCATGTATATTTATCCGTATTTTTGTGTATGTATATCTATATGAGTTTAAGACTGATCGTGATTTAGGTTGTTGAGATTGATAGATTGTGTATTACCTTGAGATTTTGTGTATGTATATCTATAAGAACTTTAGGCTGACTGTGATTTGTGAGGGGAGGGGCGTTGTTGAAATAGGTTTAATTTTTCGTAGATGAATTTTAGTATGTGCGTGTGTATGTCATTTTCTCACCCTAATATTTATATGTACGTAGAAATAAATTGTTTCCTATATGAACATTTTTTGCTAGAAAATATTATCATATATCTGAACTTCCCTAATCCTAGTATGTTTTTCATATTGCTTTATATTTTATCAAGCTCAAATTTCTCCAATGTTAAAGTCTGTCGGTCAGAAATTTGTTTATATTTGTATAAATATTAATTTTGCAAAATTCTTGCGTACGATCGTGGCGATTTTGTGTGTGTATGTGTGTATGCGCGATAGAGTTTGACTGGTCTGTGATAAGTTTGTTTATTTAAGTACATTTGTCTTCTTCGACTTTCGTCTTCAAGCGTCAATAGCTTGGATAACGGTTTGTATGTTTTCATGATATAGATACATATGTAAGTGTGATTGTTAAAATCCAATAAATACTTGAGCATGGATAAGAAATTTGATAATATGTGTACATATGTAAATATCGATCTACATATTGATTTTATGTATGTATGTATCTACATACAAATAAGTCTGGGGCTCCCTGTTTAAATACATTTTTTTTGTCATGTGCCGTCTTTTGTTGTTGCTGTTGTAAATATTCGCCTGGTCTTTTGTGTAAAGATGTGAAATATCTCCATAATTTTTTATTTGAAATTAAAAAAACGTTCTTTTATTTTTTAGATGTATATATTTACTTAAAATAATAATATATTTTATTTCCATTTGTTTAAAGTTGATGTAGCCTATAAAGTCAACGTTAGAAATTTTTCGGTGTAAAATTTTTTCCAACTATCATCTTTTTTCTTCACCTTTTACATATATTTTAGAACATCTTGCATTGGCTTTTAAAAAATTACAAACGCTTTGAAATGAAACTGATCCAGCAGTCCAGCTTAGGTGATGATAGTTTTTTGTTAACCACTTTGCTTCTCTTTCCTTTTTTATTGATAAACATTTAAAATCAAATGGTGGTTTTATAATGAAATTGTTATACTCATTATTGTTGAAGACATCAGCTACTTCTTTTTGTAATGAAAATCATTCGAAACCTTACTCGTCTATTAAAACCATTTTTTTCATTCATATTACTTAATTTATAAGACTTTCCGGACTTTCTATTATTCGATCATCAGTAAAAATGCAGTAGCTGAGGTCCTTGCTTGCTGTTTCATATTAAATTTCTATATCAATTGGCCCGCTATTGAATAAAAGGAGCTTTTATCTTAAACTCTGATTCAGTTACAAGCGCTTGAAATTCTTTCATATACGAGTGTAAATACATATCATATAGATACATATCATATAGAATTGCATAACCTTAATGTTTTAATTTTATGTTAAGATCATCATATGGATATGAGACTGAATTTAAATGTACTTTTAAATTAGCTAAATCACAATCAGTTCTCGCTGAACCTTCATAGTGAACACACGACGTCTTAGCGGAGTTTTTTTTTTATATACATATTAAACAAACAAAAAATCATACAAAAAATATTCGTAATACATAATAATAGTAATACATATTAGTAGTAGGGAACTGCCAATTCGGGGGCAATTAAAATTGTTAAATTGTGGCTGAAATTGTTAAATTGTGGGCTGAAATTGTTAAATTGTGGCTGAAATTTTAAAATTCTTGGAAATTTGTGAAATTTGATACCTACGTGTGTGTATGTGTGTGTGTGTGTTTTCGGTGGCGCTTTGATGTTTTTGTTTACATAAGGAGTTTTTTGTTTACATTAACCCTTGTGTGAACGGGTGATTTTTTTTGGGGTGACATTAATTGTGTGAACGGGTGATTTTTTTGTGGGGGTGGATTAAGGGGTTTCATAAGATTAAGATTTCATAAGTATATATGCCGACTGGAAAATCATGAAAATGATTTTTCCTAATACCAATGGGGAAATTGTGAAAATGATTTTTCCTAATACCAATGAGGAAATTGTGAAAATGATTTTTCCTAATACCAATGGGGAAATTGTGAAAATTATTTTTCCTAATGCCGACGGCAAAACATGTTTATTTTTCCTAATGCCTACGGCAATGCATGATTATTTTTCCTAATGCCGACGGCAAAACATGTTTATTTTTCCTAATGCCTACGGCAATGCATGATTATTTTTCCTAATGCCGACGGCAAAACATGTTTATTTTTCCTAATGCCTACGGCAATGTATGATAATTTTTCCTAATGCCGACGGCAATGCATGATTATTTTTTTCAAATGCCGACGGCAAAACATGATTATTTTTTTCAAATGCCGACGGCAATGCATGATTACTATATTTCTTAATGCCGACGGGAAAATGATTTTTCCAAAGGGAAAATTGCCAGTGTTGCCAGACTGTATAAATTTGTTATCGTAATACTATATCAGTAATATCAGAGAAAATATATTTGATGACTACTACGCGATTCTCATATGAATCGTGGGAACGTGTATGTGCGATTTCCTCACGCTAATAATTTGTTTATAAATAAAATAAATTGTTTATAAATAAAATAATTAAATAAATTAATTTAATTTATTTAATTATTTTATTTATTTATTTATAAAATGTTCTCATGTATGTGAACACCCTAATGCTTGTGTGTGGGTGGTCCAGCTTGATTGTCGCTGGTAATTGTATATTGTGTTTATTTGTTTAAGAAATATATTTGTATGTATGTATGAATGTATGAATGTATATATGTATGCTTGTATGAATGTATAAATGAATGTATGAATGTATAAATGTGCGATCGTGAGAACTTGTGCGTGGAATATTTTGTGCTTGTGTAGAATACATATATATTTTGCAACGTAGTCATTTTCTTTGTCTTCAATTCTTTTAAAGCAGAGGATTTTCAACTAAGTACAGTCATCAGCACAGAAACAAAAAGTAAAAATTTGCAACTAAGCAAAAAAGTTAACTTCTCCTCCTCCCCACTTCCTTCTATTCTCTTCATGTAGTTTGTATTTGAAATAAGAAAACACTTTTACATTTTTTTATTTCGTATACATTTATTGTTTAAAATTTTATAAAATTTTATAATAATACATACAGTAATATATTCTTAAGTATAAATATTTTAAAAAGTGAAAAAGTTCATTTAAAACAAGATATTTCTTTTGAGAGTAAAATAGCATTTCTTAATGCGCAAACACCAAAATTATGATAATTACAATAAAAATATTCTGGATACTTGATTTCCATTTGTTTAAAGTTGATGCAGCCTATATCCTCAACGTTAAAAATTTTTCGGTGTAACATTTTTTCCAACCATAGTCTTTTTTCTTCACCTTTTACGTAAATTTTAGAACATCTTGCGTTGGCTTTTAAAAAATTACAAACGCTATGAAATGAAACTGATCCAGCAGTCCAGCTTAGGTGATGATAGTTTTTTGTTAGCCACTTTGCTTCTCTTTGCTTTTTTATTGATAAGCATTTAAAATCAAATGGTGGTTTTATAATGAAGTTGTTATATTCATAATTGTTGAAAACAATCGCTACTTCTTTTGCGATGAAATCGTTTGAATTAGTTTTGAAACCTTGTACGTCTATAAAAATTATGTTATTTTCCATGTTATTCAATTTATAACACTTTCCGAACTTGTCCTTTGATGGGTATATATTCTATTATACGATCATGAATAAGAATGCAGTAAGCTGATGTCTTTGGTGCAATATTAGTTGCTGTTTCAAATTCTATTTTTATATCAATCGGTCCATTATTGAGTGATTCATTCTGATGACTGACATCTACTACAATAATAGGAGCTTTTGTCTTAAACTCTGATGCAGTTAGAAGCGGTTGAGATTCTTTCATATAGTAGCTTTGTTGGATTCTTAGATACATATCATATAGAATTGCATAACGTTCATTTTTGAACTTTATGTTTAGATCATCATACGGGTATGAGACTGAATTTAAATGTACTTTTAAATTAGTCAAATCACAATGAACAAACTTATTTTCTTGTTGAAAAGCGATCAACACAAAACGGGGGCGTTCTCTATTTGCAGCCAGTTTAACATTCCAAATATGGTTAGTTCCTGTGTTTAATTGGGGATTAATATGACAATCCCAACTGCGAAATGCCATGGGTGTAAAAGCACCATTGTTAATAATTTTAATCATATTCAATTTGCTAAGGTCAGATAATTGAACATGAGGTATTCTTCATTAGATGAGTGAAATTGTAAGTTTAGCTTTTTCAGTAGAAACAGTCGAGTGTACAAGATCTTCGTCGTTCTTATTGCGCAAGAGTATCAATTCATGTTTTCCATTTAATATAACTTTGTTGTAGTCTTCAGCGAATCCTAGAAGCTTTTTTAAAGGTACATAGAAATTAAAAACCCAATTTGCAAGAGTGACATCATCAATTTTGTTCCATCCAGCATTTTGCATAACATTGCTTTCGTTGGTGATAGAGAAACCAAATTTTTTATGGTGCTCGTGGCTCCTAAATATCTTGTATGATCAATTTCAATTCCATTGAGCTCATAGCGAATTTCATCAAATAGATATGCCACTAAGTTGTTTTTTAATATAAAGTTCTCCGAAGATGAAGAAGATTTGGAGTTATTATCATCAGCAACAAATCCTTCTACATAAATGTAGCTCTCATTAGGTAGCACGTACAAATCTTGATTTTGTATTGAAATTCTGATTTCATCATTATTGTTGTAAGATTGTAAGTATGGTACATATGTATGATAGTCCTTTTTGATTATATTCTCATACGACAAGGGTTTATCTAAAACATCTATTATTGAACTCATTTTGTCTTCAATTTAAAATTCAAGGACTTTAGAAAATTTTTATTTGATGTTGTTGGAGCTTTTTGTTGAGCTGGTCGCTTTAATGTTGTTGTTGTTCTTTCTGCTATATTTTTCAATGTATTTGTGTTGTATATTAGCATTATTTAGTTGACCTCATGTATTCGTATTGTAATTTCCTCTCCTGGAAAATTAATTAAATCACCGTGTTGATCAACTACGTTCAGCGCTAGTGAACTTATCTCTCTGGTGTTCACAGGTAAATAGATGAGATTTCTTGGAACCTCATCTATTTTATAGCCTGGAGGCACATTAATCGGAAATTCATTAAGTGTGTGCGATTTGGAGTTATTCATATATGTGTTAATAGCGATACTACTTTCAATTCGCAAGTGATTCACTTTAAAAATATTAACTGGAAGATCTGAGTAATAATATTTGTTTGGTGTTAGGATTTTGCTATTGAATCCTAAAAGTTTTCCAATTGTCTTGTCTTTATTAAAATATACAGGATCTTTGGAACTATTAACTTTAACTTGCATTGTATTGTTATTGGCTTCCATACAAATCTTATTTTCGGGACAGAGTCTTCTGTATTGCTCTTGTATAAAATCTACAATATCATTCAATTCGTAAGATCCAATTGGTATTTTAATTGTATGTTCCCCTATATGAAACATATTGTTGTAGGTGTCTACATTTGGAATGCTGTTGTATGAATGAAAATCAGTTAGAGCACACTCATATGCACCATGTAATTCAATAGGAGGAAAGTAACTAGCAGATAATTCTGATGAGTTAGAGCTCAGAGTAAGTGCTATTGACATTATAACTGTCTGATTACAATTAAATAAAGTTTAGTACAACATATGGTTTATAAGCATGATTTACATATTTATTTCATTTTCTTATTTTAAAATTAACATTAGTTTCTTAATATTACTGCTATTGTTGTTGATGATGGTATTCAGCTATAATATTTCGTTCTTACTTATCCAAGAATTGTGTTGATTAGAAAATCCCAACCATTTAACGTATGCCTCCTTTCCTTTAGTTTTAAGAACCTTTTCAACTAGATATGTATTTGGATATCTAGTTTTCGAAAGTTCTTCAGTATAGAATCCACCTTTAATAGGATTACCAAGATAATCTTCTAATATGAATGTTGTAGGATTTGTATTTTGAACTCTTGTAATTGTGAAAATTTCTGTAGTCCAATTTGGAGTATAACCTTTTTCAAATGTATGCTTATATTTGCTTATGCGTACATGATCTCCAACATTAAATTTCGACATTTTGTACATCTTCAAATGACTGTATACTGTATTTAGTAGCTTTTGGTCATTTGTTGAGTTAACTTTAATCGGAGACATTTTGATGGTACGGTGAACTTTTCTATTGTATGCATTAAGTAAATCTTTGTATATATCAATCCACTTATATGAACCATTAAAGCTAAATTCTTTCCACATCATTCCTTTCAATGTTCTGTTAAATCGTTCTACTATTGATGCTTTCATACTGCTATATGTTGAGTAGTGATTAATGTTGTATTTATCCATTAATTTTCCAAAGTGTTTGTTGAAAAATTCTTTACCATCATCTGTTTGTAAGTTTTTTGGTACTCGTCCTAATTCAAAAATATTTTCCATTGCCTTGGTTGTTTCGAGTGCAGTTTTAGTTTTTAGTGGTACTGCCCATGCAAATTTTGAAAATGTGTCAATTACAGTTAACAAAAATCGATCATTTCTGTTTTTTCTAGAATAGATCCCCATTTCAACTAAATCAGCTTGTCAAAGATCATCTATTCCTGTCATTACAACTCTACGACGCATAAAAACTTTTCGAGCTTGCTTATGCAGTTCGTTTACTAAATTTGTTTTTGAAGACATTAACACCCTTTCAGCTATTGATACAAACATGTAATTTTCCAATCTATAAATTTTCTCATTAAGCTGTTCAATTTGTTCTTCAAAGGATGTTTTAATTTGTAGAATGTCTTTTTGAATTTTATAATTTTCTTCTATATCTAATTTTATATCGCGTTGTAGCTCCTCAATTTGCATTTGAATATCTTCTTGAATTATAGTATTATCTTCCTTAAAGTATGTTAATAATTTCTCTTCTAATTTTTCGATTTGAGTTTGCAGAAACAATTTATTGATAACATCGTTGATTCTTTTGTTTTGGACATCAATGTTGTTGTTCGTATCCATAAAGAACCCCAGCAGTTTAGGTGCATTTTTCAAAGAAATTATGCTGCTAGTATCGTTTAAATAATGTCCAAATTTATCAACAGACATATTTTATATACTTTATTAAAGTAAATGTATTATATTTGCTTCACGTAGTTCTTCAATAATTGATACAATCTCGTTATTGTGATTAGTATGACCTGCACCTTGTGATGCAAGCAGTAGTTGAAGACGATCTACTAACTCATTTGGATCGTCCCAGTATATATAGTTTGGCTTATGGACGTTAAATTCCATCATTCCATCACCTAAATAACTACCTTTTGGCTTTGATGCTGTTGATTCGTTTAAATTCTTCTGGTTTTTCTCGTCAATAAATTTCTTAATAATATGTTTATATTTATATCCTCTAGTACTCTTAATTTGACCATCAGGTTTATGGTCCCTTCTTTATGCATTAGTAGTAATTAAAATCTTTTTATAGATTTCTAGCTCAAATTTATCATAATTTTTTGGTATTTTATGAAACATTAGAGAAAATAGTCCTGGTGTTAGAGCCCATATTTGACCACCAACTTGTATTTTATCTTCATTAAGTTTGAGCTTACTATCACCAAATTTCCATTCATTATTGAAATCTTTATGTGGACCATAGTTTGTATATAATTCTTTCCTTCCTTCCAAGACTGATAAGTCAGTATAAGTATCTTCTGTATTGGAAGTCTGTGAGTAAAAATCATCTTCATCATCCTCATCATGATTCTCAGTATTAGCATCATTAAACAAGATGGTATTATCGAATATTGTTTCTTCTGCTAGTTTCTTTGGTGTACTTGTCTCTATCTTGACTGATGTTTTTTCAGGTTTAAAACTTGTATTATTTTCAACTTCTGTCTTCATTTTACTTTCTTCTTTTATGGGAATTCTTTTAATATTTTTAGAACTATTTATGAATTCTTTGAGTGGTTCTGTTATAGGTTTAAATGTATCTCTTAGTTGTTCACGTGTATCTATTTCACCAGTTTTTATACTACGAAGTTTTTTCTTCAAGACATTTCTTGTCAACACCAACTGTTTTAAAATTTTCTCATCCATGTTTAATAATAGTAAATAACAGGTATCAGCTATTAGATCAAGTATTAGCTTATCAGGACCTGGTCTGGTTTTCAGATCAGCTTATCAGGACCTGATCTGGTTTTCAGATCAGCTTATCAGGACCTGATCTGGTTTTCAGATCAGCTTATTAGGACCTGATCTGGTTTTCAGATCAGCTTATCAGGACCTGATCTGGTTTTCAGATCAGCTTATCAGGACCTGATCTGGTTTTCAGATCAGCTTATCAGGACCTGGTCTGGTTTTCAGATCAGCTTATCAGGACCTGGTCTGGTTTTCAGATCAGCTTATTAGGACCTGGTCTGGTTTTCAGATCAGCTTATCAGGACCTGGTCTGGTTTTCAGATCAGCTTATCAGGACCTGGTCTGGTTTTCAGATCAGCTTATTAGGACCTGGTCTGGTTTTCAGATCAGCTTATTAGGACCTGGTCTGGTTTTCAGATCAGCTTATCAGGACCTGGTCTGGTTTTCAGATCAGCTTATCAGGACCTGGTCTGGTTTTCAGATCAGCTTATCAGGACCTGGTCTGGTTTTCAGATCAGCTTATCAGGTATCAGATGAGGTTATATCAAATAGATGTATCAAGTTTAAAGTTAGATTAATAACTAGAGGTAATTTTTTATGAGTAGTTACTTATATAGTTATGAAATAGTCAAATTGCTTTCTGTAGCGACCATCGTTTAATTCGTTATCTTTGCTTATCATCAAAAATCCATATTTATCCTTCCAACATTCTCGACAAATTTCTTAAAACTTTTCGTAGCTCATATCGCTGGCAACATGATCCTTATAAACTTGCTTCATATTTGTCTCAACTTGCTTAAACATTATAATAACATTTGCATTGTCTCTTATTAAATGCTTGGGAATTCTGGTATAAGTTTGACACAGGTAGAATGAATCAACATCCCTATGTCGCCCCATACAAAAATATGTACGTATATTATTCTGCTTTTCACATGCAACATCATCAAATATCATAATTGAATTAGTTTTAGCTTCGTCAGGTGGAATAACTGATTCATTATCGGTGAATGTATAATACCCCATACCTTTAATTGGTGAAATTAGTTTCTTTAGGTATTCATATTTAGGTTGATAGAGAGATTTTGCGTATAAATAGATGTTTTCAAACTTGAGTCCATTAGGACTTTCTAGCAAGCCAATCATAACATTAGTCTTTCCACAATTTGATGGTCCCACTATTAGAGCACGAATAGAATTTGGTAAGAGAGGGCTATGCTTTATTTTTGAACTGATGTTCGCTGAATCATCAATATTACGAACTAAAGTATTTTTATGTTGTTTTACTAACCGCATTTTTGTAACTAAATGCATTTCATATATATTACTTCTTATATAGGAAAAATTAGATAATATGGTTATACGATATCAGAAAACTTTTAGTCATAAAAACACCTTCGTTGGAGGAGGAGGTATAGTAGACAAAATAATAAACTCTCTACCTGTTGAACTTCATCTACCTGGATATCAGTACTGTGGACCTGGAACAAAACTACAAAAACGTTTAAATCGAGGTGATAAAGGAATTAATTTATTGGACTCTGCTTGTAAAAATCACGATATTGCTTATTCCAAAAATAAGGATTTAAGTACTAGACATAAAGCTGATAAAATACTTGAAAACTCCGCTTGGGATCGAGTTTTATCAAAAGATAGTAGTCTTGCTGAAAAATCATTTGCATATATGGTTACTAACGCAATGAAAGAAAAAACAAAATTTGGTATGGGTGTGGAGAAAAAGAAAAATGTTAAAAAGAACAAACTTAATGTTAAAACACTATTTAGGACATCAGTTAGAGCTGCAACAAAAATACTAAAAAAAGAAAAACCATTAGATATTAACACAGCTATTAAAATTGCACGAAAAAGTATTAACAAGTCATTAAAAGGAAGAAAATCTCAAATTATAGTACCACGTGTGATACGTGTCCCAAAAATTGGTGGCTTTTTGCCTCTAATACCGATTTTAACTGCTCTGGGTGCAATTGGTAGTCTAACAACTGGAGGTGCTGCTATAGCTAAGGCTGTTAATGCAACAAGGAATACAAAAAATCAACTTGATGAAGCAACTAGACATAATAGAGCGATGGAATCTATAGCAGTTGGAAAAGGACTTTACTTAAAACCATATAAAAAGGGTTATGGCTTAGTTCATAAAGAAGAATCAAAAAACTCTTAAAGATGCTACCCAACAGACCAATATCTGATGTGGACCTAAGACGTTTCTCTATAAATATTCCATATTTTAGAGGAGTTTTCATGTTGAATACTCTACCAAAACGATCAAAGAAAATAGATTGTGGAATAATCAATTTAGATGTATCAACAGGACCTGGTACACATTGGGTAGCATATTATAAAAACATCAATGAAAAAGAATATTTCGACAGCTTTGGAAACTTACAACCTCCTTCGGAAGTAGTCAAATATCTTGGTACAAATATAAAATACAACTACAATCAACATCAGAATTTTAATACATTTACCTGTGGACATTTATGTCTTAAATTTCTTTATGAAATAACTGAAAATATTAAATAAAAACACAAACATTTATATTTTACAAAACTCTTTAATGTCTTTTTATTCATAATTTAAAAAACGTAATTAATATAATTTATTGCCAGACAGGATATTGGGAATTTTGAATTAGAAATTCACTCAGCTCATTCTCAACGATTAGGTTTTCTTCACCTTCTCTACTTAGGCAATATGCTCCGCTCGAGAGATCTTTAATATCGTCATCTGTTAAAGTATTATATCGTTTAGGCAGGACCATTATATGTTTATCCATTTCAACTTTTAGTGTTGGTCCATATTTTGTTGTTACACGTTCCACATTTCGAATAGTATATTTCATGGATGTGTCAAGCTCCTTTACGTGGATTAAGGTTTTGTTGTTTAGAGAATTAAATTTTGAAACTAGATTTGTTGTGGAGTCCATTTTTTTATTTAGTTCTTCTCACTTTGAATGTTTAACTGGAAATGATCTTAAAAGTAGCGATGATGACTTCAAGAAGGCTAATCGAAAATAATTATGGTGAAATAGTGAATAAGTGGGGGATAGTGATAGAGAGAAAGAGATAGTTATAGAGAGAAAAGGGTTAGAGAGAGGGAGATAGAGTGATAAAAAGAAATATGGAATAGCGATGATAGTATAGATATTTGAAAAATTTAAAGAACAAATTAGTCTTAAAAAAACCTTCCAACAATCGTCATCATCATTCATTTATCAGCAAATAAAATGAGTCAAATTAGACGTACTCTAAACCAATTTCTAACAGATTTTGAAAGCTTCTGGTTATATGATCATTGGGAGATGATAAAATTTTTCCAAAATATGCTGGATGAGAACGAAGAATATGGCGTAATAGAAGACGAAGACAACACAGAAGGGCATTTTGGAAACTGCCCATGGTACGATCCGAAGTGTGAGGAAGGACCTGATACTTGTAGATGTACAATATATTTTTTACGGAAAAGTATATTAGAACATCTAATAATTGGATACTATGAAATGTTTCCATCATTATAAATAAAATATTTAAGAAATTAAATTAAATTGTATTATTAACAGAAATAAAATAAAATTGTATTATTACAATATTCCTTGTTTTGTATTATTTTTTCTAAAGGAAAATTAGGAATCATCTGTTCGAATACAAAATAACAGAAACTTGTAAGTAGTGAAAAATATAAGGACTTATCCGATTATCTTAATTGTGTCTCTTTATAAAAATATCTAATGGAATTTCACAAGATTGTGCATGTTTAATTTATGTGAAGACAAGACTGTGCATGTTTAAGCAATATGAAAACAAGAATTTACAAATAAGCAAAAACAAAAACTGTTTGATCCAACGAAGTAAAGCCAATAAAGAAATAAACAAAATTTCATTCTTTTTTCAATATTTTATTTCAAATTTTTTCTTAAAAATTCATATAGATATGTACAATAATTTTTCTTAAAAAATAAATAGGATTTTATTTACAATAATTTTTCGTATTAAATAAATATGATTTTATATACAACAATTTTTCTTAATGAATAGGATTTTATATACAACAATTTTTCTTAATGAATATGATTTTATTTACAATTTAAAAATTAACTAAAAATTAATTAATTTTAAAAATTTTCTTGCATTCTAGCAATCTCATCTAGCAACATATCAAGTTCGTATTCAGGGTTAGTTTCCTTAATACGAAAATGATACCATGCATATGTGTTAATGTTATTTGATCTAATTTTTCTCTTATCGTCTCCATAACTTAAGACTACCTTATTTAGATGACTAGTATATATCTGATGTAGCTTAGATTTAAATGTTAACATATTATCATACACATTAGTCTTATTAAATAAACAATTTTTATAAGTAGCTAAACTATATTTATCTAATATGGCTCTCTTTACCCCCTTCGATTTTTTAACGTCATTTTGATTTTGTACACTGAATGAGTACATTTTTGATCGCAGCCCAACAAATTCTGTCATTATTTTACCGCAATTTTCATCCTTCATCATACCAATGACTTTTTTATTTACTAGTGGAAAATTATAAATATTGTCTGTAGGATAGTCCGATGTATAAAATTGTTCTTGTATGTCATTTTTGATGTCAGCGTAAAAGTCGTCCGTTTTTATTGAATAAATAAAAGAGTCCGTGTCCAAATAGTTCAATAAGAGTTTTGTCTTAAACTTAGGTTGCATGTACCCGTAATGGAAATTATACATTTTCCATTTGGACAGCTCGAGTACACAAAATCCTAAGTAAATTGGTTCATTGTAGCAGGTTTTGACTCTAGTCATTTCGATTGCTACTAGATCTTCGGAAAATATAGATAAACTATGAAAATTTGGTTTTGATATCCAATCTTGGGCCCCCAAACGATTACAATTCGTTCTCAATTTTTTAACAATTTTAACATCTCTCTTCTTATCCACATTTTCCATGGTTTTACCATACACTGCATTATTAAGTAGTTTGAAAAAATTTTTTTCAAAAGCATTTTTAGCAGTGGCCCTATGTCTGGTATTTAGGTCAATATAGCCTTTTAACCATGGAGATTGTTTAAATGCTAGAATACGATGAGTTTTCTTTAAAACTAAGCCATATTCTAAGCACTGTTTAAGAACTCTAAAGTGTATTACGTATGATTGCTTTGTAGAGAAATCGGTTATCAACTTGCTATACTTCGCTTGCATAACTTTTTTATTTTCAGCGCAAAAAGGAAGGTCATTATGCAAGTCGTGTAAATGAGAGGGATAATCCAACGTGACCTCATATACATAACCGTCTGTTCCATTGTCAGCTATGCTGTTTGGGTCCAGATTCAGCTCGTCTTGCGATAACCATCTGAACCCACCATGAGGAAGATATTCCGACATCGCCCAACCATACAAATTGTTAGCGTCTAAATAGACGAGAAATTCTGAGGGCTTCTCTTTATCGAAATCTTCCAAATATTTGTTATTCGCTTTCGAATATCTTTGACTACACTGTACGATCCCTCCACGTATACCTTTTTTCATAAAATTGTACATGTCTATGTCTGTCAATAATTCTAATTCAATTTTTGTGTATTTGAGCATTGCATCCCAAGAAAGGCCAGGAGCTGTATAATATTGGCATGGATCGAGCTCATAAATACCTTTACAAACTTTTCTAAAGATCTCGAAAATATCTGTCAGTAAGAGGACATCTGTTTTTAAGTAAAGTTCCATGTAATCTTTCATAGTTTTGCAACCAAAAGTATTCCATACCTCTTCAGCATGTGAGTATTCCTCTAAAGAACACTCTTTATTGTTCAACTTATTAAAGAAATCACTGCGTGAAGGCAGCTGACACTCATCTAATTTTCGGAATGAATTTAAGTACTCATACGGGAAAATACCTTTTTTCTTAATAAGCTGAAATTCTTTTTCTGACTGAAATAAGGACCTTCTAGTTCTGAAATCATTATCCGACAAATTGTAGGCTAATGATTCCAAACTCTCAGCCATAAAGCGTATTGTATCAAGAAATCTTATTTCAAGCTTATGACCATCACTCATTTCTGTAAATTGGGAGAGGGATATATAAAGTTCCTTATTGAGAGGGAGTACTTTCAGTTGCATTGAAATTTCACCTAGATCTTTAATAAAAAGATATGAGTCATAATTTGAGTAATTGTGAAAGTAAACTGGTATAAACTTGGGGATTTGGTAATTTAAATTACAGTTATTGTGGGCTGCACCTCTATATTTACCATTAATGTGACAATGATCTCTAACGCGATCTTTACCTAGAAATTTTTGACAAATGTGACAATTCACCGCACTATAAAAATTATAAATATCAGAAGGGGATAAAGTATCCATTTGTCTATTATTTACTAAGTGACTATTGTATATATCCTCACAGTCTTTAATTAAATATGATACAAATTTTTTTGAGGCATCTTTTCCTGTGTATATCCTTAATTTATCTAACTTATTGCTATGGAGACACTTAATATAATAGCTAAATGCATAAGGAGTGTGCTTTTTGACTAGACTAGTTTTATTACTTACACTATTACTAACTTCTTCCAAGATGCATTCGAAGTCCGCATATACCACGAAGGGTACATCCATTTTCCTTTGATGCCCCTTGAAGCTCAGAATTGCATCCGGACCTGATGGCATAGTTGTAACAATTTTACCGCACTCCGCCTTATGATTTGTCATACCATTTTCGATGTGGGTGTACTGGAGACAGCTGTTGCAGAAATGTAGTTCGTGTCCGTTCTTTGTTATCTGATTCCTTAAAAGCCTGTGAATGATAAAAAATAAATAAAAGTTTATAAGTAAAATGTACATAGTATAAAATATATAAACAGGTATATGTATCCTTAAAATAAAAAGTTGTATAATTTTTTAACTTACCTTGATATATTCTTTATCAATATGTAGTGATGACCTGCAGCATTCTCTAAAAGTAGTAAGTTGACGTGGTTCACTTTCTCGTCCTTGGTCACATAATAAGGACCAATGATCTTATCTGCTCCCTCATCATACCCAAATACGTTCACACTTATAGTCGGATTGTTTGCCTCAAACTCTTTGATTTTATTAAGTGCTAATGGGTACGTTAAATTTTTGAAATTTAACGCTACACCATTTCGCGTAACAATCGTCTCTGCAGCAATGTTCTGAATATTATACGAACTGCAACGTCTTGCATCATCGTATTTCGTGGTATCCATTGCAGCAATCAGACACCACTTGAAGCAATATTCATCATTATTTTCAATATTGATGCAGGCAAATCTTCTTACAAGTTTTTCAGGAGTGGATATCCAATTCGAGCCTTTGACGAGCGACGATTTGTTGATGTTGATTTCTGCTCGGGCTATGCGTGATAAAGTCCAACCAGAATCTCGCTCTTCGAATTCGGACATTTTGGTTGAAATCTCCTCAACCTGTTTACGTAGTATTTCTTCTATATTGTCTGCCTTCGTCAGTAAACTCATTTGGGCTACATGTGATATTATGCACAACTCCAATTCCTCTCCCACAATTTTTATATACTCCGCCACAATACTTATATGAAATTTAATTATTGTATGTTTAGTTAAATTCATTTGAAGTCTCTCCATAAAAATATTTTTGTTTTCCTTAATAAACTCTTCCAAGAGAAGTTGGTCTTTTTTATTTAGAATTGCATATGTGGCGATATGATTTTTGAAGGCTTTCGATATTTTATAATATCTCACATTATTTTCTTCTGTCCTGACATGGGAAGTACTCATTGGAGTTGGCAGAGTTTCTTCTCCTATTTCTTCTACATCTACTTCTCCATCACTTTCCGGTAAAGTTATGTCCATAGCAACGTTGTATAAAGTCCCTCCAAGGATATCCACACCTTGTTGTTGTTGTTGTTGTTGCTGCTGCTGCTGCTGCTGCTCTTGTTGATGATAAGTATGTGGTTGCCATTGCATCAAAGTGGAATACTGCTGCATTTGATTATCTGGTGTGACGGGATTATAATTGTAACGTGGATACTCATATTGCATTGGTACTCCTGATCCCAAAACTGATTATTCCATGACATTGATGTAGGGTAACAGTTAGGCATACCGTATTGTTGATGATTCATTGGTAGTTGATATTGGGGGTACTGTAAAGAGGGTTGTTGCTGATGATGAAATGTATTTAGCTGCTGTTGATGGTTTTGAAGAGATGACTGCGGCTGCTCTTGATTTCTATTCCGGCTTACGATCTCTTGATCCTGCACATTATGATTTTTAACATGGTCCAAAAAGGACTTTTGGTATTTATATACCTTATGACATCTATTACACATATATCCAGAAGAACTCATTTTAATTAGTTTATAGAATTTATATTTGAATTTAACACAATTGCTGATGATACTACTTGTAAATACAATAAAGTACTGATGTGTTGGTTATAAAAGTTGGCGTATTTATACGAAAATTAGTAGCAGTAGCCTTGCGGCATTCATAATTTTTTACTTTTTGTTTCTCTGCTGATGACTGTACTTAGTTGAAAATCCTCTGCTTTAAAAGAATTGTAGACAAACAAACTGACTACGTTGCAAAATATAAATGTATTCTACACAAGCACAAAATATTCCACGCACAAGTTCCCACGATCGCACATTTATACATTCATACATTCATTTATACATTCATACAAGCATACATATATACATTCATACATTTATACATTCATACATACATACAAATATATTTCTTAAACAAATAAACACAATATACAATTACCAGCGACAATCAAGCTGGACCACCCACACACAAGCATTAGGGTGTTCACATACATGAGAACATTTTAGGGGTGTTCACATACATGAGAACATTTTAGGGGTGTTCACATACATGAGAACATTTTATAAATAACTAAATAAAATAATTAAATAAATTAAATTAATTTATTAATTAAATTAATTTATTTAATTATTTTATTTATAAACAATTTATTTTATTTATAAACAATTTATTTTATTTATAAACAATTTATTAGCGTGAGGAAATCGCACATACACGTTCCCACGATTCATATGAGAATCGCGTAGTAGTCATCAAATATATTTTCTCTGATATTACTGATATAGTATTACGATAACAAATTTATACAGTCTGGCAACACTGGCAATTTTCCCTTTGGAAAAATCATTTTCCCGTCGGCATTAAGAAATATAGTAATCATGCATTGCCGTCGGCATTTGAAAAAAATAATCATGTTTTGCCGTCGGCATTTGAAAAAAATAATCATGCATTGCCGTCGGCATTAGGAAAAATTATCATACATTGCCGTAGGCATTAGGAAAAATAAACATGTTTTGCCGTCGGCATTAGGAAAAATAATCATGCATTGCCGTAGGCATTAGGAAAAATAAACATGTTTTGCCGTCGGCATTAGGAAAAATAATCATGCATTGCCGTAGGCATTAGGAAAAATAAACATGTTTTGCCGTCGGCATTAGGAAAAATAATTTTCACAATTTCCCCATTGGTATTAGGAAAAATCATTTTCACAATTTCCCCATTGGTATTAGGAAAAATCATTTTCACAATTTCCCCATTGGTATTAGGAAAAATCATTTTCATGATTTTCCAGTCGGCATATATACTTATGAAATCTTAATCTTATGAAACCCCTTAATCCACCCCCCACAAAAAAATCACCCGTTCACACAATTAATGTCACCCCAAAAAAAATCACCCGGTCACACAAGGGTTAATGTAAACAAAAAACTCCTTATGTAAACAAAAACATCAAAGCGCCACCGAAAACACACACACACACATACACACACGTAGGTATCAAATTTCACAAATTTCCAAGAATTTTAAAATTTCAGCCACAATTTAACAATTTCAGCCCACAATTTAACAATTTCAGCCACAATTTAACAATTTTAATTGCCCCCGAATTGGCAGTTCCCTACTACTCATATTAACTTTGATAAATAAGCAAAGCAAATATTGCTGATATTTTTTTTACATAGCAAGAAACAAAAAAAACAAAAAAACAAAAACCGCAAACAAAGTGCCCTTGAGGAATACTCTACATGAGTACCTCAAAAACAAAAACTTGTGAAGTGAGTTCAAACGGCAGAAATGCATATTTTACTGTGAGTTCTGAAGCTCTTAATGTTAACAATAAAAATAAAAAATCTGAGGATAGTCTTTTTCTAACGGCAAAGCCACTTTTTCGTCAGCGATCAACTTTGCTTTGTCCAATGCCAACTAGTGATTCGTTAACATTACAATTGCCTAGTACTTCTTCATATAAATCAGCGATATTATCCCCTTCGGGCTCGTATACATCACTCAACAAGGTTATCACTACAGATAACAGTAGCACTAAAGCCAAGGTCCAAGTCGGAATGGATAGGTATATAACTGTGGTAAAGCGTGGGCGAAGCCCAAATTCTTCAAAAATTTCATCTGCTCCAAAGATGTCTAGGGATAACAGCGCATCATCTACTAATCGTCAAAATCGGTTTTCACTATTGCAAGACAATAACGACAAGCCCGCTACATCATCGCTAAAGTCTTTTAAGCCACCACCTATCTATCTGAGAGAAAAAAACTCTAACACGCTTTTAAAAAAACTATTGTCGGCCATTGGTGAAAATACTTTTCACATCATTCCAATTAAACGAGGTAATATTGATGAAACTAAGATCCAAATATATGATGAAAAAGATTTCCGGAAAATTATTAGTGAATTTGAAAAAAAACAAAACAAATTTTTACAACTATCAACTTAAAAGTGCTAAAGGCCTCCAAATAGTATTAAAGGGCATACATTCATATGTTGACCCCGAAGAAGTAAAATGTGCTCTTATCGACAAAGGATTTAAGGTTAAAAATGTTACTAATATAATTAACAGAGAAAAGGTCCCCCAACCCCTATTTCGGGTCGAACTGGAGCCGAATGACACACAATTGAAAAAAAATGAAACCCATCCAATTTATAGCGTAAAGTTTCTCTTGCACCGAAAAATCACAGTTGAAGAGCCACGTAAGCGTTCAGGTCCCGTACAGTGCCACAATTGCCAAGAATATGGCCATACTAAAACTTACTGCAAATTACCTACATTTTGTGTTATCTGCGGTGAATTGCACGGTTCTGCTAGCTGTACGAAGGCAAAAGATCAAGCTGAAAAAAATTAAGTAATTGTGGAGGTAATCACACCGCTAACTACAGAGGATGTCCTGTATATTCTTTCGTTAAAAAGACCATGGGACAAAAACCTAATTTAACTCCAGTTCAATCAGCAAATGCATTCTCCGCCAATTTTCCTCCAATGAGCCAACCAAGTACTTCACGTGTATCATATGTCGAAGCTGTTAAGACAAATTCTTTTCCCACGCAGAAAGTGTCCCCACCAAGTAATTCAACAAATGCTAATACAAGCTTTAATTTCAGTCGCCTTGAAGCCACTATTGATAATCTGGTGCAAACTATAAACAACTTTACTACAAATATGACTAGCATGATGCAAGAAATGCTGCGAATGCAGAATACACTGCTTCAAGCATTAGTTAACAAACCATGAACATGTTAAAAATATGTTTCTGGAACACAAACGGCATTCGCAAATATAAAAATGAACTTCAGCACTTCCTCACGGAAAAAAATATTGATATAATGTTGGTCTCAGACACTCATTTGACTTCGAGAAGTCTTTTTAAAATTTCTGGCTACACCTCATATGATTCAAAGGACCCAAGAGGAAGAGCATGCGGTGGATCAGCAATTCTAATAAGGTCAAGACTCAAGCATTATATTATTGACAACATTTCTGCAGAACATCTACAAGCAACGAATATTTGTATTGAAAATTTTTGCACTAATTTTGTAATATCATCAATTTACTCCCCTCCCAGATTCGCAGTTACTGAAGATCAATACGAGGATTTCTTCAAATCTCTTGACCCTTGTTTCGTAGCAGCTGGGGACTATAATGCCAAACATACGTTCTGGGGTTCGCGTCTTATCACACCCAGAGGTCGAGCGTTGTTCAACACAATTTCAAAAATGGGCTTGGACGTCATTTCGAGTGGGGAGCCTACTTACTGGCCTACTGACATACAAAAAATTCCGGATGTTATAGATTTTGGCGTCATGAAAAATATCTCTAGGGATTTAATTCAAGTTGAAGCTTCTCTAGATCTCTCGTCCGACCACTCTCCCACGCTCGTTTCAATTTGTAGCCCATTAAGAAGTGACTTACCTCATCCTTATGTGAAGATGATAAATCGTGTTAATTGGCTGGGATTCAAAAAATATCTTAGTAGTCATTGCACAGAAAATATTACGCTAAGAACACCCGATGATATTGAATCTAACATTACAAACCTTAATGAAAATATTAAACAGGCTGCTGAACATGCCACTACCTCCCATCCGCAGACTGGGTTTAATAGAATTTATTCTACTGTATTGAACGTCTCGTGTGTGAAAAAAGAAGAGCTAGAAGGGAATGGCAACAGCACAGATCACCTCAACATAAAACTAGGTTTAAAGAGTGCACTAAACGACTCCAAGAGTTGCTTGCATTTGAAAAAACTGCATCTCTTAAAAATTATCTGGAGGGTCTTGATGTCACACCAGCATCCAATTACTCTTTGTGGCGCGCTGCTAGAAAGCTTAAAACACCCGTCGAGTTTAAACCTCTGCGCACATCTACCGGAGATTGGGCAAGAAGCGACTCTGAAAAAGGTAAATTATTTGCTGAGCATTTAAAATCCGTATTTACACCAAATTCATGTTCTGGTGCTGTTGATTTGCCGAGTGTAGTTGCGCTACCCCCTCGACCCATAAAATTTAAGACGCGTGATGTACAAAAACTAATTGCTGAACTCAACCCGAAAAAAGCTCCGGGTATTGATGAAATTAGTAACCAGATGCTGATGAAGTTGCCTCGTATTGCAATTAGAATCCTATTATTCATTTTTAATGCCATTTTACGTCTGGAGTATTATCCAAACAGCTGGAAGCTTGCCAAGGTTAAAATGATTCCAATGCCGGGCAAAGATCTTACCAAGGCTGAGTCAAATAGGCCAATAAGTTCACTGTCAACAATGTCAAAGCTCTTTGAAAAGTTACTCATGATAAAATTGTCCCCAATTCTAACTGATAATGAGTGCATACCGGACCATCAATTTGGTTTTAGAAGTCAGCATAGCACCATTGAACAAACTCATAGATTGGTTCAATTTATACGAAAAGCTTTTGAAGAAAAGAAATATTGTTCTGCCCTCTTCATTGATGTTTCTCAGGCATTTGATAAAGTATGGCATGAAGGCCTTATTTTAAAATTGAAATCATATCTACCAATAAATTTTCTGAAGCTATTGGAAAGTTATATTACTACCCGGTAGTTCACGGTTGTTGAAGGAGACTTCATGAGTGTGCCCGAATCTATATCATCCGGTGTGCCACAGGGGAGCATATTATGGCCAGTGTTGTATTTGATTTATACTTTTGATATGCCTTTGAGCAGTAACATCCACACATCTACATTTGCCGATGATACAGCCTGCGTTAGTATGCACGAAAACCCTCACGAGGATTCCCGATATCTACAAAAACATATTAAAGTTAAAGTTAACGAACAAAAGTGTGTTCAGCTAACATTTACCCTGCGAAGAGATACTTGTTCCCCAATTCGAATCAACAATCAAGTTGTTCCTCAATATTCACATGTAAAATACCTTGGTATACACCTTGATCGACGGCTTAAATAGAAACACCATATGGAATCTAAGCTAACACTAATGAAACTAAAATTAACTCAGGTACATTGGCTGATTGGTAGAAATTCCACGCTGAGTCTAGATTGTAAACTTTTGATATACAAGTCGCTCTTGAAACCTATATGGTGCTACGGAATACATCTATGGAGCACTGCTTCAGCATCCAGTATAGAGGGAATCCAACGAAGGCAAAACAAGATTTTAAGACTAATAACATCGGCTCCATGGTACATCAAAAATTCTAATTTACATCGTGATTGAAATATCCCACTAGTGACTGAAGAAATTAAAAAATACGCAAGCAAATACTTAACAAACCTCGAGTCTCATCCTAATCCACTTGCTCGTAACATCTTGAATTTTACTGGACACATCCGCTTAAAAAAGAGGGACACTATGGCTCTAATACTCAACACTCCAGATGAAACAGCTTGAAAATATTTTTGTGCTTAATACGATATTTATGTATTATTAATTACTATCACTAAGTTTATGCCTGACACTGGTTGGGCCTAATTATTATATCTAGATTTAAGATTTGAAAACTTATTGTTAGTTCATTTTTTGAAGATACAATAAATAAATATATGCATGAAAAAAAAAAAAATCACAATGAACAAACTTATTTTCTTATTGAAAAGCGATCAACAGAAAACGAAGTCGTTTTCTGTGAATTTAGCTCTATCCTCTCGACAGTTCCTCTAGTATACAAGATGACTTTGCATATCGGAATTTCTGGCTGTCCTTTCTCGGCGTTATAGGTAATTAAATTTTAAAATTTTAATTGCCCAAATTGTGTTACTTGATAATGTTACTATGCTTACATTAAGAGGCTATATGTTTATTTTATGAAGGGTAATCGGCTATGCCTTTTATTTGATGCGCTAGATGGTATTAAAGTTTAGCGTATTGTATACATATTTCTACTATGTTTAAGCATACTTTGTCTTCATGTGAGACAGCCGGTATATATCAGTTGGTCAGTCAGTCTCTTGTTTTATTTATTTTTTTCTTCTGATGTATCACTACTTTTTTGATTTTACTACTTGAAATAGAGAACATTAATATTATTTTTAATTCCATTATTTTTAATGCAAATATATACATATGTGAGTGTATACATATGCAAATGTCTTCATATCTACATACATATATGCGAATATATGTACATATGTATGTAGAAATTGGTATACATACAAAGAAATACATGTTTATTAAAAAAGTATTGCACCAAATCGATCTTCAAGAACTCAGTCACCTCCACCATGAATGAAGCATAGGTGTTTTCATACTATATGAAACAATGTAATATCTACGTTTGAAGGAATTTTTGCTTCAAATATTTCTACATGAGGTTTGCTGGTTGACCCCCTTGAGGTTATTGTTGACATATGCTGGGTTGTATCACATTCAGATGTAATCATTTCTTACTTAAAAAAGGTCCTCATCACCATCAACCATATCTGTATACATTTCACTCATGACTTTGGTTGATCCAGATACAATTGCTGTCTACAGATTAATGATTAGAAACAAGTTTCTCATCACCTTCTAATAGATTTATATATTTTGCTAGCATGCATGCCTTAGCATGCTTCTATCGATAGTGACGCGAGAGTCCGACATGGAGTGGTATTTCAATTAAAAATCTATACTATTAGAATTTAAGAATTCACTCTTCTGAATTTTTTTATAGAGTACATACATATGTGTTTCATTTCCCACAAAGTCATAAAATTTCTTTGCTTACAAAATTGTATGACGTGAGGAATTTTCTTAAATTATACATGCTTCGGCATGCTTCCAATATTTTTTTCTCTAAATTTTTTTGATACTCATTCAGATACAGATATAAAGTAAGATCTGTTTAAACTACATTTTACAAGTAAGTAAGTTTGTTTGATACCCATTCATACACATGTACATTCTTAAAGATTGGATATCAAAGTCCAATTTGCTTAGTTTATCTATATTTTCTAAAGATCTGATAGCTATAGAAATGAACAGAGTGAAGATCTATTATAATAACCCCAGATTCACATTTTTAAATTTTGTGTGCTACTGCTTTCGAAATGGAAAATGTACAACTCTTACAATAAAAAGTGATAATACGATGTGTTGCTGAATATTGCACTGTGTTAAACTTCATTTTGAACGCTTACGTTTTCACAATATTTCATACAGACCAACAAGTTTAGAGAATTCCAGTACATTAAGTTAATTATCTTTCCTAATACCTAACATTCCTAATCAATCCTTTAAAAAAAAAGCAAAAACCATGACAAACTAGATTTTTCCTTTTTAATTTTATTTATGTTGTCATTAAATTTCAACATTTTCTACATCTTCAAATTACTGTATACTGTATTTTCCACCTTTTCCTCATTTGTTGAGTTATCTTTAATTACAAACATTTTAGTTGTGAGATGAGCTTTTCTATTTTAGGCACTAATTAAATCTTTATATATATCAATCCATTTATATGAACCATTAATGCTAAATTCTTAACACATAATTTCTTTGGATGATCTATTAAATCATTCTACTATTGATGCTTTCATATTAAGTAATGTTTAAGCTTCTACTTATGCATGAATTTTCCAGTGTCTATTAAAAAATTTTTTACAATCATCCATTTGTAAGTTTTTTGGTACTCGTAACATTTCAAAAATATTTTCCAAAGCCTAGGTTTTTTCGAGTGCAACTTTTATTTTCAACGGTATTGACCATAGAAACTTTGAGAATGAATCATTTACAGTCTACAATAATCAATAATTTCTATTTTCTGTAGAATTCCCATTTCACGTAAATCAGCTCCATAAAAGATCAACTATTCCTTTCATTACATATCTACAATGCACAAACAATTTTCGAGATTTATTAAGCAAACTAACTCTCGTTTGCTAAATTTCTTTTTAAAGACATTGAGTTGTTTTAAAGATTTTTTTGAGAGTGTTGTGATCTACTTGATGAACTTTCAGCTATTTATACTATCATGTAGTTAATTTTCCAATCTATAAATTTTATCGTTCAGCTGTTCAATTTGTTTTTTTAAAAGATGATTTAATTTTTAGTATGTGTTTTTCAATTTTATAACTCTCTTCTATCTACTTGTATTTCGCGTTGTACTCCATCAATTTGCATTTTAATATATTCTTGAATTATATTAATTCCTTAAGCTGTATTATTAATTTGTCCTATAGTTTATCGATTTGAGTTTCCAGAAACAATTTACTGATAACATCATTCTCCGTCAGTGAATGATGATGATTCTCTTTCCATGTATTAGTAGAAATTATATATTTTATATAGTTTTCAAAATCAAATTTCTCATAGTATTTCCATGTTTTATTATCAATCATCAAAGAAAATAAAGCTACTATTAGAGCCCACACCACCAACTTGTATTTTATCTTCATTAAGTTTGAAGTTACTATCACAAAATTTCCATACATTATTGAAATCTTTATGTGGACCATAGTTTATATCTAATTCAGTTCTTCCTTCCAAGACTGATAAGTCAGTATAAGTGTCTTCAGAATTGGAAGTCTATGACTAAAAATTATCTTCATCAACCTCATCATCATTCTCAGTATTAGCATCATTAAATAAGATGATATCATCAAATATTGTTCCTTCTGAAAGTTTCTTCGGTGTACTTGTCTCTATATTGACTGATGGCTTTAAACTTATATTATTTTTAGCTACTATCTTGATTTTACTTTCTTCTTTCATGTGAATTCTTTCAATATTTCTAGAACTATTTATAAATTCTTTAAGAGGTTCTGTTATAGGTTTAAATGTATTTTTCGTAGCTAACATGTATCTATTTCACCAGTTTTTATACTACGAAGCTTTTTCTTCAAGACATTTCCTGTCAACACCAACTATTTTAAAATTTTCTTATCCATGTTTAGCAAATAAGAGGTATCAGCTATTAGATCAGGTATCAGCTATCAGATCAGGTTATCAGGTCGCTGGTCTGGTTTTCAGATCAGCTTATCAGGACCTGGTCTGGTTTTCAGATCAGATTATCAGGACCTGGTATGGTTTTCAGATCAGCTTATCAGGACCTGATCTGGTTGTCAGAGCAGCTTATCAGGACCTGGTCTGGTTTTCAGATCAGCTTATCAGGACCTGGTCTGGTTTTCAGATCAGCTTATCAGGACCTGGTCTGGTTTTCAGATCAGCTTATCAGGACCTGGTCTGGTTTTCAGATCAGCTTATCAGGACCTGGTATGGTTTTCAGATCAGCTTATCAGGACCTGATCTGGTTGTCAGAGCAGCTTATAAGGACATGGTCTGGTTTTCAGATCAGCTTATCAGGACCTGGTCTGGTTTTCAGATCAGCTTATCAGGACCTGGTCTGGTTTTCAGATCAGCTTATCAGGACCTGGTCTGATTTTCAGATCAGCTTTTTAGGACCAGGTCTGGTTTTAAGATCAGCTTATCAGGACTTGATCTGGTTTTCAGATAAGCTTATCAGGTCCTGGTCTGGTTTTCAGATCAGCTTATCAGGACCTGGTCTGGTTTTCAGATCAGCTTATCAGGACCTGGTCTGGTTTTCAGATCAGCTTATCTGATTCAGATTGTATTATCAGTTTACAAATAGCTGGCCATTTATAACATTTAGATGAATGCAGTTTAAGGTCATATGAAAAACGAAAAAGGAAACTTTTATGTAGATAAATTCTCTTTTTTTTTCTATAACGATCATCGTTTAATTCACTATCATTGCGTATAATCAAAATCCATATTTATGCTTTCAACATGCTTTATATTTGTCTCATCTTACTTAAACATTATAATTACACTATGATTATCTAGTATCAAATGTTTGGTGATTCTGGTATAAGTTTGACATCAGCAGAATGCATCAACATTCTTATCTCACTCTATACAAAAATATGTTTCTCACACGCAACAAAGGTACAAGTAGGAACGGACAGATATATAACCGTGGTAAAGCGTGGGCGAAGCCCAAATTCTTCTAAAATTTCATCTGATCCAAAGATGTCTAGGGATAACAGCGCATCTTCTACCAATCGTCAAAATCGTTTTTCATTATTGCAAGACAAAAACGACAAGCCCGCTACATCATCGCAAACGTCTTTTAAGCCACCACTTATTTATCTGAGAGAAAAAAATTCTAACGCGCTTCTAGAAAAACTACTGTCGACCATTGGTGAAAATACTTTTCACATCATTACAATTAAACGAGGTAATATTGATGAAACTAAAATCCAAATATATGATGAAAAAGATTTCCGAAAAATTGTTAGTGAATTCGAAAAAAGTAAACAAATTTTTACACATACCAACTTAAGAGTGCTAAAGGCCTACAGATAGTATTAAAGGGCATAGATTCATATGTTGAGCCCGAAGAAGTAAAATGTTGACTTGTCGACCAAGGATTTAAGGTAAAAATGTTACCAACATAATTAACAGAGAAAAGCTCCCCAACCCCTATTTTGGGTTGAACTGGAGCCGAATGACATAAAATTGAAAAAAAAATGAAACCCATCCAATTTATAGCGTAAAGTATCTCTTACACCGAAAAATCACAGTTGAAGAGCCACATAAGCGTTCAGGTCCCGTACAGTGCCATAATTGCCAAGAATATGGCCATACAAAAACTTACTGGAAATTACCTACAGTTTGTGTTATCTGCGGTGAATTGCATGGTACTGCTAGCTGTACTAAGCCAAAAGTTCAATCAGAAAAAAATGCAGTAATTGTGTAGGTAATCACACCGCTAACTACAGAGCATGCCCTGTATATTATTTCGTTAAGCAGGCTATGGGTCAAAAACCCAAATTAACTCCAGCTCAACCAGTAAACGCGAACTCCGCCACTTTTGCTCAAATGAGCCAACCAGTTACTTCACGTGTATCGTATGCTGAAGCTGCTAAGACTAGTTCTATTTGCATACAAAATGTTCCACCGCCAAATAATTCAACGAATGCAAACTCAAGCTTTAACTTTAGTCGCCTTGAAACTACTATTGAGAATCTGGTGCTAACTATAAACAACTTTATTACAAATATGACTAATATGATGCAAGAAATGCTGCGAATGCAGAATACACTGCTTCAAGCATTAGTTAACAAACCATGAACACGTTAAAAATATGTTTCTGGAACGCAAACGGCATTCGCCAACATAAAAATGAACTTGAGCACTTCCTAATGGAAAAAACATTGATATAATGTTTGTTTCTGAGACTCATTTGACCTCAAGAAGCTTATTTAAAATAAATGGTTACGCTTTATATGATACAAAGGACCCTAGAGGAAGAGATGCGGTGGATCAGCAATTCTAATTAAGTCAAGACTCAAGCACTATGTCCTTGAAAACGTTACTGAAGAATATATGCAAGCAACGAATATTTTTGTAAACAATTTTTGTGCGAATTTCGTGATATCATCAATTTACGCACCTCCCAGATTTTCAGTTACCGAAGATCAGTATGAGAAGTTCTACACATCGCTTGGATCTTGTTTCCTGGCAGCTGGTGACTACAATGCAAAACATACGTACTAGGGCTCGCGTTTTGTTACACCTAGAGGTCGAGCGTTGTTTAATACAATTTCAAAAATGGGCTTAGATGTCTTTTCGAGCGGGGAGCCTACTTACTGGCCTACTGACGTAAGAAAAATTCCAGATGTTATAGATTTTGGCGTTACGCAAAATATTCATAGAGATCTGTCCTCCGATCACTCTCCCACAATAGTTACTATTTTCAACCAACTAAGGAGTGATTTAACTAACTCATATGTGAAAATGATTAATAGGGTCAACTGGCTAGGATTCAAAAAATATCTTAGTAGTCACTGCGTACAAAACATTCAGCTAAGATCATCTGATGATATTGGATTTAACATTGCCAATCTTAACGAAAATATTAAACAGGCTGCTGAACATGCCACTATCTCCTATCCGCAGACTGGCTTTAATAGAATTTATTATACGGAAATTGAAAGTCTTGTATGTGAAAAAAGGAGAGCCAGAAGAGAATGGCAACAACACAGATCACCCCTAAATAAAATCAGACTTAAAGAATGTACTAAACGACTCAAAGAGCTGCTATCGTCGGAAAAAATTGCATTATTGGAAAAGTATTTAGAAGGTCTGGATGTAACGTTAGCATCTAATTACTCTTTATGGCGCGCTACCAGAAATCTTAAAAGACCCGTTGATCTTAAATCACCACTGGGTACTTCGACCGGAGGCTGGGCGAGAAGCGACAGTGAGAAAGGTAACTTATTTTCTGAGCATTTCAAATCTGTATTTACTCCCAATTCATGTACGTGTGCTGCCGATTTACCGAGTGTAGTTTCTCTACCCCCTCGTCGCTTAAGGTTTAAGTTGCATGAACTACAAAAAATAATTGCTGAACTCGACCCGAAGAAAGCTCCAGGTATTGATGGCATTAGTAACAAGATGCTGATGAACTTGTCTCATATTGCAATAAGAATCTTGCTATTTATTTTTAATGCTATTTTACGAATGCAGTATTTTCCAAATAACTGGAAACTTGCCAAAATAAAAATGATTCCAAAGAAGGGCAAAGACCTTACCAAGGCTGAGTCATATAGGCCTATAAGCTTACTATCAATAATCCCAAAGCTTTTCGAAAAGCTGCTCATGACTAAATTGTCCAAAATTTTAGTTGATAATGGGTGCATCCCGGACCATCAATTTGGTTTTAGAAGTCAGCATAGCACCATTGAACAAACGCATAGATTGGTCCAAGTTGTAAAAAGAACATTTGAATAAAAGAAGTATTGTTCTGTTCTCTTTATTGATGTTTCTCAGGCATTTGATAAAGTATGGCACGAAGGCCTAGTTTTAAAATTGAAGACATAACTACCAATAAACATACAAAAGCTTTTGGAAAGTTATATTATTGATAGGAAGTTCACTGTTGTGGAAGGAGAGTTCACGAGTGTGCCCGAATCTATATCTTCCGGTGTGCCACAGGGCAATATTCTGGGGCTAGTCTTGTATCTAATATATAAATGTGATATGCCTGTGAGCAATAACATCCTAACTTCTACATTTGCCGATGATACAGCCTGTATGAGTATACACAAAAACCCTGATGAGGCATCCCGCAATCTCCAAGAACACATTACCCAGCATGAAATATGGTTGAACTTATGGAGAATTAAAGTAAATGAACAAAAGTGTGTACACATAACGTTTACCCTAAGAAGAGATACTTGCCTTCCCATTCGAATCAACAATCAAAGTGACTGAAGAAATTGCAAAATACGCAGGCAAATATTTAACAAAACTCGAGTCACATCCTAATCCGCTTGCTCGCAATATCTTGAACTTTACTGGACATATCCGCTTAAAAAAGAGGGACATAAGGGCTCTCATTCTCAATACTCCAGATGGGACTTCTTGAAAATAAGTCTATTTTTTATTTTTTCCTTTTTGATTATCACTACTTATGTATTATTTATAACTATCACAAAGTTTATGTCCGACACTTTTCGGGCCTAATAATTATATTTAGATTTAAGATTTGATTACTTATTGTTAGTTCATTTTTGAAGATACAATAAATAAATATATGAAAAAAAACGCAACATAGTTAAATATCATATTGGAATTACTTTTAGCTTTGTTGGGAGATATAACAGATTCAGTATCTATAAATGTCTCATTAGGATGGTACGAAATTTTGATGATTCATTAAACGTTAGTTCAAAAACAAGTCATAGTGCCCTTCTACCAAATTCTATTTGCGCAAAAATAGTTGGTCTGTCAAATTGTAAAAAAAAAATAAAAAATAAAAAAAAATATGTTATGATTGGTTTGCTAAAAAGTCTAAATGGACTAAAATTTAAAAAAATCACATATTAATACTCAAAATCTCTCTATCAACCCAAATATGGATACTTAAAGCTATTACATAATTTCATTAATTAAAGGAATAGGATATTACACATTTGCAGATACTGTATCTGTTATTTCTCCTACAAAACTAAAAGTAATTCCGATATGATATTTAAAGATGTTGCGTGTGTGAAACACATTTTTGTATGGAGTGAGATAAGAATGTTTATGCATTCTGCTGATGTCAAACTTATACCAGAATCACCAAACATTTGATACTAGATAATCATAATGTAATTAAAATTTTTAAGTAAGATGAGACAAATATAAAGCATGTTGGAAGGATAAATATGGATTTTGATTATAAACAACGATATTGAATAAAACGATGATTGTTATAGAAAAAAAGGAGAATTTGACTACATAAAAGTTTACTTTTTCGTTTTTCATCTGACCTTAAACTGCATTCATCTAAATGTTATAAATGGCCAGCTCCTTGTAAACTGATAACCGAATCTGAATAGATCAGCTTATCTCAAAACCAGACCAGGTCCTGCTAAGCTGATCTGAAAACCAGATCAGGTGCTGATAAGCTGATCTGAAAACCAGACCAGGTCATGATAAGCTGATCTGAAAACCAGAGCAGGTCCTGATAAGCTGATCTGAAAACCAGACCAGCTACCTGATAACCTGATCTGATAGCTGATACCTCATCTAATAGCTGATACCTCTTATTTGCTAAACATGGATGAGAAAATTTTAAAACAGTTGGTGTTGACAAGAAATGTCTTGAAGAAAAAGCTTCTGGTGAAATAGATACATGTGAGCAACAAAAGATACATTTAAACCTATAACAGAACCTCTCAAAAAATTCATAAATAGTTCTAGAAATATTGAAAGAATTCACAAGAAAGAAGAAAGTAAAATCAAGATAGAAGCTGAAAATAATACAAGTTTAAAGCCATCAGTCAATATAGAGACAAGTACACCAAAGAAACTTTCAGAAGGAACAATATTTGATGATATCATCTTATTTAATTATGCTAATACTGAGAATGATGATGAGGTTGATGAAGATAATTTTTAGTCATAGACTTCCAATTCTGAAGACACTTATACTCATTTATCAGTCTTGGAAGGAAAAATTGAATTAGAGACAAACTATGGCCCACATCAAGATTTGAATCATGAATGAAAGTTTGGTGATAGTAATCTAAAACTAAATGAAGATAAAATACAAGTTGATGGTCAAATATAGGCTCTAATATTAGCTTTATTTTTTTTAATGATTGATAATAAAACATGGAAATACTTTGAGAAATTTGATTTTAAAAACTATATAAAATATATAATTTCTACTAATACATGGAAAGAGAATCATCATCATTCACAAACGAAGAATGATGTAATCAATAAATTATTTCTGGAAACTCAAATCGATAAACTATATGACAAACTAATAATACAGCTTAAGAAATTAATATAATTCAAGAATATATTAAAATGAAAATTGATAGAGTACAACGTGAAATACAATTAGAGATAGAAGATAGTTATAAAAATACATACTAAAAATTAAATCATCTTTTAAAAAAACAAATTGAACAGCTGAACGAAAAAATTTATAGATTGGAAAATTAACTACATGATAGTATAAATAGCTGAAAGTTCATCAAGTAGATCACAACACTCTCCAAAAAATCTTTAAAACAACTCAATATCTTTAAAAAGAAATTTAGCAAACGAACTATATAATAAATATCGAAAATTGTTTGTGCATTGTAGATATGTAATGAAAGGAATTGTTGATCTTTTATGGAGCTGATTTATTTATTTATTTATTTATTTATTTAATAATAATTCAGCCAATGAATTACAATATCCTTACATGCTAGCAATATAAATTAGTTTAATTATAAATCAGTTTAATAATATATTAGTTTAATAATTTAATAATACGTTCACTAAATCCTTATTCTCTTAGGTGAAATGCGATTATTGTAGACGGTAAATGATTCATTCTCAAAGTTTCTATGGTCAATACCGTTGAAAATAAAAGTTGCACTCGAAAAAACCTAGGCTGTGGAAAATATTTTTGAAATGTTACGAGTACCAAAAAACTTACAAATGGATGATTGTAAAAAATTTTTTAATAGACACTGGAAAATTCATGCATAAGTAGAAGCATAAACATTACTTAATATGAAAGCATCAATAGTAGAATGATTTAATAGATCATCCAAAGAAATTATGTGTTAAGAATTTAGCATTAATGGTTCATATAAATGGATTGATATATATAAAGATTTAATTAGTGCATAAAATAGAAAAGCTCATCTCACAATTAAAATGTTTGTAATTAAAGATAACTCAACAAATGAGGAAAAGGTGGAAAATACAATATACAGTAATTTGAAGATGTAGAAAATGTTGAAATTTAATGACAATATAAATAAAATTAAAAAGGAAAAATCTAGTTTGTCATGGTTTTTGCTTTTTTTTTTGAAGGATTGATTAGGAATGTTAGGTATTAGGAAAGATAATTAACTTAATGTACTGGAATTCTCTAAACTTGTTGGTCTGTGTGAAATATTGTGAAAACGTAAGCGTTCAAAATGAAGTTTAACACAGTGCAATATTCAGCAACACATCGTATTATCACTTTTTATAGTAAGAGTTGTACATTTTCCATTTCGAAAGCAGTAGCACACAAAATTTAAAAATGTGAATCTGGGGTTATTATAATAGATCTTCACTCTGTTCATTTCTATAGCTATCAGATCTTTAGAAAATATAGATAAACTAAGCAATTTGGACTTTGATATCCAATCTTTAAGAATGTACATGTGTATGAATGGGTATCAAACAAACTTACTTACTTGTAAAATATAGTTTAAACAGATCTTACTTTATATCTGTATCTGAATGAGTATCAAAAAAATTTAGAGAAAAAAATATTGGAAGCATGCCGAAGCATGTATAATTTAAGAAAATTCCTCACGTCATACAATTTTGTAAGCAAAGAAATTTTATGACTTTGTGGGAAATGAAACACATATGTATGTACTCTATAAAAAAATTCAGAAGAGTGAATTCTTAAATTCTAATAGTATAGATTTTTAATTGAAATACCACTACATGTCGGACTCTCGCGTCACTATCGATAGAAGCATGCTAAGGCATGCATGCTAGAAAAATATATAAATCTATTAGAAGGTGATGAGAAACTTGTTTCTAATCATTAATCTGTAGACAGCAATTGTATCTGGATCAACCAAACTCATGAGCGAAATGTATACACATATGGTTGATGGTGATGAGGACCTTTTTTAAGTAAGAAATGATTACATCTGAATGTGATACAACCCAGCATACGTCAACAATAACTTTAAGGGGGTCAACCAGCAAACCTCATGTAGAAATATTTGAAGCAAAAATTCCTTCAAACGTAGATATTACAATGTTTCATATAGTATGAAAACACCTATGCTTCATTCATGGTGGAGGTGACTGAGTTCTTGAAGATCGATTTGGTGCAATACTTTTTTAATAAACATGTATTTCTTTGTATGTAAACTAATTTCTACATACATACATTTGCATATGTATACACTCACATATGTATATATTTGCATTAAAAATATTGGAATTAAAAATAATATTAATGTTCTCTATTTCAAGTAGTAAAATCAAAAAAGTAGTGATACATCAGAAGAAAAAAATAAATAAAACAAGAGACTGACTGACCAACTGATATATACTGGCTGTCTCACATGAAGACAAAATATGCTTAAACATAGTAGAAATATGTATACAATACGCTAAACTTTAATACCATCTAGCGCATCAAATAAAAGGCATAGCCGATCACCCTTCATAAAATAAACATATAGCCACTTAATGTAAGCATAGTAACATTATCAAGTAACACAATTTGGGCAATTAAAATTTTAACATTTAATTACCCATAACGCCGACAAAGGACAGTCAGAAATTCCTACATGCAAAGTCATCTTGTATACTAGAGGAACTGTCGAGAGGATAGACCTAAATTCACAGAAAACGCTTCGTTTTCTGTTAATCGCTTTTCAAGAAGAAAATAAGTTTGTTCATTGTGATTTAACTAATTTAAAAGTACATTTAAATTCAGTCTCATATCCATATGCTGATCTTAACATAAAATTAAAACATTAAGGTTATGCAGGTCTATATGAAATGTATCTATATGATATGTATCTACTACTCGTATATGAAAGAATTTCAAGCGCTTGTAACTGCATCAGAGTTTAAGATAAAAGCTCCTTTTATTCAATAGCGGGCCAATTGATATAGAAATTTAATATGAAACAGCAAGCAAGGACCTCAGCTACTGCATTTTTACTGATGATCGAATAATAGAAAGTCCGGAAAGTCTTATAAATTAAGTAATATGAATGTAAAAAATGGTTTTAATACACGAGTAAGGTTTCGAATGATAAAGCCACCATTTGGTTTTAAATGTTTATCAATAAAAAAGGAAAGAGAAGCCAAGTGGTTAACAAAAAATTATCATCACCTAAGCTGGACTGCTGGATCAGTTTCATTTCAAAGCGTTTGTCATTTTTTAAAAGCCAATGCAAGATGTTCGAAAATATATGTAAAAGGTGAAGAAAAAAGATGATAGTTGGAAAAAATTTTACACCGAAAAATTTCTAACGTTACATCAACTTTAAAAAAATAGAAATAAAATATATTAAATATTTATACTATAGTTACTACAACTAGAGAGGAATTCAATTTTACTTAAAAAAAACTCCTCACAAACTTTTAAGTAAATACATCTAAAAATTAAAAGAACGTTTTTTTAATTTCAAATAAAAAAACTATGGAGATATTTCACATCTATACACAAGAGTTCAGGCGAATATTTACAACAGCAACAACAAAAGACCTCACATGACAAAAAATGTGTTGAAACAGGGAGCCCCAGACTTATTTGTATGTACATACATACATACATAAATTCAATTTGTAGATCCATATGTACATATGTACACATATTATCAAATTTCTTAACCATCTCAAGTATTTATTGGATTTTAACAATCACACTTACATATCTACATCATGAAAACATACAAACCGTTCTACCAGCTATTGACGCTTGAAGACGAAAGTCGAAGAAGACAAATGTACTTAAATAAACAAACTTATCACAGACCAGTCAAACTCTATCGCGCATACACACATACACACAAAATCGCCACGATCGTACACAAGAATTTTGCAAAATCTGAAATTAATATTTATACAAATATAAACAAATTTCTGACCGACAGACTTTAACACTGGACAAATTTAAGGTTGATAAAATATAAAGCAATCTCATCCTCCAATATGAAAAACATACTAGGATTAGGGAAGTTCAGATATATGATAATATTTTCTAGCAAATAATGTTCATATGGGAAATAATTTATTTCTACGTACATATAAATACTAAGGTGAGAAAATCACATACACAAACACATAGTAAAATTCATCTACGAAAAATTAAACCTATTTCAACAACGCCCCTCCCCTCACAAATCACAGTCAGCCTAAAGTTCTTACAGATATACATACACAAAATCTCAAGGTAACATATAATCTATCAATCCCAACAACCTAAATCACGATCAGCCTTAAACTCATATAGACATAAATACACACAAACACGGATACATATACATGAACACCTTCACTTCACCTCTCATTAATCATGATCAGCCTTAAACTCCTACAGATATACACACAAATTACGTGGTTATGTATTACATGAACACTTCGCCCCTCATAAATCACGATAAGCCTCAAATTTCCTACAGATATACATACACAAATTCTCAAGGTCACATACAATCGATCATTCTCAACAATCCAAATCACGATCAGCCTTAAACTTCTGCAGATATACATGCACAAAAATTCCTACAGACATATAAAAACCGAAATTCCTATAGATGCATATTACAATAACACCCCCCGCCTACCTCAAATCAAGTACAGCCATAAACTGCTACATATACATACATACATACATACACACACACATAGGCACATTCTATCTATCTATAACAACAACACCCTCCCCCACCTCAAATCACAATCAGCCGTAAACTCCTACGAACATACATATACACAGATTCCCACGGATACGTATTACATGAAGGCTCTCACCTCGCCTTTCATAAATCACAGACAGCCTTAAACTCTTACAGACATACACACATACATACATACATGTACACAAAGTCCCACGGATACATATTACAACAACTCCCCGTCCTCCACCAGTCGATCTACCTCAAATACATCCCGCCCCCCACCAAGCACAGCTTGGCTTAAATTCCAACAAGCATAAACGCCACCGAATTCCTACGGTTACATATTACAAAACACCCTCACCTACCCAAATCACGGTCAGCCTTAAGGTCTCACAATCTAGACACACCCCGCCCTCCACCAAGCACAGCCAGACTTCAATTCCTACAGCTAGACACGCCCACAAATTTTCCTTCGGCATTAGGAAAAATCATTTCCATGATTTTCCCGTAGACATTCGAAAAAAATAAACATGTTTTCCCGTCGGCATTTGAAAAAAATAAACATGTTTTCCCGTCGGCATTCGAAAGAAATAAACATGTTTTAACGCCGGCATTTGAAATTATTAATTAATTGTTATCCCGTCGGCATTAGAAAATCATATACATATAAAAGCTTCAAACCTATAAACCCCCTTAATGTATTCCCACAAAATATTCCGCGCACAAGTTCCCACGGTCATACATACATACAAACATACATACACTTAATATAAACAAAAAACAGTTAATGTATATAAAAAACACTTAATGTAAACAAAAAAAACATCAAAGCGCACCGAAAACACAATTTCTCAAGTTTCAAACAAATTTTACAAATTTTAGCAAAATTTTAAAGAATTCTTGGAAATTTCACCCAAATTTCACAATTTTAATTGTCCCAGAATGCCCAGTTCCCTACTACTCCCAAGCTTTTAATAAGAGACAATGCAAATGTGATTATAATGTTTAAACAACATGAGACAAACATGCAGCACGTTTTTAGGGATCATGTTGCCAGTGACATGAGTTATGAAAAGTTTCATGAAATTTGTCTAGAGTATTGGAAGGAAAAATATGGTTGTTGATGATAAGCAAAGATAATGTCTTAAATAATGGTCGCTATAGAAAGCAATTCGACTATTTTATAACGATATAAATTAATCTACATAACAATAAAACATTAGTAATTAATTTGGCTTTAAACATAGTACATCTACTTATTTCTTAAAATATTAACCGTATCTGATAGTACATCTACTTATTTCTTAAAATATTAACCGAACCTGATCTGGATAGCTCATACCTAATCGCATAGCTGATACCTGACCTGATAGCTGATACCTGGTCTGATATCTGATACCTGATCTGATAGCTGATACTTGATACCTGGTCTGATATCTGATCTGATAGCTGGTACCTGATAGCTGATACCTGATCTGGTACCTAATAGTTGAAAATTAATGAAAAAGTTTTAAAAGAGCTAATAAAGACAAGAAATGTTTTAAAGAAAAATTTCTTAGTATAAAAGTTGATAAAGCAGACACACATGAGCAATTCAAAGATACATTTTAACCAATAATATAATCTTTAAACGAATTTGTAAACAGTTCTAAAAATAATAATAAAAGGAATATTAAAGCAGAAAGAGATGAATTTAAAACGAAAGTTTATAAAAATTCTAGTTTTCCATTCAACGAACAATCAGTTAAATTAGAGACAAGTACTCCAAAGAAACTTGCTGAAGAAACGTTATGTCACAAAAATATCTAACTGTGTGATCGAAAGGCAAATAAGGTCGACAGTACCTAAATGATTATGTTAATACTGATGATCAGAACGATCATTTTTACTCTCAACCGGAAACTTTAAACAATTTGGATAATAATAAGAGTTATGCTGATCTAGCACTCTTGGAAAGCAGAAACGAATTAGATACTCTCTACGGCCCACATAAAGATTTTAATAATTAATGGAAGTTTGGTAATAGTAGTATTAAACTTACTGAAGATAAAATAGTAATTGGAAATCAAATATGGGCTTTTACACCAGGTTTATTTTTTTGTGGGTATGTAAAAAATATGATGGTCGACAGTACCTAAATGAACTCAAACTGAACTCAACTTATACCGCAAAATTCGAAATACATTAAATAATGGCTTCAAAAAGAAATTTAGTAAATGAACTGCATAAGCAAGCACGAAAAAATTTTCCACGTCGAATAGTTGTTATGAAAGGAATAGATGATTCTACAGACAATAGAGATTATCGATTTTTGCTGACCGTAATTGATACATTTTTAAAATTTGCTTGGGCAGTACCCTTGCAAAGAAAGACTGCATTGGAAACAACCCAGGGTATGGAGAATATTTTCCAATTGGGACGAATACCAAAAAACTTGCAAACAGACGACGGTAAAGAGTTTTTCAATAAACACTTTGGAAAATTGATTAATAAATACAACATTAATCACTACTCAACGTATAGCAGAATGAAAGCATCAATAGTAGAACGATTTAATAGGATATTAAAAGGACTGATGTGGAAAGAGTTTAGCTTTAATGGATCTTATAACTGGGTTGACATTTACAAAGACTTGATTATACATATGATAGAAAAATTCATCGTATCATCAAAATGCCAAAGATTGAAGTTAACTATACAAACGAGAAAAAATTATTAAATACAGTATATAACCTTTTAAAACTCTTCAAATTATCAAAGTTCAATGTTGGAGATCATGTGCGCATAAGTAAATATAAACATGTTTTTGAAAAAGGATATACACCAAATTGGACCACAGCAAATTTCACGATTAAAAGACTTCAAAATACATATCCAGCTACATACATATTAGAAGACTATCGTGGTAATCCTATTAAGGGTGGATTCTATAGTAAAGGGGTAATGGGGATGATAGTCCAAGTGTGGTAATTCAAAACCAGGAAAAAACAAAAATGGTGGCAACCCTGTTACGAATGAGTGATTTTGGGGATTTTCATGCTGAGATTTTGTGATACTAAGTGTGTGTAAGTTTGATTCTTTGTTTATGTGTATGTATGTATATATGTACTTGTGTGTGATGCTTTTGTTGTTATTGTAGAGAAAAGTTTTGCTTACAGTGGATGTACATATCTGTGAGTGTTTGTATATGTGTATGTATGTGTGTGTGCATAGGTGTGAGTTTTTTTATTTACTTGTATGTTTGCCAGTATCCACTACTTTTGTTGTAGTGGCAGACAAACATTATACCCAGTAGGAAATGTCGATGCTGAAAATGTACTGACTCGCTTTTGACTTTGTAACCAGTACTACCCTATAATTATTCCTCATGCAATGCTTTTTGCTATAGGCATAGATATAGTGACTACTTAGTTCTTATGGGAAAAGGGAAACATACCAACCAGACAGTTAGTTACTGGTACATTTCTATAATTTACGTGCATACAAATGTATGTATATTCACAAGTTGTTGACAATTCCACCACAAATATGTCATACCTGTTTTCTCTCTTTCTTTTATACTGAGAAATAGAAGAAAACTTATTATACTACAATTGTCAATACAATTTTAGTGTTGACACGAAGGCACTTGGTCCCAGTCTGACTGCAGGGTTGTGACAAGGGATCTGTGTGTTTGTGTGTATGTAGTGATCGTTATTTGATTGACTTTGGTTTGCTCCTCTGAGTTTTCATTGCTTTGTGTATGTATGATTATTATTGTGTGTATACATTAATTTTTGGGATCTCTGGTGAAATAATATAATAGCTGTAGGTAGTGGTAACCCTGATAGATGTTTGGAATGGAGGGGGATAGTATTTGATAATGTATGTATGTATCTTTATATTGTTGGATTAATGTATGTGATCGTATCTATTTTTGCTTTGAAGGATATTACATCAACACTTCTTCATACATATTTACATATGAGTCTATATATGTTTTCTAATATATTGGTATTACTATTCTTATGGAGATAGAAAAATATTGTATTGGCATAGGTTTTATGTGTACAAGTGCATATCATATGCAGAAAGATTATGAATAGGGGTAATTATATTTTTTTTTTGTATATTTTACTTTAATGTAACAATTGTAGAAAATATCTGTTGCTAAAATTAAGCAAAAACTTATAGAAGGACCTACCTACACTCACGTGCCCCGATTTTTCCTATACCTTCATATTGCAAACTGATACTAGCGATCTTGGTCTGGGTGTTGCTGTGTATATGAATTTCATCATATACCGTAATACCAACAGAGAAATTAGATTTGATTACTACTACGCGATTCTCATATGAATTGTGGGGATGTGTGTGTGTGTGTATATGAATTTCATCGTATGTCGTAATACCCACAAATTAGATTTGATTACTACTTCGCGATTCTCATGTAACGTATATAGGTTAAAAAAATAATGTAGATTGTCATCAGTATACTTTGATATCTCAACAAGTCACAACCTATTTTCCAAACCAAATTGTGTTTGGTTTGAAAACAAACAAAAACACTACAAAAGTGCTGAAACTAATTATTGTTTATTAAACAAGTTTATAGTGCATAAAAAAATAATAATTAAATAAATTGTTTATAAATAAAATAATTAAATAAATTGTTTATAAATAAAATAATACAGTAAATTGCTTATAAATAAAATAATTAAATAAATTATAAACAAATAAATAAATAATAAAAATAATTAAATAAAATGAATACCGCAAGTTGTACCAGTCTTTATGACTCAAACAAAAATAAATGAGTATATAGAAACGCAAACCTATGCTAGCCAGTCGAAGACTATGTTGGGAAAAACACAAAAACAGCTGTTAGCAAGAAAGGATCAGCGATTTTCTCATTAGAAGAATAAGTAACTTCAATGGGAGGATCGAGACATATATCCTCCTCAACAAAAATGTGGGTGTCTTGTTTCCGGAGGAGTTTCTCGCATCTGCAAAGAGCTCCATAGTAAAACAACTTATTGAACGTAGTAGGATACATACTACGTTTAAATCTAATACGGAGCTCACATGTGATTACATGAAAATGGTGAATGATGAGATGAATGAACTTTTACACATATATCTGATGATATAGAGGAGATGTACAAGACACAGACCGATTAGCTAAGAGCCAAAATGGAAGAATTTCAAGAGAGGGATATCGGATGAACCTTGCTTTCAATAAATTCCCTTGAAGTTAATATAAACAAGGCATCCATAATAAGAGGATCGAGCTTTATCCCTCTCCCAAAAAATATTGCAATGAGAACTCTGATATTTATTGCTTTAAATGGTGTCTCATTGCGGCTTTGAATGTAAATAGCAATCTGGATCCTAAACAACGACAAAACTTTAGAAATTACAATATAACAAATATTTCTGATGATAATATTAATATAGGAGCAATTGTATTCAATTTTGAAGGCCTAGAGTTTCAACTCATATTGAAGCAGATAAAACAATTCGAGAATCAAAATGGTTTTATATGAGTATATTTATTTATTGTATCTTCAAAAAATGAACTAACAATAAGAAGTATTCAAATATTAAATCTAGATATTATAATTAGGCCCAACCAGTGTCAGGCATAATCATAGTGATAGTAATCAATAATACATAAATATCGTATTATGCACAAAAATATTTTCAAGCTGTTTCATGTGGAGTGTTGAGTATTAGATCGATAGTGTCCCTCTTTTTTAAGCGGATGTGTTCAGTAAAATTCAAGATGTTACGAGCAAGTGGATTAGGATGAGACTCGAGGTTTGTTAAGTATTTGCTTGCGTATTTTTTAATTTCTTCAGTCACTAGTGGGATATTTCAATCACGATGTAAATTAGAATTTTTGATGTACCATGGAGCCGATGTTATTAGTCTTAAAATCTTGTTTTGCCTTCGTTGGATTCCCTCTATACTGGATGCTGAAGCAGTGCTCCATAGATGTATTCCGTAGCACCATATAGGTTTCAAGAGCGACTTGTATATCAAAAGTTTACAATCTAGACTCAGCGTGGAATTTCTACCAATCAGCCAATGTACCTGAGTTAATTTTAGTTTCATTAGTGTTAGCTTAGATTCCAAATGGTGTTTCCATGTACGCCGTCGGTCAAGTTGTATACCAAGGTATTTCACATGTGAATGTTGAGGAACAATTTGATTATTTATTCTAATGGGGGAACAAGTATCTTTTCGTAGGGTAAATTTTATCTGAGCACACTTCTGTTTGTTTACTTTTATTCTCCATAAGTTTAGCCATAGTTCCAGGTGGGTAATATGTTCCTTAAGATATCGAAATGCCTCGTGAGAGTTTTCGTGCATACTAAGGCAGGCTGTATCATCGGCAAATGTAGATGTGTGGATGTTACTGCTCAAAGGCATATCACAAGTATAAATCAAATACAAAACTGGTTTCAGTATACTACAATGTGGCACACCGCATAAGATTGATTCGGGCACAGTCATGAAGTCTCCTTGCACTACAGTGAACTTCCGGGCAAGAATATAAATTTGTAAAAGGTTAGGAATGTTTATTAGTAGGTATGTCTGCAATTTTAAAATTAGGCCTTCATGAAACACTTTATCAAATAGCTGAGACACATCAATAAAGAGGGCAGAACAAGATTTCTTTTTTTTCAAATGTTCTTCTTATAAATTGAACCAATCTATGCGTTTGTTCAATGGTGATATGCTGACTTCTAAAACCAAATTGATGATCCGGTATGCACGCATTATCAGTTAGAATTGGGGACAATTTTATCATGAGTAGCTTTTTGAATAGATGACAGTAAACTTATTGGCGTGTTTGACTCAGCCTTGGTAAGATCTTTGCCCGGCTTTGGAATCATTTTGACCTTGGCAAGCTTCTAGTGGTATGAATAATACTCCTGTCGTAAAATGGCATTAAAAATTATTAATTATGTTACCTTTTTCAGTATCACTTCTTGCCTAACCTCCGGTAGAAGTGCGCAGGGGTGGTTTAAACTCAACGGGTGTGTTAAGCTTTCTCGCAGCGTGCTACAAAGAGTAGTTAGATGCTGGTGTGACAATGAGGTTCTCCAGATAATTTTTAAGATATACAGTTTGTTTAGAATGAAATTTTTGTAATGTTTTATTAGTATGAATCAATTCAAACACATAAATTTGAACTGTACTAATTTTCTCTGTTTTCTTTTGTCTTCAAGCACTTGGAACTTGAAGATTAGAAGATTTTTACTTTCAAGCACTTGGAACTTGAACGTAATGTGGTCAATGAATAAAAGCGAGTTTTTTACTACTGATATAAATATAATTTTAATTGGAATATTTATACTACAATTATTAACAATTAATTGTTCAGTCAACAAATATGCTTAAAACTAAATTTACGTTAAATTGACCAATCAGATTAAAGTGACAATATTTTCAGTTAATTCAATGTGTAATATGATATGTTTTTATTAACAATTTTTGTTTGTCAGCTAATCGAGTGTAAGTAAACAATATTAATAGAATTCACTAACTTTTGTATTATCATTAATAATTATTAAGTGGATTCACGGGTTTTTAAACATTGAACGACTGTTCAAAATAAAATGGATATTGAAGAAAGTTCGAAGTCATCATGGTCAGGTTAATTTGATTGGTCAGGTTAATTTGATAAAAAAAAAGTTAAATTTCAAAATATATTGGAACATAGTGTTGTTATTAAAACTATGTTAGTAAGTGAATTAATTTATTGAGTCTCGTCATCTGCTGCTAAACATCAAGGGTAAATTTGGAATGCTGGCGTGGCATTGGTAGAAGGGTCATCTTGTGTTCTTCGGCGTATTGTTGGATCTCAATGCCCTTTTCAGTGGATTCGATTGATGTAGTTGGATGTGGGTTTTTTGCATTTTTTCTTGATTTGCATGTTGACAGCAAAATGATTAGTGCTATGATGCTATGAGATATCAGTTTTCTCCAGCACACAATTTGGTTTTGTTTTATTGTGGAATAAATTTATTTCACATGTACAGACATCTGAACCATAGTTGTAACGGATTTGAATGTTGGAACATAGGAAAACGCCTTGTTCAATTGTGTCGCAAGCACTTAACTCAGAATTTGTAAAAGGAATGTATTGTCCCCGCAAAGTAGATATAGCCAAGAAATCAGTACATGGTTTAATGTCTACCACGGTATTGTTCATTATATTGGGTACAGGAATCAAGTGAAACAGCTTGAGTATTTCACGTTCAACCAATGGTAAGGTTATTTTGAAAACAGCGTGGTGGTGTGTTAGTCTGCCCTTAACCTTCATGAGTCTGAATAACTGTAGCAAGTCAGTTTTTTCTGTCACTGGAAGTTTCACTGATGGTGGTGAATGGAGGATGATCTGATTAATTTCATTTTGTAACTGTTCTGGAGTAAGTAGCCGTGGACTGATTTTTCCATGATGAGTATCCTTTAGAGTGTCAGGGATTGATGATTGTATCTTTCTTATATTGTTTGCGATTAGAGTTAATTCCAGAACAGCTGAATGAAATAGTTGATTTAGTTGTACTTGTATTAATGCATTGTTGATGTTATTTATATCATCTGAATAGATTTTAATTTCTTCCTCCAATCGTTCAAATATTGACTTAGCTGTTATTTGATTCTGCCGGATGATATTAATTGTAGAATCAATAATTGATGTTTGATTCTTCAATAATTTTAGCAAATATGATTGATTGTTGTTGACTTGTTTTATTGTTTCTGACATCTGTTCGGCGTATTCAGAGTCCAGGACGCCAAATAATGAATGGGCTACGCTACCAACGATATTCAGCGCCCCTCTTTTAACTCGTAGTAGTCGGTTATCTAGTTGTAATTCACTTTCCATGTGCTGAAAGTGGTCAAAGATACTGAGACAAGATGAATTTGTTTCTAAAATTTTACATAAGGTTTGTAATGACCGTGTACCATTGACAAGAATTAATGTTTCTGACCAATAAGGAGCTAAATCATAGTATACAAATAGATTCCATTCCGTAGTTGAAATAGCTGTAGTTCCAATTTGCTCAAAATGGATTCCTACCTTTGATCCAAACTTCTTATTCTCGACTGGAGTTCCAAGAGCAAGTGGTACCAGCAATAATAACGTGATTAATGCCATGGTTAGATAATTTGTTGGTATTTTGACCTTTTTCTGCCTTTTAGCCTCAGGCTCTTCACTTGACGTAGATGTGAAATCACTTGTTGCCTTACTATTGTCATCAATAGATACAATTGCTTTAGAGTCTTGGTCAATAGGTAGTAACGCGATTCGATGTATTGGACGTTTGAACTGCCCATTAGCTGTTTTTACTTCTACGACCCTGACAATACCATCGTCACCAGGATGAGTGTTTATTACTCTCGCCAATGGCCATTTCATGACTGGCAGGTTGTCCTCTTTTATAATTACCATGTCCCCAATTTTAAGGTTAGGGGATTGCTTGCTCCACTTATGACGTTGCTGAAGTTGATTTAGATATTCAGAAGACCATCTTTTCCAAAATTCTTGTTTGAGGTGTGCTACAAGTTTCCAATGCTGAAGTCTCGAATTATTGATTGAAACAGTCCTACTATCTATTTGTGAAATAAGGGGTTCGCCCATGAGAAAGTGGCCAAGAGTCAGTGCATCAAGGCTGTTTGGATCATTTGACATAGGGGTTAGTGGGCGTGAATTCAGTATTGCTTCAGTTTCTATTATGACTGCTTCCAATTATTCTTGTGTCAAAGATGCCGTTGCAACACTAGGTAGTAGCAAATACTTTGCTGATTTTACAGCAGCTTCCCAGAGTCCTCCAAAGTGCGGTGCTCTTGGTGGAATAAAATGGAATTCTATTCCTCTTGAGCTGACGGTGGAGATAACTAATTCTCGTCCCTTGTCAGAGTAAATGGTGTCAGCTAGTTCTGATAACTGATTCCTAGCTCATACGAAATTAGTAGCGTTATCTGAATATATATTTTGACACCGACCGCGACGACCTATAAAGCGCTTTAATGCACCAATAAAAGCTTCGGTTGTTAAATCGGAGACCAGTTCAAGATGGATAGCCTTCGTTGCAAAACAACAAAATACCGCTATATATGCCTTTGTCTGCTTTTTGCCGCGGACCCTGTAATGAATCCAGAATGGTCCACAGTAGTCGACTCCGGCATTAATGAATGGACGTGCCGGAGTTATCCGAGTATGAGGTAAATTGCCCATGAGTTGTTGGCACAGTTGCGGATGTGCCTTAGCACATCTTAAACATTTTTGAACTGTGGATCTTGCCATTATTTTGCCTTTTATTGGCCAAAATCTTTGTCTTATTATATTCAATAATGCTTGCGGTCCGCAATGATTATTTTCTTCATGGACCATCTTAAATAGAAGCTTTATAAGATGATCATTATATGGAATCAGCATTGGATGTTTCACGTCGTACGGCAAAGTAGAGGCCTCCAATCGTTCTCCAACTCTCAGAATACCTTGCTGGAAATGGCGTCAAACTAATAATTTAACTTTTTCTTTCAATCTCCTTACTTTTCTTAAGTTGTTCAATTTCCGGTAAAAAATCAGATTTCTGAATGGCCTTTACAATCACACACAAGGAATTATGTAGTTCGCTTGGAGTAAGTGCTCTATGTGTTGCTCGATCTTCGTTTTTCATTCTTGCATGTTGGATGAATCTGAGACCATAATCTAGTATCTTCTGTAATCTTCCGAAGGAATTTTTGTGTTGAATTTTATATATATAATCGTCAGAGGCAACTGTATTAAGTGCAACTGAACGTGTTTTCTTCATTTCGATGTCGCTGCTGATTTGTAACCGATGAGAGAATTTAGGTGGCCACATTTCTTCTTTTCACAGTGGTCCGTAGAACCACAACATGGATGAGCGAAGTTTTGGCGCTGGCAAGCCCCTGTATAATATGTCAGCTGGATTATCTTTTGAAGACACGTGACGCCATTGATTTGCCAGTGTTAATGACTGAATTGTGGCTACTCGGTTGGCCACAAACGTTTAATACAAAGTCGACTGTGTATTTATCCAGGACAGCACAATTTCGGAATCAGTCCATAAGAATATTGGCAGGTTCTTAGTCTGCAGATCTGCTTTAATTATGTCAGTGAGTTGTGCAGCTATAACTGCAGCGCTTAGTTCAAGACGTGGCAACGTTTGTTGTTTCAATGGAGCAACCCGACTTTTTGCGCAGAGCAATTGTACTATGATTCGTCCATCTTTTAGCTTCGCACGCACGTATGCGACTGCACCAAATGCTCTCTCGGATGCATCTGCGAATATATGTAATTGATGACCTGTTGGCAATTCACCCTTGAAGACATGTCATGGAATTTCCATATTATTTAAATCTTTTAAGTCTTCCCTGAAGATATTCCATGCAGTACGGAGATTTTCTGGAAGTTGCTCATCCCAATCCAATTTTTGTTGCCATAATTGTTGAATGAATATTTTTGCCCTCACAACTACTGGCGCCAGCAGTCCGAGGGGATCAAACAATTTTGCGATGTCTGAAGCTGCAGTTCGTTTAGGTACACTCTTGATATTGTATAATTTTACCTTGATACAAAATCCATCAGATTAAGTAGCCACATTAATCCAAGCGTTTTTACTGTATTGGCCTTGTTATTGTTAAAGTCCAAGTCCACCTCTTGATCTCCTACTGGAATATTTTTAAGTAGTTGAGGGTGCTTTGCACACCATTTTTTTTAAAATGAAGCCATGGGCTCTCAAAAGTGTAATCAGTTGCCTTTGTGTCTCAATCGCAATATTTAAATTATCTGAACCACCCAGGCCGTCATCGACATAAAAATTATGTTTCAACATTTGGGAACCTTCTGGAAAGTCCACCATATTTTCATCAGCAATCCTCTGTAAGCATTTTGTTGCCAGGTACGGTGCTGCCCGTGTTCCATATGTTACAGTGTTGAGCTTGTAATAATTTGTGGGTGCCGCTGGGTTTTCCCTCCGCATAATTAATTGGTATTGTTGGTCATCAGGATGAATTAGAATTTGCCGATACATTATCTCGATATCGGTGGTTAAAACATATTTTGGAGTTCGAAAACGCAGCAAGATTGAAAATAATTCGCTCTGAACAGTTGGCCCAGTGTACATCTAATCATTCAATGAATAGCCCGAAGTGGTTTTTGCCGATGCATCAAAAACCACTCTAAGCTTAGTTGTAGAACTATCTGGTTTCAATACACTGTGATGGGGTATAAAGTATTTAGGCCCACGCAAGGAATCAATATCGACTTCTTGCATATGGCCTAATTGTTTATATTGTTGCATGAACTGCACATACTGTTTACGAATGGGCTAATTTTTTTGAAGTTTCCGTTCTAGCCCCAAAAACCTGTTGTACGTCATCGCGTGTGAATCTCCCAAAGCCTCTGGACTTTCTCTGAATGGAATTCTAACTACAAAACGGCCTTCTTGGTTAGTGCGTACATGCTGACCAAAATGTAGTTCACATTGTTTGTCTGGAGTTGACAATGGTTTTTTGTTGTCTTGAATTTCGTCCAGTTTCCAAAGTTGCTCTATAGTTTCTTGCAATGATGTAGCCTTGTCAAATATTGCACATGTTATGGTATGTGGCTTGCTGGCAATCGACTTTTGTTCCACAGGTCCACCAACAATCCATCCAAGTGATGTATTTTGAAGAATTGGAAGATCATTAGACAACTCAATTGCACCTGATTGAGTCAAACTGAAGAAGAACTCCGCTCCGAGTATGTCGCTTTTTCTGGTTTGTAAAAATGGGGATCTGCTAAATGAATATGTTTTGGAATGTTCCAGGATGAAACATCGATATGTTGACTGGGCTGTGCTGGAATTATGTCTGGAAGAATATAGGCTTCCAAATTAGTCACGAAACTGTGGTCACTGGACTTCATGATGACATTAATTCGTTGTGATGATCACTTTTGTACTTTGCCCACACCGTCAATACATAGCGATGCTTCTATTGGTGAAATTCCCAATTTTTTTATCAAACGTTCAGATACAATATTCACCTGTGAACCTGAGTCTAATACAGCCTGAAATTCATTAGAGATTCCATTTGGAGCCACAATTATAACCCTTGCTGTAGCCAATAACACAACGCCCTGGCGGTCCACGACTGTTTTTGTTGCTATCGTTGCAACCGCTGCTTCATTTTTGAAGGATTCTGTTGCATTATTATCTGTCTCCGAACTATTTCTCTTTTCTGAGTTTTTCCGCTTCGGTAAATGTACCAACGTGTTATGCTTTTGTGCACACAATTTGCAGCTACCCGAATTACATGCCTTTGCATTGTGGTCAGCTTTGAAGCAATTTACGCATAATTTTTGTTGTTGTACCCATCGCAACCATTGTGATTCTGATAATTGTTTAAATTTACTACAAAAGTAGAGCTTATGGTTTCCGTTGTTGCACAATTTGCAGGTACCACTATATTTTAAATTGGACGCTGCACTTACGTTCGAAGCTGCAATAGATGAAACAATTTTGTAATGAGTTGTTTTTTCTTTTTGAGCAATTGCTTCCATTGATTGAAACTGTAGTTCCAGAAATGTGAGAAATTCTGAAATTATTGGTACTTCTTTAGGGTTGCTTAACGATTGCATATATCTGACGTGTGTATTTTTGTCAAGTTTTTTTATTAATAGTTGTATGAGAATTGCGTCCCAATTTGCCGTTGCAATCCCTAAATTATTGAGAGCTAATAAGGATTCCTTAGTGGTATCATGCAGGGCCTTAATTGATGATATAGATGATGACACAGCAGGTTGGCTGATAATTCTTTCTACGAGGGTAGCAACAAGAACTCTTTTGTTATTGTATCTGTCTTGTAATGTTTGCCACGCGGTGTTATAATTTTCTTCTGTTAGTGTAAACTGTCGAATTAAATGTTCGGCTTCTCCGGATACATTCGATTTCAAATACCACATTTTTTGTATTGCAGGGATAGCTTGTTTGTCTACCATTTCGGAAAACAAATCATGAAATTGGCGCCATTTCAGATAATCTCCATTGAAATGTGGGATTGTAACCTTTGGCAATGGTAGAGAGATTTGTACACAAGAATTTGATGATGTAGTTTGTGGGGTTGCAATACTTGTTTGATGCTTTGAAGCCATTATGGAAAGATTGACCAACTGCTCTTGAACCTTGTCGTTTAATTCATAAAATTTGTCAATGTCAAAACCAGAAATCAATGGATCGTCAAAGTTCTCACATATATTGTCGTATAAGACCAAGATCTGGTCCCAAAGTTTGTTGATAGTTGCCAATTTGACGTTGTAGAATGGACGTGGTTGTATTTCATCGGTAATGGTTAATCCATTTAAAAACCTACTTAAGGCTGTCATTCTAGCTTGTGCCTTGCGAATCAGGCCTTGGTTTTCATTGGACTCTTTACGAGCCATTGAAGCAACAGTGCTTTTAGTTGCTGGTAGCGTTTGTTGGTTTAATGCCATTAGACGATTGGCCTCTCTTGTGAATAAATTTATGTATGAGTTTGTTAGCTCACTAATTTTGGCATAATAATCTGACGTAAAATATTCATGCGTTGTTTTTAGCGTTTCAACATCGTCACGCATACGCAATTCTGTATCCTTGGCTTTAAATATATCCCAGGACTCCGAAAATCGCCTTTTACGCTCCTCAAAGTACTCTGCGGTTGTTTTTCTGTCCGCAGAATCCTTTTTGAAGTTACGCACTATCGATTGAATTGCTTCGCCTGTTTTCAATAGTGAATCCAAAATATTTGCCGTCGCCATTGTGTATGATCAGGAACTGCCACAAACGTTTGGTGGAGGAAAGAAATCAATGGTTGTCGGGATCACCAATAATGTTACCCAAAAATGCTATCTTGGTGAATTATGTTGGACCGGATGATATCCTCTGCTTTTGTTGCGCTGTTGCGTGTTTTTCAAACTACTTAAAGTTTGAAAGCTAGGGGTCACCAAAAATGTTTAGAATGAAAATATTTGTAATGTTTTATTAGTATGAATCAATTCAAACACATAAATTTGAACTGTACTAATTTTCTCTGTTTTCTTTTGTCTTCAAGCACTTGAACTTGAAGATTAGAAGATTTTTACTTTCAAGCACTTGGAACTTGAACGTAATGTGATCAATGAATAAAAGCGAGTTTCTTACTACTGATACAAATATAATTTTAATTGGAATATTTATACTACAATTATTAACAATTAATTGTTGCGTCAACAAATATGCTTAAAACTAAATTTACGTTAAATTGACCAATCAGATTAAAGTGACAATATTTTCAGTTAATTCAATGTGTAATATGATATGTTTTTATTAACAATTTTTGTTTGTCAGCTAATCGAGTGTAAGTAAACAATATTAATAGAATTCACTAACTTTTGTATTATCATTAATAATTATTAAGTGGATTCACGGGTTTTTAAACATTGAACGACTGTTCAAAATAAAATGGATATTGAAGAAAGTTCGAAGTCATCATGGTCAGGTTAATTTGATTGGTCAGGTTAATTTGATAAAAAAAAAATTAAATTTCAAAATATATTGGAACATAGTGTTGTTATTAAAACTATGTTAGTAAGTGAATTAATTTATTGAGTCTCGTCATCTGCTGCTAAACATCAAGGGTAAATTTGGAATGCTGGCGTGGCATTGGTAGAAGGGTCATCTTGTGTTCTTCGGCGTATTGTTGGGTCTCAATGCCCTTTTCAGTGGATTCGATTGATGTAGTTGGATGTGGGTTTTTTGCATTTTTTCTTGATTTGCATGTTGACAGCAAAATGATTAGTGCTATGATGCTATGAGGTACCCATCTGATATCAGTTTTCTCCAGCATACAATTTGGTTTTGTTTTATTGTGGAATAAATTTATTTCACATGTACAGACATCTGAACCATAGTTGTAACGGATTTGAATGTTGGAACATAGGAAAACGCCTTGTTCAATTGTGTCGCAAGCACTTAACTCAGAATTTGTAAAAGGAATGTATTGTCCCCGCAAAGTAGATATAGCCAAGAAATCAGTACATGGTTTAATGGCTACCACGGTATTGTTCATTATATTGGGTGCAGGAATCAAGTGAAACAGCTTGAGTATTTCACGTTCAACCAATGGTAAGGTTATTTTGAAAACAGCGTGGTGGTGTGTTAGTCTGCCCTTAACCTTCATGAGTCTGAATAACTGTAGCAAGTCAGTTTTTTCTGTCACTGGAAGTTTCACTGATGGTGGTGAATGGAGGATGATCTGATTAATTTCATTTTGTAACTGTTCTGGAGTAAGTAGCCATGGACTGATTTTTCAATGATGAGTATCCATTAGAGTGTCAAGGATTGATGATTGTATCTTTCTTATATTGTTTGCGATGAGAGTTAATTCCAGAACAGCTGAATGAAATAGTTGATTTAGTTGTACTTGTATTAATGCATTGTTGATGTTATTTATATCATCTGAATAGATTTTAATTTCTTCCTCCAATCGTTCAAATATTGACTTAGCTGTTATTTGATTCTGCCGGTAGAATCAACAATTGATGTTTGATTCTTCAATAAATTTAGCAAATATGATTGATTGTTGTTGACTTGTTTTATTGTTTCTGACATCTGTTCGGCGTATTCAGAGTCCAGGACGCCAAATAATGAATGGGCTACGCTACCAACGATATTCAGCGCCCCTCTTTTAACTCGTAGTAGTCGGTTATCTAGTTGTAATTCACTTTCCATGTGCTGAAAGTGGTCAAAGATACTGAGACAAGATGAATTTGTTTCTAAAATTTTACATAAGGTTTGTAATGACCGTGTACCATTGACAAGAATTAATGTTTCTGACCAATAAGGAGCTAAATCATAGTATACAAATAGATTCCATTCCGTAGTTGAAATAGCTGTAGTTCCAATTTGCTCAAAATGGATTCCTACCTTTGATCCAAACTTCTTATTCTCGACTGGAGTTCCAAGAGTAAGTGGTACCAGCAATAATAACGTGATTAATACCATGGTTAGATAATTTGTTGGTATTTTGACCTTTTTCTGCCTTTTAGCCTCAGGCTCTTCACTTGACGTAGATGTGAAATCACTTGTTGCCTTACTATTGTCATCAATAGATACAATTGCTTTAGAGTCTTGGTCAATAGGTAGTAACGCGATTCGATGTATTGGACGTTTGAACTGCCCATTAGCTGTTTTTACTTCTACGACCCTGACAATACCATCGTCACCAGGATGAGTGTTTATTACTCTCGCCAATGGCCATTTCATGACTGGCAGGTTGTCCTCTTTTATAATTACCATGTCCCCAATTTTAAGGTTAGGGGATTGCTTGCTCCACTTATGACGTTGCTGAAGTTGATTTAGATATTCAGAAGACCATCTTTTCCAAAATTCTTGTTTGAGGTGTGCTACAAGTTTCCAATGCTGAAGTCTCGAATTATTGATTGAAACACTCCTACTATCTATTTGTGAAATAAGGGGTTCGCCCATGAGAAAGTGGCCAAGAGTCAGTGCATCAAGGCTGTTTGGATCATTTGACATAGGGGTTAGTGGGCGTGAATTCAGTATTGCTTCAGTTTCTATTATGACTGCTTCCAATTATTCTTGTGTCAAAGATGCCGTTGCAACACTACGTAGTAGCAAATACTTTGCTGATTTTACAGCAGCTTCCCAGAGTCCTTCAAAGTGCGGTGCTCTTGGTGGAATAAAATGGAATTGTATTCCTCTTGAGCTGGCGGTGGAGATAACTAATTCTCGTCCCTTGTCAGAGTAAATGGTGTCAGCTAGTTCTGATAACTGATTCCTAGCTCATACGAAATTAGTAGCGTTATCTGAATATATATTTTGACACCGACCGCGACGACCTATAAAGCGCTTTAATGCACCAATAAAAGCTTCGGTTGTTAAATCGGAGACCAGTTCAAGATGGATAGCCTTCGTTGCAAAACAACAAAATACCGCTATATATGCCTTTGTCTGCTTTTTGCCGCGGACCCTGTAATGAATCCAGAATGGTCCAGAGTAGTCGACTCCGGCATTACTGAATGGACGTGCCGGAGTTATCCGAGTATGAGGTAAATTGCCCATGAGTTGTTGGCACAGTTGCGGATGTGCCTTAGCACATCTTAAACATTTTTGAACTGTGGATCTTGCCATTATTTTGCCTTTTATTGGCCAAAATCTTTGTCTTATTATATTCAATAATGCTTGCGGTCCGCAATGATTATTTTCTTCATGGACCATCTTAAATAGAAGCTTTATAAGATGATCATTATATGGAATCAGCATTGGATGTTTCACGTCGTACGGCAAAGTAGAGGCCTCCAATCGTTCTCCAACTCTCAGAATACCTTACTGGAAATGGCGTCAAACTAATAATTTAACTTTTCCTTTCAATCTCCTTACTTTTCTTAAGTTGTTCAATTTCCGGTAAAAACTCAGATTTCTGAATGGCCTTTACAATCACACACAAGGAATTATGCAGTTCGCTTGGAGTAAGTGCTCTATGTGTTGCTCGATCTTCGTTTTTCATTCTTGCATGTTGGATGAATCTGAGACCATAACCTAGTATCCTCTGTAATCTTCCGAAGGAATTTTTGTGTTGAATTTTATATATATAGGGTGTTTTTTATTGAGGTATAGAACTTTAAGTTGGCATCACTTTTTTAACTGGCGGCCATTTTGTCAGCTGTCAAGTGATTAATATTTAGTTTGGTTTGCCATTTCATCATGAACAGGTTGACAAAAGAACAACGCTTGCAAATCGTGCAAATTTATTTCGAAAATAATGGTTCAGTTAGCGAAGTTTACCGCAAGCTCCGTCCATTTTATGGTCGACATAATCGTCCATCAGAGCAATTAATTCGGTTAACCATGGATTGGCCACCAAGATCGTGTGATTTGACACCATTGGATTATTTTCTTTGGGGATATGTGAAGTCGCTCGTCTACGCCAACAAACCAGAAACGTTAGGGGACTTGGAAGCCAACATTCGTGGCGTTATTGCCAACATACGGCCCCATATGCTCGAAAAAGTGGTTGAAAATTGGACCTGTAGAATTGGCTTTATTCGAGCCAGCCGCGGCGGCCACATGCCCGAAATCATATTTAAACGTTAATGGCATTCAATTATCCTTCCAATAAAGCCAAATTGATGGACATTAAAACGATTTTCTTGTAATTTATTTCAATTCGAAGTTCTATACCTCTAAAAAAAACACCCTATATAATCGTCAAAGACAACTGTATTAAGTGCAACTGAACGTGTTTTCTTCATTTCGATGTCGCTGCTGATTTGTAACCGATGAGAGAATTTAGGTGGCCACATTTCTTCTTTTCACAGTGGTCCGTAGAACCACAACATGGATGAGCGAAGTTTTGGCGCTGGCAAGCCCCTGTATAATATGTCAGCTGGATTATCTTTTGAAGACACGTGACGCCATTGATTTGCCAGTGTTAATGACTGAATTGTGGCTACTCGGTTGGCCACAAACGTTTGATACAAAGTCGACTGTGTATTTATCCAGGACAGCACAATTTCGGAATCAGTCCATAAGAATATTGGCAGGTTCTTTGTCTGCAGATCTGCTTTAATTCTGTCAGTGAGTTGTGCAGCTATAACTGCAGCGCATAGTTCAAGACGTGGCAACGTTTGTTGTTTCAATGGAGCAACCCGACTTTTTGCGCAGAGCAATTGTACTGTGATTCGTCCATCTTTTAGCTTCGCACGCACGTATGCGACTGCACCAAATGCTCTCTCGGATGCATCTGCGAATATATGTAATTGATGACCTGTTGGCAATTCACCCTTGAAGATATGTCGTGGAATTTCCATATTATTTAAATCTTTTAAGTCTTCCCTGAAGGTATTCCATGCAGTACGGAGATTTTCTGGAAGTTGATCATCCCAATCCAATTTTTGTTGCCATAATTGTTAAATTAATATTTTTGCCCTCACAACTACTGGCGCCAGCAGTCCGAGGGGATCAAACAATTTGCGATGTCTGAAGCTGCAGTTCGTTTAGGTACACTCTTGATATTGTATAATCTTACCTTGATACAAAATCCATCAGATTTAGGTAGCCACATTAATCCAAGCGTTTTTACTGTATTGGCCTTGTTATTGTTAAAGTTCAAGTCCACCTCTTGATCTCCTACTGGAATATTTTTAAGTAGCTGAGGGTGATTTGCACACCTTTTTTTAAAATGAAGCCATGGGCTCTCAAAAGTGTAATCAGTTGCCTTTGTGTCTCAATCGCATACGATACACGTGAAGTAACTGGTTGACTCATTTGAGCAAAAGTGACGGAGTTCGCGTTTACTGGTTGAGCTGGAGTTAATTTGGGTTTTTGACCCATAGCATGCTTAACGAAAGAATATACAGGACATGCTCTGTAGTTAGCGGTGTGATTACCTCCACAATTACTGCATTTTTTTCTGATTGATCTTTTGGCTTAGTACAGCTAGCAGTACCATGCAATTCACCGCAGATAACACAAACTGTAGGTAATTTGCAGTAAGTTTTTGTATGGCCATATTCTTGGCAATTATGGCACTGTACGGGACCTGAACGCTTACGTGGCTCTTCAACTATGATTTTTCGGTGTAAGAGATACTTTACGCTATAAATTGGATGGGTTTAATTTTTTTTTAATTTTATGTCATTCGTCTCCAGTTCGACCCGAAATAGGGGTTGGGGGACCTTTTATCTGTTAATTATGTTGGTAACATTTTTCACCTTAAATCCTTGGTCGACAAGTGCACATTTGACTTCTTCGGGCTCAACATATGAATCTATGCCCTTTAATACTATCTGTAGGCCTTTAGCACTCTTAAGTTGGTATGTGTAAAAATTTGTTTTATTATTTTCGTATTCACTAACAATTTTTGGAAAATCTTTTTCATCATATATTTGGATTTTGATGATTTGGGTAAGCACCAATGAAATATATAGACAATGCTTGACCTCCAGCAAATAAATTTCAAATTAAAATAAACTTATGACAATATGTCGAATAATAAATTTCTTAAATGTTAAATTTAGATTTTATTTTTAATTTTGCCTTATAAATACTTTTATTGTTATCCAATGGATTCCTAATTGTATAAAGGTGTAGAAAAATAAAATAGATTCATATCGAATATAAATTATTTGCTGGGATTTTGTTATAGTTTCTATGCCTATTGCTTGTGTTTCGCTTGTGATTTTCAGAAATATTATTATTTGTGATTATTATTTGTGAATTCTCAAATAGTTTTTTGAAAGTCTGTGCATAAGATAAGAGGTTTGTGACTGTTCAAAATGTGGTTAAAGTCTACTGATGATTTGGCTAAGCACCAATGAAATATATAGACAATGATTGACCTCCAGCAAATAAATTTCAAATTAAAATAAACTTATGACAATATGTCGAATAATAAATTTCTTAAATGTTAAATTTAGATTTTATTTTTCATTTTGCCTTATAAATACTTTTATTGTTATCCAATGGATTCCTAATTGTATAAAGGTGTAGAAAAATAAAATAGATTCATATCGAATATAAATTATTTGCTGGGATTTTGTTATAGTTTCTATGCCTATTGCTTGTGTTTCGCTTGTGATTTTCAGAAATATTATTATTTGTGATTATTATTTGTGAATTCTCAAATAGTTTTTGAAAGTCTGTGCATAAGATAAGAGGTTTGTGACTGTTCAAAATGTGGTTAAAGTCTACTGATGATTTGGCTAAGCACCAATGAAATATATAGACAATGCTTGACCTCCAGCAAATAAATTTCAAATTAAAATAAACTTATGACAATATGTCGAATAATAAATTTCTTAAAAGTACTAGGCAATTGTAATGTTAACGAATCACTAGTTGGCATTGGACAAAGCGAAGTTGATCGCTGACGAAAAGTGACTTTGCCGTTAGAAAAAGACTGTCATCAGATTTTTTATTTTTATTGTTAACATTGAGAGCTTCAAAACTCACAGTAAAATGTGCATTTCTGCTGTTTGAACTCACTTCACAATTTTTTGTTTTTGAGGTACTCATGTAGAGTATTCCTCAAGGGCACTTTGTTTGCGGTTTCGTTTGTTTTTGTTTCTTGCTATGTAAAAAAAATATTAGCAATATTTGCTTTGCTTATTTATCAAAGTTAATATGTATTACGGTTATTATGTATTACGAATATTTTTTTATGATTTTTTGTTTGTTTAATATGTATATGAAAAAAAAACTCCGCTAAGACGTCTGTTCACTATGAAGGTTCAGCAAGAACTTCGATCTTAATTTAAAAAATAACTTTGTGGCACATCTCATTGACGAAATTCGCAGTTGGGATTGTCACATAAACCCTCAACTAAATACAGGAATATATGTGATATATGGAATGTTAAATTGGCTACAAATAGAGAACGACACCGTTTTGTGTTGATTGCTTTTCAACAAGAAAATAAGTTTGTTCACTGTAATCTAAATAATTTAAAAGTGCATTTAAATTAAAAATGATCGGTATGCCATTATATATGATATTTATCGACGGTTTCAACAAAGCTACTACATGAGAGAATTACAACCGCTTCTAACTGCTCAAGAATTTAAAGATAGTAAGCTGATAGTGCTGTAATAAGCCAGGATCGGCATACAAATTGTATAAAAGTATAGTTTTAAAAAGGGAGTCCCTATAACCCCTTTTTATTTTAAAACAGCTAAAACTTAGGCGGTCAAAAGAACTGCCAAAAGAAGTTTTGAAACTTTAAAAAGAAACAAGGCTAAGGAACCGATTTATGTTAATCAAATTAAAGTCTGATTTTATTTTAGTTTTTCTTTGGCTTATATACTAATTTTGAAAATAAATCTTAACCTTTCTAACTTATTCTAAAAATACAAATATTATTGTTTTCTCTTTCAAAACTATGAAGATTTGTATTCACACTTCCGTTTGACCAATCATCGTGTTTTATATTTATAATTGCACTCAAACAGAAATGTGTCACTCAAACAATAATTCGTAAGCAGTTCAGCATGCATACAAAGAAAGTGATGTTATTGATACTTTATTAGTTCTTTGTTGCATTCATTGTGCAAGCATTATCAACTAGTATGATACACTACAGTTGTAGTAGATGTCAGTCACCAAAACGAATCGCTCTCTAACGGTCCTGTTGATATAAAAATTGAAATTGAAACGGACTCCAACATTCCTACCGATACATCAGCTTATTGCATCATCCACGACCGAATAATAGAATACATATGCTTAAAAGGTCAAGTTCGTAAAATAATGTAAATAAAAAAATAATGGAGATAAAATGCAAAGACTTAAATCCAATTCAAACATCTTCATTGCAAAAGAAATAGCAATTGATTTTCACAATAAGGAGCACATAAATTTTATTATTAAACCACCTTTTAACTTCAAAAGATTATCAATAGCAAAACAAAGAGAAGCGAATTGGCTAACAAGAAACTTTCATCATCTGAATTGGAATGACGGATTAATATCAAGGAGTGTTGTAAAATTTTTAAAATCCAATTTAAAACATTCTTCAATCTATGTTAAGGGTATGGAAAAGAAGAAATGGTTTGAGAAACTACTTCAACTCAGAGTTTGCAACATCGAGGATATTGGCTGCATCAACTTTAATCCAATACATTTTAAATATCCGGAATATGTTTACTGTAGCTATCACAATTTTGGAGTTTGTGCCTTAAGAAATGCATATTTACTTTATCAAGAAAATATCTAAAAAATTTATTTTAATATTCTATTCTTACATTGTTACAACATATATTTACTATATTTTTATACCCTTCACCAAAAATGGTATAGGGTATAGGTTTGTCCAGATTTTTGTAACTTCTACAATATTCATTTGCGGTCACATAAAGTTAGTTATTCTGAATCCTTATGAATAGGAGATGAAAAAAAACCTGTTCGTCTGTCCATCTTCTCCGTCTGTCTGTACGGATTTTATATGGGTGGCTTGGAATGCGTTTTTTGAAGCTCCCAAACAAGTTAGAGAAATCGGAGTTGGACTGAAACGACCGCACTTGCCATAGCATAATTGGTTATGAAAATCAGCAAAAAAAAAATTATCGGTTCATAGAAGTTTGATATATATGGTTTTATCATCCATTTTTTAAATTTCATGAAAAAACTACCGTACTACCAAGAATATTCATAGTTCTTATTAACATCACTAGCCACTCTGCCGCTAAAGCTTGCTTAAATGCGATTAATATTTACTGTACTTAAACATTTGCTTTAATAAGCATTGTTTTGTATTAAACCTATTTTTGTCACTAATACATAGACATTGCCTTATGATTTTTTGCTTGGCACATTCTTTTTCGTACGCATGCATATGAATGTATGTGTATAACAATCAGTAGCCTCATGCAAAAACCTATATGTATATATGTAGATACGCTACCATAAAGACCATTGACTTGTACATACCCACATACATATGTCTACGCATAAGAGTGTTCATGTGAACAACTACAACAATATGCCACAAATAGTATTGAAAGAAGAATATCCAATTGTTTGTACGTATGGATGTAGTCAACTCTACGCACAGCAGCAATATGCTAGCAAACGTATTGAAAAAAGAATATTAATTTGTTTGTGACAAGAACTGGGAATTTTTGTTTGTATACAAATAAAGTATTGTGCTAATGAATGCATGTGCATAAAATATATAAAATATATGTATGTATGTGCCCTTAATCATGAAAGTGGTCTAAGTCATATATTTCTTTCATCGAGATATTTAATAGATTACATTTGAAGAAATAAAAAATTTTTTTATACAGGGTGTTTTTTTTAGAGGTATAGAACTTCGAATTGAAATAAAACACAAGAAAATCGTTTTAATGTCCATCAATTTGGCTTTATTGGAAGGATAATTTTATGCCATTAACATTTAAATATGATTTCGGGCATGTGGCCGCCGCGGCTGGCTCGAATAAAGCCAATTCTACAGGTCCAATTTTCAACCACTTTTTCGAGCATATGGGGCCGTATGTTGGCAATAACGCCACGAATGTTGGCTTCCAAGTCCCCTAACGTTTCTGGTTTGTTGGCGTAGACGAGCGACTTCACATATCCCCAAAGAAAATAATCCAATGGTGTCAAATCACACGATCTTGGTGGCCAATTGACAGGGCCATTCCGCGAAATTATGCGCTCATCGAATGTTTCCTTCAATAAATCGATTGTGACGTGCGCTGTGTGGCATGTAGCGCCGTCTTGTTGGAACCACAACTCATACACATTCATGCCATCCAATTCGGGAACAAAATAGTCGGTTATTGCTGTGCACGGTGGCGAATCGATTCATTCGGGTCCTCTTCAACACTTTGCTCTACAGCGGCAATTGTTTCTTCGGTGCGCACTGTTCGACGTCTCTGCGGATGCGTATTATCACATAGAGTAAACGTAGTGCGAAAACGATCCATGGTTAACCGAATTAATTGCTCTGATGGACGATTATGTCGACCATAAAATGGACGGAGCTTGCGGTAAACTTCGCGAACTGAACCATTATTTTCGAAATAAATTTGCACGATTTGCAATCGTTGTTCTTTTGTCAGCCTGTTCATGATGACATGGCAAACCAAACTAAATATTAATCACTTGACAGCTGACAAAATGGCCGCCAGTTAAAAAAGTGATGCCAACTTAAAGTTCTATACCTCAATAAAAAAACACCCATTATTATGCAACATTTTAACTTATAGTTGCACTAGTGTATAAGTTTATTTAATATATATTGAAGTTTTTTAGAGATTTATTTCATATTTCGATGCAGAAATGCATATGACTTAGACCACTTTCATACTTAAGGGCGCATATTCAATATGCGAAAGTATACATATTTATATGTACATATGTATAAATTCGTTTGCTAATGTATGTCGGTATTATGTAATTAAGCGGTTGTTAAAGAGCATTGGGTTTTTATAAATATTTCAAAGGGGATATGATTGTTTGAATGTGTTTTCTGAATATATTTTGTAACAAAATGCACAAGATTTAACGGCTAACATGGTTAATAAGTACGAAGTCGGTCTGATAAAACTCGTATGCTGAGTTTCGAACTTAACTGAAATTTTTTTTTCAATATACATAAATATTTTTGAAAACGAAATTAATCAGGGACCAAAAATAGTAATTATTTTCGAACTTAAAAAAAACAACTGAATAGAAGGGAAACATCAAACAACGTGGAAAATCACACCATTTTAATTGCTCTAAACTAGATTTTTCTAAACTCCAATGATTTTAAAAATTAAATTTTTAATTTTTTAAGCAGAAATAATTTTTTTTTCTTTTTTTTTGTTTTTAACCGAAAATAATTGTATTTCATGATATTTCTTGTTTCAACCAGAAATAATTGTTAGTGGTTTCGTTTCGTTGGTGTTTGTCAGAATATTTACAATTAACTTTGGTGTTCAAGAGATTTATTATACGACATATTGTCATAATTATACTATAAGTGAAATTTATTTGCTTGTGGTTAAGCGATGTCTATATGCATTTCATTGTTGCTTTAACAAGTCAGTAGACTTCAACCAAACATTTTGAACAGTCACAAACCTCTTATCTTATTTGTTCCTTAAAAATTATCACATGTAATTTGGCTTACAGAGAGATACGAACTTTAGCCTACTGAAATAACAATTATAGAAATAATTATTTTCTGATTTTTATTTTTTCGAGAAGAAATAAAAATCAATTTGTGATTTCTACTTTTTCGAACAGAAATTAAATTAAGTTACATACATACATAATATGAACTTATACTCGTAGGTAAATATGTATAGGATACAACTACTACGACAGGATCAACGTGTGGAGATTCCGTAGCCGCCCCAAAGCGGCGAACCGCTATGTTTCACACTTTTATGATATGGCTATCAAATGAAAGGGATTTTCCAATGGAAAAATCATGGTGGAATCATGCTGAAAATTTGAACTCATTTACTGATATCTGGCGTTGTTTTAGTAAAAACTCATACACATTTTTAACCCTTATACCTGCTTATACATATTTTGGCCACATGCATATATTCCAGGTTCACCCAATTTAATTCAAAAATTTGAAAGTGTGTATATACATATTTATAAAATTGCGGTACTTTGTACACACAGCCATACAATTAAACAATTATTTCAACCATTGTATTTCTTATAAATACTCCCAAAGAGATAAGCTTGAATGGATCTGTCTTCTTCTGGGTGCATACATTAAAGGAAAGCTATCCAACTGGCTGGCTTGATAATCTGAGTTCAACTTTGCAATGAAACTCCTAAAGATTATATAAACATAATATGTTTTAATATGTATGTATGAAAACAGCTTAAACACAAATGTTTTAATCACAGGGACATTTTGCATTTGCGTTTAAAATTACTGTGTTGGATATACCTATGTAGGTACTTTTTATTTTTTGTAGGTACATAAATACCTAATATAAGTTTTGTAAAAGTTGAAATGGCACTTATGTATCTCTGGCAAGGCATAAATTTTTGGTTGTAAAATAATGTGCCTTCTTGAGGTATTGTAGGGTAAAATCATGTGTTTTATTGTTGTAAAAATTAAACTATAGCGACTCGCACTGAATTAGAGTGAAATTGTTTTTATAAGTTTCAATTATTTATATATAACATACATACATATGTATGTATGTGTAAGTATAAATTTATGAAACGAAGATGTAATAAAACGAAAGCTTATACTTGCTAACACTATTTATTAATTATATTCACAGACAGGTATGCATACATAAGTACCTAAATACTTATGTAAGTGCTATTTAAAATTTTACTGGTTCCTAACCTTAATTTTTACAGCTCTTGATTTCTTTGTAATTTAAACAAAAATTTTCGAAGACTTTCATACGAATCTTAGGCCGGGCATACATCTGTGTGTCATGTGTCATACATGCATAAAAAAAGCGTAACCACCAATTACTAATGTAAAACTGTTTGCTGAAATGTGTTTTTGTAATGAAGGCCCCAAATTTACCATAAAAAAAACTGTTTGATTCAGACACGTACATACATATTTATTAAGTTGGACAGTTTCATGCATAATTAATAGAAAATTTTATGGAATCCAACATTATTGGAACCAGTTTAAATCAATCAATACATGTCTGAATCAAACAGTTTAGTAATTACTGGTAACGCTTTTTTTGGCACATGTCACATAAGAAATACCAGATGTAAACTCAGCCTTACAAACTGCAAGAAATGAGCCGGATGGATCACACAAACCTTCAAAGTCTGATTCATTTTAATTTTTTTTTTTTGCATGAACATAATATATACTACATTTGATGAAAATTGCGCCCTTAAAAATATAAAAATTTTTTTATAAAAATTAAGCCTTGCAATTATTTATGTATAGATATTTACTTGCGCAATACTGACTTCGATGTGAATCGATATACTTATATATCTATTAGCAATTGTACAACAATAAAACATGTATTCGTCCCCTACAATTAAAAAATCGGCAACATTTGTCTTACGTAGATTACTTGGATATATTCGGCTGTGCCGAATCTTATATACCCTTCACAAATCATAAAATGTAGAGAAAACACATGCGTGCATATGTACGTACATATGTATATACATACGTAGATACGTAGATATGCGTAATTTTATGAGAAAACTTTCGTATCCATTACCAATTAAACTGCAATATGCAGCGCAAAACTGCATTTTGCTCAGCAGCGAACTTGTATTTTTGTCATTTATAATGGAATATTTTCTTCCAACTTCCAACGCTGTAAATCGTGCAATTTAAAAAAGCAATTATTTAGCTTTCATTAATTTTTTAAAATCACCGTGTTTTGACATGTCGTGATTTGCAGAACAGGCCCGTATGAATTAAGTCAAGTGAAACTGAAATATAGGCACTTTGCAGCAATATGCATGGGTATAAGGGTTAAAAAATATACATACATATACACAATATATTTTAATTTATAAAACTTTTTTCATTTACTCTTCCGATAAATGTTTTAAAATATGTACAGTGGGGCGACTCACTTGAAAAGAGTTTTTGTTACCCCTCAATATAGTTTATTTTAAACTTAAAATTTTTCAATTTACACACAACTTAATGAAAATTTAATCTTTCTCTCGATAGTTTAGTATACAAAATATTTGTATGAAATTTTTACACAATATGAATATCAATATGAGGATTAATTTTGCATCATTAACTCAAAAATCTCAATTTTTGATATGTGATGTTGTTTTAGAAAATGAGCGATGTGTATGTATTTGTTTAAGTTGCAAATAACCTACTAGCCTACTTTGTTCCGTTGAAAGTTTTTATAATACCTAAGACAGTTTAAAAATAAACTTTTAAACATTACTGCTGCAGTTCTATGAGTAAACATAAGCACCAATAAAATGCAGGAATACAAACTGGCTTTAAATATAAAAGTTAGCAATTTTCTTTTTTTTTAACCAACACTTCTCTATAGGTAAGTTTATTTAGTAATCGAATAATTAAGTTATTTTCTTACCCAGCAAAAACGACATGCAAAAGAAATAGTTAATGCATGGGTTCAATTTAGGTGCAGAACGCAAGATTTTAACACAGGCGTGTCATTGACGAGCATGAGTTCACATTTAACAAAACTGCTCGTCATTGAAATGAGTGCTTAGAACCCATGAAAGTTCCCTAATTCGATGACGTTTTTCACAAAACAAAAAAAAACATTTGTCTTAGCCAGGATACGAACCCTTGCTTTTAAGACTGTCAAGTCTCTACCACCGAGCTATTGTGTACTTATTATTTGATGGAGATAAAACTTGTTTTATGACAATGTATCAATGCGATGATTTAATTCTGTTTTTATATGCCTATTTCGGTGGATATTTATTTGAATGTATTAATTACCCAGTAATATTGCATGAGTTTTTGATAAGTTCAAAAACTATAGCTTTATTACGATTTGCGATAAACTTTAGAATGCATTCGAAGACACAAATGCTAAAGAAAGCATGAAACACTATTCAATTTTGAACGCATTAATTTTTTTTTTTGCTGGAGAAAACATTAATAATTTTATTATTTGCAATGATATACTCGTACATAGGTACTTAGATACAAACATACAAATAGTAGGGAACTGGGGGTCCTGGGACAATTAAAATTGTGAAATTTTGCTGAAATTTGTGAAATTTTGCTGAAATTTATGAAATTTGAGAAATTGCGTTTTCGGTGCGCTTTGATGTTTTTTTGTTTACATTAAGTGTTTTTTGTTTACACTAAGAGTTTTTTATTTATATTAATAGTATGCATGTTTGTATATATGTATGTATGTATGTATGTATGTATGTATGTATGTATGTATGACCGTGAGAACTTGTGCGCAGAATATTTTGTGGGAATATATTAAGGGGGTTTATAGGTTTGAAGCTTTTATATGTATATAATTTTCTACTGCCGACGGGATAACATCTTCATTTTTTTCAAATGCCGACGGGATAATATCTTTATTTTTTTCAAATGCCGACAAGAAAACATCTTTATTTTTTGTCGAATGCCGACGGGAAAACATGTTTATTTTTTTCAAATGCCGACGGGAAAACATGTTTATTTTTTTCAAATATCGACGGGAAAATCATTGAAATGATTTTTCCTAATGCCGAAGAAAAATTTGTGGGTGTGTCTAGCTGTAGGATATGAAGTCTGGCTGTGCTTGGAGGAGGGCGGGGTGTGTCTAGATTGTGAGACCTTAAGGCTGACCGTGATATGGGTAGGTGAGGGTGTTTTGTAATATGTAACCGTGGGAATTCGGTGGCGTTTATGCTTGTTGGAATTTAAGCCAAGCTGTGCTTGGTGGGGTGGGGTTGTAATTGAGGTAGATCGACTGGTGGAGGGCGGGGAGTTGTTGTAATATGTATCCGCGGGAATCTGTATATATGTATGTTAGTAGGAGTTTAAGGCTGATTGTGATTTGCGGTGGCGGAGGGTGTTGTTGTGATAGATAGATAGAATGTGCCTATGTGTGTGTGTATGTATGTATGGATATGTAGCAGTTTAAGGCTGTCCTTGATTTGAGGTAGGCGGGGGGTGTTATTGTAATATGTATCTATAGGAATTTAGGTGTTTATATGTCTGTAGGAATTTTTGTGCATGTATGTCTGTAGAAGTTTAGGGCTGATCGTGATTTGGATTGTTGAGATTGATCGATTGTATGTGACCTTGAGAATTTGTGTATGTATATCTGTAGGAAATTTAAGGCTTATGAGGGGCGAAGTGTTCATGTAATATATAACCGCGCAATTTGTGTGTATATCTGTAGGAGTTTAAGGCTGATCATGATTAATGAGAGATGAGGTGAAGGTGTTCATGTATATGTATCCGTATTTGTGTGTATGTATGTCTATATGAGTTTAAGGCTGATCGTGATTTAGGTTGTTGGGATTGATAGATTGTATGTTACCTTGAGATTTTGTGTATGTATATCTGTAAGAACTTTAGGCTGACTGTGATTTGTGAGGGGAGGGGCGTTGTTGAAATAGGTTTAATTTTTCGTAGATGAATTTTAGTATGTGTTTGTGTATGTGATTTTCTCACCCTAGTATTTATATGTACGTAGAAATAAATTATTTCCCATATGAACATTATTTGCTAGAAAATATTATCATATATCTGAACTTCCCTAATCCTAGTATGTTTTTCATATTGGAGGATGAGATTGCTTTATATTTTATCAACCTTAAATTTGTCCAGTGTTAAAGTCTGTCGGTCATAAATTTGTTTCTATTTGTATAAATATTAATTTCAGATTTTGCAAAATTCTTGTGAACGATCGTAGCGATTTTGTGTGTGTATGTGTGTATGCGCGATAGAGTTTGACTGGTCTGTGATAAGTTTGTTTATTTAAGTATATACATTTGTCTCCTTCGACTTTCGTCTTCAAGCGTCAATAGCTTGGATAACGGTTTGTATGTTTTCATGATATAGATACATATGTAAGTGTGATTGTTAAAATCCAATAAATACTTGAGCATGGATAAGAAATTTGATAATATGTGTACATATGTAAATATCGATCTACATATTGATTTTATGTATATATGTATCTACATACAAATAAGTCTGCGGCTCCCTGTTTAAATACATTTTTTTTGTCATGTGCCGTCTTTTGTTGTTGCTGTTGTAAATATTCGCCTGGTCTGGGCCTGGAAGATGTGAAATATCTCCATAATTTTTTATTTGAAATTAAAAAAACGTTCTTTTATTTTTTAGATGTATGTATTTACTTAAAAGTTTGTGAGGAGTTTCTGTTTTCAGTAAAATTTAATTCCTCTCTAGCTGTAGTAACTATAGTATAAATATTTAATATATTTTATTTCTATTTGATTAAAGTTGATGTAGCCTATAAAGTCAACGTTAGAAATTTTTCGGTTTAAAATTTTTTCCAACTATCATCTTTTTTCTTCACCTTTTACATATATTTTAGAACATCTTGCATTGGCTTTTAAAAAATTACAAACGCTTTGAAATGAAACTGATCCAGCAGTCCAGCTTAGGTGATGATAGTTTTTTGTTAACCACTTTGCTTCTCTTTCCTTTTTTATTGATAAACATTTAAAATCAAATGGTGGTTTTATAATGAAATTGTTATACTCATTATTGTTGAAAACATCCGCTACTTCTTTTTGTAATGAAAATCATTCGAAACCTTACTCGTCTATTAAAACCATTTTTTTTTTCATTCATACTAATTTATAAGACTTTCCGGACTTTCTATTATTCGATCATCAGTAAAAATGCAGTAGCTGAGGTCCTTGCTTGCTGTTTTATATTAAATTTCTATATCAATTGGCCCGCTATTGAATAAAAGTAGCTTTTATCTTAAATTCTGATGCAGTTACAAGCGCTTGAAATTCTTTCATATACGAGTAGTAGATACATATCATATAGATACATATCATATAGAACTGCATAACGATAATGTTTTAATTTTATATTAAGATCATCATATGGATATGAGACTGAATTTAAATGTACGTTTAAGTTAGTCAAATTACAATGACCAAACTTATTTTCTTCTTGAAAAGCCATCAACAGAAAACGAAGTCGTTTTCTGTCAATTTACTTCTAAGATGACTTTATACAGAGTAGATACATATGTATTTCATTTCCCACAAAGTCATAAAATTTCTTTGCTTACAAAATTGTATGACGTGAGGAATTTTTTAAATTATGCATGCTTCGGCATGCTTCCAATATTTTTTTCCCTAAATTTTTTTGATAATCATTCAGATACAGATATAAAGTAAGATCTGTTTACACTACATTTTACAATTTATGCATGCTTCACCTTAATTCTAGTTGAAGTCTATATTTATTCAATAAGTTTGTTTGATACCCATTCATACACATATACATTCTTAAAGATTGGATATCAAAGTCCAATTTGCTTAGTTTATCTATATTTTCTAAAGATCTGATAGCTATAGAAATGAACAGAGTGAAGATCTATTATAATAACCCCAGATTCACATTTTTAAATTTTGTGTGCTACTGCTTTCGAAATGGAAATGTACAACTTTTACTATAAAAAGTGATAATACGGTGTGTTGCTGAATATTGTACTGTGGTAAACTTCATTTCGAACGCTTACGTTTTCACAATATTTCATACAGACCAACAAGTTTAGTGAATTCCAGTACATTAAGTTAATTATATTTCCTAATACCTAACATTCCTAATCAATCCTTCAAAAAAAACAAAATTAAATAAAAATATTAAAAAAAACAATGAGAAACTAGATTTTTCCTTTTTAATTTTATTTATATTGTCATTAAATTTTAAAATTTTCTACATTTTGACCATAGAAACTTTCTGAATTTACAGTCTACAATAATCAATAATTTCTATTTGCTGTAGAATATTTTCCCATTTCACCTAAATCAGCTCCATAAAAGATCAACTATTATTTTCATTACATATCTACAATACAAAATCAATTTCCCAGATTTATTATAGAGTTCGTTTACTAAATTTCTTTTTGAAGACATTAAGTTGTTTTACAGATTTTTTGGAGAGTGTTGTGATCTACTTGATGCACTTTCAGCTATTTATGCTATCATGTAGTTAATTTGCCAATCTATAAATTTTATCGTTCAGCTGTTCAATTTGTTTTTTTAAAAGATGATTTAATTTTTAGTATGTGTTTTTCAATTTTATAACTATCTTCTATCTCTAATTGTATTCAGGTTGTACTCCATCAATTTGCATTTTATTATATTCTTGAATTATATTAATTCCTTAAGCTGTATTATTAATTTGTCCTATAGTTTATCGATTTGAGTTTCCAGAAACAATTTACTGATAACATCATTCTTCGTCAGTGAATGATGATGATTCTCTTTCCATGTATTCGTAGAAACTATATATTTTATATAGTTTTCAAAATCAAATTTCTCATAGTATTTCCATGTTTTATTATCAATTATTAAAGAAAATAAAGCTACTATTAGAGCCTATATTTGACCATCAACTTGTATTTTATCTTCATTTAGTTTTAGGTTACTATCACCAAACTTTCATTCATTATTCAAATCTTGATGTGGGCCATAGTTTGTATCTAATTCAATTCTTACTTCCAAGACTGATAAGTAAGTATAAGTGTCTTCAGAATTGGAAGTCTATGAGTAAAAATCATCTTCATCATCGTCATCATCATTCTCATTATTAGCATCATTAAACAAGCTGGTATTATCGAATATTGTTCCTTCTGCTAGTTTCTTTGGTGTACTTGTCTCTATCTTGACTGATGGCTTCTGATACTTTAAACTTGTATTATTTTCAACTTCTGTCTTCATTTTAGTTTCTTCTTTCATGGGAATTCTTTTAATTTTTTTAGAACTATTTATGAATTCTTTGAGTAGTCCTGTTATAGGTTTAAATGTATCTCTTAGTTGTTCACGTGTATCTATTTCACCACTTTTTATACTACGAAGCTTTTTTTTCAACTTCTGTCTTCATTTTAGTTTCTTCTTTCATGGGAATTCTTTTAATTTTTTTAGAACTATTTATGAATTCTTTGAGTAGTCCTGTTATAGGTTTAAATGTATCTCTTAGTTGTTCACGTGTATCTATTTCACCACTTTTTATACTACGAAGCTTTTTTTTCAAGACATTTCTTGTCAACACCAACTGTTTTAAAATTTTCTCATCCATGTTTAGCAAATAAGAGGTATCAGCTATTAGATCAGGTATCAGCTATCAGATCAGGTTATCAAGTAGCTGGTCTGGTTTTCAGATCAGCTGAGGACCTGGTCTGGTTTTCAGATCAGCTTATCTTGACCTGGTTTTCAGATCAGCTTATCAGGACCTGATCAGGTTTTCAGATCAGCTTATCAAGACCTGGTCTGTTTTAAGATCAGCTTATCAGGACCTCGTCTGGTTTTCAGATCAGCTTATCAGGACCTGGTCTGGTTTTCAGATCAGCTTATCAGGACCTGGTCTGGTTTTCAGATCATCTTATCAGGACCTGGTCTGGTTTTCAGATCAGCTTATCTGATTCAGATTAAGTTATCAGTTTACAAGTAGCTGGCCATTTATAACATTTAGATGAATGCAGTTTAAGGCCAGATGAAAAACGAAAAAGTAAACTTTTATATAGTCAAATTCTCTTTTTTTTCTATAACGATCATCGTTTAATTCAATATCGTTGCTTATAATCAAAATCCATATTTATCCTTCCAACATGCTTTATATTTGTCTCATCTTACTTAAACATTATAATTACATTATGATTATCTAGTATCAAATGTTTGGTGTTTCTGGTATAAGTTTGAAATCAGCAGAATGCATCAACATTATTATCTCACTCCATACAAAAATATGTTTCTCCCACGTAACATCGTTAAATATCACATCGGAATTACTTTTAGCTTTGTTAGGAGAAATAACAGATTCAGTATCTGTAAATGTGTAATATCCCATTCTTTTAATTAATGAAATTATGTAATATCTTTAAGTATCCATATTTGGGTTGATAGAAAGTTTTTGAATTAATATGTAGATGTTTTCAAATTTTAGTCCATTAAGATTTTTTAGCAAGACAATCATAACATATTATTTTTTATTTTATTTTTTTTTACAATTTGACAGACCAACTATTTTTGCGCAAATAGAATTTGGTAGAAGGGAACTATGACTTGTTTTTGAACTAACGTTTGATGAATCATCAAAATTTCGTACCATCCTATATTTACGTTGGTTTACTAACCACATTTGTGTAACTAAATGCATTTTATAAATATTATGTCTTATTATAAAAAAATAAAATATAATGAGCCATACTCACAATCAAAACAATGATGAAATGCAATTAGTTACACAAATGTGTTTAGTGAAACAAAGTATATTTTAACAGACTTATTTATAAAAATTATTAAGACTTTATAAAGGCTTTTTAAGAAAAATTTTTTATGAAAATTTGTTTAAAAAAACCTTTAAAAAACCTTATTTAGTTTTATAAATAAGAATGTAAGAGTTAAAAATCAGTATTTTTTATGATACTGGTTTTAAACTCTTAAAATATACTTTGTTTTGACTATGAGTAGGGACCATTATCTCTTATATAGGAAAAATAAAATAATACAGCTATACGACACCAGAAAATATTTGCGCAAAAATAGTTGGTCTGTCAAATTGTAAAAAAAATAAAATAAAAAATAATATGTTATGATCGGCTTGCTAAAAAGTCTTAATGCACTAAAATTTTAAAACATCTACATATTAATACTCAAAATCTCTCTATCGACCCAAATATGGCTACTTAAAGATATTACATAATTTCATTAATTAAAGGAATGGGATATTACACATTTACAGATACTGAATCTGTTATTTCTCCTAACAAAGCTAAAAGTAATTCCGATATGATATTTAACGATGTTACATGTGAGAAACATATTTTTCTATGGAGTGAGATAAGAATGTTGATGCATTCTGCTGATGTCAAACTTATACCAGAATCACCAAACATTTGATACTAGATAATCATAATGTAATTATAATGTTTAAGTAAGATGAGACAAATATAAATTATGTTGGAAGGATAAATATGGATTTTGTTTATAAGCAACGATATTGAATTAAACGATGATCGTTATAGAAAAAAAGAGAATTTGACTACATAAAAGTTTACTTTTTCGTTTTTCATCTGACCTTAAACTGCATTCATCTAAATGTTATAAATGGCTAGCTACTTGTAAACTGATAACCCAATCTGAATCAGATAAGCTGATCTGAAAACCAGACCAGGTCCTGAGCTGATCTGAAAACCAGACCAGCTACCTGATAACCTGATCTAATAGCTGATACCTCTTATTTGCTAAACATGGATGAGAAAATTTTAAAACAGTTGGTGTTGACAAGAAATGTCTTGAAGAAAAAGCTTCGTAGTATAAAAACTGGTGAAATAGATACACGTGAACAACTAAGAGATACATTTAAACCTATAACAGAACCACTCAAAGAATTCATAAATAGTTCTAAAAAAATTAAAAGAATTCCCATGAAAGAAGAAACTTAAATGAAGACAGAAGTTGAAAATAATACAAGTTTAAAGTCTCAGAAGCCATCAGTCAAGATAGAGACAAGTACACCAAAGAAACTTTCAGAAGGAACAATATTTGATGATATCATCCTATTTAATGATGCTAATACTGAGAATGATGATGACGATGATGAAGATGATTTTTACTCATAGACTTCCAATTCTGAAGACACTTATACTCATTTATCAGTCTTGGAAGGAAGAATTGTATTAGATACAAACTATGGTCCATATCAAGATTTGAATAATGAATGAAAGTTTGGTGATAGTAACCTCAAACTAAATGAAGATAAAATACAAGTTGATGGTCAAATATGGGCTCTAATAGTAGCTTTATTTTTTTTTTTAATAATTAATAATAAAACATGGAAATACTATGAGAAATTAGATTTTGAAAACTATAAAAAATATATAGTTTCTACTAATACATGGAAAGAGAATCATCATCATTCACTGACGAAGAATGATGTTATCAGTAATTTGTTTCTGGATACTCAAATCGATAAACTATAGGACAAATTAATAATACAGCTTAAGGAATTAATATAATTCAAGAATATAATAAAATGCAAATTGATGGAGTACAACGTGAAATACAATTAGAGATAGAAGATAGTTATAAAATTGAAAAACACATACTCAAAATTAAACCATCTCTAAAAAAAACAAATTGAACAGCTGAACGATAAAATTTATAGATTGGAAAATTAACTACATGATAGTATAAATAGCTGAAAGTGCATCAAATAGATCACAACACTCTCCAAAAAATCTGTAAAACAACTTAATGTCTTCAAAAAGAAATTTAGCAAACGAACTCTATAATAAATCTCGAAAATTGTGTGTGCATTGTAGATATGTAATGAAAGGAATAGTTGATCTTTTATGGAGCTGATTTAGGTAAAATACGAAACTATTCTACAGCAAATAGAAATTATTGATTATTGTAGACTGTAAATTCAGAAAGTTTCTATGGTCAAAATGTAGAAAATGTTGAAATTTAATGACAATATAAATAAAATTAAAAAGGAAAAATCTAGTTTCTCATTGTTTTTTTTTAATTTTTTTATTTTATTTTTTTTTCTTTTTTGAAGGATTGATTAGGAATATTAGGTATTAGGAAAGATAATTAACTTAATGTACTGGAATCCTCTAAACTTGTTGGTCTGTATGAAATATTGTGAAAACGTAAGCGTTCAAAATGAAGTTTAACACAGTGCAATATTCAGCAACACACCGTATTATCACTTTTTATAGTAAAAGTTGTACATTTTCCATTTCGAAAGCAGTAGCACACAAAATTTAAAAATGTGAATCTGGGCTTATTATAATAGATATTCACTCTGTTCATTTCTATAGCTATCAGATCTTTAGAAAATATAGATAAGCTAAGCAAATTAAACTTTGATATCCAATCTTTAAGAATGTATATGTGTATGAATAGGTATCAAACAAACTTATTGAATAAATATAGACTTCAACTAGAATCAAGGTGAAGCATGCATAAATTGTAAAATGTAGTTTAAACAGATCTTACTTTATATCTGTATCTGAATGATTATCAAAAAAATTTAGAGAAAAAAATATTGGAAGCATGCCGAAGCATGCATAATTTAAGAAAATTCCTCACGTCATACAATTTTGTAAGCAAAGAAATTTTATGACTTTGTGGGAAATGAAATACAGATGTATCTACTCTGTAAAAAATTCAGAAGGGTAAATTCTTAAATTCTAATAGTATAGATTTTTAATTGAAACACCACTATATGTCGTACTCTCGCGTCACTATCGATAGAAGCATGCTAAGGCATTCATGCTAGCAAAATATATAAATCTGTTAGAAGGTTATGAGAAACTTGTTTCTAATCATTAATCTGTAGACAGTAATTGTATCTGGATCCACCAAACTCATGAATGAAATGTATATAGATATAGTTGATAGTGATGAGGACCTTTTTTAAGTAAGAAATGATTACATCTGAATGTGATACAACCCAACCTACGTCAACAATAACTTCAAGGGGGTCAACCAGCAAACCTCATAAAGAAATATTTGAAGCAAAAATTTCTTCAAACGTAGATATTCCAATGTTTCTTATACTATATGAAAACACCTATGCTGAATTCATGGTGGATGTGACTGAGTTCTTGAGATCGATTTGGTGCAATACTTGTTTATTAAACATGTATTTATTTGTATGTAAACTAATTTCTACATACATACATATGTAGATATGAATACATTTGCATATCTTCACACTCATATATGTATATATTTTCATTAAAAATAATAGAATTAAAAATAATATTAATGTTCTGTATTTCAAGTAGTAAAATCAAAAAAGTAGTGATACATAAGAAGAAAAAAATAAATAAAACAAGAGACTGACTGACCAACTAATATATACAGCCTGTCTCACATGAAGACAAAGCATACTTAAACATAGGAGAAATATGTATACAATACGCTAAACTTTAATACCATGAGGAAAAAAAATATATCATCTAGATTATCTAATAAAAAGCATAAGTGACCACCCTTCATAAAATAAACATATAGCCTATTAATGAAAGCATAGTAACATTATCAAGTAACATAATTTGGGCAATTAAAATTTTAACATTTAATTACCCATAACGCCGACAAAGGACAGCCAGAAATTCCGACATGCAAAGTCATATTGTATACTAGAGGAACCGTCGAGAGGCTAGACCTATATTCACAGAAAACGAGTTCGTTTTCTGTTGATCGCTATTCAAGAAGAAAATAAGTTTTTTCATTGTGATTGGACTAACTTAAACTTAAATTCAGTCTCATATCCATATGATGATCTTAACATAAAATTAAAACATTATCGTTATGCAGTTCTAAATGATATGTATCTATGCGATATGTATCTACTACTCGTATATGAAAGAATTTCAAGCGCTTGTAACTGCATCAGAGTTTAAGATAAAAGCTCCTTTTATTCAATAGTGGGCCAATTAATATAATTTAATATGAAACAGCAAGCAAGGACCTCAGCTACTTCATTTTTACTGATGATCGAATAATAGAAAGTCCGGAAAGTCTTATAAATTAAGTAATATGAATGAAAAAAATGGTTTTAATACACGAGTAAGGTTTCGAATGATTTTCATTACAAAAAGAAGTAGCGGATGTTTTCAACAATAATGACTATAACTATTTCATTATAAAACCACCAAAGTGGTTAACAAAAAACTACAATCACCTAAGCTGTACTGCTGGATCAGTTTCGTTTCAAAGCGATTGTCATTTTTTAAAAGCCAATGCAAGATGTTCTAAAATATATGTAAAATGTGAAGAAAAAAGATGATAGTTGAAAAAAATTTTACACCGAAAAATTTCTAACGTTGACTATATAGGCTACATCAATTTTAAAAAAATGGAAATAAAATATATTAAATATTTATACTATAGTTACTACAACTAGAGAGGAATTCAATTTTACTTAAAAAAAACTCCTCACAAACTTTTAAGTAAATACATCTAAAAATTAAAAGAACGTTCTTTTAATTTCAAATAAAAAAACTATGGAGATATTTCACATCTATACACAAAAGACCAGGCGAATATTTACAACAGCAACAACAAAAGACCACACATGACAAAAAAATGTATTTAAACAGGGAGCCCCAGACTTATTTGTATGTACATACATACATACATAAATTTAATTTGTAGATCCACATATACATATGTACATATGTACACATATTATCAAATTTCTTACCCATGCTCAAGTATTTATTGGATTTTAACAATCACACTTACATATCTACATCATGAAAACATACAAACCGTTCTCCAAGCTATTGACGCTTGAAGACGAAAGTCGAAGAAGACAAATGTACTTAAATAAACAAACTTATCACAGACCAGTCAAACTCTATCGCGCATACACACATACACACACAAAATCGCCACGATCGTTCACAAGAATTTTGCAAAATCTGAAATTAATATTTATACAAATAGAAACAAATTTATGACCGACAGACTTTAACACTGGACAAATTTAAGGTTGATAAAATATAAAGCAATCTCATCCTCCAATATGAAAAACATACTAGGATTAGGGAAGTTCAGATATATGATAATATTTTCTAGCAAATAATGTTCATATGGGAAATAATTTATTTCTACGTACATATAAATACTAGGGTGAGAAAATCACATACACAAACACATACTAAAATTCATCTACGAAAAATTAAACCTATTTCAACAACGCCCCTCCCCTCACAAATCACAGTCAGCCTAAAGTTCTTACAGATATACATACACAAAATCTCAAGGTAACATACAATCTATCAATCCCAACAACCTAAATCACGATCAGCCTTAAACTCATATAGACATACATACACACAAATACGGATACATATACATGAACACCTTCACCTCATCTCTCATTAATCATGATCAGCCTTAAACTCCTACAGATATACACACAAATCACGATAAGCCTTAAATTTCCTACAGATATACATACACAAATTCTCAAGGTCACATACAATCGATCAATATCAGCAATTAAAATCACGATCAGCCTTAAACTTCTACAGACATACATGCACAAAAATTCCTACAGACATATAAACACCGAAATTCCTATAGATACATATTACAATAACACCCCCCGCCTACCTCAAATCAAGGACAGCCTTAAACGGCTACATATACATTCATACACACACACACATATAGGCACATTCTATCTATCTATCACAACAACACCATCACCCACCTCAAATCACAATCAGCGTTAAACTCCTACGAACATACATATACACAGATTCCCACGGATACGTATTACATGAACACTCTCACCTCACCTTTGATAAATCACAGACAGCCTTAAACTCTTACAGACATACATGTACACAGATTCCCACGGATACATATTACAACAACTCCCCACCCTACACCAGTCGATCTACCGCAAATACATCCCGCCCCTCCACAAGCACAGCTTGGTTTAAATTCCAACAAGGATAAACTTCACCGAATTCCCGCGGTTACATATTACAAAACACCCTCACCTACCCAAATCACGGTCAGCCTTAAGGTCTCACAATCTAGATAAACCCCGTCCTCCACCAATCACAGCCAGACCTCAATTCCTACAGCTAGACACACCCCGCCCTCCACTAATCACAGCCAGACTTCAATTCCTACAGCCAGATACACCCACAAATTTTCCGTCGGCATTAGGAAAAATTATTTCCATGATTTTCCCGTCGGCATTTGAAAAAAATAAACATGTTTTCCCGTCGGCATTTGAAAAAAAAAATAAACATGTTTTCCCGTCGGCATTTGAAAAAAATTAAGATGTTTTCCCGTCGTCATTTGAAAAAAATAAAGATGTTATCCCGTCGGCATTAGAAAATCATATACATATAAAAGCTTTAAACCTTTAAACCCCCTTAATGTATACCCACAAACATACATACATATAAATTCCCACAGTCATAAAAAACCTGACTTATTGAACCGCCCTCGTATGTAGTAATAAAAAAACTCCCTATATAAATAAAAAACAGTTAATGTAAACAAAAAACACTTAATGTAAACAAAAAATCGGACGGACATATTGAACCACCCTCGTAGGTATCAAATTTCACAAATTTCCAAGAATTTTAAAATTTGCAATTTTTAATTACCCAAATTTAACAATTTCAGCCACAATTTAACAATTTCAGCCACAATTTAACAATTTCAGCCCACAATTTAACAATTTTAATTGCGGCAGAACCCCCATTCCCCTACTACTCGCGCGTTTTTATTTTATCTTTCATTATATTTCTTTTATCATCAGAAAAGCTAAGTGCTATTTTATGTAGTTTTTGGGTATATAGTTGATGTGTCTTAGATCTAAACAAAAACATTTTATCCGAGATAATTTTGGATTCGAATAAGCAACTTTTGTAATCATTAATGGACAACTTTTTAATTACAAACTTTTTGACCCCTTTTGATTTTTTAACAGCTTCCGAGCGAAGAGTCGACAGAGAATACATTTTTGCTCTTAAACCAACAAACTCTGTCATTATATCCCTATTGTTTTCATATTTCATCATTCGCAAAACCTTCTTCTTAACTTTAAGTAAATAATTTAAATAAATATCTGTACAATCTTCAACAATTTTTTTGATAAATATATTCGCCGAAACTTCACCAAAATAATGTCTATATAAATTATTTTCTCTCTTGAAACTATAATTAATAAAATAACCGAATGTACAAGCATGATGTTTCTGTACGTTTGTGGTGCTTTTACTTACAGCATTATCAACTTTTTCTAAAATAGACTCAAAGTCCGCGTAGATTACAAATCGTACATCTAACTGTTTGTAGTAGTTCTTAAACTTGATAATAGATTCATCTTCTGGCATTCTGATGACTTTTTTCCACAAACATTTTTATGATGATTATACACATAATCATCATGTGTATGATATAGGCAGGTGTTGCATATCATGATCTTATTTCTGTGTGATGTTATGCTGGAACGAAGGAGTCTGAAGAAAATATAGAAAATACCAATACGATATAAATAAATATAACAATAAGAAGTAACTTTTTAAATAGAGATGAAAGCAGATTTTTCATAAATGCACAAATGAAACTTACTTTGATATATCCTTGATGAGTACATAGTGGAAGTTTTCATTGGACTGGAGCAATAAGAGATTAATATGAATGTGTTTTTCTCCTTTTGTTATGTAGTATGGTCCTATAAGCGATGTGCCATTATGGCCAAATACATTGATGGTCAGATCATTTTGATTTTCGAATTGTTTTATCTGCTTCAATGGGAGTGGAAACTCTAGGCCTTCAAAATTTAACACAATTGCTCCTAAATTAATATTCTCATCAGAAATGTTTGTTATATTATAGTTTTAAAGTTTTTCCGTTGTTTAGGATTCAGACCGCTATTTTTGTACAAAGCCGCAATGAGACACCATTTAAAGCAATAAATATCATTGTTCTCGATATTTATGCATGCACGTTTCATTGCAATATTTTTTAGGAGAGGGATAAAGCTCGATCCTCTTATTATGGACGCCTTGTTTATATTAACTTCAAGGGAATTTATTGAAATCAATGTCCATCCGCTATCCCTCTCTTGAAACTCTTCCATTTTGGCTCTTAGCTCATCGGTCTGTTTCTTGTATATAGCCTCTATGTCATCAGACAAAGTCACCAACATCATCTTTGAGATGTGCACAAATTGGCTAATAGTCATCTCATCATTTACCATCTTCATGTAATCACATGTGAGCTCCATATTAAATTTAAATATAGTATGTATCCTACTACGTTCATTAAGTTGTTTTACTATGGAGCTCTTTGCAGATGCGAGAAACTCCTCCGGAAACAAGACGCCCACATTTTTGTTGAGGAGAATATATGTCTCGATCCTCCCATTGAAGTTACTTATTCTTCTAGTGAGAAAATCGCTGATCCTTTCTTGCTGACAGCTGTTTTTGTGTTTTATGGTTTTGACGTGAGCCATACAACCATTTGATGAAATCATCTCATCACAATCCTCACAATATTTGTTGTTAATATTTAGCTTACTAATTCCCAACATAGCCTTCGACTGGCTAGCATAAGTGTGTGTTTCTATATGCTCATTTACTTTTGTTTGAGTCATAAAGACTTTATTGCATATGGGACAACTTCCGGTATTCATTTTATTTAATTATTTTTATTATTTATTTATTTGTTTATAATTTATTTAATTATTTTATTTATAAACAATTTATTTAATTATTTTATTTATAAACAATTTATATAATTATTTTTTATTCACTATAAATTTGTTTAACAAACAATAATTAGTTTTAGCACTTTTGTAGTTTTTTTTTGTTTGTTTTCAAACACTTTAAAAATTTGGTTTGGAAAATAGGTGGTGAATTGTTGAGATATCAAAGTATTACTGATGACAATCTACATTAGTTTTTCTACTTATAAACGTTACATGAGAATCGCATAGTTCTCATCAAATCTAATTTCTCTGATGGTATTACGACATATGATGAAATTCGTATACACACACACACACACATACACACATCCCCACAATTCATATGAGAATCGGGGGACGTGAGTGCAGGTCCCACTATAAGTTTTTGTTAAAGTAAAATATACTAAAATAAAAATATAATTACCCCTATTCATAAAATTCTGCTTGTCAACGTGACGGGACTTAAAATATTTAATATCTGAAATGCACTTGTACATATAAAACCTATGCCAACACAATATTTTTCTATCTCCATAAGAATAGCAATGTCAATATTATAGAAAACATATATACACATATATGTAAATATGTCTGAAGAAGTGTTGATGTAATTCACACAAGCAATGATATTCTTCAAAGCAAAAATAGATACGATCACATACATTAATCCAACAACATAAACATGCATACATACATTACCAAACGCATTCCCTATCCCCCTCCATTCCAAACATCTATCAGGGTTGCCACTATCTACAGCTTTTATATTATTTCCCCAGAGACCCCAAAAATAAATGTATACATACAATAATAATCATACATACATACGCAAAGCAACGAAAACTCAGAGGAGCAAACCAAAGTCAATCAAATAACAATCACTACATACACACAAATACACAGATCCCTTGTTACTACCCTGCAGTCAGACTGGGACCAAGTGCCTTTGTGTCAACACTAAAATTCTAGTGACAATTTTGGTATAATAAGTTTTCTTCTATCCATCAGTATAAAAGAAAGAGAGAAAACAGATATGACGTATTTGTTGTGGAATTGCCAACAACTTGTCAATATGCATACATTTGTATGTACGTAAATTATAGAAATGACAGTAACTAACTGTCTGGTTGGTATGTCTCCATTTTCCCATTAAAACTAAGTAGTCACTATGTCTAGTCTATGTCTATAGTACGAAGCATTGAATGAGAAATAATTATAGAGTAGTACTAGTTACAAAGTCAAAAGGGAGTCAGTACATTTTCAACATTTCATACAGGGTATAATGTTTGTCTCTCACTACAACAAAATTAGTGGATACTGGCAAACATGCAAGTAAATACAAAAACGCACACATATGCACACACACATGCATACACACACTCATAGGCACATTCTATCTATCTATCACAACAACACCCTCCCCCACCTCAAATCACAATCAGCCGTAAACTCGTACGAACATACATATACACAGATTCCCACGGATACGTATTACATGAAGACTCTCACCTCGCCTTTCATAAATCACAGCCAGCCTTAAACTCTTACAGACATACACACATACATACATACATGTACACAGATTCCCACAGATACATATTACAACAACTCCCCGCATAAACGCCACCGAATTCCCACGGTTACATATTACAAAACACCCTCACCTACCCAAATCATGGTCAGCCTTAAGGTCTCACAATCTAGACACACCCCGCCCTTCACCAAGCACAGCCAGACTTCAATTCCTACAGTCTGGCAATACCGGCAATTTTCCCTTTGGTATTAGGAAATAATAATCATGTTTTGCCGTCGGCATTTGAAAATAATATTTATGTTTTGCCGTAGGCATTAGGGAAAATAATCATGTTTTGCCGTCGGCATTTGAAAAAAAATAATCATACATTGCCGTCGGCATTAGGAAAAATTAATTTTCAGTATTTCAGCATTGGTATTAGGAAAAATCATCTCATGATTTTCCCGGTGGTATTAGGAAAAATCATTTTCATGATTTTCCCGTCGGCATATATGTATACTTATGAAATTTTAATCTTATGAAACCCCTTAATCCACCCCACAAACATTACATACATATAAATTCCCACTGTCATAAAAAACCAGACTTATTGAACCGCCCTCGTATGTAGTAATAAAAAAAACTCCTTATGTAAACAAAAAACTCCTTATGTAAACAAAAAATTGGACGGACTTATTGAACCACCCTCGTAGGTATCAAATTTCATAAATTTCTAAGAATTTTAAAATTTGGGTAATTAAAATTTGAAAATTTTACAATTTTAATTGGTGTAGAATTGGTAGTTCCCTACTACTAACGAAGATCTAATAAACGAAAGTATATGTAGCAGTTTAAGGCTGATCATGATTAATGAGTGGTGAGGTGAAGGTGTTCATGTATATTTATCCGTATTTGTGTGTTTGTATGCCTATATGAGTTTAAGGCTGATCGTGATTTAGGTTGTTGATATTGATAGATTGTATGTTACCTTGAGATTTTGTGAATGTATATCTGTAAGAACTTTAGGCTGACTGTGATTTGTGAGGGGAGGGGTGTTGTTGAAATAGGTTTAATTTTTCGTAGATGAATTTTAGTATGTGTGTGTGTATGTGATTTTCTCACCCTAGTATTTATATGTACATTGAAATAAATTATTTCTCATATGAACATTTTTTGCTAGAAAATATTATCATATATCTGAACTTCCCTAATCCTAGTATGTTTTTCATATTGGAGGATGAGATTGCTTTATATTTCATCAAGCTTAAATTTGTCCAGTGTTGAAGTCTGTCGGTCAGAAATTTGTTTATATTTGTATAAATATTAATTTCAGATTTTGCAAAATTCTTATGTTCGATCGTGGCGATTTTGTGTGTGTGTATGTGTGTATGCCCGATAGAGTTTGACTGGTCTGTGATTAGTTTGTTTATTTAAGTACATTTGTCTTCTTCGACTTTCGTCTTCAAGCGTCAATAGCTTGGAGAACGGTTTGTATATTTTCATGATGTAGATATGTAAGTGTGATTGTTAAAACCCAATAAATACTTGAGCATGGGTAAGAAATTTGATAATATATACATATGTACATATGGATCTACAAATTGATTTTATGTATGTATGTATGTACATACAAATAAGTCTGGGGCTCCCTGTTTAAATAATTTTTTTTGTCATATGCGGTCTTTTATTGCTGTTGTAAATATTCGCCTGGTCTTTTGCATATAGATGTGAAATATCTCCATAGTTTTTTTTTATTTGAAATTAAAAAACGTTCTTTTAATTTTTAGATGTATTTACTTACTTAAAAGTTTGTTAGGAGTTTCTGTTTTAAGTAAAATTGAATTCCTCTCTAGTTGTAGTAACTGTAGTGGAAATATTTAATATATTTTATTTCCATTAGTTTAAAGTTGATGTAGCCTATATAGTCACCGTTAGAAATTTTTCGGTGTAAAATTTTTTCCAACCATCGTCTTTTTTCTTCACATTTTACATATGTATATTTTACAACACTTTGCTTCTCTTTCCTTTTTTATTGATAAACATTTAAAATCAAATGGTGGTTTTATAATGAAATTGTTATACTCATTATTGTTGAAAACATCCGCTACTTCTTTTTGTAATGAAAATCATTCGAAACCTTACTCATTTCATTCATATTACTTAATTTATAAGACTTTCCGGACTTTATATTATTCGATCATCAGTAAAAATGCAGTAGCTGAGGTCCTTGCTTGCTGTTTCAAATTAGATTTCTATATCAATTGGCCCGCTATTGAATAAAAGGAGCTTTTATCTTAAACTCTGATGCAGTTACAAGCGCTTGAAATACTTTCATATACGAGTAGTAGATACATATCATATAGATACATTTCATATAGAACTGCATAACTTTCATGTTTTAATTTTATATTAAGATCATCATATGGATATGAGACTAAATTTAAATGTACTTTTAAATTAGTCAAATCACAATGAACAAACTTATTTTTTCTGTGAATTTTGGTATGTCCTCTCGACAGTTAGTATACAAGATGACTTTGCATGTCGGAATTTCTGACTGTACTTTGTCGGCGTTATGGGTAATTAAATGTTAAAATTTTAATTGCCCAAATTGTACTACTTGATAATATTACTATCTTTACATTAATAGGCTATATGTTTATTTTATGAAGGGTGATCGTCTATGCCTTTTATGGTTTTTTGTAATTGTTTTATTTTTATTTTTTCTTTCATTGTATTAAAGTTTAGCGTATTGTATACATATTTCTGCTATGTTTAAGTATGCTTTGTTTTCATGTGAGACAGGCTTTATATATCAGGTGGTCAGTCAGTCTCTTGTTTTATTTATTTTTTTCTTCTGATGTATAACTACTTTTTTTGATTTTACTACTTGAAATAGAGATCATTAATATAATTTTTAAATCCATTATTTTTAATGAAAATATATACATATGTGAGTGTGTACATATGCAAATGTATTCATATCTACATACATATATGCGCGTATATGTATGTATGTAGAAATTAGTTTAAATACATGTTTAATAAACAAGTATTGCACCAAATCGATCTTCAAAAACGCAGTCACCTCTACCATGAATTCAGCCTAGGTGTTTTCATATAGTGTCAGAAACATTGGAATATCTACGTTTGAAGGAATTTTTGCTTCAAATATTTCTACATGCAGATTTTTGTTTGGACAGTTTCGGAGAAGAAACAATTTCCCCATTCACCCGTAGTGGCCTTAATTTTTAAAAGATGTTGTGTGGTGTTTCAGTTTAAAATCTATACTATTAGAATTTACGATTTCGCTCTTTTTATTCTTTTACAAAGTAGATACATATTTATGTATTTCATTTAGCATAGAATCATAATATTTCTTTACTTACAAAATTATGTGACGTGAGGAATTCTTTTAAATTTGCATGCTTTGGCATGCTTTCAATATTTTTTTCTGTAAATTTATTTAATACTCAGACAGATACAGATATAAAGTAAGATCTGCTTATATTGCATTTTACAATTTATGTATGCTTCAGCATGATTCCAGTTCAAGTCCATATTTATTCAGTATGTTTGTTTGATACTAATCCATACACATATACATTCTTAAAGATTGGAAATCTAAGCCCAATTTATGTAGTTTATCTATATTTTCTAAAGATTTCATAGCTATAGAAATGAATAGAGTGAAGATCTATTATAATAGCCTATGGGCAGGCATATTTTAAAATTTCGCTTGCTAGAGGTTTCGAAATGGAAAATGTACAATTTTCACTATAAAAAATGATAATATTATGTGTTACTGAATATTACGCTGTGTTGTAATTTATTTTGAACGCTTAAGTTTTCACAATATTTCATACAGGCCAACAAGTTTAGGGAATTTTCAGTATATTAAGTTAATTATCTTTCTTAAGACCTATCATTCCTAACCATTCCTTCAAAAATACAAACCAAACTAGATTTTTCCTGTTTAATTTTATTTTTTACTTTCATTAAATTTCAACATTTTGTTCATCTTCAAATTATTATATTTAGCAGCTTTTTCTTATTTGTTGAGTTAACTTTAATCGGAAACATTTAAATAGTGAGATGAACTTTTATATTGTATACGAGTAAGTAGTAGGGAACTGGGGATACTGGCGCCGATTAAAATTGTGAAATTTTGAAATTTTAATTACCCAAATTTTTTAATTCTTGCAAATTTGTGAAATTTGATACCTACGAGGGTGGTTCAATAAGTCCCTCCAATTTTTTGTTTACATAAGGAGTTTTTTTTATTATTACTACATACGAGGGCGGTTCAATAAGTCTTGTTTTTTATGACCGTGGGAATTTATATGTATGTATATTTGTGGGGTGGATTAAGGGGTTTCATAAGATTAAGATTTCATAAGTATACATATATGCCAGCGGGAAAATCATGAGATTATTTTTCCTAATACCAATGGCGAAATAGTGAAACTTAATTTTTCCTAATGCCGACGGCAATACATAATTAGTTTTTTGAAATGCCGACGGCAATACATGATTACTATATTTCTTAATGCCGACGGGAAAATGATTTTTCCAAAGGGAAAATTGCCGGTGTTGCCAGACTGTAGAAATTTGTTATCGTAATACTATATCAATAATATCAGAGAAAATAGATTTGATGACTACTACGCGATTCACATATGAATCGTGGGAATGTGTATGTGCGATTTCCTTACGCTAATAAATTATTTATCATACCGACATTTTATGATGTAAAATGTTCTCATGTATGTGAACACCCCTAATGCTTGTTTGTGTGTGTGTGGTCCAGCTTGATTGTCGCTGGTAATTGTATATTGTGTTTATTTGGTTAAGAAATATATTTGTATGTCTGTATGAATGTATCTATGTATGTATGTATGCATGTATAAATGTATGTATGCGTGTATGAATGTATGAATGTATAAATGAATGTATGAATGTATAAATGTGCAATCGTGGGAACTTCTCTGTGGAATATTTTATTGAATAAATTTATATTTTGCAACGTAATCATTTTCTTTGTCTACGATTATTTTAAAGCAGAGGATTTTCAACTAACTACACTCATCAGCAGAGAAACAAAAAGCAAACATTTGCAAGTAAGCAAAAAAGCTAACTTCTCCTCCTCCCCACCACCTTCTATTCCCTTTATGTAGTTTGTATTTGAAATAAGAAAACACTTGTACATTCTTTTATTTTGTATACATTTATTGTTTAAAATTTTTTTAAATTTTATAATAATACATACATTAATATTTTAAAAAGTAAAAAGATCATTTAAAGCAAGACATTTCTTTTGTTAGTAAAATAGCATTTTTAATGCGCATACACCAAATTTATGATAATTACAATAAAAATATTCTGGATATTTGATTTCCATTTGTTTAAAGTTGATGCAGCCTATATCCTCAACGTTAAAAATTTTTCGGTGTAACATTTTTTCCAACCATAGTCTTTTTTCTTCACCTTTTACGTAAATTTTAGAACATCTTGCGTTGGCTTTTAAAAAATTACAAACGCTATGAAATGAAACTGATCCAGCAGTCCAGCTTAGGTGATGATAGTTTTTTGTTAGCCACTTTGCTTCTCTTTGCTTTTAAAATCAAATGGTGGTTTTATAATGAAGTTGTTATATTCATAATTGTTGAAAACAATCGTTACTTCTTTTGCGATGAAATCATTTGAATTAGTTTTGAAACCTTGTACGTCTATAAAAATTATGTTATTTTCCATGTTATTCAATTTATAACACTTTCCGAACTTGTCCTTTGATGGGTATATATTCTATTATACGATCATGAATAAGAATGCAGTAAGCTGATGTCTTTGGTGCAATATTAGTTGCTGTTTCAAATTCTATTTTTATATCAATCGGTCCATTATTGAGTGATTCATTCTGATGACTGACATCTACTACAATAATAGGAGCTTTTGTCTTAAACTCTGATGCAGTTAGAAGCGGTTGAGATTCTTTCATATAGTAGCTTTGTTGGATTCTTAGATACATATCATATAGAATTGCATAACGTTCATTTTTGAACTTTATGTTTAGATCATCATACGGGTATGAGACTGAATTTAAATGTACTTTTAAATTAGTCAAATCACAATGAACAAACTTATTTTCTTGTTGAAAAGCGATCAACACAAAACGGGGGCGTTCTCTATTTGCAGCCAGTTTAACATTCCAAATATGGTTAGTTCCTGTGTTTAATTGGGGATTAATATGACAATCCCAACTGCGAAATGCCATGGGTGTAAAAGCACCATTGTTAATAATTTTAATCATATTCAATTTGCTAAGGTCAGATAATTGAACATGAGGTATTCTTCATTAGATGAGTGAAATTGTAAGTTTAGCTTTTTCAGTAGAAACAGTCGAGTGTACAAGATCTTCGTCGTTCTTATTGCGCAAGAGTATCAATTCATGTTTTCCATTTAATATAACTTTGTTGTAGTCTTCAGCGAATCCTAGAAGCTTTTTTAAAGGTACATAGAAATTAAAAACCCAATTTGCAAGAGTGACATCATCAATTTTGTTCCATCCAGCATTTTGCATAACATTGCTTTCGTTGGTGATAGAGAAACCAAATTTTTTATGGTGCTCGTGGCTCCTAAATATCTTGTATGATCAATTTCAATTCCATTGAGCTCATAGCGAATTTCATCAAATAGATATGCCACTAAGTTGTTTTTTAATATAAAGTTCTCCGAAGATGAAGAAGATTTGGAGTTATTATCATCAGCAACAAATCCTTCTACATAAATGTAGCTCTCATTAGGTAGCACGTACAAATCTTGATTTTGTATTGAAATTCTGATTTCATCATTATTGTTGTAAGATTGTAAGTATGGTACATATGTATGATAGTCCTTTTTGATTATATTCTCATACGACAAGGGTTTATCTAAAACATCTATTATTGAACTCATTTTGTCTTCAATTTAAAATTCAAGGACTTTAGAAAATTTTTATTTGATGTTGTTGGAGCTTTTTGTTGAGCTGGTCGCTTTAATGTTGTTGTTGTTCTTTCTGCTATATTTTTCAATGTATTTGTGTTGTATATTAGCATTATTTAGTTGACCTCATGTATTCGTATTGTAATTTCCTCTCCTGGAAAATTAATTAAATCACCGTGTTGATCAACTACGTTCAGCGCTAGTGAACTTATCTCTCTGGTGTTCACAGGTAAATAGATGAGATTTCTTGGAACCTCATCTATTTTATAGCCTGGAGGCACATTAATCGGAAATTCATTAAGTGTGTGCGATTTGGAGTTATTCATATATGTGTTAATAGCGATACTACTTTCAACTCGCAAGTGATTCACTTTAAAAATATTAACTGGAAGATCTGAGTAATAATATTTGTTTGGTGTTAGGATTTTGCTATTGAATCCTAAAAGTTTTCCAATTGTCTTGTCTTTATTAAAATATACAGGATCTTTGGAACTATTAACTTTAACTTGCATTGTATTGTTATTGGCTTCCATACAAATCTTATTTTCGGGACAGAGTCTTCTGTATTGCTCTTGTATAAAATCTACAATATCATTCAATTCGTAAGATCCAATTGGTATTTTAATTGTATGTTCCCCTATATGAAACATATTGTTGTAGGTGTCTACATTTGGAATGCTGTTGTATGAATGAAAATCAGTTAGAGCACACTCATATGCACCATGTAATTCAATAGGAGGAAAGTAACTAGCAGATAATTCTGATGAGTTAGAGCTCAGAGTAAGTGCTATTGACATTATAACTGTCTGATTACAATTAAATAAAGTTTAGTACAACATATGGTTTATAAGCATGATTTACATATTTATTTCATTTTCTTATTTTAAAATTAACATTAGTTTCTTAATATTACTGCTATTGTTGTTGATGATGGTATTCAGCTATAATATTTCGTTCTTACTTATCCAAGAATTGTGTTGATTAGAAAATCCCAACCATTTAACGTATGCCTCCTTTCCTTTAGTTTTAAGAACCTTTTCAACTAGATATGTATTTGGATATCTAGTTTTCGAAAGTTCTTCAGTATAGAATCCACCTTTAATAGGATTACCAAGATAATCTTCTAATATGAATGTTGTAGGATTTGTATTTTGAACTCTTGTAATTGTGAAAATTTCTGTAGTCCAATTTGGAGTATAACCTTTTTCAAATGTATGCTTATATTTGCTTATACGTACATGATCTCCAACATTAAATATCGACATTTTGTACATCTTCAAATGACTGTACACTGTATTTAGTAGCTTTTCCTCATTTGTTGAGTTGACTTTAATCGGAGACATTTTAATGGTGCGATGAACTTTTCTATTGTATGCATTAATTAAATCTTTGTATATATCAATCCACTTATATGAACCATTAAAGCTAAATTCTTTCCACATCATTCCTTTCAATGTTCTGTTAAATCGTTCTACTATTGATGCTTTAATACTGCTATATGTTGAGTAGTGATTAATGTTGTATTTATCCATTAATTTTCCAAAGTGTTTGTTGAAAAATTCTTTACCATCATCTGTTTGTAAGTTTTTTGGTACTCGTCCTAATTCAAAAATATTTTCCATTGCCTTGGTTGTTTCGAGTGCAGTTTTAGTTTTTAGTGGTACTGCCCATGCAAATTTTGAAAATGTGTCAATTACAGTTAACAAAAATCGATCATTTCTGTTTTTTCTAGAATAGATCCCCATTTCAACTAAATCAGCTTGTCAAAGATCATCTATTCCTTTCATTACAACTCTACGACGCATAAAAACTTTTCGAGCTTGCTTATGTAGTTCGTTTACTAAATTTCTTTTTGAAGACATTAAGTTGTTTTACAGATTTTTTGGAGAGTGTTGTGATCTACTTGACGCACTTTCAGTTATTGATACAAACATGTAATTTTCCAATCTATAAATTTTCTCATTAAGCTGTTCAATTTGTTCTTCAAAGGATGTTTTAATTTGTAGAATGTCTTTTTGAATTTTATAATTTTCTTCTATATCTAATTTTATATCGCGTTGTAGCTCCTCAATTTGCATTTGAATATCTTCTTGAATTATAGTATTATCTTCCTTAAAGTATGTTAATAATTTCTCTTCTAATTTTTCGATTTGAGTTTGCAGAAACAATTTATTGATAACATCGTTTTCCTCCAGAGCTTTTGCAACATTTTTGATTCTTTTGTTTTGGACATCAATGTTGTTGTTCGTATCCATAAAGAACCCCAGCAGTTTAGGTGCATTTTTCAAAGAAATTATACTGCTAGTATCGTTTAAATAGTGTCCAAATTTATCAACAGACATGCTTTATATACTTTATTAAAGTTAATGTATTATATTTGCTTCACGTAGTTCTTCAATAATTGATACAATCTCGTTATTGTGATTAGTATGACCTGCACCTTGTGATGCAAGCAGTAGTCGAAGACGATCTACTAACTCATTTGGATCGTCCCAGTATATATAGTTTGGCTTATGAACGTTAAATTCCATCATTCCATCACCTAAATAACTACCTTTTGACTTAGATCCTGTTGATTCTTTTAAATTCTTCTGGGTTTTCTCGTCAATAAATTTCTTAATAATATGTTTGTATTTATATCCTCTAGTACCCTTAATTTGACCATCAGGTTTATAGTCCCTTCTATATGCATTAGTAGTAATTAAAATCTTTTTATAGATTTCAAGTTCAAATTTATCATAATTTTTTGGTATTTTATGAAACAGTAGAGAAAATAGTCCTGGTGTTAGAGCCCATATTTGACCACTAACTTGTATTTTATCTTCATTAAGTTTGAGGTTACTATCACCAAATTTCCATTCATTATTGAAATCTTTATGTGGACCATAGTTTGTATCTAATTCATTTCTTCCTTCCAAGGCTGATAAGTCAGTATAAGTATCTTCTGTATTGGAAGTCTGTGAGTAAAAATCATCTTCATCATCCTCATCATGATTCTCAGTATTAGCATCATTAAACAAGATGGTACTATCGAATATTGTTCCTTCTGCTGGTTTTTTTGGTGTACTTGTCTCTATCTTGACTGATGTTTTTTCAGGTTTAAAATTTGTATTATTTTCAACTTCTGTCTTCATTTTACTTTCTTCTTTTATGGGAATGCTTTTAATTTTTTTAGAACTATTTATGAATTCTTTGAGTGGTTCAGTTATAGGTTTAAATGTATCTCTTAGTTGTTCACGTGTATCTATTTCACCAGTTTTTATACTACGAAGCTTTTTCTTCAAAACATTTCTTGTGGAAACCAACTGTTTTAAAATTTTCTCATCCATGTTTAATAAAAGTAAATAACAGGTATCAGCTATTAGATCAGGTATTAGCTTATCAGGACCTGGTCTGGTTTTCAGATCAGCTTATCAGAACCTGGTCTGGTTTTCAGATCAGCTTATCAGGACCTGGTCTGGTTTTCAGATCAGCTTATCAGTTATCAGATGAGGTTATAGCAAATAGATGTATCAAGTTTAAAGTTAGATTAATAACTAAAGGTAATTTTTTATGAGTAGTTGCTTATATGGTTATGAAATAGTCAAATTGCTTTCTGTAGCGACCATCGTTTAATTCGTTATCTTTGCTTATCATCAAAAATCCATATTTATCCTTTCAACATTCTCGACAAATTTATTGAAACTTTTCATAGCTCATATCGCTGGCAACATGATCCTTATAAACATGCTTCATATTTGTCTCATCTTGCTTAAACATTATAATAACATTTGCATAGTCTCTTATTAAATGCTTGGGAATTCTGGTATAAGTTTGACACAGGTAGAATGAATCAAAATCCTTATGTCGCCCCATACAAAAATATGTACGTATATTATTCTGCTCTTCACATGCAACATCATCAAATATCGTAATTGAATTAGTTTTAGCTTCGTCAGGTGGAATAACTGATTCATTATTGGTGAATGTATAATAACCCATACCTTTAATTGGTGAAATTAGTTTCTTTAGGTATTCATATTTAGGTTGATAGAGAGATTTTGAGTGTAAATAGATGTTTTCAAACTTGAGTCCATTAGGACTTTCTAGCAAGCCAATCATAACATTAGTCTTTCTACAATTTGATGGTCCCACTATTAGAGCACTAATAGAATTTGGTGAGAGGGGGCTATAATTTATTTTTGAACTGATGTTCGCTGAGTCATCAATATTATGAACTAAAATATTTGTATGTTGTTTTACTAACTGCATTTTTGTAACTAAATGCATTTCATATATATTACCTCTTATATAGGAAAAATTAGATAATATGGTTATACGATATCAGAAAACTTTTAGTCATAAAAACACCGTCGTTGGAGGAGGTCTAGTAGACAAAATAATAAACTCTCTACCTGTTGAACTTCATCTACCTGGATATCAGTACTGTGGACCTGGAACAAAACTACAAAAACGTTTAAATCGAGGTGATAAAGGAATTAATTTATTGGACTCTGCTTGTAAAAATCACGATATTGCTTATTCCAAAAATAAGGATTTAAGTACTAGGACATAAAGCTGATAAAATACTTGAAAACTCCGCTTGGGATCGAGTTTTATCAAAAGATAGTAGTCTTGCTGAAAAATCATTTGCATATATGGTTACTAACGCAATGAAAGCCAAAACAAAATTTGGTATGGGTGTGGAGAAAAAGAAAAATGTTAAAAAGAACAAACTTAATGTTAAAACACTATTTAGGACATCAGTTAGAGCTGCAACAAAAATACTAAAAAAAGAAAAACCATTAGATATTAACACAGCTATTAAAATTGCACGAAAAAGTATTAACAAGTCATTAAAAGGAAGAAAATCTCAAATTATAGTACCACGTGTGATACGTGTCCCAAAAATTGGTGGCTTTTTGCCTCTAATACCGATTTTAACTGCTCTGGGTGCAATTGGTAGTCTAACAACTGGAGGTGCTGCTATAGCTAAGGCTGTTAATGCAACAAGGAATACAAAAAATCAACTTGATGAAGCAACTAGACATAATAGAGCGATGGAATCTATAGCAGTTGGAAAAGGACTTTACTTAAAACCATATAAAAAGGGTTATGGCTTAGTTCATAAAGAAGAATCAAAAAACTCTTAAAGATGCTACCCAACAGACCACTATCTGATGTGGACCTAAGACGTTTCTCTATAAATATTCCATATTTTAGAGGAGTTTTCATGTTGAATACTCTACCAAAACGATCAAAGAAAATAGATTGTGGAATAATCAATTTAGATGTATCAACAGGACCTGGTACACATTGGGTAGCATATTATAAAAACATCAATGAAAAAGAATATTTCGACAGCTTTGGAAACTTACAACCTCCTTCAGAAGTAGTCAAATATCTTGGTACAAATATAAAATACAACTATAATCAACATCAGAATTTTAATACATTTACCTATGGACATTTATGTCTTAAATTTCTTTATGAAATAACTGAAAATATTAAATAAAAACACAAACATTTATATTTTACAAAACTATTTAATGTATTTTTATTCATAATTTAAAAAAACATAATTAATATAATTTATTGCCAGACAGGATATTGGGAATTTTGAATTAGAAATTCACTCAGCTCATTCTCAACGATTAGGTTTTCTTCACCTTCTCTACTTAGGCAATATGCTCCGCTCGAGAGATCTTTAATATCGTCATCTGTTAAAGTATTATATCGTTTAGGCAGGACCATTATATGTTTATCCATTTCAACTTTTAGTGTTGGTCCATATTTTGTTGTTACACGTTCCACATTTCGAATAGTATATTTCATGGATGTGTCAAGCTCCTTTACGTGGATTAAGGTTTTGTTGTTTAGAGAATTAAATTTTGAAACTAGATTTGTTGTGGAGTCCATTTTTTTATTTAGTTCTTCTCACTTTGAATGTTTAACTGGAAATGATCTTAAAAGTAGCGATGATGACTTCAAGAAGGCTAATCGAAAATAATTATGGTGAAATAGTGAATAAGTGGGGGATAGTGATAGAGAGAAAGAGATAGTTATAGAGAGAAAAGGGTTAGAGAGAGATAGAGTGCTAAAAAGAAATATGGAATAGAGATGATAGTATAGATATTTTAAAAATTTAAAGAACAAATTAGTCTTAAAAAACCTTCCAACATTCATCATCATTCATTTATCAGCAAATAAAATGAGTCAAATTAGACGTACTCTAAACCAATTTATAAGAGATTTTGAAAGCTTCAGGCTTTTTGATCATTGGGAGATGATAAAATTTTTCCAAAATATGCTGGATGAGAACGAAGAATATGTCATAATAGAAGATGACGACAACACAGAAGGGCATTTTGGAAACTGCCCATGGTACGATCCGAACTGTGAGGAGGGACCTGATACTTGTAGATGTACAATATATTTTTTATGGAAAGGTATATTAGAACATCTAATAATTGGATACTATGAAATGTTTCCATCATTATAAATAAAATATTTAAGAAATTAAATTAAATTGTATTATTAACAGAAATAAAATAAAATTGTATTATTACAATATTTCTTGTTTTGTATTATTTTTTTCTAAAGGAAAATTAGGAATCATCTGTTCGAATAGAAAATAACAGAAACTTGTATGTAGTGAAAAATATAAGGACTTATCCGATTATCTAAATTTTTGGTCTTTACGAAAATATCTAATGAAATTTAATGGAATTTCATAATATTGTGAAATTCAGTTTTTCTTGTGCAGAACCTCTCAAAGAAAACAAGCCTGTGTATGTTTAAGCGATATGAAAACAAGAATTTGCAAATAAGCAAAAATAAAAATTTTTTTGATCCAACGAAGTAAAGCCAATAAAGAAATAAACACCATTCACATTTTCATTCTTTTGTCAATATTTTATTTAAAATTTTTTCTTAAAAATTCATTTACATATCTACAATAGTTTTTCTTAATAAATAAATAGGATTTTATTTACAATAATTTTTCTTAATAACTAAGATTTTATGTACAATTTAAAAATTAATTATTTAACTAAAAATTAATTAATTTTAACCATTTTCTTGCATTCTAGCAATCTCTTCTAGCAACATGTCAAGTTCGTATTCAGGGTTAGTTTCCTTAATACGAAAATGATACCATGCATATGTGTTAATGTTATTTGATCTAATTTTTCTCTTATCATCTCCATAACTTAAGACTACCTTACTTAATTCACTAGTATATATTTGATGCAGCTTAGATTTAAATGTTAACATATTATCATACACATTAGTCTTATTGAATAAAAAATTTTTATAAGTACCTAAACTATATTTATCTAATATGGCTCTCTTTACCCCCTTCGATTTTTTAGTGTCATTTTGGTTCTGTACACTAAATAAGTACATTTTTGATCGCAGCCTAAGAAACCCTGTCATTATCTGACCGCAATTCTCATCCTTCATCATACCTAAAACTTTTTTATTAACTAGTGGAAGATTATAAATATTGTCTGCAGGGTAGTCTGATGTATCAAATTGTTGTTCTATGTCATTCTTTATGTCAGCATAAAAGTCGTCCGTTTTTATTGTATAAATAAAAGAGTCTGTGTCCATATAGTTTAATGAGAGTTTTGTCTTGAACTTAGGTTGCATGTACCCGTAATGGAAATTATACATTTTTCATTTGGAAAGCTCCAGCACACAAAATCCTAAGTAAATTGGTTTATTGTAGTGTGTCTTGACTCTATTCATTTCGATAGCTACCAGATCTTCGGAAAATATAGATAAACTATGAAAATTGGGTTTGAATATCCAATCTTGTGCACCCAAATGATTACAATTCGTTCTCTCCCAACTATTAACAATTTTAATATCTCTCCTCTTGTCTACATTTTCCATAGTTTTACCATACACTGCATTATTGAGAAGTTTGAAAAAGTTTTTTTCAAAAGCATTCTATATCTCTGGTATTTAGGTCAATATAGCCTTGTAACCATGGAGATTGTTTAAATGCTAGAATACGATGTGTTTTCTTTAAAACTAGGCCATATTCTAAGCATTGTTTTAGAACTCTATAGTGTATCACATATGATTGCTTTGAAGAGAAATCAGTTATCAACTTGTTATACTTCGTTTGCATAGATTTCTTATTTTCAGCGCAAAAAAGAAGATCATTATGCAAGTCGTGTAAATGAGAGGGATAATCCAACGTGACCTCATATACATAACCGTCTGTTCCATTATCAGCTATGCTGTGTGGATCCAGATTCAGCTCGTCTTACGATAACCATCTGAACCCACCATGAGGAAGATATTCCGACATCGCCCAACCATACAAATTGTTAGCGTCTAAATAGACGAGAAATTCTGAGGGCTTCTCTTTATCGAAATCTTCCAAGTATTTGTTATTCGCTTTCGAATATCTTTGGCTACACTGTACGATTCCCCCACGTATACCTTTTTTCATAAAATTGTACATGTCTATGTCCGTCAAGAATTCTAATTCAATTTTTGTGTATTTGAGCATTGCATCCCAGGAAAGTCCAGGAGCTGTATAATATTGACATGGATCCAGCTCATAAATACCCTTGCAAACTTTTCTAAAGTTCTCGAAAATATCTGTAGTAAGAGGACGTTTGTTTTTAAGTAAAGTTCCATGTAATCTTTCATAGTTTTGCAACCAAAAGTATTCCATACCTCTAAAGCATGTGGGTATTCCTCTAAAGAACACTCTTTATTGTTCGACTTATTAAAGAAATCACTGCGTGAAGGCAGCTGACATTCATCTAATTTTTGGAATGAATTTAGATACTCATAGGGGAAAATACATTTTTTCTTAATAAGCTGAAATTCTTTTTCTGACTGAAATAAGGATCTTATAGTGCTGAAATCGTTATCCGACAAATTGCAGGCTAATGATTCCAACCTCTCAGCCATAAATCGTATTGTATCAAGAAATCTTATTTCAAGCTTATGACCGTCGCTCATTTCTGTAAATTGGGAGAGGGATATATAAAGTTCCTTATTGAGAGGGAGTACTTTCAGTCGCATTGAAATTTCACCTAGTTCTTTAATAAAAAGATGTGAGTCATAATTTGAGTAATTGTGAAAGTAAACTGGTATAAACTTGGGGATTTGGTAATTTAAATTACAGTTATTGTGGGCTGCACCTCTAAATTTACCACTAATATGACAATGATCTCTAACGCGATCTTTACCTAGAAATTTTTGACAAATGTGACAATTCACCGCACTATAAAAATTATAAATATCAGAAGGGGATAAAGTATCCATTTGTCTATTATTTACTAAATAATTATTATAAATATCCTCACAATCTTTAATTGAATAAGTCACGAATTTTTTTGAGGCATCTTTCCCTGTATAAATCCTTAACTTATCTAACTTACTGCTATGGAGACACTTAATATAATAGTTAAATGCACAAAGAGTGTGCTTTTTGATAAGACTGGTTTTACTACTTACACTATCACTAATGTCTTCTAATATGCATTCGAAGTCCGCATATACTACAAAGGGCACATCCATGCCCCTTAAACTGTAGGATAGCATCCGCACCTGATGGCATAGTTGTAACGATTTTGCCGCATTCCCCCTTATGATTAGTCATTCCACTCTCGCTATGAGTGTACTGGAGGCAGCTATTACAAAAATGTAGTTTATTTTTGTTCTTGGTAGTCTGATTCCATAAAAGTCTGTGAATGATAAAAAATAAAAATAGATAAAAATTAATAAGTAAAATGTATCTATAATAAAAAGTATACAGCAAGTATATGTATCATTAAAATAAAGAGTTGTATAATTTTTTAACTTACCTTGATATGTCCTTTATCAATATGTAGTGATGACATTCACCATTCTCTAAAAGCAGTAAGTTCACATGATTTATTTTCTCATCTTTGGTCACATAATAACGACCAATGATCTGATTTGCTCCCTCATCATACCTAAATACGTTCACACTTATTACCGGATTATTCACGTCGAACTCCTTGATTTTGTTTAGTACTAATGGGAGCCTTAAATTTTTAAAATTTAAGGCTACACCATTATTATGTAATTATGTAGTATCTTTAAGTATCCATATTTGGGTAGATAGAGAGATTTTGAGTATTAATATGTAGATGTTTTAAAATTTTAGTGCATTAAGACTTTTTAGCAAGCCAATTATTAAATATTATTTTTTATTTTATTTTTTTACAATTTGGCAGACCAATTTTTTTTGCGTAAATAGAATTTGGTAGAAGGGAACTATGATTTGTTTTTGAACTAACGTTTGATGAATTAGCAAAATTTCGTACCATCCTATATTTAGGTTGTTTTACTAACCACATTTGTGTAACTAAATACATTTTATAAATATTATCTCTTATTATAAAAAAATAAAATAATACAGCTATACGATATCAGAAAATATTTACTGAAATCGTATAGCTGCATTATTTTATTTTTTTTTAATAAGAGATAATGATGTATACTCACAATCAAAACAACATAAAACTAACAATTGTTTTGAGTATGAGTATACGTAAATATTTACGAAATGCAATTAGTTACACAAATGTGTTTAGTGAAACAAAGTATATTTTAACAGACTTATTTATAAAAATTATTAAGACTTTATAAAGGCTTTTTAAGAAAAATTTTTTATGAAAATTTGTTTAAACAAACCTTTAAAAACCCTTATTTAGTTTTATAAATAAGAATGTAAGAGTTCAAAATCAGTATTTTTTATGATACTGGTTTTAAACTCTTAAAATATACTTTGTTTTGACTATGAGTAGGGACCATTATCTCTTATATAGGAAAAATAAAATAATACAGCTATACGACACCAGAAAATATTTGCGCAAAAATAGTTGGTCTGTCAAATTGTAAAATAAAATAAAATAAAAAATAATATGTTATGATCGGCTTGCTAAAAAGTCTTAATGCACTAAAATTTTAAAACATCTACATATTAATACTCAAAATCTCTCTATCGACCCAAATATGGATACTTAAAGATATTACATAATTTCATTAATTAAAGGAATGGGATATTACACATTTACAGATACTGAATTTGTTCTTTATCCTAACAAAGCTAAAAGTAATTCCGATATGATATTTAACGATGTTACATGTGAGAAACATATTTTTTATGGAGTGAGATAAGAATGTTGATGCATTCTGCTGATGTCAAACTTATACCAGAATCACCAAACATTTGATACTAGATAATCATAATGTAATTATAATGTTTAAGTAAGATGAGACAAATATAAATTATGTTGGAAGGATAAATATGGATTTTGTTTATAAGCAACGATATTGAATTAAACGATGATCGTTATAGAAAAAAAGAGAATTTGACTACATAAAAGTTTACTTTTTCGTTTTTCATCTGACCTTAAACTCCATTCATCTAAATGTTATAAACGGCCATCTACTTGTAAACTGATAACCCAATCTGAATCAGATAAGCTGATCTGAAAACCGTACCAGATCCTGATAAGCTGATCTAAAAACCAGACCAGGTCCTGAAAAGCTGATCTGAAAACCAGACCAGGTCCTGATAAGCTGATCTAAAAACCAGACCAGGTCCTGAAAAGCTGATCTGAAAACCAGACCAGGTCCTGATAAGCTGATCTGAAAACCAGACCAGGTCCTATTAAGCTGATCTGAAAACCAGACCAGGTCCTGAAAAGCTGATCTGAAAACCAGACCAGGTGCTGATGAGCTGATCTGAAAACCAGACCAGGTCCTGATAAGCTGATCTGAAAACCAGACCAGGTCATGATAAGCTGATCTGAAAACCAGACCAGGTCCTCATAAGCTGATCTGATAGCTGATACCTGATCTAATAGCTGATACCTCTTATTTGCTAAACATGGTTGAGAAAATTTTAAAACAGTTGGTGTTGACAAGAAATGTCTTGAAGAAAAAGCTTCGTAGTATAAAAACTGGTGAAATAGATACATGTGAGCAACAAAAGATACATTTAAACCTATAACAGAACCTCTCAAAGAATTCATAAATAGTTCTAGAAATATTGAAAGAATTCGCAAGAAAGAACAAAGTAAAATCAAGATAGAAGCTGAAAATAATACAAGTTTAAAGCCATCAGTCAATATAGAGACAAGTGCACCAAAGAAACTTTCAGAAGGAACAATATTTGATTATATCATCTTATTTAATGATGCTAATACTGAGAATGATGATGAGGATGATGAAGATGATTTTTACTCATAGACTTCCAATTCTGAAGACACTTATACTCATTTATCAGTCTTGGAAGGAAGAATTGTATTAGATACAAACTATGGTCCACATCAAGATTTGAATAATGAATGAAAGTTTGGTGATAGTAACCTCAAACTAAATGAAGATAAAATACAAGTTGATGGTCAAATATGGGCTCTAATAGTAGCTTTATTTTTTTTTAATAATTGATAATAAAACATGGAAATACTATGAGAAATTTGATTTTGAAAACTATATAAAATATATAGTTTCTACTAATACATGGAAAGAGAATCATCATCATTCACTGACGAAGAATGATGTTATCAGTAATTTGTTTCTGGAAACTCAAATCGATAAACTATAGGACAAATTAAGAATACAACTTAAGGAATTAATATAATTCAAGAATATATTAAAATGAAAATTGATGGAGTACAACGTGAAATACAATTAAAGATAGAAGATAGTTATAAAATTGAAAAACACATACTAAAAATTAAATCATCTTTTGAAAAAACAAATTGAATAGCTGAACGATAAAATTTATACAGGGTGTTTTTTTAGAGGTATAGAACTTCGAATTGAAATAAAACACAAGAAAATCGTTTTAATGTCCATCAATTTGGCTTTATTGGAAGGATAATTTTATGCCATTAACGTTTAAATATGATTTCAGGCATGTGCCGCCGCGGCTGGCTCGAATAAAGCTAATTCTACAGGTCCAATTTTCAACCACTTTTTCGAGCATATGGGGCCGTATGTTGGCAATAACGCCACGAATGTTGGCTTCCAAGTCCCTTAACGTTTCTGGTTTGTTGGCGTAGACGAGCGACTTCATATATCCCCAAAGAAAATAATCCAATGGTGTCAAATCACACGATCTTGGTGGCCAATTGACAGGTCCATTCCGCGAAATTATGCGCTCATCGAATGTTTCCTTCAATAAATCGATTGTGACGTGCGCTGTGTGGCATGTAGCGCCGTCTTGTTGGAACCACAACTCATCCACATTCATGCCATCCAAATCGGGAACAAAATAGTCGGTTATCATGGCTCTATACCGGTCTCCATTAACGGTAACTGACTCTCCAGCATTATTTCGGAAGAAGTATGGCCCAATGACTCCACCAGCCCATAGAGCACACCAAACAGTCAGTTTTTGTGGATGTAATGGCGTCTCAAGGGTCTCATGTGGATTCTCTTCACTCCAAATGCGGCAATTTTGCTTGTTGACGTAGCCATTCAACCAAAAATGAGCCTCATCACTGAACAAAATTTTGCGATGAAAATCAGCATCGAGATCAATCTCATTTTCGGCCCATACACCAAAATCACGATGCATTGCATGGTCTCGCGGCTTTAATTCTTGCACAAGCTGGATTTTGTAAGGTCGCAAGCCAAGATCTTTGCGCAAAATCTTCCATAAAGTTGATGGACAAAGCTCCAATTGCTGTGCACGGTGGCGAATCGATTCATTCGGGTCCTCTTCAACACTTTGCTCTACAGCGGCAATTGTTTCTTCGGTGCGCACTGTTCGGCGTCTCTGCGGATGCGTATTATCACATAGAGTAAATGTAGTGCGAAAACGATCCATGGTTAACCGAATTAATTGCTCTGATGGACGATTATGTCGACCATAAAATGGACGGAGCTTGCGGTAAACTTCGCGAACTGAACCATTATTTTCGAAATAAATTTGCACGATTTGCAAGCGTTGTTCTTTTGTCAACCTGTTCATGATGAAATGGCAAACCAAACTAAATATTAATCACTTGACAGCTGACAAAATGGCCGCCAGTTAAAAAAGTGATGCCAACTTAAAGTTCTATACCTCAATAAAAAACACCCAATATATTGGAAAATTAACTACATGATAGTATAAATACCTGAAAGTGCATCAAGGAGATCACAACACTCTCCAAAAAATCTTTAAAACAACTTAATGTCTTTAAAAAGAAATTTAGCAAACGAACTCTATAATAAATTTCGAAAATTGTTCGTGAATTGTAGATATGTAATGAAAGGAATAGTTGATCTTTTATGGAGCTGATTTAGGTGAAATGGGAAACTATTCTACAGAAAATAGAAATTATTGATTATTGTAGACTGTAAATGATTCATTCTCAAAGTTTCTATGGTCAATACCGTTGAAAATAAAAGTTGCACTCGAAAAAACCTAGGCTGTGGAAAATATTTTTGAAATGTTACGAGTACCAAAAAACTTACAAATGGATGATTGTAAAGAATTTTTTAATAGACACTGGAAAATTCATGCATAAGTAGAATATTAAATGTTACTTAATATGAAAGTATCAATAGTAGAATGATTTAATAGATCATCCAAAGGAATTATGTGATGATGGTTCATATAAGTGTATTGAAATATACAAAGAATTACTTAATGTACTCGTATATAATATAAAGGTTCATCTCACTATTTAGATGTTTCCGATTTAAGTTAACTCAACAAATGAGAAAAAGCTGCTAAATATAATAATTTGAAGATGAACAAAATGTTGAAATTTAATGAAAGTAAAAATAAAATTAAACAGGAAAAATCTAGTTTGGTTTGTATCTTTGAAGGAATGATTAGGAATGCTAGGTCTTAAGAAAGATAAGATAATATACTGGAAATTCTCTAAACTTGTTGGCCTGTATGAAATATTGTGAAAACTTAAGCGTTCAAAATAAATTACAACACAGTGTAATATTCAGTAACACATAATATTATCATTTTTTATAGTGAAAATTGTACATTTTCCATTTCGAAAGCTCTAGCAAGCGAAATTTTAAAATATGCCTGCCCATGGGCTATTATAATAGATCTTCACTCTATTCATTTCTATAGCTATCAAATCTTTAGAAAATATAGATAAACTACATAAATTGGGCTTAGATTTCCAATCTTTAAGAATGTATATGTGTATGGATTAGTATCAAACAAACATACTGAATAAATATGGACTTGAACTGGAATCATGCTGAAGCATACATAAATTGTAAAATGCAATATAAGCAGATCTTACTTTATATCTGTATCTGTCTGAGTATTAAATAAATTTACATAAAAAATATTGAAAGCATGCCAAAGCATGCAAATTTAAAAGAATTCCTCACGTCACATAATTTTGTAAGTAAAGAAATATTATGATTCTATGCTAAATGAAATACATAAATATGTATGTACTTTGTAAAAGAATAAAAAGAGCGAAATCGTAAATTCTAATAGTATAGATTTTAAACTGAAACACCACTACATCTCGGACGCTTGCGTCACATCTTTTAAAAATTAAGGCCACTACGGGTGAATGGGGAAATTGTTTCTTCTCCGAAACTGTCCAAACAAAAATCTGCATGTAGAAATATTTGAAGCAAAAATTCCTTCAAACGTAGATATTCCAATGTTTCTGACACTATATGAAAACACCTAGGCTGAATTCATGGTAGAGGTGACTGAGTTTTTGAAGATCGATTTGGTGCAATACTTGTTTATTATAGTGCGTTCAGGCTGACACGAAATTAAGTATTTTTAAGCTCAAATTACGAACGAAATTAAAAGTGTTCATGCTGTTCACTGAATGACATTTGAGTTGATTTCGCAACCATCTTATTCATTGCTGCAGACATTGAAGAACTTTTTCAGTTGAATAAGCTCTTTGTTACACTTATACAAATTTTTCTTGTAAAAATCGTCATAAATATAATAACTTTCAATCTTTTTTAATTTCATATTGAATTAAAAACTTTTTATTTCTTTTATTTTTTGTTTCTCATAGTTGTAAATTTATTCGTGTTTGAACAAAAAAGTACTTTTAGTACAAAAACAGCGTTGTATATTGTAATTTCTGTTTAATTTCATCGAAATTAAGTAAAATAACTTAATTTGGAAAATGTCAATATATATGGTAAATTACTTAATTTCAACTTGATTTCGACCGAAATCACGAAACTACTTAATTTGGCGTCAGCCTGAATAGGCTATTAAACATGTATTTCTTTGTATGTAAACTAATTTCTACATACATACATATACTAGCATATATGTATGTAGATATGAATACATTTGCATATGTACACACTCACATATGTATATATTTTCATTAAAAATAATGGATTTAAAAAATTATATTAATGTCCTCTATTTCAAGTAGTAAAATCAAAAAAAGTAGTTATACATCAGAAGAAAAAAATAAATAAAACAAGAGACTGACTGACCACCTGATATATAAAGCGTGTCTCATATGAAAACAAAGCATACTTAAACATAGCAGAAATATGTATACAATACGCTAAACTTTAATACAATGAGAAAAATAAATAAATAAAAATAAAACAATTACAAAAACCCATAAAAGGCATAGACGATCACCCTTCATAAAATAAACATACAGCCTATTAATGTAAAGATAGTAACATTATCAAGTAGTACAATTTGGGCAATTAAAATTTTAACATTTAATTACCCATAACGCCGACAAAGGACAGTCAGAAATTCCGACCTGCAAAGTCACCTTGTATACTAGAGGAACCGTCGAGAAGATAGACCAAAATTCACAGAAAACGACTTTGTTTTCTGTTGATCGCTTTTCGAGAAGAAAATAAGTTTGTTCATTGTGATTTGACTAATTTAAAAGTAAATTTAAATTTAGTCTCATATCCATATGATGATCTTAATATAAAATTAAAACATGAAAGTTATGCAGTTCTATATGATATGTATATATATGATATGTATCTACTACTCGTATATGAAAGAATTTCAAGCGCTTGTAACTGCATCAGAGTTTAAGATAAAAGCTCCTTTTATTCAATAGCGGGCCAATTGATATAGAAATTTAATTTGAAACAGCAAATGTACATATGTACATATTATCAAATTTCTTACCCATTCTCAAGTATTTATTGGATTTTAACAATCACACTTACGTATCTTCATCATGAAAACATACAAACCGTTGTCCAAGCTATTGACGCTTGAAGACGAAAGTCGAAGAAGACAAATGTACTTAAATAAACAAACTAATCACAGACCAGTCAAACTCTATCGCGCATACACACATACACACACACAAAATCGCCACGATCGAACACAAGAATTTTGCAAAATCTGAAATTAATATTTATACAAATATAAACAAATTTCTGACCTATAGATTTCAACACTGGACAAATTTAAGCTTGATAAATATAAAGCAATCTCATCCTCCAATATGAAAAACATACTAGGATTAGGGAAGTTCAGATATATGATAATATTTTCTAGCAAAAAATGTTCATATGAGAAATAATTTATTTCTACGTACATATAAATACTAGGATGAGAAAATCACATACACACATACATACTAAAATTCATCTACGAAAAATTAAAACTATTTCAACAACGCCCCTCCCTCACAAATCACAGTCAGCCTAAAATTCTTACAGATATACATACACAAAATCTCAAGGTAATATACAATCTATCAATCTCAACAACCTAAATCACGATCAGCCTTAAACTCATATAGACATACATACACACAAATACGGATACATATACATGAACACCTTCACCTCACCTCTCATTAATCATGATCAGCCTTAAACTCCTACACACAAATTGCGCGGTTATATATTACATGAACACTTCGCCCTTCATAAATCACGATAAGCCTTAAAATTCCTACAGATATACATACAGAAATTCTCAAGGTCACATACAATCGATCAATCTCAACAATCCAAATCACGATCAGCATTAAACTTCTACAGACATACATGCACAAAATTCCTACAGACACATAAACAACTAAATTCCTATAGATACATATTACAATAACACCGCCCGCCTACCTCAAATCAAGGACAGCCTTAAACTCCTACATATACATACGTACGCACACACATACGCACATTCTATCTATCTATCTATGACAACAACACCCTCCCCCACCTCAAATCACAATCAGCATTAAACTTCTACAAACATACATAGACACAGATTCCCACGGACACGTATTACACGAACACTCGCCTTTCATAAATCACACACAGCCTAAAACTTCTACATACATACGTAAATACATGCCCTCCACCAGTCGATCTACCTCAAATATATCACGCCCCACAGCAAGGACAGCTTGGTTTAAATTCCAACAAACATAAACGTCACCGAATTCCCACGGTTATATATTACAAAATACCCTCACCTACCCAAATCACGATCAGCCTTAAGGTCTCACAATCTAGACACACCCCGCCCACCACTAAGCACAGCCAGACTTCAATTCCTACAGCAAGACACACCTCGTCCTCCAAGAATCACAGCCAGACTTCAAATCCTACAGCTAGACACACCCCCAAATTTTCCATCGGCATTAGGAAAAATCCTTTCCATGATTTTCCCGTCGACATTTAACAAATAAACATGTTTTCCCGTCGGCATTTGAAAAAAATAAAGATGTTAGTTATCCCGCCGGCATTAGAAAATATAAAATACATATAAAAGCTTCAAACCTATAAACCCCTTAATGTATTCCCACAAAATATTCCACGCACAAGTTCTCACGGTCATACAAACATACATACACTTAATACAGGGTTTTTTTTTAGAGGTATAGAACTTCGAATTGAAATAAAACACAAGAAAATCGTTTTAATGTCCATCAATTTGGCTTTATTGGAAGGATAATTTTATGCCGTTAATGTTTAAATATGATTTCGGGCATGTGGCCGCCGCGGCTGGCTCGAATAAAGCCAATTCTACAGGTCCAATTTTCAACCACTTTTTCGAGCATATGGGGCCGTATGTTGGCAATAACGCCACGAATGTTGGCTTCCAAGTCCCCTAACGTTTCTTGTTTGTTGGCGTAGACGAGCGACTTCACATATCCCCAAAGAAAATAATCCAATGGTGTCAAATCACACGATCTTGGTGGCCAATTGACAGGTCCATTCCGCGAAATTATGCGCTCATCGAATGTTTCCTTCAATAAATCGATTGTGACGTGCGCTGTGTGGCATGTAGCGCCGTCTTGTTGGAACCACAACTCATCCACATTCATGCCATCCAATTCGGGAACAAAATAGTCGGTTATCATGGCTCTATACCGGTCTCCATTAACGGTAACTGACTCTCCAGCATTATTTCGGAATAAGTATGGCCCAATGACTCCACCAGCCCATAGAGCACACCAAACAGTCAGTTTTTGTGGATGTAATGGCGTCTCAAGGGTCTCATGTGGATTCTCTTCACTCCAAATGCGGCAATTTTGCTTGTTGACGTAGCCATTCAACCAAAAATGAGCCTCATCACTGAACAAAATTTTGCGATGAAAATCAGCATCGAGATCAATCTCATTTTCGGCCCATACACCAAAATCATCATTGCATGGTCTCGCGGCTTTAATTCTTGCACAAGCTGGATCTTGTAAGGTCGCAAGCCAAGATCTTTGCGCAAAATCTTCCATAAAGTTGATGGACAAAGCTCCAATTGCTGTGCACGGTGGCGAATCGATTCATTCGGGTCCTCTTCAACACTTTGCTCTACAGCGGCAATTGTTTCTTCGGTGCGCACTGTTCGACGTCTCTGCGGATGCGTATTATCACATAGAGTAAACGTAGTGCGAAAACGATCCATGGTTAACCGAATTAATTGCTCTGATGGACGATTATGTCGACCATAAAATGGACGGAGCTTGCGGTAAACTTCGCGAACTGAACCATTATTTTCGAGATAAATTTGCACGATTTGCAAGCGTTGTTCTTTTGTCAACCTGTTCATGATGAAATGGCAAATCAAACTAAATATTAATCACTTGACAGCTGACAAAATGGCCGCCAGTTAAAAAAGTGATGCCAACTTAAAGTTCTATACCTCAATAAAAAACACCCAATATAAACAAAAAACAGTTAATGTAAACAAAAATCACTTAATGTAAACAAAAAAACATTAAAGCGCACCGACAACACAATTTCTCAAATTTCAGACAAATTTCACAAATTTCAGCAAAATTTTAAAATTTCAAAAATTTCAGTCCAGAATTTTTAGAAATTTCACACAAATTTCAAAATTTTAATTGTCCCAGAATTGGTAGTTACCTACTACTCTCACTTGTCATTTCAAACTTTTTACCTTTCCTTAGCGTGTATGTTAGGGCTGCTGATATGGAGGCGAAGTCGTTTATGAAACGCATGTACCATCCAGCAGTCCCTAAGAAACTTCTTACGTCTCTTGGCAACTTAGGCAAAGGTATTTGTTGGATGGCCTTGATCTTCTCGGGGTTAGTTCTTCATACATCTCCCCCTATGATGAAACCTAGGTATCTCCTTAAAGCAAAACATAGATTTTTTTAGCACTATTGTTAAGTTAGCCTTTCGTAAGCATTCAGCCACTTTCTCGAGCAATTTTACGTGTGACATAAAATCCTCCGAAATTATCAAGAGGTCATCCAAGTAAATGAACACATTGTGTTTCAGCCTCGCGGGTATCACCTTGTCCATCAGCCGGCATAGACGTTGTGCGGTGTTGCATAGAACAAACGGCATTACCCGACCTGGAACTGTAAAAGCTGTATAAGGCCTTGCTTCTTCTTTTAGTTCTATTTGCCAGAAGGCATACTTCAGGTCGACGCTGCTAATGTAATGCGTTTAATCTATGCGACTTAAAATCCAATCTATGTTTTGTAACGGATACGCGTCTTTTACCGTGACTGCATTTAATTTTCGTGCGTCAAGACAAAAACGATTTTTGCCTGGTTTACGGACCACTGTAGTTCTGTTTGACCACGGGCTATTGCTTTCTTCAATTACGTTCAAGTGCAGCATATTGTCTAATTCTCCATACACTATAGCTTGTACCGCTGGATAAATCGGATAATGCTTATCTTTTACCGGATTCGCGCCTGGTACTAGTTTTATTTCGTGTTTTTCTAACTGTGTACAGCCTAACCCGTTTTTTTCGAATGAAGGAAATTTGTTTACTACCTCATCTAATTGCTGTTGTTGTTCAGGAGTCAAAGAGTGTTTGCTTAACTTATGGGTGCATTGCTCGTCGTTTAAACTCTGAGCGATTTCTAAATTAATTTCGGCTGATATTATTTGAGGTGCTATCTCGAAAGCTTGTCAAAAATCTACGCCTAGATAAAGCTCTTGATCTAATTCTGGACACAAATAAAAATTGATGTTTTGATTCTTACCGTCATATTCGACATTTAATTTGATTTTTCCCAGTACACGGTGTTGTCGACCGGTTGCGGTGCTTACGTTGCTGTAAATCGGAGTCATACTTTCGTTACTTTCGTTTAATTCGCTGATTAGTTCATAGCAATTTTTTCCTAAAAGGCTGACAGACGCGCCTGAATCAAAAAGACCTTTTACGACTTTTCCATTTATCTTAACTTCTGCATACGGCCTTGGATCTGATATTGCACTAGCATGTTTAATTGATTCTAACAGTAACTTTCGCTGCTGTTTTCCATTTATAAATTCTGTTCTAAGTTTTAAAATGTGTTGCCATTTGGATGCATTTGTGCTGGGCTTTCCCCCCGAGGTTGATATATTCCCACTTTTATTTAAACTTTGGTCCTTGCCAATGATATTTTCTACAGGTGATTTGATTGTGTTAGTATGATAATTTTTTAATAAACGTCGAATTTTTTTAAATTCAGGGCATTTAGGGGAATTATCAGTAATTATTTCGGGGCAGTTTCGCTGGGTTTCCCCGTTCTTGTGTGCACTGAGGGCAATGTGGCGTAATCGTGTTGCGCTTACCACACTTGTAGCAAAACAGAGCTCTTTGATTTGAAGGACATTCTTTAAAAAAGTGTCCTTCTTGTTGGCAGTTCAAACAATTTTGTTGGCCGTTAATCACTGCAATTTCAGTAATTTGTTCTGCCTCATTTTCTTCTACATTTACTACGGCTTCGCTTACATATCTCGACGCTTTCCCGGGCTGTGGCGGAGCATTTCGGCTAAAATTCCTTGAAATAGTCCTTTCGGCTTCAATACACTCCATGGGGAGATTTTCCACCGAGTTTACGGTCATTGGATACACAATATGGGATACTCCCTCCGTCAAATTACGTTTAGCTGTTTTAATAATTTCCCCTTCAGCTATAGGGGTCCCCAATCTTGCCCGTAATACGTTTAAGCTGTGAAAGTATTCGTCTATCGACTCGCCTGGCATTTGCTTTCGCTCTACGAGCTCCTGCATAAGCTGCCAATTGGATCGTACCGTTTTAAATCGATTTAACAAAGCCAATCTCAGGGTGCTCCACTCTGTAATAACAGTACACTGCAGTAATGCCCAATACCATTGTTGCACTGGTCCTGAGATCAGTAGATGAAATCATGAAGGATTTCCCCCCAAGGTATTAGGTATTGTCTCTGCATGTGCTCCATTGAGCTAGTTGGCATCACCATCACAGCATTAAGAGCTACACGTAGGGGCATGTAATAATATGTAGCCCAAAGAAGTTAAACCTATGAGTGTTAGTGTACAGATCAGCGAAGTATGCAAATCAATAGAATACTAGATATAAACAATAGCCCAAGAGAAACTAGTAGTAATTGAAATCGCAGGTATTTATATATTGTTACTCTATTGGCCAAGAGCTTATAGGCCGCAAACTCTAATTAAATGTTAGTGTTTGTTGTACAGATTTTGAATTGTCTGTAAATTCAAGCTACCATTTTGTAATCTCACTAATACATTTGACGCTTGTATATGTTAGCTTAGGAGTTTTATAAAAAAAACATCCTATTGGACAATTCAAGGGTTATATTTTTTTATTTTTTTTCTAATGAATATGTAGTCAGCCTAAAGTCTTGTTGTGTAGTAATATGGATTAAAATAACCGCTCTGAAATAAGAGATTCAGAGGCCTGTTGTAATTTAATACATTGTTTTAAAACACAAACAGATTTAGAGTCCACCATATAACTATTATAGCCGCTCTGAAACATACAGAGGACTGTAGTATGATAGTTATAAAATGGGTTAGCAATGTTCTGTTTTAGGCCCAGAGTTTAGGAGGAAATTTGAGTAACCGATCTAAGCTAAAACTTGGATGCAAGGAATACTTAAAATGAAATATTAGGCTCTTGTACTAGCCAAATAGTGTTTGCTAAATACTTTAGTTTTAGAAGGACCTCAGAAACAATTTAGGAGACCCTAAAAAAGGGTACTGAAAATAATAAATTATAAAATAACAACAACGAGTAGTGTTAATAATTATCTGTCCGTATTGAAAATTAACATTTATATATATTGAGGAATTTAATTATACTGAATCAAATCTACTTTTGTATTCATTTAGTCCTTTTTTTATTGATTTTTTTTTTGATTTAGCTTGTGCCATAAAATTAGTATTAGAAGTTAGTATAACGTATTTGATATTGATTTATTTGTTGCGAATTTCATCTCTATTTTTTTTTTAATTTTATGCGTAGTGAATAATTGTAAAAGTGTAGTTTTCGTCATTATTTATACAGTAGTGAAAGTTCAGTTGTCAGCTCATCTACGTTAATAAAAGTTCTATTGGTTTTGAACATTTATTGGCCAATCAGGTGTCTTAAACATTATCCAAATTAAGTTTACGTGTTTACAAGTGGTTTCAATTCTGCCGGTGAACATAACCAAACAATTTGAACTTTTGAAAGCAAACTTATAATAATTAGGTCTACGATAGTCTGATAGCACAAATAGTTTTTTTTCTAGAAATAGGCATAACATTTTTTTTTTGTATTTCTACTTCAAAGCGACTTCAGCGTGATTTGTTTTATGGCCGAATCCCACAATAATGAAGAAAACGAATTTGTGAGACGGTCTGATAGAATAAAGAGGTATAGGGAAAGAAACATATCCTTTGATTTGAATAGATCGTCACCTCAGGTAAAAGAAAAATATTGGAGAGATAGTCAGTCCAACAAAATGGCTACGAAATCCCAAATTCAGGATCTGTCGGGGACAATAAATGTTCAGGCGAAAAACCAGGGTGCTATACTGAAAGGTGCAAGTAATATTATCAGGGGTAGGGACATTCACCAAAATAGTCAGCAGGATTTATCTCCATCGGTTAGGGCCATAGTACAGGAAAGTGTGAGCGATATGAAAAATAATTTGGACAGCGCTATAAATGAATTCGTAGAGGAAAAAATTAGCTATGAAATGAGAAAGGTGAATGAGAACATAGCCCAGCTATCAGTAGCGATAAGAAGTTTGGCTAAGAGAGAAAGAGAACGCCCTATAATCGCCAGCTACGGAGGTCGAACTGAAGCTAGAAATAGGCCTGTGCAATATCCACATTCACTTAGGTACGACTTTCCACCGCCACCGGTAGTAAACCAGGCTCATGATGGGTGGAAAATAAGAATCGATAAATTTGGTCTGGAGTTTAAAGGCAATCAAGAATTTATTATTTTCAGTACCCTTTTTTAGGGTCTCCTAAATTGTTTCTGAGGTCCTTCTAAAACTAAAGTATTTAGCAAACACTATTTGGCTAGTACAAGAGCCTAATATTTCATTTTAAGTATTCCTTGCATCCAAGTTTTAGCTTAGATCGGTTACTCAAATTTCCTCCTAAACTCTGGGCCTAAAACAGAACATTGCTAACCCATTTTATAACTATCATACTACAGTCCTCTGTATGTTTCAGAGCGGCTATAATAGTTATATGGTGGACTCTAAATCTGTTTGTGTTTTAAAACAATGTATTAAATTACAACAGGCCTCTGAATCTCTTATTTCAGAGCGGTTATTTTAATCCATATTACTACACAACAAGACTTTAGGCTGACTACATATTCATTAGAAAAAAAATAAAAAAATATAACCCTTGAATTGTCCAATAGGATGTTTTTTTTATAAAACTCCTAAGCTAACATATACAAGCGTCAAATGTATTAGTGAGATTACAAAATGGTAGCTTGAATTTACAGACAATTCAAAATCTGTACAACAAACACTAACATTTAATTAGAGTTTGCGGCCTATAAGCTCTTGGCCAATAGAGTAACAATATATAAATACCTGCGATTTCAATTACTACTAGTTTCTCTTGGGCTATTGTTTATATCTAGTATTCTATTGATTTGCATACTTCGCTGATCTGTACACTAACACTCATAGGTTTAACTTCTTTGGGCTACATATTATTACATGCCCCTACGTGTAGCTCTTAATGCTGTGATGGTGATGCCAACTAGCTCAATTCGGTATCCACAGGGTAGGTCTCAAACTAACACAGCCGAGACAAGAACAATTCATTTATTTTGAAACACAAAAAAATACTAATTTACAAAACACTAATTACCTGGAAACATTTTTTGGGAGAGAGAACTAGATGGATGTTCCCTATTGCTTGCCCTCCCTACCTGGGACTCTGAACTTCCTGATCCTATTTATTTAGTCCCCCAAAAACCATACACTTTCACGTCATCAACCTTGTCTTACATATCCTCAATTACTCACAATTTATTTTATTTATTTTATTTATTGGACATATTCGTTATAATATACAAAACAAATTACATATCTTTATTAAATTTTGTTTTATAAATACAATACACGAAACAAACAAAAAAAAACTCACAAATAACTTACTTAGTTCGCTATCTTAATTTCTTACAACTTAATTTTAATTTGAATTAAAAAAAATCTTTACTCGCCTATATCAGGCAAAACGTATAATTTCTTCTTATTCTCTTGTCCGTATTTGTATCTTGTGTTTTTATATCTTGTTTCTATATTTTTTGCTTTTATTAAATGTATTAAATCGAACGGTATTTCTTTACCAAAACAACTATTTTGTTGAAATGTAGTTAACAATGATTTACGTTACAATATTAGACTTAACCTGAATTCCACACTAACGAACAACTTACTCTATTACAAAACTATAACAAAACTGTTACTGCCCAAATAACACAAAAAAAATCTAACGGTATGACTCAAAAATGTCTGAAAATATTAGACGTTCACACAGACACACAGATTTCTATTCTAGCAAAACAAAAAAAAAATTGTACAATTTTTTAAGTCAATTCTCACTTTTCTTCTTTTATTCTATATATATGACCCTACCTAAAGGAGCTCATTTAGGTAGTATATATTCCCCAATAACTTGTTTGGGTGATTTTCTTGACGCACTCAACTATGACCTTTACAAATCCATTTTTTCTTTTTTTGTTATTGTAGAAATCCTGCTAACTCTATGAAACTGTAGTTTTCCGTTTTTTAGGCAAAAACAATTTGAAGACTTCTGCAACCTGTTAACACTAAACTTAAAACACTTTACACAAATACACAAACATATAATTAACACAAGACTTTATATTCTATTTATCTTTTTATCCTTTTTTATGTTTCTTTTCTTTTTAATAATTAAAATTGTTTCTTATCTTTCTGTTGGTTTTTTATAGGCAAGTTAATGGCGGAAACGGTTAGCTACTTAAGATGGCGACTTCTATTATTAACCGTGCCTAGATTCTTTGTTTTTTTTTTGGCCAGCGGTCACGTCCTGGACGAGATTTTCAATCGCTAGGGGTATTTCCGTCTTATCGGAGTCTTCCTGCAGTTTTATTTTCCTGTTAATAATAATTTATACCATAATAATTTTTATACCTATTCTCATTTGACTGATATAATAAAAAAATAAATCTACTTTTATGCCTATTTACCTGTTTTATTTTCTTTATATGAGTACACAATTTATTATTTTTTTCTCTCTTACAGTTTAGATTTTAAATATTATTTTCCGCAATTCTATCTGGTGATTTTCACTGATCTGTTCTGATCCGATCACTTCGTTTACTTTTTTGCTAATGGTCTCCTTGCTTACAAATACCAAAATTCTTTTTTTTTCAGAATTTTGCATTAATTTTCCCGTGCTTAGTTGGCATCACCATCACAGCAGTAAGATCTACACGTAACAAACTTTTAACTTTTGGCGTAAGTTAGCTTGATAAGGGTAGCTTGACTGCTATGCTGGTTTTGTTTCTTATGTTTTGATTTAGGTTTTGGTATTTCGAGGCAGCAAAAATATAATAAATGCAATAAATAAAAAACTTAAATTTAGTAAATATTATATAAAACAAACCTATTGAAGCTGTTCCAATGATTTCGTCAATAAAATACTCACTCAATGTGTCAATCTTCAATGTCGTTGCGCTAATGTCAGTTGGAAAAGGTGACGTATAACATGTGACGAATTATATGTGACCCGGCCTTAAATTAGTGAAAAAATTCGGCCTGCAACAACCAGTTATGCTCTTGTTTTAATTTCCATGATAAATAAAAATAATGTTCTTTTTAAAATATTTTTTTAATGCACATCAAACGACGTAAGATCCTATACATATGCCCAGAAAAAAAATTTGATTTGGAAGCACTAACAACTGGGGGAAGCAATGTATTGCTTATTTGATAACAAAAGATTCGAAAAATGCTTCTGAAAAGCACTAACCTAAGGCGGGATCTCACAAAAATTATATATTATTACTTCTGTGAAGCACTTTAGTAAGGCAAAAAAATTTATGGCTTTTTGTAAGCTAAATGTATTGCTTTTAGCTGGCTCATCTCGAATAAAAAAAGTGCCTTATTCATGCGCAACAGCAAGTGATTCTGTAACATTGTCTCCCTCACAAAAACGCTTCTGGTAAGCAGTAATTTTTGCTGAGTGTATGTTTACCTGGTAAGGCCTTTTTAAAGAAAAATCAAAATTATTTTTTATGAATAAGGCAGTATAAGTGTACGAACAATAATTCTATACTGTGATAACGAAAGTTTAAGTTTTCAACGATTGAAAAATTTATTTTGAAAAATTAACGACCAGTTAAGGCTTCGTTAGCCGACTGTAGAAATCGTAGATGTTATGTAAATGTAATGTAAATGTAATGTAAATGTAAACGTTTGTGCGCTTATAGAATGCTTAAAAACGTGTCATGTGTTTTCGACATAAACAAAAAACTACTTTGCGCACACATCCATACATACTAATTGCTTTGTGCCCAGCAAACACGCATTTTTTATTTCAAATTGAGGATTATTTGAAATCAAACGTGAAAGATCATGTACTAGTATAATATTTAAATTCGTTGAATTCATTTTGATTGATATGTTTACATATGTACATACATATGTACTTGTGTGTACATATGTATTTTTAAAAGCGTATAAGGAAATTAAATATAAAATAGTAATGTGTTAATTAATCCAAGATATTTGTAATTCTTTCGTTGTAACTATTATACGCTACTTTCTTTTGATGGCGAGTTTCAGCCTGTTTTAAAAAACCTAAATGTGAGTTTTTGAAATAAAACATCTTTTTAAAACTCGAATGAGCCTAGAGGTCTTAGAAAAGGTGGGGTGCCACAAAGCCATAGGACATAAAGCCATATGGCGTTAAGTCCCATTCCATTGAGACATAAGGGCATATGCCATTAAGTCTCATTATAATGGGACTTAACGCCATAAATTTTTTTCCGAAAATGAGACATAAAGCCATATTTTTAATAATGATCGCATGTCACCCTATTCCATGTAAAAAATATATTGTTGTTTCATGTCGCCCTGTTTTATGTCAAAAATGCATTTGTCTGTCAAAATGTTGTTGGCAATCAATCAAATTCCGACATTGAAGGTGGTCCACGTGTTTATAGATTTATACAATATGGAAAATTCGGAAGATATTTTTGAATATAATATAATATCCGGATTTAGGAAGAATAGCCATTTTTGTTTTTTTTTTCATTTGAATGAGAGATAAAGCCATCATGGCCTTAGCTCACATTAGCAATATTAGAAAGCGGCTTTATCTCTCATTTCAGTTCCTGAGACACTTAAGTTAAGTATTGAAATCTGGCTTCGCATACTAAAGTTTTTCTGCGTGCGTCACAAGAATAAAAAAATGTTTTCCAATGATAAGGATTTTTCCTTTCACAAAATATTTGCAGCTGTAATTAATGGAGCCTAGAAATTTTGGATTTTTTTAAATCATTAATTTCATAGATAAATAAGCATATTTAGTGAAATAAAGCATTTGTAACGCAAAACATCAAATGGGACATATAACCATAATGGCTTTATGTCCCATTTCACTAAAATTGACATGAGACTTAAGGCCATATCAAAATTATGGTTTTATGTCCGTTTGGATTGAGACATAAAGCCATTATGGCTTTACGTCCTATGGCTTTACGTCCTATGGCTTTACGACACCCCACCCTTAAAAAATAATATTATTTTATTTAAGTGAAGTCAATTATAATAATTTTAATATCAACTGCAATGCTCAAGCCTCTAACCGTAATATTTGCCGTTGTATAAGTAGTAGGGAACTAAGCATTCGGAGACAATTAAAATTGTGAAATTTTGCTGAAATTTGTGAAATTTCGCTGAAATTTGTGAAATTTGTCTGAAATTTGAGAAATTGTGTTTTTTTGTTTACATTAAGTGTTTTTTGTTTACATTAACTGTTTTTTGCTTATATTAAGTGTATGTATGTTTGTATGTATGTATGACCGTGGAAACTTGTGCGCATTAAGAGGGTTTATAGGTTTGAAGCTTTTATATGTATATGATTTTCTAATGCCGACGGGAAAATATCTTTATTTTTTCCTAATGCCGACGGCAATGCATGCTTATTTTTTTCGAATGCCGACGGGAAAACATGTTTATTTTTTTCAAATGCCGACGGGAAAACATGTTTATTTTTTTCAAATGCCGACGGGAAAATCATGGAAATCATTTTTCCTAATGCCGACGGAAAATTTGTGGGTATGTCTAGCTGTAGAAATTGAAGTCTGGATGTGATTGCTGGAGGACGGGGTGTGTCTAGATTGTGAGACCTTAAGACTGACCGTGATTTGAGTAGGTGAGGGCGTTTTGTAATATGTATGTATGGCTGTAAGAGTTTAAGGCTGTCTGAAGGCAAGGTGAGAGTGTTCATGTAATACGTATCCGTGGGAATCTGTGTATATGTATGTTCGTAGAAGTTTACGGCTGATTGTGATTTGAGGTGGCGGAGGGTGTTGTTGTGATAGATAGATAGAATGTGCCTATGTGTGTGTATATGTATATGTAGCAGTTTAAGGCTGTCCTTGATTTGTGGTAGGCGGGGGTGTGGGGAGTTGTTATTGTAATATCTATCTATAGGAATTTGGGTGTTTATATGTCTGTAGGAATTTTTGTGCATGTATGTCTGTAGAAGTTTAAGGCTGATCGTGATTTGGATTGATTGATCGATTGTATGTGACCTTGAGAATTTCTGTATGTATATCTGTAAGAAATTTAAGGCTTATCATGATTTATGAAGGGCGAAGTGTTCATGTATATTAATCCGTATTTGTGTGTATGTATGTCTATATGAGTTCACGGCTGATCGTGATTTAGGTTGTGAGATTGATAGATTGTATGTTACCTTGAGATTTTGTGTATGTACTTATATCTTTAAGAACTTTAGGCTGACTGTGATTTGTGAGGGGAGTGGCGTTGTTGAAATAGGTTTAATTTTTCTTAGATGCATTTTAGTATGTGTTTGTGTATGTGATTTTCTCACCTAAGTATTTATATGTACGTAGAAATAAATTATTTCTCATATGAACATATTTTTGCTAGAAAATATAATCATATATCTGAGCTTCCCTAATCCTAGTATGTTTTTCATATTGGAGGATGAGATTGATTGCTTCATATTTTATCAAGCTTAAATTTGTCCAGTGTTAAAGTCTGTCGGTCAGAAATTTGTTTATATTTTTATAAATATTAATTTCAGATTTTGCAAAATTCTTGTGGACGATCGTGGCGATTTTGCGTGTGTATATGTGTATGCGCAATAGAGTTTGACTGGTCTGTGATAAGTTTGTTTATTTAAGTACATTTGCCTTCTTTTCTTCGACTTTCGTGTTCAAGCGTCAATAGCTTGGAGAACGGTTTGTATGTTTTCATGATGTAGATTTGTAAGTATGATTGTTAAAATCCAATAAATACTTGAACATGAATAAGATATTTGATAATATGTGTACATATGGATCTACAAATTGATTTTATGTATATATGTATATACATACAAATAAGTCTGGGGCTCCCTGTTTAAATACATTTTTTTGTCATGTGCGGTCTTTTGTTGTTGCTGTTGTAAATATTCGTCTGGTCTTTTGTGTATAGATGTGAAATATCTCCATAGTTTTTTATTTGAAATTAAAAAAACGTTCTTTTTATTTACTTAAAAGTTTGTGAGGAGTTTCTGTTTTAAGTAAAATTGAATTCCTCTCTAGTTGTAGTAACTATAATATAAATATTTAATATATTTTATTTCCATTTGTTTCAAGTTGATGTAGCCTATATAGTCAACGTTAGAAATTTTGTCGGTGTAAAATTTTTCCAAATATCATCTTTTTTCTTCACCTTTTACATATATTTTAGAACATCTTTCATTGGCTTTTAAAAAATGACAAACGCTTTGAAATGAAACTGATCCAGCAGTCCAGCTTAGGTGCTGATAGTTTTTTGTTAACCACTTTGCTTCTCTTTCCTTTTTTATTGATAAACATTTAAAATCAAATGGTGGTTTTATAATGAAATTGTTATACTCATTATTGTTGAAAACATCCGCTACTTCTTTTTGTAATGAAAATCATTCGAAACCTTACTCGTCTATTAAAACCATTTTTTCATTCATATTATTTAATTTATAAGACTTTCCGGACTTTCTATTATTCGATTATCAGTAAAAATGCAGTAGCTGAGGTCCGTGCTTGCTGTTTCAAATTAAATTTATATATCAATTGGCCCGCTATTGAATAAAAGGAGCTTTTATCTTAAACTCTGATGCAGTTACAAGCGCTTGAAATACTTTCATATACGAGTAGTAGCTTTGTCAGAATATATATCATATAGAACTGAATAACGTTCACTTTAAAATTTTATGTTAATATCATCATATGGATATGAGACTGAATTTAAATGTACTTTTAATTTGGTCAAATCACAATGAACAAACTTATTTTCTTCTTGAAAAGCGATCAACAGAAAACGAAGTAATTTTCTGTGAATTTAGGTCTAGCCTCTCGACGGTTCCTCTAGTATACAAGATGACTTTACATGTCGGAATTTCTGGCTGTCCTTTGTCGGCGTTATGGGTAATTAAATGTTAAAATTTTAATTGCCCAAATTATGTTACTTGATAATGTTACTATGCTTTCATTAATAGGCTATATATGTTTATTTTATGAAGGGTGATCGTCTATGCCTTTTATTTGATGCTCTAGATGGTATTAAAGTTTAGCGTATTGTATACATATTTCTCCTATGTTTAAGCATACTTTGTCTTCATGTGAGACAGGCTGTATATATCAGTTGGTCAGTCAGTCTCTTGTTTTATTTTTTTTTTCTGCTGATGTATCACTACTTTTTTGATTTTACTACTTGAAATAGAGAACATTAATATTATTTTTAATTCCATTATTTTTATTGCAAATATATACATATGTGAGTGTATACATATGCAAATGTATTCATATCTACATACATATATGCGTATATATGTATGTATGTAGAAATTAATTTACATACAAAGAAATACATGTTTAATAAACAAGTATTGCACCAAATTGATCTTCAAGAACTCAGTCACCTCCACTATGAATTCAGCCTAGCTGGAATATCTACGTTTGAAGGAATGTTTGCTTCAAATATTTCTACATGAGGTTTGCTGGTTGACCCCCTTGAATTTGTTGTTGACGTAGGCTTGGTTGTATCACATTCAGATGTAATCATTTCTTAATTAAAAAAGGTCCTCATCACCATCAACCATATCTGTATTCATTTCATTCATGAGTTGGGTTGATCCAGATACAATTGCCGCCTACAGGTTAATGATTAGAAACAAGTTTCTCATAACCTTCTAACAGAGTTATATATTTTGCTAGCATGAATGCCTTACCATACTTCTATTGATAGTGACGCAAGAGTCCGACATGTAGTGGTGTTTCAATTAAAAATCTGTACTATTAGAATTTAAGAATTCACTCTTCTGAATTTTTTACAGAGTAGATACATATGTATTTCATTTCCCACAAAGTCATAAAATTTCTTTGCTTAAAAAATTGTATGACGTGAGGAATTTTCTTAAATTATGCATGCTTCGGCATGCTTCCAATATATTTTTCTCTAAATTTTTTTGATACTCATTCAGATACAGATATAAAGTAAGATCTGTTTACACTACAGTTTACAATTTGTGCATGCTTCAGTTTAATTCTAGTTGAAGTCTATATTTATTCAGTAAGTTTGTTTGTACATGTACATTCTTAAAGATTGGATACCAAAGTCCAATTTGCTTATTTTATCTATGTTTTCTAAAGATCTGATAGCTATAGAAATGAACAGAGTGAATATCTATTATAATAAGCCCAGATTCACATTTTTAAATTTTGTGTGCTACTGCTTTCGAAATGGAAAATGTACAACTTTTATTATAAAAAGTGATAATACGATGTGTTGCTGAATATTGCACTGTGTTAAACTTCATTTTGAACGCTTACGTTTTCACAATATTTCATACAGACCAACAAGTTTAGAGGATTCCAGTACATTAAGTTAATTATCTTTCCTAATACCTAACATTCCTAATCAATCCTTCAAGAAAATAAAAATAAAAACATAAAAAAACAATGAGAAACTAGATTTTTCCTTTTTAATTTTATTTATATTGTCATTAAATTTCAATATTTTCTACATCTTCTTGAAGCATGCATAAATTGTAAAATGTAGTGTAAACAGATCTTACTTTATATCTGTATCTGAATGAGTATCAAAAAAATTTAGAGAAAAAAATATTGGAAGCATGCCGAAGCATGCACAATTTGAGAAAATTCTTCACGTCATACAATTTTGTAAGCAAAGAAATTTTATGACTTTGTGGGAAATGAAATACATATGTATCTACTCTATAAAAAATTCAGAAGAGTGAATTCTTAAATTCTAATAGTATAGATTTTTAATTGAAACGCCACTACATGTCGGACTCTTGCGTCACTATCAATAGAAGCATGGTAAGGCATTCATGCTAGCAAAATATATAGCTCTGTTAGAAGGTTATGAGAAACTTGTTTCTAATCATTAACCTGTAGGCGGCAATTGTATCTGGATCAACCCAACTCATGAATGAAATGAATACAGATATTGTTGATGGTGATGAGGACCTTTTTTAAGTAAGAAATGATTACATCTGAATGTGATACAACCAAGCCTACGTCAACGACACACCCACAAATTTTCCGTCGGCATTAGGAAAAATCATTTCCATGATTTTCCCGTCGGCATTTGAAAAAACAAACATGTTTTCCCGTCGGCATTTGAAAAAAATAAACATGTTTTCGCGTCGGCATTCGAAAAAAATAAACATGTTTTAACGCCGGCATTTGAAAAAAATAAAGATGTTTTCCCATCGGCATTAGAAAATCATATAAAAGCTTCAACCCTATAAACCCCTTTAATGTATTCCCACAAAATATTCCGCGCACAAGTTCCCACGGTCATACATATATAAATACATACAAACATACATACACTTAATATAAACAAAACACAGTTAATGTGAACAAAAAACACTTAATGTAAACAAAAAAACACAATTTCTCAAATTTCAGACAAATTTCAAAAATTTTAGCAAAATTTCACAATTTTAATTGTCCCCGAATGCCCAGTTCCCTACTACTTGTATATTACCAGAACAGATTTTGAGCAACTTCATCAGAAAGACGAAGTACTTGTGTCCTCTTAATTTTCAGGAAAGTCTATGCTTTCAATAGCACCGAGCGAGGAAGTGTTGTAGATGATACTGACAGCAAAATATCATCTTTTTTAAATCTAAAATTAAAAAATAACTTTGTGGCACATCTCTTTGACGAAATTCGATATGAACTTAATGGCATAGAAATTGATCATACTAGACATTTAGCGATTGCAAGCACCATAAAAAATTATGTTTCTTTATCACCAACGGAAAGTGTTGGCATGTATAATGCTGGATGGAACAAACTCGATGGTTTGAATACTTTAAATGGTCAATTTAATTTTTATGTACCACTGAAACTATTTTTAGGTTTTGCTGAAGACTATAATAAAATTATACTCAGTGGTAAACATGAATTGATTCTCTTACGTTGTAAGAACGATGAAAAACTTGTATACTCAACTGTTGGACAAACCAAAAGTTAGTTTCTCAAATATTTCATGGAGAATACCACATGTACAATTATCTGACCTGAACAAATTGAATATATATTTTTTTTTAGTACATATATTTATTTATTGTATCTTCAAATATGAACTAACAATAATTATTCAAATCTTAAATCTAAATATAATTAATTAGGCCCGACCAGTGTCGGACATAAACTTAGTGCTAGTTATTAATAATACATAAGTAGTGATAAGCAAAAACAAACGTATTTTCAAGCAATTTTTTCTGGAGTGTTTGTGTGTGTGTTCCTCTTTTTTAAGCGGATGTGTCCAGTAAAATTCAAGATATTACGAGCAAGCGGATTAGGATGAGACTCGAGTTTTGTAAGATATTTGCCTGCGTATTTTGCAATTTCTTCAGTTACTTGTGGCATATTCAAATCACAATGTAAATTTGAATTTCTTATGTACCATGGAGCCGATGTTATTGTCCGTAAAATTTTATTTTGCCTTCGTTGAATTTTTTCTATATTTGAAGCTGAAGCAGTACCCCATAGCTGAATTCCATATAGGTTTTAAAAGCGATTTGTATATCAAAAGCTTACAATCTAGACTGAGGGTTGAATCTCTACCAATCAGCCAATGTATCTGAGTTAGTTTAAGTTTCATTTGCGTTAGCTTAGAGTCAATGTGGTGTTTCCATGTAAGCCTTCGATCAAGGTATATACCAAGGTATTTCACTTGTAAATTTTGAAGAACAATTTGATTATTGATTGTAATGGGGGAACAAGAGTCTTTTCGTAGGGTAAATGTTACCTGAGCACACTTCTGTTCGTTTACCTTTATTCTTCACCTGTTTAACCATAGTTCTAGCTGGGTAATATGTTGCTGAAGTTATCGGGAACCCTCGTGAGGGTTTTCGTGCATACTAACGCAGGCTGTATCATCGGCAAATGTAGATGTGGGAATATTACTGCTCAAAGGCATATCACAAGTATAAATCAAATACAAAACTGGCCCCAGTATACTCCCCTGTGGCACACCGGATGAGATTGTTTCAGGCATACTCATAAAGTCTCCTTCCACAACAGTGAATTTAAGGGCAATAATGTAACTTTCCAAAAGATTTAGAATTTGGCCTTCATGCCACACTTTATAAAATGCCTGAGAAACGTCAATAAACAGCGCAGAGCAATACTTCTTTTCTTCAAAAGTTTTTCGTATAAATTGAACCAATCTATGAGTTTGTTCAATGGTGCTATGCTGACTTCTGAAACCAAATTGATGGTCCGGTATGCACTCATTATCAGTTAGAATTGGGGACAATTTTATCATGAGTATCTTTTCAAAGAGCTTTGACATTGTTGACAGTAATCTTATTGGCCTATATGACTCAGCCTTGGTAAGATCTTTGCCCGGCTTTGGAACCATTTTAACCTTGGCAAGCTTTCAGCTGTTTGGATAATACTCCAGACGTAAAATGGCATTAAAAATTAATAACAGGATTCTAATTGCAATACGAGGTAACTTCATCAGCATCTGGTTACTAATTTCATCAATATCCGGAGCTTTTTTCGGGTTGAGTTCTGCAATTAGTTTTTGTACATCACGCGTCTTAAATTGTATGGGTCGAGAGGGTAGCGCGACTACACTCGGCAAATCAACAGCACCAGAACATAAGTTTGGGGTAAATACGCATTTTAAATGCTCAGCAAATAATTTAACTTTTTCAGAGTCGCTTCTTGCCCAATCTCCTGTAGATGTGCGCAGAGGTGGTTTAAACTCGACGGGTGTTTTAAGCTTTCTAGCAGCGCGCCACGAAGAGTAATTAGATGCTGGTGTGATATCAAGACCTTCCAGATAATTTTTAAGAGATGCAGTTTTTTCAAATGCAAGCAACTCTTGGAGTCGTTTAGTGCACTCTTTAAACCTAGTTTTATGTTGAGGTGATCTGTGCTGTTGCCATTCCCTTCTAGCTCTTCTTTTTTCACACACGAGACGTTCAATATCAGTAGAATAAATTCTATTAAGCCCAGTCTGCGGATGGGATGTAGTGGCATGTTCAGCAGCCTGTTTAATATTTTCATTAAGGTTGGTAATGTTAGATTCAATATCATCGGGTGTTCTTAGCGTAATATTTTCTGTGCAATGACTACTAAGATATTTTTTGAATCCCAGCCAATTAACACGATTTATCATCTTCACATAAGGATGAGGTAAGTCACTTCTTAATGGGCTACAAATTGAAACGATCGTGGGAGAGTGGTCGGACGAGAGATCTAGAGAAGCTTTAACTTGAATTAAATCCCTAGAGATATTTTTCATGACGCCAAAATCTATAACATCCGGAATTTTTTGTATGTCAGTAGGCCAGTAAGTGGGCTCCCCACTCGAAATGACGTCCAAGCCCATTTTTGAAATTGTGTTGAACAACACCCGACCTCTGGGTGTGATAAGACGCGAACTCCAGAACGTATGTTTGGCATTATAGTCCCCAGCTGCTACGAAACAAGGGCCAAGAGATTTGTAGAAATGCTCGTATTGATATTCAGTAATTGAGAATCTGGGAGGGGAGTAAATTGATGATATTACAAAATTAGTGCAAAAATTTTCAATACAAATATTCATTGCTTGTAGATGTTGAAATAATATAATGCTTGAGTCTTGACCTTATTAGAATTGCTGACCCACCGCATGCTTTTCCTCTTGGGTCCTTTAAATCATATAAGGTGTAGCCAGAAATTTTAAAAAGACTTCTCGAAGTCAAATGAGTGTCTGAGACCAACATTATATGAATATTTTTTTCCGTGAGGAAGTGCTGAAGTTCATTTTTATATTTGCGAATGCCGTTTGTGTTCCAGAAACATATTTTTAACATGTTCATGGTTTGTTAACTAATGCTTGAAGCAGTGTATTCTGCATTCGCAGCATTTCTTGCACCATGCTAGTCATATTTGTTGTAAAATTATTTATAGTTTGCACCAGATTATCAATAGTAGCTTCAAGACGATTTAAATTAAAGCTTGAGTTTGTATTTGTTGAATTATTTGGTGGTGAAACATTTTGAGTAGGAATAGAATTTATCTTCGGCATACGATACACGGGAAGTAACTGGGTGGCTCACTTGCGCAATAGTGGCGGATAAAGCGTTTGCTGATTGGGCTGGAAGCTAATTTAGGTTTTTGCCCCATAGTCTCTTTGACGAAAGAGTACACAGGACAACCTCTGTAGTTAGTGGTGTGATTACCTCCACAATTGCTGCATTTTTTATCACTTTGATTTTTTGGCTTATTGCAACTAGCAGTGCCGTGTAATTCGCCGCACACAACACAAACAGTAGGTAAATTGCAGTAAGTTTTAGTATGGCCATATTCTTGACAATTATGGCACTGTACGGGTCCAGAACGCTTATGTGGTTCTTCAACTGTTATTTTTCGGTATAAAAGATATTTTAAATTATAAATTGGGTGCGTCTTATTTTTCCTCAATTTTATATCATTTGGCTCCAGTTCAACGCGAGGTTGGGGGATCTTTTCCCTATTTATTATGTACGATACACTTTTTACCTTAAATCCCTGGAGGACGAGTGCATCTTTTATTTCTTCGGGAGCGACATAGGAATCTATGCCCTTCAATACGATCTGCAGACCTTTAGCACTCTTGAGCTGGTATGTGTAGAAATTTGTTTTAACTTTTTCAAATTCAGAAACCATTGTGCGAAAATCTTTTTCTTCATAAATTTGAATTTTCGTTTCATCAATGCTACCACGTTTTATTGGAACAATGTGAAATTTATTCTCACCAACTACCGAAATTAATTTTTTAATGAGAGCGTTTGAATTTTTTTCTCTTAAATAGATTGGTGGCGGCTTGTAGGTTTTGTTCGCAGATTCAGCGGGTTTGTCGTTGTCATCTTGCAATATTTTAAAACGGTTTTGGAGATTAGTAGATGATGTGCTGTTATCCCTAGAGATCTTTGGAGCAGATGAAATTTTAGAAGATTTTGGGCTTCGCCCACGCTTTAGCACAGTTATATACCTATCCGTTCCGACTTGGACCTTGGGTTTTTGGCTACTCTTATCTATAGTGAAAACAGCATTAAGTGATGGCCACGATCCCGAAGCAAATGATATCGCTGAGTTAAATGTAGAGGTACTAGGCAACGGTAATGTTAACGAATCACTAGTTGGCATTGAACAAAGCGAAGTTGATCGCTGACGAAAATGCGGCTTTGCCGTTAGAGAAAGTCTATCATCAGACTTTTTATTTTTATTGTTTTTATTAAGAGCTTCAGAACTCACAGTAAGTCTATCATCAAGTTTGTTATTTTTATTGTTATCATTGAGAGCATCATAACTCACAGCAAAATAGTCATTTCTGCCGTTATAACTCACTTCACAATTATTTGTATTTGAGGTACTCATATAGAGTATTCCTCAAGGGTACTTTGTCTGTGTTTTTTTGTTTACGGTTTTTTTTTTGTTTTTGTTATTTCTAAATATATGTAAAAATATTAGCAAAGCAAAAAAAAAGCTTATTTATCAAAGTTAATATGTACTACGAATATTTTTTTTATGATTTTTTTTTTTGTTTAGTATGTATGTATGTAAGAAAAATTCCGCTATTACGTCTGTTCACTATGAAGGTACAACGAGAACCCCGTAAGATAATATAAATAAAAAAAATAATGGAAATAAAATACAAAGATTTAAATCGAATTCAAACATCTTCATTGTAAAAGAAATTGCAATTCATTTTAACAATAAGGAGCACATAAATTTTATTATTAAACCACCTTTTAACTTCAAAAGATTATCAATAGCAAAATAAAGAGAAGCGAATTGGCTAACAAGAAACGTTCATCGTCTGAATTCGAATGACGGATTAATATCAAGGAGTGTTGTAAAATTTTTAAAATCCAATTTAAAACATTCTTCAATCTATGTTAAGGGTATGGAAAAGAAGAAATGGTTTGAGAAACTACTTCAACTCAGAGTTTGCAACATCGAGGATATTGGCTGCATCAAGTTTAAGCTAATACATCTTAAATATTAGGAAAATTTTTACTGCAGCTATTACAATTTTGGAGTTTGTGCCTTAAGAAATGCATACTTACTTTATCAAGAAAATATCTAAAAAATTTATTTTAATATTCTATTCTTACATTGTTACAACATATATTTACTACATTTTTTTTAAATAAATATGTAGATGAAAAATATACAAAGTTTTGTTCAATCAATTATTTTGTATATTTATATGGTATGTACAAAAGACATAGACAAATGTGAACAAGCGACGATAAATGATACAAAACCATCCAGTATCACGCACTTGCAACCAGAGGACAACTAGAAGTTTTAAAATATTTATTTAATTTGATGATTCAAAAATCTATTTATACATATTTTAAATTTTAAAATTTATATTTTAAATTAATGGTTAAACCATTTAATTATACATTTGTTTTGCGTTCAAAATCTTAAATTTAAGGTTGCCAACCAGCACAAAATCCTTAGTCAATTCATCCGTATCTTCTGTAATATAATTTAAAGCTGCCAACAATGCATCTCCCTATTCATCTTGCATAAACACCTCTTCTTCCATTTTAAACTTGCCATTATAAAAGTATGACATTTGGTTATTAGGAATGTCATCATAACCATCGCGGTCGTTGTTGAGATGTTTCTCTTATTGATATATCAAGACACATCGACGGACAGACATCAAACCATCCTTATCTCACAATTATGCTCACAAAAAAAACATCATCATCACGTACATTACTGTCTCTACAAACCAGCCATAACCCTCGTCACTTCACACCATTGATATTAATTACCCAAATTTTTATTTTAATTGCCTATAAATTACGAAATTTGGATTTTAATTACCCAAATTTGACAATTTTAATGGCCCAGGCTCATACATTACCCTTCTACTAAAGATATGTTAAGTGCAAAAAAGGTACCAAAATTAAATTTTTACCCCCTTTTAACCCCAAAAAGTACAAATATCGAAAAAGCACAAAACACGTGTCGGCTTATTTTTTAGAAGCATTCGTATGCTTTGTAATTTTTAGTCTACCTAATGTAGTTTCCGAGATATAAAGATACCGATTTTACCCTCTTTTACCCCATTCGCATTCGAGTTTCCAAAAATCCCTTCTTAGTCGATGTAAACATCAAAAGGGGAACCTACATACCAAATTTCAACTCTCTAGCTATATTCGTTGGGACTGTGCGTTAATACATCAGTTAGTCAGTCAGTAACGTTACTCTTATATATATATGTATATGTAGATAAAAAGCAGTACTCATTACACAGTACAACAGCCAATCTGGGGGGTGAGAAATTCCATGTCAGGGTGATGGTACTAGGTCAGTATAGTAAAACCCTCAAAGGGTTTGGCGTTCGTATGTGTCAGTTTTTTTTATGACCTTTTAAATTTTTTCTTTTTCACTTGTCCGATTTTGATGAAACAAATTTAGAAAAATTAAGAATTACAATTTCTCTAATCTGTTTCTATACCGTTTTCCTATATGTGCAACACTTTCGAAGTTAAAAATAAATTTGTGGAGGCAAAAAAATAATTCTATACTGTGATAACGAAAGTTTAGGTTTTCAACGATTGAAAAATTTATTTTGAAAAATTAACGACCAGTTAAGGCTTCGTTAGCCGACTGTAGAAATCGTAGATGTTATGTAAATGTAATGTAAATGTAATGTAAATGTAATGTAAATGTAATGTAAATGTAATGTAAATGTAAACGTTTGTGCGCTTATAGAATGCTTAAAAACGTGTCATGTGTTTTCGACATAAACAAAAAACTACTTTGCGCACACATTCATACATACTAATTGCTTTGTGCCCAGCAAACACGCATTTTTGATTTCAAATTGAGGATTATTTGAAATCAAACGTGAAACATCATGTACTAGTATAATATTTAAATTCGTTGAATTCATTTTGATTGATATGTTTACATATGTACATACATATGTACTTGTGTGTACATATGTATTTTTAAAAGCGTATAAGGAAATTAAATATAAAATAGTAATGTGTTAATTAATCCAAGATTTTTGTAATTCTTTCGTTGTAACTTGTAGAGTATATACTAAGTCTTAACATACTACTTAAGATACTGGAAGAATAAACAATATATTAATGTTCACTACTGTAAATTATATTAAGTTAATTTTGTAGTTTTGTAGTTAAGGAATATTTGTTAATTATTTGTCATTGTTTAGTTTTAAGGAATAGAATTAGTATTAATGTTTAATACCGTTATATTAGTATATAAGCAATAAATTTTTGAAAATAAAAATTAATCATAAGTCTAGCCTTAAATCGGCAGTGTTTTTACTTATATTCTATCGAGCATTCAACTGCTCATAGAAACCTTTTTCTTATATAAAAGCATTCATCTGCTATTCTATTTTAATCTTCTGCCAGTGGCGTTAATTAGCGCCGGCAATCACGGGTAGGATATTTTATAAAGCCCCCTTAAACACTGTGTGAAACCCTTTCTCATTACATGGCGATCCTGCCAAACAAAATACAAGACAAAAATATCCCTACGGAGGAATATAAACCTGCAGGCAGAATATCAGAAGCTCCTGCATACACTGCAACACCAATAAGTGCAGGACCTAAACCTCTAACTATAGAGGAATACCGCAGAAGACAGCAAAAAATAAAAGAAGAAAAACTCACCACGATACCAAAAGTTATCAGACCGAGGCATCGAAGATGCGGAAAAATCGTAAGGATTCGAAGAAAACTAGCTGCGTTGCGAGGCGTAGTTGAGTCAGACCCTCCACCATCCTGGCAACGTGCATCAGAAATTTGGTTGCAAATCAAAAAGTTGGAGAGCGAGATGGCCGAGCACCGTAAAAACTAATTTTCATTTTATTTATTTGCAAACACAAATACTTAAATTATACTTATTAAAATAAATAACAAATAAAAATGAACTGAATTAATATAAAATAAAACAAAAATCTAAAGAAGAAGCACTGACTGAATAAAAAAGAAACAAAAATAAATGTCAATCCAGCTGCTTAGAAATAATATTGTCATTTAAGATAAATCATAAAGTATTGACATAAAGAAACTAAAAAAATTAATTATACACAGGCTGACATAAAAAAATAAATTAAAACATATGAAATTTCAGTGTTACCAGAAAATAATGTTTTTCCCAATATTATTATTTTGTAAATTCATTACACATATAAATTTTTTATAAATTAATAATAAAATAATATTAATTTTTATGGAAAAATTAATAGAATATAAAAGTGAATTAGAAAAATTAGAGAAAAATCTAAAGAAAAGTAAAGATTAACGATTAAGCCATATAAGAAAGGAAGTTGATGATATTTATAAGGAATTAATTGAAAAAGAAGAAAAGTCGCTTATAATCGAATTTGATAATTTATATAAAAGATTATTACGCCAGATAGAAGAATTAAGTATTAGAGAAACGAAAATACACGAACAAACCACTGAAGAAACTAACAATTTTAAAAGTATGGCACATTTCGATATATCTATAGTAGGCAGAAACCTAAAAATTTTTAAAGGTTCATATGAGGTGTTGGAAGATTTTATAGTGCAAACCGAATTACTCCATGATATTTTGCGAGTAGAAGATAGAGCGATTTTCGTTAAGTATGTCTACAATTTCAAACTTGCATCACACATTCGAAGTGTTATAGGGCGTTCAAACAGACCGACTACATTTGAAGATTTGAAGAAATTATTAACCGAAACTTACCCTAATCCTAGAACTCTGCAACAAGTTTTAACCGAATTTGGAACAATTAGGCAAGGAAATCTGAACATAGCGACGTATAGAGAAAAAGTTGCACTGCTATCTGAACAGTTAAGCAATTTTGAGATAAAGGCATTAGCAAATCCTACACAAGAGGCAAAAAATGCAATTTTTAAAATGAGCGAGAGCATGGCTCTCAACGTATTCATGAAAGGGGTAAACGTCGAATAACAAAGCACGCTAGTGGCATGTAGTCCAAAGACGCTAAATGAAGCGGCAGAAAAATGTCTGGCAATAGAAAGAAACTTGCAAAATAGCAACAGTAGTATTTTCAAAATTTGGAGAAGCGAAAACAGAAATAATTACAATTCACAAAGAGACAATAAACATTTCCACGGACAAAGAAACACTAGAAATTTTACGGACGAATGCAATTTCCACAACTCATATGCCAACAATAACCGTACAAATACCAACAACCACAATAGAATTCACAATAATAATAACAACAATAATCACAACCACAATAGAAATTAAAGGATTTTAAACAGATTTATTCAAAAAAATTTATTACGGCGCAACCACTGCGCCAGGAATAATTTGACACAAAAATTCTTTTTATAATTTCACAATTTTATTTATTAAAAATTAGTATTTATTAATAAAATTAATTATCTACTTCAAACGGACTGAATCGGACGATCGCGTAACCAAGACTGACTGTTTCCATCCAACCTTGTTAGCTCGTTGAATCCATTTATCATGTTACACCAACACGCGCAAGCATACAGACGCTGATCATGCAAAATTGTTTTCCCATCATTTCAGCAAGAATGCAATTTCGTAATTGGATCGGAAGCGCGTGTTGAAATAAATAATTAATGAGCTTAGACTGCTAAATTATTTTTGGTAGCAGTGTTACCAGCGTTGTTAACTCCTCCCTCCTTAAATGTCTGCGTCCCGCAGATCTGGGAGTCTATTACTGGTAGCTGGACACGTAGCTCTGGAAGATTTAATTTCTTTGTTTGTTGGTACCAAAGCCATCCAATACAACAGGTCATGGAGACAATGATCATGACGTTAATTCCAATGGTACCATTGAATCTCACTCCTAACTGGTTCAATCGGTTTATGTTATTAAGGCTTACCTCATGGACATATTTGATGTCCAACAGCAGGTCGTCATGTGTTATATTCGCTAGTACTGGTGGTAGAGCTTGAAATTTTGTGATGGAACTGCTCGTGTAAGTATGATTCTTTATCACTACCGACTCATTGGAGAGTTGCAGAAGATACGTGCCATTCAGGAACTCGGTTTTGCCATTTGACTTAATCAGACCCTTGTAGTTTGTCACGTAGATAACGTCATCACTCAATAACTCGACAATTTCTTCTTGCGTACGCCTGTATTTACATTTTGCTGATCCGCCTTTAAGAATGCGGTTGAGGCAGTCATCTGCCTTCAATTTAGTTACGGATGATCTTTGGCAGACTGTTGAATTACCTATTAAGAGGCAGTTACCTTTGATACCATAGGTCTCAGCCTCGCTAACAAGCACCTTCTCGAACGGTAAATCTATTTGTTTTTCTTCATTAATAGCAGCTCTAATGAGAAGCAAGTTATAAAAGTTCCTTTCAAGCTTTGGTATTGATAAGATGTACAATAGTAATGAGCCATTTGTGTAAATTGATGGGGCTCCATATTCCACTGCTTCTATTGCGTTACCATAAGGCAATGTTTCCAGTTCGTCAATTACTCTATTTATCTCCGATTGATCTAGCAGATTCGTGTTGACAATACCACTCTTGGCCAGTTGGCAAGCTCGGACAATTTCATTTATTTCATCCCTCAAAATAATGATCTCATTGATGGTACTTTGTTCTATTAAGGTGTAGTCTTTACCACTCGTGATATTGTTTAGTCTGGTGATGATTTCATTGATTTTTTTCGCAACTTGGTTCGTCGTCTGCTGAAGCTCTTTGTTGATTTTGTATTGCTCATTGTTATTTTCGATGATATTCTCTTGACTCTTTAATATATTATTCCAGTCTGTAGAATCAGGACTTCCAGCAACCCATTTCCAAGCCGATCTGATCCAATCGATTGATCTAGGCGTTCTTCTGTTTACATTTGTCAATTCGTTAAGGCGTTCTTGTATCTGCAGCATGTGGTGTAAAATGAATTCTTTGTTTTTGCTTGCCGGAATATGTTTTTGAATGAGAGATGATATATTTGCAGCCACGACCATGTACTGTTCCAAGTTGATGACGTGTATTAGTTTAAAGTTTCCATCGACTACCCATCCATTGCCAATCTTTAGTGAAACCAGAGATGTCTTGTATTGATAGATTTGCAAACTATTTGCAAAAGCAGTGAGGTTGAATGCGATGAACAGAATAAACTTGAGATTCATGATTATAAAAAATGTAGTTTCTGAAAAATAATAAGTTAATTATATCGATGAAAATGAGGCGGCATTATGACAGTGAGATGTTTAGATGACAGTTTTTTTTCTTTATTTCTATCCAAAATTTTTCCATTTTTTGATTTTCTATTAATATGTTATACTTCTTCATCAGCCAGTATATGTACACTTCCCCGGTTCACTCGGAACACTAAATGATGACCTTATACCCTGCCGCCATTGAGTCTGTAAGCCTTGACGCAGCTCGCCATTGCATGGTATTAGTGCATCATCCGGAAACTGACCAGGCCTGAGCTGATGTTCTCTTATTTCTTTATATGGAAATAGTATTTGATGTGCTTTTGTATGCCAATATAAATGTTTTAAAAAAAAATTTTACTATTGCATCGTACAAAAATATTTTTAAGAAATATAGTTTAAATGAGTGAGACGAATAAGGACCTATAATTATTTAAAGAACAACATTTTTCCTTGGACTTTGGCCATTTAAATTTTTTATATGTTCCTTGTGAATTTTTCTTCCACTCCTTGTCAACACAGTTACTCTATTATCTTTCTCAACTATTTCCCTTCTAAAAAGCGCTTTGTTTTTTCCTTTAATTGTTTTGATAGCTACATAGATTCTATCACCCTTTCTATATTTCTTAGGACTTTGTCTTTTTTTATTAATTTTTGCATTGCGGGCTGCCATGTTTCTTTTAAGCAAGTGCCTGAGATCGGTATTAACCTTCTCTTGTCGTGATAGTAGGTTTTCATAGTTTGCTCCGATATTTCTATTGAAAAATAAGTTACGGGGTCTTTTCTTTGTTGTTGAATGGATGGTATTATTGTACCTATCGAGACAGATTTCAATTAATTCCTTTACTGATAGATTCTGGTATTCAACTCTCAGACATCTATAGATTTCGATTATTGTTGAGTGCAGTCTTTCAACTTGCCCGTTCACCTCACTTCTCTGTACTGGCGTAAGATATAATTTGATACCTAATGATTTAATGAAAGTTTCTATTAAAGGGCTTAAGAAGCTGCTTTCGTTATCAGTAACAAGAATTTTCGGCACTGTAAAATAATGCAAGACTTTGATTAATTTTTTCCTCACTTGTACCAATGATCTATCTTTTATACTAAAGAACTTAGCAAATTTCGTAAACTTATCTATGCAGGTAATAAATTTTTGTCCTTGAATTTCCATAATGTCCATGTGAAGAATTTCACATGGATATTTAGGATCAGGTGTTTCCTGGTGATGTATTCTTGGAGGTTTTCTATCATACTTACACCTATTACAAACGTCACAGCTAGCAACGTATTTCTTAATATTAGCGCGCATATGCGGGAAGTAAAATTGTTCTAAAACTTGTTCAACATTTTCTCTGGCATTACGATGTGCCCTTCTATGTTCAGTTTCAATTATTTGAAATTGACGTTCTTTTGAAGTAATGTCTGTAACTAACTTCTGTGCAAGTCTCACTTTATATTTAGAAAAATCATCAACATAAATTTCCTGTATGGCACCAAGAAGACCTTCTGGTGCCTTTACTCCATTAAGGATATTCGGGCGAAGTTTTTCCCTTAGTAGAGTCACTAACTTTTCCTTAGACCAACTTTTTGAGGAAACAAAATGTCTAGTGTATCCGCGGTGTGGTTCTTCCATTGCAGTCATGTCCATTCCGATCCCCAGTATAATCTGATTTCTAAAGACGTTTATAGGTACTTCCACATGCGGCATCAAGTCAGAAGCATCTTGTTCTGCACTGTGAACTGTTGCCGCCGAGGAAAGGTTATCGTCTTCTCGACCTTCTGAAGCGGTTAAAGTTTCATCCGAACTCATAGCCATTCCTTCACTTGCTGTATCAGTAGAAGAATGGTACAAATGATTCGTAACGGTGTTTAATCTCGAAAGGGCATCAGCCACGTGGTTCGATTTACCTAGCTTGTAAATCAACTCGTGGTTGTATTCCTCTATAAGCGCTTTCCATCTTTTTAATTTGGCGTTAAAGTTCCTATTTCCCAGTGCAAATGTCAGAGGTTGATGATCAGTATAGATCCTGATTTTTTTCGCACCATATAAGTAATTTCTGAGGTTGTCAAGGGCCCACACAATAGCCAGCATCTCTTTTTCGTTTGCGGCGTAGTTCTCCTCAGTTTTGTTGAGGGATCGAGAAATATATGCTATGGGTTTGTCCTTGCCGATTTCACCTTGTGACAAAACGGCACCTAGAGCAATATTAGAAGCATCCGTCGTCAAGTTAAATGGTTTCTCAAAGTCTGGGAAAGACAGAAGCTCCGCTGTTGTTAACATGGATTTAAGTTCATTAAAGGACTTTAAACACTCGTCACTCAAGGTAATTGGCACTTTCTTAGACTGGCTGGATTTTATTTGGGCATGTTCTCCTCTTGTAAGGTTTGTAAGGGGTTTTGCCACTTTTGCATAGTCGCGAATAAATCTTCTGTAATAGGAGGTCATTCCCAGAAAACTTTTCAACTCCTTCAAGTTTGAAGGCGGTAACAGATTTTCGATGGATCTTACTTTAGCGGGATCCGGTCTGATTCCCTCTGCGCCAACGATATAGCCAAGAAATTCCACCTCAGTTTTCATAAAATGCGTTTTATCTAGATTTACCTTAAGATTAGCTTCGCGAAGCCTCTCAAAAATTGTGGCTATGTTCCTGAAATGATTTTCCATATTTTCGCCAATTACTATTATGTCGTCTATATAGACAAAACAAATCTTTCCTATGTACTCGCGGAGGAAGTCATCTATCATTCTCTGAAATATTGTCGGGGCATTCTTTATGCCAAAAGGTAACCTGAGGAATTCAAATTTACCGTTTGCCGTTGAGAAAGCAGTTTTTGGAATATCCCTTGGTTTCATGGATATCTGATGGAAGCCTGATGTGAGATCTATTGTTGTGAAATACTTTGCTTTACCCAAGCTAGCTAAAGTTGATGTAATGTCCGGAATTGGGTAAGTGTCTGGAATCGTCACAGCATTTAAGCGTTTGAAGTCTACTACCATTCGATATTGTTTTTCACCATTGGGTTTTGGTTTTTTTGGCACTACCCAAATCGGTGAATTGTATGGACTTTTGGAGGGTCTTATTACTCCCTCCGAAAGTAATTCTTTTATTTGATTCTCTACTTCTTCTCTCATACAGACTGGGTACGGATAGCTCTTCGTATATATTGGTTCTTCCGTACTTGTCCTGATTTCCGCCTGAACGGTAGTTGAGGCAAGTTCGCTACCATCGAGAGGTCCAAAAAATTATTTATATTCACCAATAAGACTCTCTATTCTTCTTTTAACTTCTGGTAGGTATTCTTCGCCTAATATATAGTTCGACTCAGTCGCTATTTTTTCCTTTAAGGGAATTTTAAAAGAATTTTTTAAAACCAAAATATTTTCCTTTCTGTCAACTATAGCGTCTAATTTTTTTAATGTGTCATCCCCAATAATTCCATCAAATGTTTTTAATGCTGACAAGACATAAAATTGAATGGGTTCATTTATCCCTAAAAATTTAAAAAATGGTCCAATTACTTTTCTATCTATGATAACATCTCCTCCAACTGTTCGAATATTAATTGGTTTATCTAAAAATACACTACCGTATGATAAGCGTGGACCGCAAAAGTTCTTGTTAGAGCCTGTGTCGATCAAAAAACATAAGGTATCACCGGTAACAGAAGAGTATTCTATATAGGGTAAGCTGGATGGCCTTCCCCGATAAAATTTACGTCACCTACAGTTTCTTCCTGACGAGAGGTTTCTTCTAATCCATTCCCAGCTATATGACTATTATCAGGAAAGTCTTCTATGTGATAAAGTTTGGGTTGCTTGTTACCCGTATTTGGTTCGAATGCACTTCTTTTTTCCGTTGTCCTAGGATTGTTGATGTAATTTACCCGACGAGATTGTATTGTTCTATCGACTTCCATCGGTTCATGTTTTATGGCCGGATACCGTGGGGGTAACGCTGGCTTATTATAGTTCGAATATCCGTCTACCCGGAAGTTAGAATAATTATTATGTTGCCAATTTCCAGACCGAGAATTTTGATTCTGCCACGCCGACCGCGCAGGAAATGACTTGGATGGCCTCGGAGGTCCTAGACGATAAGTTATTTCCGAGGACATCGAATCGCGAGGATTAGTTTTGGTATAAATTATGTTATTTCCCATTGTTAGGTTTTGCAATTCCAAACAAGCGGAGTACGCTTCAGGGAGCGTTCCTGGTCGCTGTATAATAATCATGCGGGAAAGATAAGGTTTCAATCCACGTATGAATATGTCCAATGCTCTGTTCCTGTACGTCTCCACCAAGGCTTTGATCGTTTCCTCACTGTAGGATTCTGTCTTAAGTTTATTGATGATAAGCGAAAGTTGATGATTTATAGTAGAATAAAACTCATCTATTGTTGAGGATCCTTGGGAAAGCTGATTGAGCTGATGCTCCAGAGTTTGGATGTCCCGTTTGTCTGCGTAATGAAGGGAAAGTATTCTTTTGAGTTCAGTCCAATCACTGTCGAATACATTGTATGATACCAACGCTGTATCGGCAGCACCAATGATTTTTTGGCGGACACTCTGTATAATTGCACGATAAATTGGCTTATCCTTAACAATTTCAAAATCCTTCAGGATGGTTTCCACAGAATGAACCCAGGATACATACTGGGTCGGATTGCCCTCAAAAGTTCTTATTTCTTTTACACTATCGGGAAGGCGGCTTATATCTTTCAACTCTGTTTCAGTTCGTGGTCGTTGAAGGGATCCTTCATCCGTGTCTACTGGAGCTACCGCGGCACCCTGTCTACTTTCAAGACGCTCTATCCTATTTAAAACATTTCCTATTGCGTTATTACTGAGGCTCGCTTCTATAGTCCCTATTCTAGTTTCTACCGACCTAAGTTGTTCCATAAAGCGATTTATGGCTCCAGTCATAGCGGTTACTGTTGCCTTCAAATCTTCCATTATTTCTATTTTGAGCTGACAAGGGGGAAAGAAATTTCACGTACCTGATATAACTGAAAAAATTTCGATGAAGAAGATCCTTGATCATTGCACACTTTCACTTCACTTCTTTTTCTTAAACTTTCTTATATTTTTTCTCAATTTTGAATTTTATTCAATTTTATATTTTCTTAAAAAAAATTTTCTTTTTAATGTTCAATTTTATTCTTTATTCAATTTTATATTTTCTTTCAATATTTTCTTTCTTATTTAATTTTTTCTTTTCAATGTTCAATTTTATTCTTTTTTCAATTTTATATTTTCTTTCAATATTCTCTTTCTTATTTAATTTTTTCTTTTCGATGTTCAATTTTATTCTTTATTCAATTTTATATTTTCTTTCAATATTTTCAACTCATTTAAATTTTTTCTTTTTCAATTTCCAATTTCACTCAATTTTGTATTTTAAATATTTTGTTTCTTATTTTAATTTTTTCTTTTCCTTTTTTAATTTTCAATTTTACTTTTTATTAAATTTTATATTTTCAAAAAAAATTTTTTTTTTATAAATCTTGTAATCTTGTATATTATTTTTTCCAATGAGCCTTGGTTAGGCTACGCGACGCGACTGTTTAAAATCCTTTGGACCTCACGGCAGCTCCGTATTGTTCCCGTTTAGCAATCCGTTTTGATACTCGCGGACACCTACTTGGGTACGGTTTACTACACTTTCGCCTCGGTAACCTTCTGCGATTAGTTTTTCTTTGGAATCACCAGGAATACCGGATTAGCGAAGGAGGTGCTAAATTTATTATTTTTAAATTTTATAAGTCCTGGAGGGCTCCGTAGAGATCGCAGGATTGTTAATTTTTTCTTTAATTTCTGGAATTTCCGTAGAGATCGCAGAAATAAATTTTTATTATTTAAATTATTTTTTATTTCGAGGACTCCGCAGTTTTTTAAGCGGGTCCCTGCTCGGGCGCCAGTTAAAGGATTTTAAACAGATTTATTCAAAAAAAAATTATTACGGCGCAACCACTGCGCCAGGAATAATTTGACACAAAAATTCTTTTTATAATTTCACAATTTTATTTATTAAAAATTAGTATTTATTAATAAAATTAATTATCTACTTCAAACGGACTGAATCGGACGATCGCGTAACCAAGACTGACTGTTTCCATCCAACCTTGTTGGCTCGTTGAATCCATTTATCATGTTACACCAACACGCGCAAGCATACAGACGCTGATCATGCAAAATTGTTTTCCCATCATTTCAGCAAGAATGCAATTTCGTAATTGGATCGGAAGCGCGTGTTGAAATAAATAATTAATGAGCTTAGACTGCTAAATTATTTTTGGTAGCAGTGTTACCAGCGTTGTTAACTTAGAGATCATACTAGATGTCATAACAATAATAGATACGGAAACAATAATAATAATAACATTAATAACAATTATAATGTAAACAGAAACAATTCTTACAGAGGATATAATCAAAGTCGAAATCAGGGAAACTAAAAGCGCCGGATAACAAAAATTGTTATCCAGAAGGCCGAAAAATATTCAAACTTTCAACTACCACTGACAATTCAGTGACAATAACATGTAAAACCATAAAAAGAGACCTAAAATTCTTAATAGATACAGAAGCTGATATCTCCATTAGTAAATTAGGAGATATAGAAAATATAAATATAAATTGTATATCTTTGCTAAGTGGTATCACATTAGATACAATAGAAAGTATTGGTACAGCATATTTGAGCCTACAATTTGAAAATAAATTTATAAATCATCAATTCCATATAGTCAAAAATGATTTTCCAATCAATACCGATGGAATTATAGGAAGGGATATATTAGAGAAATATATGTGTAAAATTTATTTTGAAACGTACACAATAGCATTCCGTATATCAAATGAAGAGTTTATTTTACCAATTACACCAAAACGTATTTACAATACAAAACTTTTTATACCAGCACGATCTGAAGCTATTGTACAAGTTAACATAGTTACAAATGAAGAAATTATCGTTCTAAACAAAGAAATATCTTCAGGAGTCTACGTAGGAAATAGTATAATACCAGCTGTCCGCATACAACATGTAAAATTATTAAACACAACTGATAAAGATATAACATTAGATGAATTAAAATTAGAAACTAAACAATTGTCAAATTACTATATATACAATTACCGCAGTAGTGTTCAAATGAACAACAAAGAACGAGTGCAGAAAATACTAAAAGACCTAAATATTGAGTCTATAGAAAAACAGCCAGGCAATCTTTAATCAACATAATTACAGAATACAGTGATATTTTTCATCTCGATAACGAAAAGTTGTCAGTGAATAATTTTTACACACAGCAAATTCAAATAACTGACGCAACGCCAGTGTACATAAAACCATATAGGCTACCTGAATCACAAATGAATGAAATAAATGAACAAATAGACAAACTGTTAAAAGATGATATTATTGAACCTTCAGTCAGTCCCTATAACTCACCATTATTAGTAATACCAAAAAAAAATCAGTAAATGATACAAAAAAATGGCGAAAATTGACTAATATTTTCGAAAATTAAATGAAAAGATAGTGAACGACAAGTTTCCACTTACAAAAATTGAGGATGTCCTTGATAAGTTAGGAAGAGCTAAATACTTCTCCACACTAGATATGACCAGTTCATTTCACCAAATCAATTTAGATAAAGATTCAAGGCCATTGACTGCATTTTCAATAAGAAATGGTCATTTTCAATTTACTCGTCTACCATTTGGATTAAAAATATCCTCTAATAGCTTCCAAAGGATGCTAACGATGGCCCTAAGTGGTTTAAGCGCCGAAGCATTTTTATATGTAGACGATATTATCGTATTTGGCTGCAGTGTACAACACCATCATGATAACTTGTCGAAAGTATTTCAAAAGCTGAGACAATATAATTTAAAATTAAATACCCATAAATGCTGCTTTCTAAAATCTGAAGTAGTGTATTTAGGTCATTTAATCACTGACAAAGGTATTTGTACCGATCCTGCCAAACATAGTGTAATAGAAAACTATCCCGTACCAAAAAATGCTGATGACGTTAGACGTTTCATAGCATTTTGTAATTATTACAGGCGATTCGTAACTGACTTTGCAAAAATAGCGAGGAATTTAAATTTACTGTTAAAGAAAAATAAAACTTTTGAGTGGGACGAAAATTGTCAAAATTCATTCGAAACATTCAAATCAAAATTAATAAAACCACCCATTCTACAATACCCTGATTTTAAAAAACCCTTTATATTAACCACAGATGTCTCTAATTTTGCACTTGAAGCAGTACTGTCACAAGGCAATATTGGAAGAGACTTACCGATATCTTATGCCAGCAAAACATTATCCAAGCATGACCTGAACAAACCAATCATAGAGAAAGAACTACTAGCAATTCATTGGGGCATAAATTTTTTTAGACCATTTCTTTATGGTAGGAAATTTTGTGTAGTAACCGACCATAGACCGTTAGTGTCACTGTTCTCACATAAGAACCCATCATCCAGGATGACTCGAATCAGATTGTCCAGAATAGTTATAAATACGAACACCCTAAAAGCATTAATTCCCACAGAAGAAGAGCAAAAACCAAAGGAAATATTAGCAATAACACGAAATATGAGAAAGAACTTAGATATACAGAATGAAAACAAGCACGAGGACAACATTTCTAATAAAAAGACTGATCAACTTTTCATATGGGAGTGCACGTCAAGCTCGGATATTCAATGCTCGCAAAGATATTCGAAGGCGAATAACAAATATTTGGAAGATTTTGATGCATCAAAACCATCAGAATTTCTTGTATATTTAGACGCTAACAACTTGTATGGTTGGGCGATGTCGGAATATCTTCCTTGCGGTGAATTTGAGTGGGTATGTGATACTGATTTTGATGTTAAAAAAATTTATGATACTGCATAGTATGGGTACATTTTGGAAGTGGATATAGATTATCCCGATTCAGTGCATGATCTATATAATGATTTGCCATTTTGTCCCCAAAATAAGGCCCTGGAGGGATCCAAAATCAAAAAATTAGTTGCAGACTTACACTCAAAAACAAATTACACCATACACTATATAGTTTTAAAACAAGCCATTTCAAATGGCCTCAGCTTAAAACAAATTCATAGAATACTCAGATTTAAGCAATCCCCATGACTTAAAAAATATATTAACTTAAACACATTTCATAGGACAAATGCTAAAAATAATTTTGAAAAAGATTTCTTCAAACTTTTAAACAATGCTGTTTACGGGAAGACAATGGAAAACATTGAAAAACGTAGGGACATTAGAATTACGTCATCTTGTAAAACAACAAACAGGAATCCTTTAGGTTTCAGAGCATTAATTGCGAAACCAAATTTTAAGCAGTTGACAAAATTTTCTGATGATATGTATGCAGTAGAGTTAGAAAAAATGGAACCACTATATGATAAACCTATATATGTTGGTTTCACAGTACTGGAGTTATCGAAGTGGAGAATGTATGACTTCCATTATGGATTCATGAAGCCTAAATTTGGAGAGAACATTTCTCTCAACTATATGGATACTGACTCATTTATTTATTCAATTAAAACTGATGATTTTTAATATGACATCCGTAATGATATTAGTTTGAATTTTGATACGTCAGAATATCCTATTGATAATCAATTTCGTTTGCCGCTACTCAATAAGAAGGTTTTGGGAATGATGAAAGATGAAAACAACGGGGATATAATGACAGAGTTTGTTGGTTTAAGAGCAAAAATGTATTCTCTGTCGACTCTTCGCTCGGAAGCTGTTAAAAAATCAAAAGGGGTCAAAAAGTCTGTAATTAAAAAGTTGTCCATTAATTATTACAAAAGTTGCTTATTCGAATCCAAAATTATCTCGGATGAAATGTTTTTGTTTAGATCTAAAACCAGATTTGATTGAAGATCGTTTTGTTCTAACGGAGGGGGATTGGCAGATTTTTTCCGTGAATTACTCTATTTCTGCGAACGCTCTAATAGCAGATAACTCACAAATCATACACGCACGCTTCACCGATATACAATACGATTTTATTCAATTTTAATCAGATTTGATTGAAAATCGTTTTGTTCATCAGTTCTCGTTGAACCTTCATAGTGAACGAACGTTAAAGTGGATTTTTTTTACATACATACGAAACAAAATACAAAAACAACAAAATCAAAAATCATACAAAAAATATTCCTAATACATATTCAACTTGATAAATAAGCTTATTGGCTTTACTAATATTTTTTTTAAATAGCAAGAAATAACAAAAACAAAAAACAAAAAAAACCGTAAACACAAACAAAGTACCCTTGAGGAATACTTTATATGAGTACCTCAAAGGAAAAAAATTTTGAAGTGAGTTCTAACGGCAGAAATGCGTATTTTACTGTGAGTTCTGAAACTCTTAATGAAAACGTTAAAAATAAAAAATCAAATGATAACCTTTTTCTAACGGAAAAGCTACTTTTTCGTCAACGATCAACTTCGCTTTGCCCAATGCTAACTAGTGAATCGTTAACATTACAATTGCCTAGTACTTCTTCATTCAAGTCAGCGATATCATCCGCTCCGAGCTCGTGTTCATCACTAAACCAAGTTATCACTACAGAGAACAGTAACTCAAAACCAAAGGTACAAGTAGGAATGGACAGATATATAACCGTGGTAAAGCGTGGGCGAATCCCAAATTCTACTAAAATTTCATCAGCTCCAAAGATGTCTAAGGATAACAGCGCATCTTCTACCAATCGTCAAAATCGTTTTTCATTATTGCAAGACAAAAACGACAAGCCCGCTACATCATCGCAAAAGTATTTTAAGCCACCACCTATTTATCTGAGCGAAAAAAATTCTAACGCGCTTCTAGAAAAACTACTGTCGACCATTGGTGAAAATACTTTTCACATCATTACAATTAAACGATGTAATATTGAGGAGTAAGACTGCTAAAGGCCTACAGATAGTATTAAAGGGCATAGATCCATATGTTGAGCCCGAAGAAGTAAAATGTGCACTTGTCGACCAAGGATTTAAGGTAAAAAATTTTACCAACATAATTAACAGGGAAAAGGTCCCCCAACCCCTATTTCGGATTGAACTGGAGCCGAATGACATAAAATTGAAAAAATGAAAGGTCCCTTACAGTGCCATAATTGCCAAGAATATGGCCATACAAAAACTTACTGCAAATTACCTACAGTTTGTGTTATCTGCGGTGAATTGCATGGTACTGCTAGCTGTACTAAGCCAAAAGATCAATCAGAAAAAAAATTCAGTAATTGTGGAGGTAATCACACCGCTAACTACAAAGTATGCCCTGTATATTCTTTCGTTAAGCAGGCTATGGGTCAAAAACCCAAATTAACTCCAGCTCAACCTGTAAACGCGAACTCCGCCACTTTTGCTCAAATGAGCCAACCAGTTACTTCACGTGTATCGTATGCTGAAGCTGCTAAGACTAGTTCTATTCGCACACAAAATGTTCCACCTCCAAATAATTCAACGAATGCAAACTCAAGCTTTAACTTTAGTCGCCTTGAAACTACTATTGAGAATCTGGTGCTAACTATAAACAACTTTACTACAAATATGACTAATATGATGCAAGAAATGCTGCGAATGCAGAATACATTACTTCAAGCATTAGTTAACAAACCATGAACACGTTAAAAATATGTTTCTGGAACGCAAACGGCATTCGCCAACATAAAAATGAACTTGAGCACTTCCTAATGGAAAAAAATATTGATATAATGTTGGTTTCTGAGACTCATTTGACCGCAAGAAGCTTATTTAAAATAAATGGTTACACTTTATATAATACAAAGGACCCTAAAAGAAGAGCATGCGGTGGATCATCAATTCTAATTAAGTCAAGACTCAAGCACTATGTCCTTGACAACGTTACTGAAGAATATATGCAAGCAACGAATATTTTTGTAGACAATTTTTTTGCGAATTTCGTGATATCATCAATTTACTCACCTCCCAGATTTTCAGTTACCGAAGATCAGTATGAGAAGTTCTACACATCGCTTGGATCTTGTTTCCTGGCAGCTTGTGACTACAATGCAAAACATACGTACTGGGGCTCGCGTCTTGTTACACCTAGAGGTCGAGCGTTCTTTAATACAATTTCAAAAATGGGCTTAGATGTCTTTTCGAGCGGGGAGCCTACTTACTGGCCTACTGACATAAGAAAAATTCCAGATGTTATAGATTTTGGCGTTACGAAAAATATTCGTAGAGACTTAGTTCACGTAGAGGCCTCTCTAGATCTGTCCTCCGATCACTCTCCCACAATAGTTACAATTTTCAACTCACTAAGGAGTAATTTAACTAACTCATATGTGAAAATGATTAATAGGGTCAACTGGCTAGGATTCAAAAAATATCTTAGTAGTCACTGCGTAGAAAACATTCAGCTAAGATCATCTGATGATATTGGATTTAACATTGCCAATCTTAACGAAAATATTAAACAGGCTGCTGAACATGGCACTACCTCCTATCCGCGACTGGCTTTAATAGAATTTATTCTACGGAAATTGAACTTCTTGTATGTGAAAAAAGGAGAGCCAGAAGAGAATGGCAACAACACAGATCACCCCTAAATAAAATCAGACTTAAAGAATGTACTAAACGACTCAAAGAGCTGCTATCGTCGGAAAAAACTGCATTATTGGAAAAGTATTTAGAAGGTCTGGATGTAACGTTAGCATCTAATTATTCTTTATGGCCCGCTACTAGAAATCTTAAAAGACCCATTGACCTTAAATCACCACTGGGTACTTCGACCGGAGGCTGGGCGAGAAGCGATAGTGAGAAAGGTAACTTATTTTCTGAGCATTTAAAATCTGTATTTACTCCCAATTCATGTACGTGTGCTGCCGATTTACCGAGTGTAGTTTCTCTACCCCCTCGTCGCTTAAGGTTTAAGTTGCATGAACTACAAAAAATAATTGCTGAACTCGACCCGAAGAAAGCTCCAGGTACTGATGGCATTAGTAACAAGATGCTGATGAACTTGCCTCATATTGCAATTAGAATCTTGCTATTTATTTTTAATGCTATTTTACGAATGCAGTATTTTCCAAATAACTGGAAACTTGCCAAAATAAAAATGATTCCAAAGCCGGGCAAAGATCTTACCAAGGCTGTATGTGAAAAAAGGAGAGCCAGAAGAGAATGGCAACAACACAGATCACCCCTAAATAAAATCAGACTTAAAGAATGTACTAAACGACTCAAAGAGCTGTTATCGTCGGAAAAAACTGCATTATTGGAAAAGTATTTAGAAGGTCTGGATGTAACGTTAGCATCTAATTACTCTTTATGGCGCGCTACTAGAAATCTTAAAAGACCCGTTGACCTTAAATCACCACTGGGTACTTCGACCGGAGGCTGGGCGAGAAGCGACAGTGAGAAAGGTAACTTATTTTCTGAGCATTTAAAATCTGTATTTACTCCCAATTCATGTACGTGTGCTGCCGATTTACCGAGTGTAGTTTCTCTACCCCCTCGTCGCTTAAGGTTTAAGTTGCATGAACTACAAAAAATAATTGCTGAACTCGACCCGAAGAAAGCTCCAGGTATTGATGGCATTAGTTACAAGATGCTGATGAACTTGTCTCATATTGCAATAAGAATCTTGCTATTTATTTTTAATGCTATTTTACGAATGCAGTATTTTCCAAATAACTGGAAACTTACCAAAATAAAAATGATTCCAAAGCCGGGCAAAGATCTTACCAAGGCTGAGTCATATAGGCCTATAAGCTTACTATCAACAATCCCAAAGCTTTTCGAAAAGCTGCTCATGACTAAATTGTCCAAAATTTTAGTTGATAATGGGTGCATCCCGGACCATCAATTTGGTTTTAGAAGTCAGCATAGCACCATTGAACAAACGCATAGATTGGTCCAAGTTGTAAAAAGAACATTTGAATAAAAGAAGTATTGTTCTGCTCTCTTTATTGATGTTTCTCAGGCATTTGATAAAGTATGGCACGAAGGCCTAGTTTTAAAATTGAAGACATAACTACCAATAAACATACAAAAGCTTTTGGAAAGTTATATTATTGATAGGAAGTTCACTGTTGTGGAAGGAGAGTTCACGAGTGTGCCCGAATCTATATCTTCCGGTGTGCCACAGGGCAATATTCTGGGGCCAGTCTTGTATCTAATATATACTTGTGATATGCCTGTGAGCAATAACATCCTAACTTCTACATTTGCCGATGATACAGCCTGTATGAGTATACACAAAAACCCTGATGAGGCATCCCGCAATCTCCAAGAACACATTACCCAGCATGAAATATGGTTGAACTTATGGAGAATTAAAGTAAATGAACAAAAGTGTGTCCACATAACGTTTACCCTAAGAAGAGATACTTGCTCTCCCATTCGAATCAACAATCAAAGTATTCCTCAACATTCTCAAGTGAAATACCTTGGCATACACCTTGATCGAAGGCTTACATGGAAATATCACATTGACTCTAAGTTAACTTAAATGAAACTTAAATTAACTCAAATATATTGGCAGAAATTCAACACTCAACCTAGACTGCAAACTTTTGATATACAAGTCGCTTTTGAAGCCAATATGGTGCTATGGAATTCAGCTATGGGGCACTGCTTCAGCTTCAAGTGTTGAGAAAATCCAACGAAGGCAAAACAAAATTTTACATTTGATAACATCGGCTCCATGGTACATCAAAAATTCAAATATACATGGCGATTTAAATATGCCACTAGTGACTGAAGAAATTGCAAAATACACAGGCAAATATTTAACAAAACTCGAGTCACATCCTAATCCGCTCGCTCGTAATATCTTGAACTTTACTGGACATATCCGCTTAAAAAAGAGGGACATAAGGGCTCTTATTCTCAATACTCCAGATGGGACTTCTTGAAAATACGTTTATTTTTTCCTTTTTGATTATCACTACTTATGTATTATTTATAACTATCACTAAGTTTATGTCCAACACTGGTCGGGCCTAATAATTATATTTAGATTTTAGATTTGATTACTTATTGTTAGTTCCTTTTTGAAGATACAATAAATAAATATATGAAAAAAAAGATCTAAAACACATCAACTTTATACCCAAAAACTACATAAAATACCACTTAGCTTTTCTGATGATAAAAGAAATATAATGAAAGATAAAATAAGAACGCGCGCTTGGGGACATTACATAGACCGAAACAATGAAACAATGTAGAATAGAATGATTGCTACTAAATTGCATGTACGATGACAACGAGAATTTAATTTTGTACTAATTGTATTTATTTATTAATGTATTTATTTAATTATTTATTAATTAATTTATTATTTACTTATTTGTTTATGAATGTATCTATTAATTTTAGTATTTTATTCACCCAAAAGCATGTTAAAATTGAATGGTTTAAAACTTTTATCTTTACCTATACCTAAATTATTTGTAAATAAAAATAAAATATTAGATTAATGATGTTTTTTTCTCTTTTATATCTGTATATTTTTATTTATACATAGAGTTGAATTTGTATTAGTACTAAGATTTTTAAGAAAAACTGTTAAATAAAATATTGAAAAAATAATAAAATATGTAAATGGTTTTTATTTCAGCTTAAATTTACTAAATAGAAATTTTAACTACAAATGTCTAAATTTTTATATTTTGCTTATCTATTGGCTTTACTTCACTAGATCAAAAAATTTTTCTTTCTGTTTATTTATAAATTTTTGTTGTTTGTTTTCATATCGCTTAAACATGCACAGTTTTGTTATCTTTGAAAGGTTCTACACAAGAGGAATTGAATTTCACAATATTATGAAATTCCATTAAATTTCATTAGATACTTTCTTATCGCCACGAATTGCTTTAGCACCATCTCATCCATGTTTGCTAATAGCAAATAGCAGAACAGGTATCAGCTATTAGATCAGGTATCAGCTATCAGATCAGCTTATCAGGACCTGGTCTGGTTTTCAGATCAGCTTAACATTACCTGGTCTGGTTTTCAGATCAGCTTATCAGGACCTGCTCTGGTTTTCAGATCAGCTTATCATTACCTGGTCTGGTTTTCAGATCAGCTTATCAGGACCTGGTCTGGTTTTCAGATCAGCTTATCAAGTATCAGATGAGGTTATAGCAAATAGATGTATCAAGTTTAAACCAGACCAGGTCTTGATAAGCTGATCTGATAGCTGATACCTGATCTAATAGCTGATACCTGTTCTGCTATTTGCTATTAGCAAACATGGATGAGATGATGTTAAAGCAGTAGGTGTCGATAAGAAAGTATCTAATGAAATTTAATGGAATTTCATATTGTGCTATTCAATTCCTCTTGTGTAGAACCTTTCAAAGATAACAAAAGTGGGCATGTTTAAACGATATGAAAACAAACAACAAAAATTTGTAAATAAACAGAAAGAAAAATTTTTTGATCTAGTGAAGTAAAGCCAATAGATAAGCAAAATATAAAAATGTAGACATTTGTAGTTAAAATTTCTAGTTAGTAAATTTAAGCTGAAATAAAAACCATTTACATATTTTATTATTTTTTCAATATTTTATTTAACAGTTTTTCTTAAAAATCTTAGTACTAATACAAATTCAACTATATGTATAAATAAAAATATACAGATATAAAAAGAAAAAACATCATTAATCTAATATTTTATTTTTATTTATAAATAATTTAGGTATAGGTAAAAAGATAAAAGTTTTAAACCATTCAATTTTAACATGCTTTTGGGTGAATAAAATACTAAAATTAATAGATACATTCATAAACAAATAAGTAAATAATAAATAAATTAATAAATAATTAAATAAATACATCAATAAATAAATACAATTAGTACAAAATTAAATTCTCGTTGTCATCTTACATGCAATTTAGTAGGAATCATTCTATTCTACATCCATTGTTTCATTGTTTCGGTCTATTTAATGTCCCCAAGCGCGCGAGTAGTAGGGGAATGGGGGTTCTGCCGCAGTTAAAATTGTTAAATTGTGGGCTGAAATTTTTAAATTGTGGCTGAAATTGTTAAATTGTGGCTGAAATTGTTAAATTTGGGTAATTAAAATTTGAAAATTTTAAAATTCATGGAAATTTGTGAAATTTGATACCTACGATGGTGGTTCAATAATTCCGTCCGATTTTTTGTTTACATTAAGTGTTTTTTGTTTACATTAACTGTTTTTTATTTATATAAGGAGTTTTTTTATTATTACATACGAGGGCGGTTCAATAAGTCAGGTTTTTTATGACCGTGGGAATTTATATGTATGTATGTTTGTGGGTATACATTAAGGGGGTTTAAAGGTTTGAAGCTTTTATATGTATATGATTTTCTAATGCCGACGGGATAACATCTTTATTTTTTTCAAATGCCGACGGGAAAACATGTTTATTTTTTTTTTCAAATGCCGACGGGAAAACATGTTTATTTTTTTCAAATGCCGACGGGAAAATCATGAAAATAATTTTTCTTAATGCCGACGGAAAATTTGTGGGTGTGTCTAGCTGTAGGAATTGAAGTCTGGCTGTGATTGGTGGAGGGCGGGGTGTGTCTAGCTGTAGGAATTGAAGTCTGGCTGTGATTGGTGGAGGACGGGGTTTATCTAGATTGTGAGACCTTAAGGCTGACCGTGATTTGGATAGGTGAGGGTGTTTTGTAATATGTTACCGCGGGAATTCGGTGAAGTTTATCCTTGTTGGAATTTAAACCAAGCTGTGCTTGTGGAGGGGCGGGATGTATTTGCGGTAGATCGACTGGTGTAGGGTGGGGAGTTGTTGTAATATGTATCCGTGGGAATCTGTGTACATGTATGTCTGTAAGAGTTTAAGGCTGTCTGTGATTTATCAAAGGTGAGGTGAGAGTGTTCATGTAATACGTATCCGTGGGAATCTGTGTATATGTATGTTCGTAGGAGTTTAAGGCTGATTGTGATTTGAGGTGGGTGAGGGTGTTGTTGTGATAGATAGATAGAATGTGCCTATATGTGTGTGTGTGTATGTATGTATATGTAGGAGTTTAAGGCTGTCCTTGATTTGAGGTAGGCGGGCGGTGTTATTGTAATATGTATCTATAAGAATTTGGGTGTTTATATGTCTGTAGGAATTTTTGTACATGTATGTCTGTACGAGTTTAAGGCTGATCGTAATTTGAATTGTTGAGATTGATCGATTGTATGTGACTTCGAGAATTAGTGTATGTATATCTGTAGGAAACTTAAGGCTTATCGTGATTTATGAGAGGCGAAGTGTTCATGTAATATAACCGCGCAATTTGTGTATATATCTGTATGAGTTTAAGGCTGATCATGATTAATGAGAGGTGAGGTGAAGGTGTTCATGTATATGTATCCGTATTTGTGTGCATGTATGTATGTCTATATGAGTTTAAGGCTGATCGTGATTTAAGTTGTTGAGATTGATAGATTGTATATTACCTTGTGATTTTGTGTATGTATATCTATAAGAACTTTAGGCTGAGTGTTGTTTTGTGAGGGGAGGGGCGTTGTTGAAATAGGTTTAATTTTTCGTAGATGAATTTTAGTATGTGTGTGTGTGTATGTGATTTTCTCACCCTAGTATTTATATGTACGTTGAAATAAATTATTTCTCATATGAACATTTTTTTTTCTAGAAAATACTATCATATATCTGAACTTCCCTAATCCTAGTATGTTTTTCATATTGGAGGATGAGATTGCTTTATATTTTATCAAGCTTAAATTTGTCCAGTGTTAAAGTCTGTCGGTCAGAAATTTGTTTATATTTGTATAAATATTATTTTCAGATTTTGCAAAATTCTTGTGTACGATCGTGGTGATTTTTTTTGTGTGTATGTGTGTGTGCGCGATAGAGTTTGATTGGTCTGTGATAAGTTTGTTTATTTAAGTACATTTGTCTTCTTCGACTTTCGTCTTCAAGCGTCAATAGCTTGGAGAACGGTTTGTATGTTTTCATGATGTAGATATGTAAGTGTGATTGTTAAAATCCAATAAATACTTGAGCATGGGTAAGAAATTTGATAATATGTGTACATATGTACATATGGATCTACAAATTGATTTTATGTATGTATGTATGTACATACAAATAAGTCTGGGGCTCCCTGTTCAAATAATTTTTTTTTGTCATGTGCTGTTGTTGCTGTTATAAATATTCGCCAGGTCTTTTGTGTATAGATGTGAAATATCTCCATAGTTTTTTTATTTGAAATTAAAAAAACGTTCTTTTAATTTTTAGATGTATTTTCTTAAAAGTTTGTGAGGAGTTTCTGTTTTAAGTAAAATTGAATTCCTCTCTAGTTGTAGTAACTATAGTATAAATATTTAATATATTTTATTTCCATTTCTTTAAAGTTGATGTAGCCTAGTGCGTTAACTCTTCGTCAACGTTAGAAATTTCTCGGTGTAAAATTTTTTCCAACTATCATCTTTTTTCTTCACCTTTTTCATATATTTTAGAATATCTTGCATTGGCTTTAAAAAATGACAAACGCTTTGAAATGAAACTGATTCAGCAGTGCAGCTTAGGTGATGATAGTTTTTTTGTTATCCACTTTGCTTCTCTTTCCTTTTTTATTGATAAACATTTAAAATCAAATGGTGGTTTTATAATGAAATTGTTATACTCATTATTGTTAAAAACATCCGCTACTTCTTTTTGTAATGAAAATCATTCGAAACCTTACTCGTATATTAAAGCCATTTCTTCATTCATATTACTTAATTTATAAGACTTTCAGGACTTTCTATTATTCGATCATCAGTAAAAATGCAGTAGCTGAGGTCCTTGCTCACTGTTTCATATTAAATTTCTATATCAATTGGACCGCTATTGATAAAAGGAACTTTTATCTTAAACTTTAGTGCATTTGGAAGTGCTTGAGATTCTTTCATATAATAGCTTTGTTGGAATCTTAGATACGAGTACATATAATATAGAATTGCATAACGTTTATTTTTAATTTTTATGTTAAGATCATCATCATTTGGATATGAGACTGAATTTAAATGTACTTTTAAATTAGTTAAATCATAATGAGGAAACTTGTTTTCTTCTTGAATAGCGATCAACAGAAAACGAAATCGTTTTCTTACAATTTAGGTCTGTCCTCTCAACGGTTCCTCTAGTATACAAGATGACTTTCTATATCAACATATCTGTCTACTCTTTGTCACCGTTAAGGGACAATTAAATGTTAAAATTTTAATTCCTCAAATTGTGTTACTTCATACTGATAATATGTTTTCATTAATAAGGTATATGTTTATCTTATGAAGGTTACTCGCCTATGGCTTTTATTTGATGTTCTAGATGATTTTTTTTCTCATTTTATTAAATTTCAGCGTATTGTGTATATATTTCTGATATTTTTAAGTGAGCTTTATTTACCAGTCAGACAAAGTGTACGTATCAGTTGATCACAAAGTCTCTCTTCTTAATTTTTTTTTTTTTTTTTTTTCTTTTAATGTATCACTACTATTTTTACAGATTTTACTACTTGAAAAAGAGAATATTTGTATAATTTTTAAATGTATTCATATATACATATAGGTAAATATATGTATGTATGTATAGAGAAATTACTTTATCTACAAAGAAATACATGCTTAATAATCAACTATTCTAGAAAATCTATCTCAAATAATTCAGTTACCTCTACCATCAATTCACCGTCTGTGTTTTCATAGTATCAGAATCGCTAGAATATCTATGTTTGAGAGAATTTTTACATCGAGTTTTTCTACATGAGGTTTGCTGGTTGACCTCCTTGAAGTTATTGTTGACGTAGGCTGGGTTGTATCACATTCAGATGTAATCATTTCTTAGTTAAAAAATGTCCTCATCACCATCAACCATATCTGTATACATTTCATTCATGAGTTGGGTTGATCCATATACAATTGCTGTCTACAGATTAATGATTAGAAACAAGTTTCTCATCACCTTCTAACAGATTTATATATTTTGCTAGCATGCATGCCTTAGCATGCTTCTATCGATAGTGACGCTTGAGTCCGACATGTAGTGGTGTTTCAATTAAAAATCTATACTATTAGAATTTACGATTTCGCTCTTTTTATTCTTTTACAAAGTAGATACATATTTATGTATTTCATTTAGCACAGAGTCATAAAATTTCTTTGCTTACAAAATTGTGTGACATTCTTTTAAATTTGCATGCTTAGGCATGCTTTCAATATTTTTGCTGTAAATTTATTTGATACTCATACAGATACAGATATAAAGTAAGATCTGCTTACATTGCATTTTACAATTTATGTATGCTTCAACATGATTCCAGTTGAAGTCCATATTTATTCAGTAAGTTTGTTTGATACTAATTCATACACATATACATTCTTAAAGATTGGAAATCTAAGTCCAATTTATGTAGTTTATCTATATTTTCTAAAGATTTGATAGCTATAGAAATGAATAGAGTAAAGATCTATTGTAATAGCCCATGAGCATATTTTAAAATTTCGCTTGCTAGAGCTTTCGAAATGGAAAATGTACAATTTTCACTATAAAAAGTGATAATATTAGGTGTTACTGAATATTACACTGTGTTGTAATTTATTTTGAACACTTAAGTTTTCACAATTTTTCATACAGGCCAACAAGTTTAGAGAATTTCCAGTATATTAAGTTAATTATCTTTCTTAAGACCTATCATTCCTAATCATTCCTTCAAAAATACAAACCAAACTAGATTTTTCCTATTTAATTTTATTTTTTACTTTCATTAAATATCAACATTTTGTTCATCTTCAAATTATTATATTTAGCAGCTTTTTCTCATTTGTTGAGTTAACTTTAATCGGAAACATTTAAATAGTGAGATGAACTTTTATATTGTATACGAGTACATTAAGTAATTCTTTATATATTTCATTTATATGAACCATCATCACATAATTCCTTTGGATGATCTATTAAATCATTCTACTATTGATGCTTTCATATTAAGTAATGTTAAATATTCTACTTATGCATGAATTTTCCAGTATCTATTAAAAAATTCTTTACAATCATCCATTTGTAAGTTTTTTGGTACTCATAACATTTCAAAAATATTTTCCACAGCCTAGGTTTTTTCGAGTGCAACTTTTATTTTCAACGGTATTGACCATAGAATCTTTGAGAATGAATCATTTACAGTCTACAATAATCAATAATTTCTATTTTCTATAGAATAGTTTCCCATTTCACCTAAATCAGCTCCATAAAAGATCAACTATTTCTTTCATTACATATCTACAATGCACAAACAATTTTCGAGATTTATTATAGAGTTCGTTTACTAAATTTCTTTTTAAAGACATTGAGTTGTTTTAAAGATTTTTTGGAGAGTGTTGTGATCTACTTGATGCACTTTCAGCTATTTATACTATCATGTAGTTAATTTTCCAATCTATAAATTTTATTGTTCAGCCGTTCAATTTGTTTTTTCAAAAGATGATTTAATTTTTAGTATGTGTTTTTTCAACTTTATAACTATCTTTTATCTGTAATTGTATTTCACGTTGTACTCCATCAATTTGCATTTTAATATATTCTTGAATTATATTAATTCCTTAAGCTGTATTATTAATTTGTCCTATAGTTTATCGTTTTGAGTTTCCAGAAACAATTTACTGATAACATCATTCTCCGTCAGTGAATGATGATGATTCTCTATCCATGTATAGGGTGTTTTTTTTAGAGGTATAGAACTTCGAATTGAAATAAAACACAAGAAAATCGTTTTAATGTCCATCAATTTGGCTTTATTGGAAGGATAATTTTATGCCATTAACGTTTAAATATGATTTCGGGCATGTGGCCGCCGCGGCTGGCTCGAATAAAGCCAATTCTACAGGTCCAATTTTCAACCACTTTTTCGAGCATATGGGGCCGTATGTTGGCAATAACGTCACGAATGTTGGCTTCCAAGTCCCCTAACGTTTCTGGTTTGTTGGCGTAGACGAGCGACTTCACATATCCCCAAAGAAAATAATCCAATGGTGTCAAATCACACGATCTTGGTGGCCAATTGACAGGTTACGATTATGTCGACCATAAAATGGACGGAGCTTGCGGTAAACTTCGCGAACTGAACCATTATTTTCGAAATAAATTTGCACGATTTGCAAGCGTTGTTCTTTTGTCAACCTGTTCATGATGAAATGGCAAACCAAACTAAATATTAATCACTTGACAGCTGACAAAATGGCCGCCAGTTAAAAAAGTGATGCCAACTTAAAGTTCTATACCTCAATAAAAAACACCCTATATTAGTAGAAATTATATATTTTATATAGTTTTCAAAATAAAATTTCTCATAGTATTTCCATGTTTTATTATCAATCATTAAAGAAAATAAAGCTACTATTAGAGCCTATATTTGATCATCAACTTGTATTTTATCTTCATTTAGTTTTAGGTTACTATTACCAAACTTCCATTCATTACTCAAATCTTAATGTGGGCCATAGTTTGTATTTAATTCAATTCTTCCTTCCAATACTGATAAATGAGTATAAGTGTCTTCAGAATTGGAAGTCTATGAGTAAAAATCATCTTTATCATCATCATCATTCTCAGTATTAGCATCATTAAATAAGATGATATCATCAAATATTGTTCCTTCTGAAAGTTTCTTCGGTGTACTTGTCTCTATATTGACTGATGGCTTTAAACTTATATTATTTTCAGCTTCTATCTTGATTTTACTTTCTTCTTTCTTGTGAATTCTTTTAATATTTCTAGAACTATTTATGAATTCTTTGAGAGGTTCTGTTATAGGTTTAAATGTATCTTTTCTAGCTCATATGTATCTATTTCACCAGTTTCACCAAATAATTTCTTGTCATCACCAACTGTTTTAAAATTTTCTCATCATGTTTAGCAAATAAGAGGTATCAGCTATTAGATCAGGTATCAGCTATCAGATCAGCTTATCAGGTAGCTGGTCTGGTTTTCAGATCAGCTTATCATGACCTGGTCTGGTTTTCAGATCAGCTTATCAGGACCTGGTCTGGTTTTCAGATCAGCTTATCAGGACCTGGTCTGGTTTTCAGATCAGCTTATCAGAACCTGGTCTGGTTTTCAGATCAGCTTATCAGGACCTGGTCTGATTTTCAGATCAACTTATCTGATTCAGATTGGGTTATCAGTGTACAAGTAGCTGCCTATTTATAACATTTAGATGAATACAGTTTAAGGTCAGATGAAAAACGAAAAAGTAAACTTTTATGTAGTCAAATTCTCTTTTTTTCTATAACGATCATCGTTTAATTCAATATCGTTGCTTATAATCAAAATTCATATTTATCCTTTCAACATGCATTTTATTTGTCTCATCTTACTTAAACATTATAATTTCATTATGATTATCTGGTATAAAATGTTTGGTGATTCTGGTATAAGTTTGACTTCAGCAGAATGCATCAACATTCTTAACTCATTCCATACAAAAATATGTTTCTCACATCTAACATCGTTAAATATCATATCGGAATGACTTTTAGCTTTGTTAGGAGAAATAACAGATTCAGTATCTGTAAATGTGTATTATCCCATTCCTTTAATTAATGAAATTATGTAATTTCTTTAAGTATCCATATTTAGAAAAAGAGAGACTGTGTGATCAACTGATACGTACACTTTGTCTGACTGGTAAATAAAGCTCACTTAAAAATATCAGAAATATATACACAATACGCTGAAATTTAATAAAATGAGAAAAAAAAATCATCTAGAACATCAAATAAAAGCCATAGGCGAGTAACCTTCATAATATAAACATATACCTTATTAATGAAAACATATTATCAGTATGAAGTAACACAATTTGAGGAATTAAAATTTTAACATTTAATTGTCCCTTAACGGTGACAAAGAGTAGACAGATATGTTGATATAGAAAGTCATCTTGTATACTAGAGGAACCGTTGAGAGGCCAGACCTAAATTGTAAGAAAACGATTTCGTTTTCTGTTGATCGCTATTCAAGAAGAAAACAAGTTTCCTCATTATGATTTAACTAATTTAAAAGTACATTTAAATTCAGTCTCATATCCAAATGATGATGATCTTAACATAAAAATTAAAAATAAACGTTATGCAATTATATCTTATGTGTACTCGTATCTAAGATTCCAACAAAGCTATTATATGAAAGAATCTCAAGCACTTCCAAATGCACTAAAGTTTAAGATAAAAGTTCCTTTTATCAATAGCGGTCCAATTGATATAGAAATTTAATATGAAACAGTGAGCAAGGACCTCAGCTACTGCATTTTTACTGATGATCGAATAATAGAAAGTCCTGAAAGTCTTATAAATTAAGTAATATGAATGAAGAAATGATTTTAATATACGAGTAAGGTTTCGAATGATTTTCATTACAAAAAGAAGTAGCGGATGTTTTTAACAATAATGAGTATAACAATTTCATTATAAAACCACCATTTGATTTTAAATGTTTATCAATAAAAAAGGAAAGAGAAGCAAAGTGGATAACAAAAAAACTATCATCACCTCAGCTGCACTGCTGAATCAGTTTCATTTCAAAGCGTTTGTCATTTTTTAAAGCTAATGCAAGATGTTCTAAAATATATGAAAAAGGTGAAGAAAAAAGATGATAGTTGGAAAAAATTTTACACCGAAAAATTTCTAACATTGACGAAGAGTTAACGCACTAGGCTACATCAACTTTAAACAAATGGAAATAAAATATATTAAATATTTATACTATAGTTACTACAACTAGAGAGGAATTCAATTTTACTTAAAACAGAAACTCCTCACAAACTTTTAAGAAAATACATCTAAAAATTAAAAGAACGTTTTTTTAATTTCAAATAAAAAAACTATGGAGATATTTCACATCTATACACAAAAGACCTGGCGAATATTTACAACAGCAACAACAGCACATGACAAAAAAAAATTATTTGAACAGGGAGCCCCAGACTTATTTGTATGTACATACATACATACATAAAATCAATTTGTAGATCCATATGTACATATGTACACATATTATCAAATTTCTTACTCATGCTCAAGTATTTATTGGATTTTAACAATCACACTTACATATCTACATCATGAAAACATACAAACCGTTCTCCAAGCTATTGACGCTTGAAGACGAAAGTCGAAGAAGACAAATGTACTTAAATAAACAAACTTATCACAGACCAATCAAACTCTATCGCGCATACACACATACACACAAAAAAAATCACCACGATCGTACACAAGAATTTTGCAAAATCTGAAATTAATATTTATACAAATATAAACAAATTTCTGACCGACAGACTTTAACACTGGACAAATTTAAGCTTGATAAAATATAAAGCAATCTCATCCTCCAATATGAAAAACATACTAGGATTAGGGAAGTTCAGATATATGATAATATTTTCTAGCAAAAAAATTTTCATATGAGAAATAATTTATTTCAACGTACATATAAATACTAGGGTGAGAAAATCACATACACACACACACATACTAAAATTCATCTACGAAAAATTAAACCTATTTCAACAACGCCCCTCCCCTCACAAATCACACTCAGCCTAAAGTTCTTATAGATATACATACACAAAATCACAAGGTAATATACAATCTATCAATCTCAACAACTTAAATCACGATCAGCCTTAAACTCATATAGACATGCATGCACACAAATACGGATACATATACATGAACACCTTCACCTCACCTCTCATTAATCATGATCAGCCTTAAACTCATACAGATATATACACAAATTGCGCGGTTATATTACATGAACACTTCGCCTCTCATAAATCACGATAAGCCTTAAGTTTCCTACAGATATACATACACTAATTCTCGAAGTCACATACAATCGATCACTCTCAACAATTCAAATTACGATCAGCCTTAAACTCGTACAGACATACACGTACAAAAATTCCTACAGACATATAAACACCCAAATTCTTATAGATACATATTACAATAACACCGCCCGCCTACCTCAAATCAAGGACAGCCTTAAACTCCTACATATACATACATACACACACACACATATAGGCACATTATATCTATCTATCACAACAACATCCTCACCCACCTCAAATCACAATCAGCCTTAAACTCCTACGAACATACATATACACAGATTCCCACGGATACGTATTACATGAACACTCTCACCTCACCTTTGATAAATCACAGACAGCCTTAAACTCTTACAGACATACATGTACACAGATTCCCACGGATACATATTACAACAACTCCCCACCCTACACCAGTCGATCTACCGCAAATACATCCCGCCCCTCCACAAGCACAGCTTGGTTTAAATTCCAACAAGGATAAACTTCACCGAATTCCCGCGGTTACATATTACAAAACACCCTCACCTACCCAAATCACGGTCAGCCTTAAGGTCTCACAATCTAGATAAACCCCGTCCTCTACCAATCACAGCCAGACTTCAATTCCTACAGCTAGACACACCCCGCCCTCCACCAATCACAGCCAGACTTCAATTCCTACAGCTAGACACACCCACAAATTTTCCGTCGGCATTAGGAAAAATTATTTCCATGATTTTCCCGTCGGCATTTGAAAAAAATAAACATGTTTTCCCGTCGGCATTTGAAAAAAAATAAAGATGTTATCCCGTCGGCATTAGAAAATCATATACATATAAAAGCTTCAAACCTTTAAACCCCCTTAATGTATACCCACAAACATACATACATATAAATTCCCACGGTCATAAAAAACCTGACTTATTGAACCGCCCTCGTATGTAGTAATAAAAAAACTCCTTATATAAATAAAAAACAGTTAATGTAAACAAAAAACACTTAATGTAAACCAAAAATCGGACGGACTTATTGAACCACCCTCGTAGGTATCAAATTTCACAAATTTCCAAGAATTTTAAAATTTTCAAATTTTAATTACCCAAATTGAACAATTTCAGCCCACAATTTAACAATTTTAATTGCGGCAGAACCCCCATTCTTCTACTACTCGCGCGTTTTTATTTTATCTTTCATTATATTTCTTTTATCATCAGAAAAGCTAAGTGCTATTTTATGTAGTTTTTGGGTATATAGTTGATGTGTTTTAGATCTAAACAAAAAAATTTCATCCGAGATAATTTTGGATTCGAATAAGCAACTGTTGTAATCATTAATGGACAACTTTTTAATTACAGACTTTTTGACCCCTTTTGATTTTTTAACAGCTACCGAGCGAAGAGTCGACAGAGAATACATTTTTGCTCTTAAACCAACAAACTCTGTCATTATATCCCCATTGTTTTCATATTTCATCATTCCCAAAACCTTCTTCTTAACTTTAAGTAAATAATTTAAATAAATATCTGTACAATCTTCAACAATTTTTTTGATAAATATATTCGCCGAATATTCACCAAAATAATGTCTATATAAATTATTTTCTCTCTTGAAACTACAATTAATAAAATAATAGATGTACAAGCATGATGTTTCTGTACGTTTGTGGTGCTTTTACTTACAGCATTATCAACTTTTTCTAAAATAGACTCAAAGTCCGCGTAGATTACAAATGGTACATCTAACTGTTTGTAGTAGTTCTTAAACTTGATAATAGATTCATCTTCTGGCATTCTGATGACTTTTTTCCCACAAACATTTTTATGAGGATTATACACATAATCATCATGTGTATGATATAGGCAGGTGTTGCATATCATGATCTTATTTCTGTGTGATGTTATGTTGGAACGAAGGAGTCTGAAGAAAATCTAGAAAATACCAATACGATATAAATAAATATAACAATAAGAAGTAACTTTTTAAATAGAGATGAAAGCAGATTTTTCATAAATGCACAAATGAAACTTACTTTGATATATCCTTGATGAGTACATAGTGGAAGTTTTCATTGGACTGGAGCAATAAGAGATTAATATGAATGTGTTTTTCTCCTTTTGTTATGTAGTATGGTCCTATAAGCGATGTGCCATTATGGCCAAATACATTGATGGTCAGATCATTTTGATTTTCGAATTGTTTTATCTGCTTCAATGGGAGTGGAAACTCTAGGCCTTCAAAATTTAACACAATTGCTCCTAAATTAATATTCTCATCAGAAATGTTTGTTATATTATAGTTTTAAAGTTTTTCCGTTGTTTAGGATTCAGACCGCTATTTTTGTACAAAGCCGCAATGAGACACCATTTAAAGCAATAAATATCATTGTTCTCGATATTTATGCATGCACGTTTCATTGCAATATTTTTTAGGAGAGGGATAAAGCTCGATCCTCTTATTATGGACGCCTTGTTTATATTAACTTCAAGGGAATTTATTGAAATCAATGTCCATCCGCTATCCCTCTCTTGAAACTCTTCCATTTTGGCTCTTAGCTCATCGGTCTGTTTCTTGTATATAGCCTCTATGTCATCAGACAAAGTCACCAACATCATCTTTGAGATGTGCACAAATTGGCTAATAGTCATCTCATCATTTACCATCTTCATATAATCACATGTGAGCTCCATATTAAATTTAAATATAGTATGTATCCTACTACGTTCATTAAGTTTTTTTACTATGGAGCTCTTTGCAGATGCGAGAAACTCCTCCGGAAACAAGACGCCCACATTTTTGTTGAGGAGAATATATGTCTCGATCCTCCCATTGAAGTTACTTATTCTTCTAGTGAGAAAATCGCTGATCCTTTCTTGCTGACAGCTGTTTTTGTGTTTTATGGTTCTGACGTGAGCCATACAACCATTTGATGAAATCATCTCATCACAATCCTCACAATATTTGTTGTTAATATTTAGCTTACTAATTCCCAACATAGCCTTCGACTGGCTAGCATAAGTGTGTGTTTCTATATGCTCATTTACTTTTGTTTGAGTCATAAAGACTTTATTGCATATGGGACAACTTCCGGTATTCATTTTATTTAATTATTTTTATTATTTATTTATTTGTTTATAATTTATTTAATTATTTTATTTATAAACAATTTATTTAATTATTTTATTTATAAACAATTTATATAATTATTTTTTATTCACTATAAATTTGTTTAACAAACAATAATTAGTTTTAGCACTTTTGTAGTTTTTTTTGTTTGTTTTCAAACACTTTAAAAATTTGGTTTGGAACATAGGTGGTGAATTGTTGAGATATCAAAGTATTACTGATGACAATCTACATTATTTTTTCTACTTATATACGTTACATGATAATCGCATAGTTCTCATCAAATCTAATTTCTCTGATGGTATTACGACATATGATGAAATTCGTATACACACACACACACATACACACATCCCCACAATTCATATGAGAATCGGGGGACGTGAGTGCAGGTCCCACTATAAGTTTTTGTTAAAGTAAAATATACTAAAATAAAAATATAATTACCCCTATTCATAAAATTCTGCTTGTCAACGTGATGGGACTTAAAATATTTAATATCTGAAATGCACTTGTACATATAAAACCTATGCCAACACAATATTTTTCTATCTCCATAAGAATAGCAATGTCAATATTATAGAAAACATATATACACATATATGTAAATATGTCTGAAGAAGTGTTGATGTAATTCACACAAGCAATGATATTCTTCAAAGCAAAAATAGATACGATCACATACATTAATCCAACAACATAAACATGCATACATACATTACCAAACGCATTCCCTATCCCCCTCCATTCCAAACATCTATCAGGGTTGCCACTATCTACAGCTTTTATATTATTTCCCCAGAGACCCCAAAAATAAATGTATACATACAATAATAATCATACATACATACGCAAAGCAACGAAAACTCAGAGGAGCAAACCAAAGTCAATCAAATAACAATCACTACATACACACAAATACACAGATCCCTTGTTACTACCCTGCAGTCAGACTGGGACCAAATGCCTTTGTGTCAACACTAAAATTCTAGTGACAATTTTGGTATAATAAGTTTTCTTCTATCCGTCAGTATAAAAGAAAGAGAGAAAACAGATATGACGTATTTGTGGTGGAATTGCCAACAACTTGTCAATATGCATACATTTGTATGTACGTAAATTATAGAAATGACAGTAACTAACTGTCTGGTTGGTATGTCTCCATTTTCCCATAAAAACTAAGTAGTCACTATGTCTAGTCTATGTCTATAGCACGAAGCATTGAATGAGGAATAATTATAGAGTAGTACTAGTTACAAAGTCAAAAGGGAGTCAGTACATTTTCAACATTTCCTACAGGGTATAATGTTTGTCTCTCACTACAACAAAATTAGTGGATACTGGCAAACATGCAAGTAATTACAAAAACGCACACATATGCACACACACATACATACACATATACAAACACTCACAGATTCATCCATAAATCCACTGTAAGCACAAAGTTTCTCTACAACACAACAAAAGCTGTACACACAAGTATGTATATAAAGGGTGTTTTTTTAGAGGTATAGAACTTCGAATTGAAATAAAACACAAGAAAATCGTTTTAATGTCCATCAATTTGGCTTTATTGGAAGGATAATTTTATGCCATTAACGTTTAAATATGATTTCGGGCATGTGGCCGCCGCGGCTAGCTCGAATAAAGCCAATTCTACAGGTCCAATTTTCAACCACTTTTTCGAGCATATGGGGCCGTATGTTGGCAATAACGCCACGAATGTTGGCTTCCAAGTCCCCTAACGTTTCTGGTTTGTTGGCGTAGACGAGCGACTTCACATATCTCCAAAGAAAATAATCCAATGGTGTCAAATCACATGATCTTGGTGGCCAATTGACAGGTCCATTCCGCGAAATTATGCGCTCATCGAATGTTTCCTTCAATAAATCGATTGTGACGTGCGCTGTGTGGCATGTAGCGCCATCTTGTTGGAACCACAACTCATCCACATTCATGCCATCCAATTCGGGAACAAAATAGTCGGTTATCATGGCTCTATACCGGTCTCCATTAACGGTAACTGACTCTCCAGCATTATTTCGGAAGAAGTATGACCCAATGACTCCACCAGCCCATAGAGCACACCAAACAGTCAGTTTTTGTGGATGTAATGGCGTCTCAAGGGTCTCATGTGGATTCTCTTCACTCCAAATGCGGCAATTTTGCTTGTTGACGTAGCCATTCAACCAAAAATGAGCCTCATCACTGAACAAAATTTTGCGATGAAAATCAGCATCGAGATCAATCTCATTTTCGGCCCATACACCAAAATCACGACGCATTGCATGGTCTCGCGGCTTTAATTCTTGCACAAGCTGGATCTTGTAATGTCGCAAGCCAAGATCTTTGCGCAAAATCTTCCATAAAGTTGATGGACAAAGCTCCAATTGCTGTGCACGGTGGCGAATCGATTCATTCGGGTCCTCTTCAACACTTTGCTCTACAGCGGCAATTGTTTCTTCGGTGCGCACTGTTCGACGTCTCTGCGGATGCGTATTATCACATAGAGTAAACGTAGTGCGAAAACGATCCATGGTTAACCGAATTAATTGCTCTGATGGACGATTATGTCGACCATAAAATGGACGGAGCTTGCGGTAAACTTCGCGAACTGAACCATTATTTTCGAAATAAATTTGCACGATTTGCAAGCGTTGTTCTTTTGTCAACCTGTTCATGATGAAATGGCAAACCAAACTAAATATTAATCACTTGACAGCTGACAAAATGGCCGCCAGTTAAAAAAGTGATGCCAACTTAAAGTTCTATACCTCAATAAAAAACACCGCATACATATATACATATAAACAGAGAATCAAACTATAACACACACACACATAGCTAAGAAAATCTCAGCATGAATCCCCAAAATCCCCCATATGCAACAGGGTTGCCAGTATTTATCTTTTTTCCCCGGTTTTGAATTCCCAAACTTGGACTATCGTCCCCATTACTAATCTACTGGTACTGTTGATATAAAAATTTAAATTAATTTATTTTTTAATTTAAACGAACTCCAACATTCCTACCTATACATCAGCTTATTGCATCATCCACGACCGCATAATATAATATATATGCTTAAAAGGTCAAGTTCGTAAGATAATGTAAATAAAAAAATAATGGAGATAAAATGCAAGGATTTAAGTCCAATTCAAACATCTTCATTGTAAAGGAAATAGCAATTGATTTTAACAATAAGGAGCATATAAATTTTATTATTAAACCACCTTTAAACTTCAAAGGATTATCATTAGGAAAATAAAGAGAAGCGAATTGGCTAACAAGAAATGTTCATCATCTGAATTGGAATGACGGATTAATATCAAGGAGTGTTGTAAATTTTTAAAATCCAATTTAAAACATTCTTCAATCTATGTTAAAGGTACGGAAAAGAAGAAATGGTTTGAGAAACTCCTTCAACTCAGAGTTTGCAACATCGAGGATATTGGCTGCATCAAGTTTAAGCTAATACATCTTAAATATTAGGAAAATTTTTACTGCAGCTATCACAATTTTGGAGTTTGTGCCTTAAGAAATGCATATTTACTTTATCAAGAAAATATCTAAAAAATTTATTTTAATATTCTATTCTTACATTGTTACAACATATATTTACTACATTTTTTTTAAATAAATATGTAGATGAAAAATATACAAAGTTTTGTTCAATCAATTATTTTGTATATTTATATGGTATGTACAAAAGACAGAGGCAAATGTGAACAAGCGACGATAAATGATACAAAACCTTCCAGTATCACTCACTTGCAACCAGAAGACCACTAGAAGTTTTAAAATATTTATTTAATTTGATGATAAAAAAATCTATTTATACATATTTTACATTTTAATTTCTTAGTCGGGCTTAAGTTCAACAATTTCAATTCTTATTGAATGAAATATTTTTATTAATTAATGTGAGTTTCTAAAGAAGAGAAGAAAAATTAAATTAGACTATAAGCTGGGGGAAATACCGATATTTTTCTGTGCAGCAACGCACGTCATCAGCACCCAAGTCTATCTACTGGAGTAGAGATTATTATTAACATCAGCTATTTAACGCAAATTTTTAATGAAATGGAATATGAGAAATATTGTGTATACAATTATTGATTTACCTTTGGCAAACACATTTGTAAGTACCACTATTCATTTTCTGTTTATCCGTTTTTTTCATTTTCTATTCAGGTGAATATAGTAAATGAAATAAATAAATGGAACACAATAGTTAACGTATTAATGTACGAGTACATACATAGATTTTAATTCAGTTGTTTCTCTTTTTCGGTTCATTAGATTTTTAAATATTTCTCCATTTACACTTCTCACTTTGAAGTACATTTTGTTAAATAAGGACAAGTTTAAAGTTTTTTTCTGATTGGTGGAGATGAATTATTAAGAAATTTTTTGCTATGAGTAAATTTTCTTCATTAATTGTTGCGAGAACTACTTCTAAGGCTTTCGTATGCTATATACAAACACACGTAATAATCTACTTCCATAAGATGGTAAAGTGCTCCTCGTCACAGTGTGTTTCAATTTGTGGCAGAAGCTAATCCATTTATTTAGCACTCTAGTGCAAAGATTAAAAAAACCAGGAAGCAGCAGAAGGGAAAGAAACTCGTTGATTTCATTACAATTTACATCAGCGCGTTTGATTTTTAACCCTAGATAGATAAGGTTATTTTTATGTACGCTAAAGATAACGATACGTCTGAAAGACGTATGATATTTAGCATCTTTTTAAGCTCTTAAAAGGATAAAAAATTGGCATACTTATAATTGAGATCATTTATTTATTGAGTTTTTTATTTGATAGCATAAAAATTTGGCAAGTACAAATAATAATAAAAATAAATAACAAAAAATTCAAAAGGTTCAAAAATTAACATAAAATAATAGCCTTTTTCAAAGGAATCAGAAACAAGTATAACAAAAAATTCAAAAGTATCTTTTTTTGAAATTCATTTAAGTATTTATATATAAAACAAACTTTGTCAGTAAAAGAAACCGTATTTTTGCATCATTACATGCAAGTGTTGCAGACTAGCCTTTTATGTTCTCCACATACAGGTGTTTGACATTTGACACATAAAATTTTCCACATTCTTGGAATTTTCGAAGGACAAAATCCACAATATCTTTTCTTTTCTTCATTATTGTTCAATTCATTTTGGGGTGTATTGTAAACCAAACTTTGAATGTTGTCAGGCAATGATTTCGACAAAGTGGGAGTTTCAAGCCTTATTTGCATCCAAGGTGTTGTTAGAGGCGAGGAAAGTTTCTTCATGTATTCTCTACGACTTAAAGGCATTTGATTAGCAGAAATTATGTTGTGCGAATAAATCACATATGAGTTTATAAACGTCATGTTCAGCATTCCATAAAATATTGCCATTGGCCATCTGCAGGTTTTCCTTGAACATGACATCAGGGAGCACATTTGGTCGTATGTGTCGCCTCCGCCTTTTGTTTAGTTGTAATATAAAATTACGTCTGGCTTTCCTGTTTTATCATCAATGGTGCCTTTTTCATTACAGGAAGAAAGCAAATATACCATTTTAGATGGCTTATGTTTATACGACAACAATGTTAAGGGACCATCGTAACAAAACGTGGTAGTTCCAACTCGACGTGCTCACGAATTTTTTACTTCCTCTGGAATTTTCCGTTTGTTGGATCTTATTGTTCCCATGCCATTGTTAGAAACAATTGAAATAAAATGTCGTTTTATTACCTATAACTATTACGGAAAATAATAAAGCAATTAAGCAAAATATTACACAAAAGATATCAATACGTCTCCGAGACGTATGATTTGTAATTTCTGAGATATAAAATCAACTTACTGCACGAACGCAACCGCCACTAGCAAGCTACTGATAACGACTGAGAATACTGAGCGTAACAACTTTCTCTCATGACAAACGATTGAGATAGAGTACAAAATGAAAAAGATGTACGTCTGTGAGACGTACCTTATCTATCTAGGGTTAATAGCCTTATATATATTTTCTAATTAATTTAACTTTTAAACACTCTAATTTTTTATTTAAAATGGCACACAACACAATTTTTCCAATTCAATGATTCTGACTACACTGACGTCAGCAATACCAGCTGATTTGTGTACATAGTTAACGGACCTACGCAATGCGCTATCTTGTATTCTTTGTTTCATGGACATAGCTTTTCATGCAACAGATTCGATCAGCTGACACATTTACAGTCCTACATTTACAGTCGGGTAATTCTGCCGAAAGTGTTACTATTTGTATGTGTCATAGAAATGGGCAAATGTAAAAAATGTATCGATATATATCGTATCGATATTTTTGAACAGTATCGATACATATTTTTTTTTAACCTCGATATTTCGATATATCGATACTTTTGCTTACAAATTTTGTAAACAGTTCAATAAAAACAATGGCGGTATTCGATGTTTGATGCAAATTGTCTTGCATAAGTGCAAATGCAAAATATCGTACCTTTTCTTTCAAATTCAACAACAAAATACACACACAATCCAAAGAAAAGCTACGATATTTTGTACATATATGTATATACTTAAGTGCATGTAAAATCTTTTCATTGCGAAAATCCCTATGCAACTAATTATTTTAATTTAAAGCAATAGAAAGTAGAATCATTCAGTTCAGCGATTTCTTTAAATATTAACAGCCCTATTTATAAAAATTATTATACAGGGTTTTTAATCCAAATCGAACGGAAATGTGTTTGAATTGTAATGTTAATAACATATAAATTTGAACAGTTTTCTCTTCGAATCCAATTATATAATAATCTTCCAGATTTCCATAAAAAATGTTAAGCCCTTAGAAAGCCTTAGTAATTTTTATAAATAAGGTTGTTAGTCATTGTGTAATGAATGCCCAGTGTTGAACAATTTAAAGTTCACCGTTGCGGAATACGAGAAATATTCATTGGCCATCCATTAAACAAAGATTTAATATTAAAAGAAATCGCGAACAGCTACCTTAAATCTTAATGAACTCCATGAGTACAGAAAACCCAAATTGGTATTGATATCGAAAAAGGAAATAAATTTATCCATAGATTTGTATGTTTCATTTGCATCATAATATCATTTCTAAAAAACTGCATTAATTTCGAATTCACAAGTAGTCGCTTTAAGAAATTTAATACTGTAGGTTCTTAAGGATTCATTAGTCTTTACTTTCGGTTACTGTTCTTTGCTGTGCCGTTCTGTTTCTAAATTTTAATAGTTACTTTTTCTGTAATAAATTATCAGCTGTTTCTGACCAGAACGGTTACAGTTTTCCACTAAAGTGATGAGTTTTACATTGTCCATTGTTATGTTTCAGTATAGTTTTATCGTTTTATAATAAAAATTAAACTGTTTAAATTCTTAAAACACAGTTACAGTTTATTTCGAAATGTTTTTATTTTATTTATTCTGTCACTTACAATTAGCATATTGTAGTAATAGCATAAAACGTAGTACACATTATTATGTTGCTGTGTTTGTTGAAAACAAACAAAAGGGATTTTCCCTCATCAGAACACTGGCCGCGCTGGTATTCTGGCGTATTGCTCCGGCTAGAGCTCGCCGTCTTGGGGTGGTTCTTGCCAGTCAGTCTAAGTGTTCCAGCGGCTACAATAAATAAAAAAATACCAGCATTGATGTGTCAGCTGTTCGACACTAAATTAAACTTGTAATTAGGAGCCCGAAACAGGTATCCATCAGCTCACTTTCCAGTAAAAATGAGAACACAACAAATTCCTCTGGCTGTTGACTGCCAGGACTTACAACCCTCCCTCTTTTGAGACAACTCACATGGCCTAACCATGACATCGTACATCAAAATTATTTTTCTTTGGATGTCCCGCACATACACTTGCTTCTTCTTACTTACCCCTCTTTCTTACAGCACCTTGAGCTATTTAGGCTTCCATATTAGTAAAAATGTGATTTTCAGGAAAACGTTAGAAATTCATGTTTTTTTTTTATTTTGATTCCCGCAGGGTATTTCATTTACATGTGTGAAATAAAAACTTTAACACTACTAATATATTGGTATTGCAAAAACTTAAAGAAGTCTACTAGTTTAGGTTTTTGTTATTTCATACAAACGTTTTTCATGATGTTGCATTCAAAATTTCAGATATTAAATTTTACTTGACTTATCTGACAAATTTTTAGTTAAGATGTACTTTCTTTTGGTTACTTATTTTTTTATCTTATTTAAGCACAGAAACTTTTTTCGTTTTATTCTATTTCTAACAATTTAAAATTGACTTATCAGGTAAGTACTAATAAAGTTCGTTCAAGTGAATTAGCTTATTCAATATTACAATCATAGGGGTTTTTCAGGTTTTTTTTTTAATTGGCATGTCAGGTAAGTTTTCAAAAGGTTTTAGCAGGTAATTTTGGTTATGTAACATTATAAATCTTTTCTTTTCATGTTTCTGCATTGGAAGGTCAGGTAAGTTTTCAAAAGGTTCTAGCAGGTAAGTTTGTTTAAGGTCCACTATTTACGTCTCCCACTGTAAGTCCGACAAAATTTCAAATATGAGCACATATGTATATATTACACCTTTTAGCCGTTTCATCAAGGAATACACTTGAATACTTATTCTTTTTCCTTTTCGCGTAAAAATTTTTGAACGAAACCCTACTAGGGACTGAGCTCACTCCTTAGGGGACCGCGCACTCTTTTAAAAAACTCAAGAGGTCTCACTAAGCGTAAAATAAAGGTGTGTTCCCTAATGGCACTTTTAAAGTATATATATATATATATATATATATATAAATATATATAAATAAATATGTAAATAACTATGTAAAAATAAATTCAATGTAATAATTAGTTGAGATATCGTCAGTCGTTTTGTCTAGCACCCCAGGAGCGGAGGTGCTTGCCGATGTGACCTCTCCTTCGTTGAGAGTGGTGGTGATGAAACTACTGGCGTTGCTGTTGCACTGGTCTGACTTTTTGCGGTGTTTTGCTTCGTTGGTTTCCTGTCCCTTTTGCTGTTGTCTTACTAGGTGGCTTTTCGTTTTCTTTGTCTGATGCCGGGAGTGATGCTTCTTGATTTGAGTCACGTCTTTCACAGATCGGTGGGCTATTTTCTATTTATTTCACTATTACTTCTTTTTGTTCGGTATTTATTGGCACGCACTTCAACCTTGTTATTTACTCGTGGACAAATTCTAGGAAGGCACCAGTTTAACTTTAGGCATGTCTATCGTTCACACGTATGTACATACATATGTACATATATGTACATATAGAAATTTGGTTTAGTGTTTTTATGTTTCCCAGCTTAAATGTTTTTATTTATTTTAATTGTTGAATATTTTTTTCTTTTTTGTAAGTTTGTATTGTTAGTTAGTTTAAAGAGTTTTAGGTAAAATTTTCTTTTGATTTCCACTATAAAAGGTTTTAATTTGTTCACATTCGTTCGGTAATTTTACATATTTTCTTATTACACGTAATTTCAAATTGTACAGATAGCTTTAATTTATTCTATGTATAGTGTAAATAACTTGAAACATAGCTTTTCTTTTCTTTTTTCTAAATTTGCCCGATCGAGCATGCCACTTCAACAATTTTACTTTTACCAGCAGCGCCATCTTACAAAACTTGTCCTTTTATATACCCGAGATTCACTCGCCATGTTTTTCTTTTTTCGATCATTCTGGAATCGCCCTCATTCTACCAGTTTTTTTTCTTCTTTTCCACCCACTCGCCATAATCAAATGTCAAAAATACTACTATTTTTTACAACTATCAAAATCTAAATCAACCGCTGTTATCTTTAAGCGATATTAACACTAGCAGGGTGCACACGACAAAACCCAACCATTCCCATTGCTTTGCCATAGACATGGGAATGGGTGAGAAATGTGAGCACATAGGTACCCCTCAATTTAAGTGGGTAAAACAAATTAAAAGATGAGTGTGCATATAGTCTGTCTGTACGCCTATTTACAGTTTTCTTTACAGGTTTAGTTGTTGACCCTACAGCTCACTTAAGTCCATGTCAATTTGTGGCCTATTATCTCTGTTCATGCCCTGTACTAGAGAAACGTAGTGGTATCAGATAAGTGCTACGGTGCCAAAGGGTATTATGTAGTTGTGCTAGACTAACAAGACATGAGACGGGATTATTGTTTGTCCTGTTCCTGACAAACTACCACGCCGATGACCTTGCCGCCGACACTTGGCCGTGCCTACGATTCTTACTATCGAGCTAATAAATTAAATATATTGTATGAACTATAATTTATGCCAAACAAATAGTAGGTAAAACGTGTTATTTTATTTTGGATACTGGAAAAATAAGGTGCCTCGCTTCAGATGGTATTTAGTACAGAAATAGAAAAAAAATTTTCAATTACGATTGTTTTCATTTCGAAATAATGTAGATTATTTATAGGATATCAGTTTTATACTGTATATCATAAGATAAGGCAAATTTTATTATGAATACGCGCTCGTGTGTACATACTAAAATTCATGTTATTGTGGTATCTCAGATCATTTTCGAGCAGATCGCCGCAACGGGGAACGTTCTGGGAATAGTATATTTACTGAAAGTCCATCTTACTTCCCAACTTTGTTATCCACCACAAATATGCGATGAGTTTTGAATTCCCAGTTATACAAATTTGAATATTTAAATATTGCTTTAAACCCAAATCTAGTATCACGAAACCATATTTTCAGGTGTATAGGTACTATGCGAGTAGGTATATTGGAATATAGAAAAAAAATGAAGCGAATAACGATGGAAGTGAAATTCCATTTAACGTATACCTGGTAAGATTTCATCTTGATTAATCGGTACTCAAAAAGATATTGGCATCCACTGGGACTAAGACCACCAAAGATGCAAACTACTGTTTTAAATCTTTGGCGTGAAATACTCCCAGTGATTTACCCTGTACTTCTTCAATTTCATAAAGACTCCTTCCAATTGGATTCACTATACGACATTTATAAAATTTTCGAGCAAGTTTCGCGTTAAATCCGTTTTTAAAATCGCTTTGCTGAAAGTTCCGGCGGTAGACTTCCTGCTCCGGCACAAATTTCACTTCGCGACACCTGTGCCCATGTTCTGTAACTTTGGCGAGAACTTCTTTCGTCGAAAAGATGTGAAACAAAATATTCCATCGTTTCTCGAAAAGTGAGAAAAAAGTGTGTCTGTAAGTCATGTCGAAAACCGTCAAAAGTGATTACGTCGTTACGTTAGAAATGTCAAAATGTAATAGTCGAAACCGACGTGACATCGCAGACGTTGTGAACGCTTATCACAAATGTCGTGGACGGCGACCAAAATTTACTAAAATTGAAAAATTTTCAACGAGGGCGGCGAAAATATAACAGACGGCTGTACGAAATAATGTATAGTGCGACTTTAATGTTTGTTGTTTAGAATATGTTTATTGTTTACTACATATTTTCCAATAATACAAAAAATAAAAATAGCTTTGTGGTGTAATTAAGTGATTGTTAAAACAAAATTGTTGAAGTGGTGCATATAAAGAGTTAATGCCATCAAATTGTCTTCTTGCGAAGACATATACTACATAGTCTACCAATTTATCTTTTTGTTGCTTAGAAATTCGCATAGTTTTCTAAAATTATAAAAGAAAAATTGTTAATAATGAAAAAAATCACTTTAAAAAAACAAAATACTAACATTTTCCGTGTTATTATCCATCGCACTTGGGTTTTAATATATTTTTTATTTTTGAATTAATTTCTCACCGAGTTTTTATTTGTGAGTGAATTTGACAGTTCAAAGCGGGAACTTTTCTCGCAAAAATTTTACAGACACACTTTTTCTGTAAATTGGCGAATAATTTCTTTACGTGACAGCTGTTACTCGCCAAAAAAAGTTACAGACACAGTTTAATGAGAAAAGCAGCTGTTTGTTTCAATTTATTGCATTTTTGTTTCATTTCACACATTTCAAGCGAAAACTTTCTCGACACGGGAGTTACAGAACATGGGTACTGGTATTGTACACTTTTTCACTTTTGACGTAAGCTTTATGCAGCATGTCGCGTATCTTTAGTCGGATCATTGGCATTTTTTCTGGTTTTTCTACACAGTTCAACTCTGGATCGTTTAAGCTTTGGAGCTTTCGGGCTAATTTGTAGACGCTACCATGGCCGATTACGTTCATGCCGAAAAGTGCGAAATAAGGCGTTACGCCTATTGACGTTTGTACTGACGACCTAAGGGAGTATTCAATTTCTGACAAGTGTCTGTCCCACTCAGAGTGGTCCTCTTGTAAATACGAGCGTATGGCCGACAGAATAGATTGATTTACGCGTTCAGACGCATTTGCTTGCGGCGAATGTATTGCGGTACGTACATGCTTAATCCCAAAGTTCTTCATTAAGACTGAGAATTCTTTACTGAGAAATTGCTTTCCATTGTCTGATACCACAGTCTCAGGGGTACCGAATTTGTGGAACACCGCTGTAATTAGAAATTTTACAATGCCTTTGGCGTTGGCTTTGGGTAAGGCCTTAAGCAACACAAATTTGGTCAAATGGTCTAAAACAATGAATATAAAGCAATTTCCATTTTTGGACCTCGGGTACGGACCCAGAAAATCAACGAAAATACGTTGAAACGGACGTTCACTTATCGATTCTGCGCCCATAGGCGACCTTAGTACTACGTTGGTGGGTTTAGTCTCTTTACATACTTGACAGTTCGATACAAAATCACGAATTTGGGCGTTTTGATTTGGCCAGTAAAAATACTCCTTTACTCTTCGGAGAGTTTTACCAACGCCTCCGTGAGATGCTTGCGGTGGGTTGTGTGATTTGTCTATGATTGTCTTTGTCAATTCCTGAGGAACCCATAGTTTCCATGCAAAGTCCTCGTTCAAGACCACACCATCATAAGGTCGTACTCTCTTGTCGACAAAACCCTCAACCACTTTCAAGTCAGGCAAATTTCCAGATTTTTCTATTGTTGAAATAAGTTCTAAATAGTTGTCCGACTTGAATGCGTTTGAGTCGAGATCGATCAATCCTGCTACATCTACACAGACTTCTGGCATTTCATATCGTGATAGGGTATCGGGTACTACATTTTGCTTCCCCTGCCTATGTTCTATGGTGAAATCATAAGCTTGTAGATGTAAACTCCACCGAGCTAACCGGTCACTTAAGTCTTTATACGACATAAGCCATTTTAGACTGCTGTGGTCAGTTATCACGGAGAAGTGCATAAGCTCTATATAGGGCCTAAACTTTTTAATCGCCAAGACAACTGTCAAACACTCTCGTGCAGTAACCGAATAATTTCTCTGCGCCGATGTTAATTTATGGAAATAATATGCTATTGGGTGTTCGCCCTCAGAATCATCCTTCTGAAAAAGCACAGCCCCAATGCCTACATCTGACGCGTCACACTGAACGTAGAAATGTTTGTTGAAGTCTGGGTGATTAAGAAGTGGACTTGTTGTGAGAGCGTTCTTGAGGCGATCAAATGCAGACTTAGCTTCCACTGTAAACTGGAATTGTTTACCCTTTTTCAATGTTTTGAAGATTGGAGCCCAATAGTGGCATAGTTTGGTATAATTTCCTATACCAACCTGTAGCCCCCATAAAACTCCTCACTTGTTTCGCAGTCTTAGGGTAATCAAGGCGAGTAATTGTGTCTACTTTGTCCGGATCGGGTTTCATTTTGCCACCGCCTACTATGTTACCTAGATATCTTAGCTCTTTGAAACAGAATTTAGATTTTGCCACATTGATTGTCAGCCCTGCTTTTGCCAAACTAACAGATACTTGTTCCAGCAACTCCAGGTGTATCTCGAATTCTGGAGATACTATCAAAAGGTCATTTAGATAGACAAAAACTATATCACAAAGTGTCGCAGGGATCACTTTATCCATTAAACGGCATAACCTCTGGGCTGCGTTACACAACCCGAAAGGCATAACCGTAAAATGATAAAGTGGTCGCCCAGGTACCGTGAATGCAGTTTCCTCTTTACTAGACGGCTCTAGTGGAATCTGCGAGAATGCGTCTTTTAAATCGACACTAGTAGATTAGTAATAGCGGAGATAGTCCAAGTTTGGGAATTCAAAACCGGGAAAAAACAAAACTTTTGGCAACCCTGTTACGAATAAGGGGATTTTGGGCATTTGAGATTTCGTTAGGCTGGTTGTGTGTGTGTGTGTGAGTTTGATTCTTTATTTATGTGTATGTTTGTATACTTGTGTGCACAGCTTTTGTTGTTATTGTAGAGAAACGTTGTGCTTACAGCGGATGGATATATAAATGGATGTTTGTATGTGTGTATGACAGTGTGTGTGTGTGTATGAGTATGTGTGTGGGTGTGTGTGTATTTACATGTTTGTTTGATGGTGTCCGATACTTTTGTTGTACTGGCAGACAATCATTATTATATCCAGTAGGAAATGTTGATGGTGAAAATATGCTGACTAGCTTTTCACTTTCACTTGTCACCAGTACTACCAGTCATTGAAAATCTACTAGTAACACTAAAACAATTGATTAGGTAGTGACTACGTAGTTCTTATGCGGTCATGAGACATACCAACCAGACAGTTAGTTACTAGTACATTTATATAATTTACGTACATACAAATGTATGTATATTGACAAGTTATTGACAATTCCACCACAAATACACCATATCTGTTTTTTCTCCTTCTTTTATACTGACGGATAGAAGAAAACTTATTATACCAAATTGTTACTAGAATTTTAGTGTTGACGCAAAGACACTTGCTCCCAGTCTGACTGTAGGGTAGTGACAAGGGATCTGTGTATTTGTGTGTATGTAGTGATTGTTATTTGATAGACTTTGGTTTGCTCTTTTGAGTTGTCGTTGCTATGCGTATGTAGGGTTATTGTATGTATGCATTTATGTTTGCGATCTCTGGGGAAATAATCTAATAGCTGCAGAGAGTGGCAACCCTGTTGGAAGTGGACAGGGAATGTATTTGATAATGTATGTATATGTTGCTGGATTCATGTATGTGATCGTATCTATTTTTGCTTTGAAGAATATCATTGCTTGTGTGAATTACATCAACACTTTTTCATGCATATTTACAAATTAATGTATATATGTTTTCAATGCTATTGACGTTGCTATTCTTATGGAGATAGAAAATATTGTGTTTACATAGGTTTTATATCTACAAGTGAATTTCAGATATTAAATGTTTTGAGTCCAATCAGGTTGATAAGAAGAGCTTTTGAAAAGGGGTAATGATATGTTTATTTCAGTATATTTTACTTTAATGTAACAATTATAAGAAATAGGTTTTGGAGAAATACAGCAAAAACTTATAGAAGCTTTCACATGGCCCGATTTTTCTCGTACCTTTATATTGCAAACTGATGCTAGCGATTTTGTTCTGGATGTTGCTGTGTATATGAATTTCATCATATATCGTAATACCAACAGAGAATTGTGGAAATGTGTATGTGCGTGTGTATGTATATATATATATGTGTGTGTGTGTGTGTGTGTGTGTGTATATGAATTTCATCATATGTCGTAATAAATTAGATTCGATGACTACTACGCGATTCTCATATAATGTATATAAGTAGAAGAAATAATGTAGATTGTCATCAGTTACTTTGATATCTCAATAAGTCACAACCTATTTTCCAAACCAAATTTTTAAAGTGTTTGAAAACAATAAAAAAAAAACTACAAAAGTGTTAAAACTAATTATTGTTTGATAAACAAGTTTATAGTGTATAAAAAATAATTAAATAAATTGTTTATAACTAAAATAAATTGCTTATAAATAAAATAATTAAATAAATTGTTTATAAATAAAATAATTTAATTAATTAATAAACAAATAAATAATTAAATAAAATGAATACCGCAAGTTGTACCATCTGCAATAAAGTCTTTATGACTCAAACAAAACTAAATCAGCATATGGAAACGCACTCATATGCTAACCAATCGATGGCTATGCTTGGAACTAGTAAGCTAAGTCTTCAAAACAAATATTGTGAGGATTGTGATGAGATGATCCCATTAATTGGTTATATGGCTCATGTCAGAACCACAAAACATAAAAACAGTTGTCAGCAAGAACGGATTGGAGATTTTCTCACTAAAAGAGTAAGTAACTTCAATGGGAGGATCGAGACATATATTTTCCTCAACAAAAATGTGGGCGTCTTGTTTCCGGAGGAGTTTCTCGCATCTGCAAAGAGCTCCATAGTACAACAACTCAATGAACGTAGTAGGATACATACTACATTTAAATTTAATATGGAGCTCAAATGTGATTATATGAAGATGGTGAATGGTGAGATGAATGTTTCCCAACTTGTACATATTTCGAAAATGATGTTGGTGACTTTGTCTGATGACATAGAGGATATGTGCAAGAAACAAGCCGAGGAGCTAAGAGCCAAAATGGAAGAGAGGGATAGCGGATGGACATTGATTTCAATAAATTCCCTTGAAGTTAATATAAACAAGGCGTCCATAATAAGAGGATCGAGCTTTATCCCTCTTCCAAAAAATATTGCAATGAAACGTGCATGCATAAATATCGAGAACAATGATATTTATTGCTTTAAATGGTGTCTCATTGCGGTTTTGTACACAAATAGCGGTCTGAATCCTAAACAACGGAAAAACTTTAAAAATTACAATATTACAAATATTTCTGATGAGAATATTAATACAGGGGAAATTGTATTAAATTTTAAAGACCTAGAGTTTCCACTCCCATTGAAGCAGATAAAACAATTCGAGAATCAAAATGATGTGAGCATAAACGTATTTGGTCATAATGGAACATCACTTATAGGACCATACTATGTAACGAAAGGAGAAAAACACATTCATATTAATCTCTTATTGCTCCAGTCCAATGAAAACTACCACTATGTACTCATCAAGGATATATCAAAGTAAGTTTCATTTGTGCATTTATGAAAAATCTGCTTTCATCTCTATTTAAAAAGTTACTTCCTATTGTTATATTTATTTATATCGTGTTGGTATTTTCTATATTTTCTTCAGACTCCTTCGTTCCAGCATAACATCACACAGAAGTAAGATCATGATATGTAACACCTGCCTATATCATACACATGATGATTATGTGTATAATCATCATAAAAATGTTTGTGTGAAAAAAGTCATCAGAATGCCAGAAGATGAATCTATTATCAAGTTTAAGAACTACTACAAACAGTTAGATGTACCATTCGTAATCTACGCGGACTTTGAGTATATTTTACAAAAAGTTGATAATGCTGTAAGTAAAAGTACCACAAATGTACAGAAACATCATGCTTGTGCATTCGGTTATTTTATTAATTGTAGTTTCAAGAGAGAAAATAATTTATATAGACATTATTTTGGTGAAGATTCGGCGAATATATTTATCAAAAAAATTGTTGAAGATTGTACAGATATTTATTTAAATTATTTACTTAAAGTTAAGAAAATGTTCATAACCCCAATAGAAATAGCTCAATATAATAATGCAAAAAATTGTCATATATGTAAGAAAATATTAAATAACGATAAAGTTAGAGATCATTGTCATCTTACGGGCAATTATCGTGGGGCAGCTCATAGCGACTGTAATTTGAATTATAAAACACCTCAGTTTATACCGGTTATCTTGCATAATCTTTCCGCATATGATATACACCTATTTTTCAAAGAACTTTCTTCTATAAAATATTCTACAATAAAAGTGATTCCCCAGAACACAGAGAGTTATATTTCTCTTTCAATTTTCATCAGATTAGATCAAAAATATGGATTCGAAATAAGATTTATAGACTCGTTTAGATTTATGGCTTCGAGTTTAGATACGTTAGCGAAAAATCTTGATAGCAATGATTTTAATACTATTCGGTCATGTTTCGTTGATGAAGCTCATTTCAACCTGATTAGAAGAAAGGGTGTATTTCCATACTCTTACATGGATTCCATGACTAAGTTTAAGGAAATTAAACTCCCTAGTAGAGTAGAGTTCTTCAATATTCTAACGAATGAAGAATGTGATGTAGTCGAGTATGAACATGCTCAAAAAATATGGAGAGAGTTTAACTGTAAAACCCTCCTTGACTATACTGAACTCTACTTAAAGACAGATGTTCTTCTTCTAACCGACGTGTTTGAAAATTTTAGAAAAATTTGTAGAGATATATACGATTTGGACCCCTGCCACTATTATACAGCAATGCAATGTTGCAATGTTGAAAACCACAGAAGTTTCACTGGAACAGTTTACTGATTCTGAAATGTATATGTTTATGCAAAACGGAATTAGAGGTGGAATGCTCGCAAAGATATTCGAAGGCGAATAACAAATATTTGGAAGATTTTGATACATCAAAACGATCAGAATTTCTTATATATTTAGACGCTAACAACTTGTATGGTTGGGCGATGTTGGAATATCTTCCTTGCGGTGAATTTGAGTGGGTATGTGATACTGATTTTGATGTTAAAAAAATTTCTGATACTGCAGAGTATGGGTACATTTTGGAAGTGGATATAGATTATCCCGATTCAGTGCATGATCTACATAATGATTTGCCATTTTGTCCCCAAAATACAGCCCTGAAGGGATCCAAAATCAAAAAATTAGTTGCAGACTTACACTCAAAAACAAATTACACCATACACTATAGAGTTTTAAAACAAGCCATTTCAAATGGCCTCATGTTAAAACAAATCCATAGAATACTCAGATTTAAGCAATCCCCTTGGCTTAAAAAATATATTGACTTAAACACATTTCATAGGACAAATGCTAAAAATAAGTTTGAAAAAGATTTCTTCAAACTTTTAAACAATGCTGTTTACGGGAAGAGAATGGAAAACATTGAAAAACGTAGGGACATTAGAATTACGTCATCTTGGGAAACGACAAACAGGAATCATTTAGGTCTCAGAGCATTAATTGCGAAACCAAATTTTAAGCAGTTGACAAAATTTTCTGATGATATGTATGCGGTAGAGTTAGAAAAAATGGAACCACTATATGATAAACCCATATATGTTGGTTTCACAGTACTGGAGTTATCGAAGTGGAGAATGTATGACTTCCATTATGGCTTCATGAAGCTTAAATTTGGAGAGAACATTTCTCTCAACTATATGGATACTGACTCATTTATTTATTCAATTAAAACTGATGATTTTTATGATGACATTCGTAATGATATTAGTTTGAATTTTGATACGTCAGAATATCCTATAGATAATCAATTTCGTTTGCCGCTACTCAATAAGAAGGTTTTGGGAATGATGAAAGATGAAAACAATGGGGATATAATGACAGAGTTTGTTGGTTTAAGAGCAAAAATGTATTCTCTGTCGACTCTTCGCTCGGAATCTGTTAAAAAATCAAAAGGGGTCAAAAAGTCTGTAATTAAAAAGTTGTCCATTAATGATTACAAAAGTTGCTTATTCGAATCCAAAATTATCTCGGATGAAATGTTTTTGTTTAAATCTAAAACACATCAACTATATACCCAAAAACTACATAAAATAGCACTTAGCTTTTCTGATGATAAAAGAAATATAATGAAAGATAAAATAAAAACGCGCGCTTGGGGACATTACATAGACCGAAACAATGAAAAAATGGATGTAGAATGGAATGATTCCTAATAAATTGCATGTAAGATGACAACGAGAATTTAATTTTGTACAAATTGTATTTATTTATTAATGTATTTATTTAATTATTTATTAATTTATTTATTATTTACTTATTTGTTTACTAATTTAATTTAATTATTTCTTAACTTATTTATTAATTTATTTATTTTATTCACCCAAAAGCATGTTAAAATTGAATGGTTTAAAACTTGTATCTTTTTACCTATACCTAAATTATTTGTAAATAAAAATAAAATATTAGATTAATGATGTATTTTTCTTTTTATATCTGTATATTTTTATTTATACATAGACTTGAATTTGTATTAGTACTAAGATTTTTCAGAAAAACTTAAATAAAATATTGAAAAAATAATAAAACATGTAAATGGTTTTTATTTCAACTTAAATTTACTAAATAGAAATTTTAACTACAAATGTCTAAATTTTTATATTTTGCTTATCTATTGGCTTTACTTCACTAGATCAAAAAATTTTTCTTTTTGTTTATTTGCTAATTTTTGTTGTTTGTTTTCATATCGCTTCAACATGCACAGTTTTGTTATCTTTGAGTGGTTCTGTTATAGGTTTAAATGTATCTCTTAGTTGTTCACGTATATCTATTTCACCAGTTTTTATACTACGAAGCTTTTTCTTCAAGACATTTCTTGTCAACACCAACTGTTTTAAAATTTTCTCATCCATGTTTAATAATAGTAAATAACAGGTACCAGCTATTAGATCAGGTATTAGCTTATCAGGACCTGGTCTGGTTTTCAGATCAGCTTATTAGGACCTGATCTGGTTTTCAGATGAGCTTATCAGGACCTGATCTGGTTTTCAGATCAGCTTATTAGGACCTGATCTGGTTTTCAGATCAGCTTATCAGGACCTGATCTGGTTTTCAGATCAGCTTATTAGGACCTGGTCTGGTTTTCAGATCAGCTTATCAGGACCTGGTCTGGTTTTCAGATCAGCTTATCTAATTCAGATTGGGTTATCAGTTTACAAGTAGCTGGCCATTTATAACTAAAGTATATTTTTATGAACAGTAGTTTATATAGTTATGAAATAGTCAAATTGCTTTCTGTAGCGACCATCATTTAATTCATTATCTGTGCTTATATTCAAAATTCCATATTTATCCTTCCAACACTTTACAAATTTCTCGAAACTTTTTAAAATTCATATAACTGACTACATGATCCCTATAGACGTGCTTAATATTTTTCTTATCTTACTTAAACATTATAATAACAATTGCATTGGCTCTTATTAAATGCTTACACCCGAATTCATAAAAATTTTAAACAGCATTTCGAATGTTGTTTAAGCAAAATTCACTAAAATTGTATTCGTAATAGAATTTTAGCTTAAAAACGTTTTTTAAACCTTGTATAAACCACCAGATTTTAAAATTGACTACATCCATATTTAAAATAATTTTGAGTTGACCTTATTATAATTTTGCTTCATCTTTATTTACATTTTTAACTTTGCCTGTATGTATGTATGTATGTATGTATGCATGTGTGTATTAGGAATTATGCTATAAGTTTGACACAAGTAGAATGAGTCATCATTCTTCTGTCGCTCCATACAAAAATATACACGTACGAGTACATATGTATGAGTATTATTCTACTTTTCACATGCAACATCAGCAAATATCATAATTGAAATGCTTTAAGCTTCATTAGGAGAAAAAAAACGGTTTCAGTAACGATAAATGTATAATATCCCATTCTTTTAATTATGAAATTAACTTCTTCAGGTATTCATATTTGGCTTGATATAGATAACTTGAGTATAAATATATGTTTTCAAACTTGAGATAGTAGTAGGGAACTGGGCGTACAGCATATATTGAAATTTTAAAGCTTAATTACCCATTACAACGACGAAGGACACCCACAAATTATTACACACCCCAAATCACTGACAGACTCAAATTCCCATAGACAGACAGACAACAAAACATTTTTTCGTAGGCTTTAGAAACAATTAATTTTCACGTTTTTCCCTTCGGCATTACAAAAATATTTATTTGCACGTTTTTCCCATCGGCATGACATAAATATTTTTTTTTCTCACGTTTTTCCTGTCCACATTACGAAAAATAATTTTCATGATTTTCCGCTGGCATTAGGAAAAATCATTTTCATGATTTTCCCGCCGGTATTACAAAAATATTTAACGGACTTATTGAACCACCCTCGTAGGTATCAAATTTCCAAGAATTTTAAAATTTTCAAATTTTAATTACCTAAATTTAACAATTTCAACCACAATTTAACAATTTTAATTGCGGTAGAATGCCCATTTCCCTACTACTATCTCAAGTTTGAAAACATATATTTATACTCAAGTTATCTATATCAAGCCAAATATGAATACCTGAAGAAGTTAATTTCATAATTAAAAGAATGGGATATTATACATTTATCGTTAATGAAACCGTTTTTTTTTCTCCTAATAAAGCTTAAAGCATTTCAATTATGATATTTGCTGATGTTGCATGTGAAAGGTAGAATAATACTCATACATATGTACTCGTACGTGTATATTTTTGTATGGAGCGACAGAAGAATGATGACTCATTCTACTTGTGTCAAACTTATAGCATAATTCCTAATACACACATGCATACATACATACATACATACAGGCAAAGTTAAAAATGTAAATAAAGATGAAGCAAAATTATAACAAGGTCAACTCAAAATTATTTTAAATATGGATGTAGTCAATTTTAAAATCTGGTGGTTTATACAAGGTTTAAAAAACGTTTTTAAGCTAAAATTCTATTACGAATACAATTTTAGTGAATTTTGCTTAAACAACATTCGAAATGTTGTTTAAAATTTTTATGAATTCGGGTGTAAGCATTCAATAAGAGCCAATGCAAATGTTATTATAATGTTTAAGTAAGATAAGAAAAATATTAAGCACGTCTATAGGGATCATGTAGTCAGTTATATGAATTTTAAAAAGTTTCGAGAAATTTGTAAAGTGTTGGAAGGATAAATATGGAATTTTGAATATAAGCACAGATAATGAATTAAATGATGGTCGCTACAGAAAGCAATTGGACTATTTCATAACTATATAAACTACTGTTCATAAAAATATACTTTAGTTATAAATGGCCAGCTACTTGTAAACTGATAACCCAATCTGAATTAGATAAGCTGATCTGAAAACCAGACCAGGTCCTGATAAGCTGATCTGAAAACCAGACCAGGTCCTAATAAGCTGATCTGAAAACCAGATCAGGTCCTGATAAGCTGATCTGAAAACCAGATCAGGTCCTGATAAGCTGATCTGAAAACCAGATCAGGTCCTGATAAGCTGATCTGAAAACCAGACCAGGTCCTAATAAGCTGATCTGAAAACCAGATCAGGTCCTGATAAGCTGATCTGAAAACCAGATCAGGTCCTGATAAGCTCATCTGAAAACCAGATCAGGTCCTAATAAGCTGATCTGAAAACCAGACCAGGTCCTGATAAGCTAATACCTGATCTAATAGCTGATACCTGTTATTTACTATTATTAAACATGGATGAGAAAATTTTAAAACAGTTGGTGTTGACAAGAAATGTCTTGAAGAAAAAGCTTCGTAGTATAAAAACTGGTGAAATAGATACATGTGAGCAATAAAAGATACATTTAAACCTATAACAGAACCACTCAAAGATAACAAAACTGTGCATGTTGAAGCGATATGAAAACAAACAACAAAAATTAGCAAATAAACAAAAAGAAAAATTTTTGATCTAGTGAAGTAAAGTCAATAGATAAGCAAAATATAAAAATTTAGACATTTGTAGTTAAAATTTCTATTTAGTAAATTTAAGTTGAAATAAAAACCATTTACATATTTTATTATTTTTTCAATATTTTATTTAACAGTTTTTCTGAAAAATCTTAGTACTAATACAAATTCAAGTCTATGTATAAATAAAAATATACAGATATAAAAAGAAAAATACATCATTAATCTAATATTTTATTTTTATTTACAAATAATTTAGGTATAGGTAAAAAGATACAAGTTTTAAACCATTCAATTTTAACACGCTTTTGGGTGAATAAAATAAATAAATTAATAAATAAGTTAAGAAATAATTAAATTAAATTAGTAAACAAATAAGTAAATAATAAATAAATTAATAAATAATTAAATAAATACATTAATAAATAAATACAATTTGTACAAAATTAAATTCTCGTTGTCATCTTACATGCAATTTATTAGGAATCATTCCATTCTACATCCATTTTTTCATTGTTTCGGTCTATGTAATGTCCCCAAGCGCGCGTTTTTATTTTATCTTTCATTGTATTTCTTTTATCATCAGAAAAGCTAAGTGCTATTTTATGTAGTTTTTGGGTATATAGTTGATGTGTTTTAGATCTAAACAAAAACATTTCATCCGAGATAATTTTGGATTCGAATAAGCAACTTTTGTAATCATTAATGGACAACTTTTTAATTACAGACTTTTTGACCCCTTTTGATTTTTTAACAGATTCCGAGCGAAGAGTCGACAGAGAATACATTTTTGCTCTTAAACCAACAAACTCTGTCATTATATCCCCATTGTTTTCATCTTTCATCATTCCCAAAACCTTCTTATTGAGTAGCGGCAAACGAAATTGATTATCTATAGGATATTCTGACGTATCAAAATTCAAACTAATATCATTACGAATGTCATCATAAAAATCATCAGTTTTAATTGAATAAATAAATGAGTCAGTATCCATATAGTTGAGAGAAATGTTCTCTCCAAATTTAGGCTTCATGAAGCCATAATGGAAGTCATACATTCTCCACTTCGATAACTCCAGTACTGTGAAACCAACATATATGGGTTTATCATATAATGGTTCCATTTTTTCTAACTCTACCGCATACATATCATCAGAAAATTTTGTCAACTTCTTAAAATTTGGTTTCGCAATTAATGTTCTGAGACCTAAATGATTCCTGTTTGTCGTTTCCCAAGATGACGTAATTCTAATGTCCCTACGTTTTTCAATGTTTTCCATTGTCTTCCCGTAAACAGCATTGTTTAAAAGTTTAAAGAAATCTTTTTCAAAATTATTTTTAGCATTTGTCCTATGAAATGTGTTTAAGTCAATATATTTTTTAAGCCAAGGGGATTGCTTAAATCTGAGTATTCTATGGATTTGTTTTAAGATGATGCCATTTGAAATGGCTTGTTTTAAAATTCTATAGTGTAAGTCTGCAACTAATTTTTTGATTTTGGATCCCCCCAGGGCCTTATTTTGGGGGCAAAATGGCAAATCATTATGTAGATCATGTACTGAATCGGGATAATCTATATCCACTTCCAAAATATACCCATACTCTGCAGTATCAGAAATTTTTTTAACATCAAAATCAGTGTCACATACCCACTCAAATTCACCGCAAGGAAGATATTCCGACATCGCCCAACCATACAAGTTGTTAGCGTCTAAGTATACAAGAAATTCTGATGGTTTTGATGCATCAAAATCTTCCAAATATTTGTTATTCGCCTTCGAATATCTTTGCGAGCATTGAACTAGTCCACCTCTAATTCCGTTTTGCATAAACATATACATTTCGGAATCAGTGAACTGTTCCAGTGAAACTTCTGTGGTTTTCAACATTGCATCCCAAGATAAGCCTGGTGCTGTATAATAGTGGCAGGGGTCCAAATCGTATATATCTCTACAAATTTTTCTAAAATTTTCAAACACGTCGGTTAGAAGAAGAACATCTGTCTTTAAGTAGAGTTCAGTATAGTCAAGGAGGGTTTTACAGTTAAACTCTCTCCATATTTTTTGAGCATGTTCATACTCGACTACATCACATTCTTCATTCGTTAGAATATTGAAGAACTCTACTCTACTAGGGAGTTTAATTTCCTTAAACTTAGTCATGGAATCCATGTAAGAGTATGGAAATACACCCTTTCTTCTAATCAGGTTGAAATGAGCTTCATCAACGAAACATGACCGAATAGTATTAAAATCATTGCTATCAAGATTTTTCGCTAACGTATCTAAACTCGAAGCCATAAATCTAAACGAGTCTATAAATCTTATTTCGAATCCATATTTTTGATCTAATCTGATGAAAATTGAAAGAGAAATATAACTCTCTGTGTTCTGGGGAATCACTTTTATTGTAGAATATTTTATAGAAGAAAGTTCTTTGAAAAATAGGTGTATATCATATGCGGAAAGATTATGCAATATAACCGGTATAAACTGAGGTGTTTTATAATTTAAATTACATTCGCTATGAGCTGCCCCACGATAATTGCCCGTAAGATGACAATGATCTCTAACTTTATCGTTATTTAATATTTTCTTACATATATGACAATTTTTTGCATTATTATATTGAGCTATTTCTATTGGGGTTATGAACATTTTCTTAACTTTAAGTAAATAATTTAAATAAATATCTGTACAATCTTCAACAATTTTTTTGATAAATATATTCGCCGAATCTTCATCAAAATAATGTCTATATAAATTATTTTCTCTCTTAAAACTACAATTAATAAAATAACCGAATGCACAAGCGTGATGTTTCTGTACATTTGTGGTACTTTTACTTATAGCATCATCAACTTTTTCCAAAATAGACTCAAAGTCCGCATAGATTACAAATGGTACATCTAACTGTTTGTAGTAGTTCTTAAACTTGATAATATATTCACCTTCTGGCATTCTGATGACTTTTTTCACACAAACATTTTTATGATGATTATACACATAATCATCATGTGTATGATATAGGCAGGTGTTGCAAGTAGTAGGGAAATAGCGGTTCGGGGCCAATTAAAATTGTTAAATTGTGGCTGAAATTGTTAAATTGTGGGCTGAAATTGTTAAATTGTGGCTGAAATTGTTAAATTTTGGCTGAAATTTTAAAATTCTTGGAAATTTGTTTACATTAGGAGTTTTTTGTTTATATTAACTTTTTTTGTTTATATTAAGTATATGTATGTATGTATGTATGTATGTATGTATGTATGTATGTATGTATGACCGTGGGAACTTGTGCGTGGATAACTTGTCCGAGATAATTTTGGATTCGAATAAGCAACTTTTGTAATCATTAATGGACAACTTTTTAATTACAGACTTTTTGACCCCTTTTGATTTTTTAACAGATTCCGAGCGAAGAGTCGACAGAGAATACATTTTTGCTCTTAAACCAACAAACTCTGTCATTATATCCCCATTGTTTTCATCTTTCATCATTCCCAAAACCTTCTTATTGAGTAGCGGCAAACGAAATTGATTATCTATAGGATATTCTGACGTATCAAAATTCAAACTAATATCATTACGAATGTCATCATAAAAATCATCAGTTTTAATTGAATAAATAAATGAGTCAGTATCCATATAGTTGAGAGAAATGTTCTCTCCAAATTTAGGCTTCATGAAGCCATAATGGAAGTCATACATTCTCCACTTCGATAACTCCAGTACTGTGAAACCAACATATATGGGTTTATCATATAATGGTTCCATTTTTTCTAACTCTACCGCATACATATCATCAGAAAATTTTGTCAACTTCTTAAAATTTGGTTTCGCAATTAATGTTCTGAGACCTAAATGATTCCTGTTTGTCGTTTCCCAAGATGACGTAATTCTAATGTCCCTACGTTTTTCAATGTTTTCCATTGTCTTCCCGTAAACAGCATTGTTTAAAAGTTTAAAGAAATCTTTTTCAAAATTATTTTTAGCATTTGTCCTATGAAATGTGTTTAAGTCAATATATTTTTTAAGCCAAGGGGATTGCTTAAATCTGAGTATTCTATGGATTTGTTTTAAGATGATGCCATTTGAAATGGCTTGTTTTAAAATTCTATAGTGTAAGTCTGCAACTAATTTTTTGATTTTGGATCCCCCCAGGGCCTTATTTTGGGGGCAAAATGGCAAATCATTATGTAGATCATGTACTGAATCGGGATAATCTATATCCACTTCCAAAATATACCCATACTCTGCAGTATCAGAAATTTTTTTAACATCAAAATCAGTGTCACATACCCACTCAAATTCACCGCAAGGAAGATATTCCGACATCGCCCAACCATACAAGTTGTTAGCGTCTAAGTATACAAGAAATTCTGATGGTTTTGATGCATCAAAATCTTCCAAATATTTGTTATTCGCCTTCGAATATCTTTGCGAGCATTGAACTAGTCCACCTCTAATTCCGTTTTGCATAAACATATACATTTCGGAATCAGTGAACTGTTCCAGTGAAACTTCTGTGGTTTTCAACATTGCATCCCAAGATAAGCCTGGTGCTGTATAATAGTGGCAGGGGTCCAAATCGTATATATCTCTACAAATTTTTCTAAAATTTTCAAACACGTCGGTTAGAAGAAGAACATCTGTCTTTAAGTAGAGTTCAGTATAGTCAAGGAGGGTTTTACAGTTAAACTCTCTCCATATTTTTTGAGCATGTTCATACTCGACTACATCACATTCTTCATTCGTTAGAATATTGAAGAACTCTACTCTACTAGGGAGTTTAATTTCCTTAAACTTAGTCATGGAATCCATGTAAGAGTATGGAAATACACCCTTTCTTCTAATCAGGTTGAAATGAGCTTCATCAACGAAACATGACCGAATAGTATTAAAATCATTGCTATCAAGATTTTTCGCTAACGTATCTAAACTCGAAGCCATAAATCTAAACGAGTCTATAAATCTTATTTCGAATCCATATTTTTGATCTAATCTGATGAAAATTGAAAGAGAAATATAACTCTCTGTGTTCTGGGGAATCACTTTTATTGTAGAATATTTTATAGAAGAAAGTTCTTTGAAAAATAGGTGTATATCATATGCGGAAAGATTATGCAATATAACCGGTATAAACTGAGGTGTTTTATAATTTAAATTACATTCGCTATGAGCTGCCCCACGATAATTGCCCGTAAGATGACAATGATCTCTAACTTTATCGTTATTTAATATTTTCTTACATATATGACAATTTTTTGCATTATTATATTGAGCTATTTCTATTGGGGTTATGAACATTTTCTTAACTTTAAGTAAATAATTTAAATAAATATCTGTACAATCTTCAACAATTTTTTTGATAAATATATTCGCCGAATCTTCATCAAAATAATGTCTATATAAATTATTTTCTCTCTTAAAACTACAATTAATAAAATAACCGAATGCACAAGCGTGATGTTTCTGTACATTTGTGGTACTTTTACTTATAGCATCATCAACTTTTTCCAAAATAGACTCAAAGTCCGCATAGATTACAAATGGTACATCTAACTGTTTGTAGTAGTTCTTAAACTTGATAATATATTCACCTTCTGGCATTCTGATGACTTTTTTCACACAAACATTTTTATGATGATTATACACATAATCATCATGTGTATGATATAGGCAGGTGTTGCAAGTAGTAGGGAAATAGCGGTTCGGGGCCAATTAAAATTGTTAAATTGTGGCTGAAATTGTTAAATTGTGGGCTGAAATTGTTAAATTGTGGCTGAAATTGTTAAATTTTGGCTGAAATTTTAAAATTCTTGGAAATTTGTTTACATTAGGAGTTTTTTGTTTATATTAACTTTTTTTGTTTATATTAAGTATATGTATGTATGTATGTATGTATGTATGTATGTATGTATGTATGTATGACCGTGGGAACTTGTGCGTGGAATATTTTGTGGGAATACATTGAGGGGGTTTATAGCTTTAAGATTTTTATATTTGTATGATTTTTCCTAATGCCGACGGGAAAACATCTTTATTTTTTCTAATACCGACGGGAAAGTTATGATTGTTGTTAGACTGTGGAAATTTGTTGATGTCCGTGATTTGGGCAGGTGAGGTTTTTGTAACATGTAACCGTGGGAATTTGCGGGTGTATCTTTAAGGCAGCCTGTGTTTGGTGGGGGCGGGTGTTGTTGTAATATGTATCCGTGGGAATTTGTGTGCGGAATATTTTGTAGGAATATATTAAGGGGTTTATAGGTTTGAGGCTTTTATATGTGTATGATTTCCTGATGCCAACGGGAAAACATGTTTAGTTTTTTCAAATGCCGACGGGAAAATCATGGAATCATGTAGAAATTGAAGTCTGGCTGTGATTGGTAGAGGGTGGGGTGTGTCTAGATTGTGAGACCTTAAGGCTGACCGTGATTTGGGTAGGTGAGGGTGTTTTGTAATATGTAACCATGAGAATTCGGTGACGTATATGCTTGTTGGAATTTAAATCAAGCTGGGCTTCGTGGAGGGGCGGGATGTATTTGCGGGAGATCGACTGGTGGAGGGTGGGGAGTTGTTGTAATATGTATCCGTGGGAATCTGTGTACATGTATGTATGTATGTCTGTAAGAGTTTAAGGCTGTCTGTGATTTATCAAAGGTGAGGTGAGAGTGTTCATGTAATACGTATCCGTGGGAATCTGTGTATATGTATGTTCGTAGGAGTTTAAGGCTGATTCTGATTTGAGGTGGGGGAGGGTGTTGTTGTGATAGATAGATAGAATGTGCCTATGTGTGTGTGTGTGTGTGTGTATGTATGTATATGTAGGAGTTTAAGGCTGTCCTTGATTTGAGGTAGGCGGGCGGTGTTGTTGTAGTATGTATCTATAAGAATTTGGGTGTTTATATGTCTGTAGGAATTTTTGTACATGTATGTCTGTACGAGTTTAAGGCTGATCGTAATTTAAATTGTTGAGATTGATCGATTGTATGTGACTTCGAGAATTAGTGTATGTATATCTGTAGGAAACTTAAGGCTTATCGTGATTTATGAGGGGCGAAGTGTTCATGAAATATATAACAGCGCAATTTGTGTGTATATATGTAGGAGTTTAAGGCTGATCATGATTAATGAGAGGTGAGGTGAAGGTGTTCATGTATATGTATACGTATCTGTGTGCATATATGTATGTCTATATGAGTTTAAGGCTAATCGTGATTTAGGTTGTGAGATTGATAGATTGTATGTTACCTTGAGATTTTGTGTATATATATCTGTAAGAACTTTAGGCTGACTGTGATTTGTGAGGGGAGGGGCGTTGTTGAAATAGGTTTAATTTTTCGTAGATGAATTTTGGTATGTGTGTGTGTGTATGTGATTTTCTCACCCTAGTATTTATATGTACGTTGAAATAAATTATTTCTCATATGAACATTTTTTGCTAGAAAATATTATCATATATCTGAACTTCCCTAATCCTAGTATGTTTTTCATATTGGAGGATGAGATTGCTTTATATTTTATCAAGCTTAAATTTGTCCAGTGTTAAAGTCTGTCGGTCAGAAATTTGTTTATATTTGTATAAATATTAATTTCAGATTTTGCAAAATTCTTGCGTACGATCATGGAGATTTTGTGTGTGTGTATGTGTGTATGCGCGATAGAGTTTGACTGGTCTGTGATAAGTTTGTTTATTTAAGTACATTTGTCTTCTTCGACTTTCGTCTTCAAGCGTCAGTAGCTTGGAGAACGGTTTGTATGTTTTCATGATGTAGATATGTAAGTGTGATTGTTAAAATCCAATAAATACTTGAGCATGGGTAAGAAATTTGAAAATATGTGTACATATGTACATATGGATCTACAAATTGATTTTATGTATGTATGTATGTACATACAAATAAGTCTGGGGCTCCCTGTTTAAATACATTTTTTTTGTCATGTGCTGTTGTTGCTGTTGTAAATATTCGCCTGGTCTTTTGGGTATAGATGTGAAATATCTCGATAGTTTTTTTATTTGAAATTAAAAAAGCGTTCTTTTAATTTTTAGATATATTTACTTAAAAGTTTGTGAGGAGTTTCTGTTTTAAGTAAAATTTAATTCCTCTCTAGTTGTAGTAAATATAGTATAAATATTTAATATATTTTATTTCCATTTGTTTAAAGTTTATGTAGCCTATATAGTCAACGTTAGAAATTTTTCGGTGTAAAATTTTTTCCAACTATCATATTTTTTCTTCACCTTTTTCATATATTTTAGGACATCTTGCATTGGCTTTAAAAAATGATAAACGCTTTGAAATGAAACTGATCCAGCAGTCCAGCTTTTTTTAACCACTTTGCTTCTCTTTCCTTTTTTATTGATAAACATTTAAAATCAAATGGTGATTTTATAATGAAATTGTTATACTCATTATTGCGAAAAACATCCGCTACTTTTTTTTGTAATGAACATCATTCGAAACCTTACTTAATTTATAAGACTTTCAGTACTTTCTATTATTCGATCATTAGTAAAAATGCAGTAGCTGAGGTCATTGCTTACTGTTTCATATTAAATTTCTATATCAATTGAGCCGCTATTGAATAAAAGGAACTTTTATCTTAAACTTTAGTGCATTTGGAAGTGTTTGAGATTCTTTCATATAATAGCTTTGTTGGAATCTTAGATACGAGTACATATAATATAGAATTGTATAACGTTTATTTTTAATTTTTATGTTAAGATCATCATCATTTAGATATGAAACTAAATTTAAATGTACTTTTAAATTAGTTAAATCATAATGAGGAAACTTGTTTTCTTCTTGAATAGCGATCAACAGAAAACAAAATCGTTTTCTTACAATTTAGGTCTGGCCTCTCAACGGTTCCTCTAGTATACAAGATGACTTTCTATGTCAACATATCTGTCTACTCTTTGTCAGCGTTAAGGGACAATTAAATGTTAAAATTTTAATTCCTCAAATTGTGTTACTTCATACTGATAATATATTTTCATTAATAAGGTATATGTTTATCTTATGAAGATTACTCGCCTATGGCTTTTATTTGATGTTCTAGATGATTTTTTTCTCATTTTATTAAATTTCAGCGTATTGTGTATATATTTCTGATATTTTTAAGTGCGCTTTATTTACCTGTCAGACAAAGTGTGATACTCAGTCTCTCTTTTTAATATTTTTTTTTCTTCTTTTAATGTATCACTACTATTTTATCAGATTTTACTACTTGAAAAAGAGAATATTTATATAATTTTTAAACGTATTCATTTATACATATAGGTAAATATATGTATGTATGTATAGAGAAATTACTTTATCTACAAAGAAATACATGTTTAATAATCAACTATTCTAGAAAATCTATCTCAAATAATTCAGTTACCTCCACCATAAATTCACCGTCTGTGTTTTCATAGTGTCAGAAACATTAGAATAACTATGTTTGAGAGAATTTTTACATCGAGTTTTTCTACATGAGGTTTGCTGGTTGACCCCTTGAAGTTATTGTTGACGTAGGCTGGGTTGTATCACATTCAGATGTAATCATTTCTCACTTAAAAAAGGTTCTCATCACCTTCTATCAGGTTTTTATATTTTTCTAACATGCATGTCTTAGCATGCTTTTGTCCTTAGTGACGCAAGCGTCCGAGATGTAGTGGTGTTTCAGTTAAAAATCTATACTATTAGAATTTACAATTTCGCTCTTTTTATTCTTTTACAAAGTAGATACATATTTATGTATTTCATTTAGCATAGAATCATAATATTTCTTTACTTACAAAATTATATGACGTGAGGAATTCTTTTAAATTTGCATGCTTCGGCATGCTTTCAATATTTTTTCTGTAAATTTATTTTATACTCATACAGATACAGATATAAAGTAAGATCTGCTGATATTGCATTTTACAATTTATGTATGCTTCAGCATGATTCCAGTTGATGTCCATATTTATTCAGTAAGTTTGTTTGATACTAATTCATACACATATACATTCTTAAAGATTGGAAATCTAAGTCCAATTTATGTAGTTTGTCTATATTTTCTAAAGATTTGATAGCTATAGAAATGAATAGAGTGAAGATCTATTATAATAGCCCATGAGCATATTTTAAAATTTCGCTTGCTAGAGCTTTCGAAATGGAAAATGTACAATTTTCACTATAAAAAGTGATAATATTATGTGTTACTGAATATTAATTTATTTTGAACGCTTAAGTTTTCACAATATTTCATACAGGCCAACAAGTTTAGAGAACTTCCAGTATATTAAGTTAATTATCTTTCTTAAGATCTATCATTCCTAATCATTCCTTCAAAAATACAAACCAAACTAGATTTTTCCTGTTTAATTATATATTTTACTTTCATTAAATTTCAATATTTTGTTCATCTTCAAATTATTATATTTAGCAGCTTTTTCTCATTTGTTAAGTTAACTTTAATCGGAAACATTTAAATAGTGAGATGAACTTTTATATTGTATACGAGTACATTAAGTAATTCTTTGTATATTTCAATACACTTATATGAACCATCATCACATAATTCCTTTGGATGATCTATTAAATCATTCTACTATTGATGCTTTCATATTAAGTAATATTTAATATTCTACTTATGCATGAATTTTCCAATGTCTATTAAAAGATTCTTGGATGACTGGATGATTGTAATCCATTTGTAAGTTTTTTGGTACTCGTAACATTTCAAAAATATTTACACAGCCTAGGTTTTTTCTTTCGAGTGCAACTTTTATTTTCAACGGTATTGACCATAGAAACTTTGTGAATGAATCATTTACAGTCTACAATAATCAATAATTTCTATTTTCTGTAGAATAGTTTCCCATTTCAGCTAAATCAGCTCCATAAAAGATCAACTATTCCTTTCATTACATATCTACAATGCACAAACAATTTTCGAGATTTAGTATAGAGTTCGATTACTAAATTTCTTTTTGAAGACATTAAGTTGTTTTACAGATTTTTTGGAGAGTGTTGTGATCTACTTGATGCACTTTCAGCTATTTATACTATCATGTAGTTAATTTTCCAATCTATAAATTTTATTGTTCAGCTGTTCAATTTGTTTTTTCAAAAGATGATTTAATTTTTAGTATGTGTTTTTTCAATTTTATAACTATCTTCTATCTCTAATTGTATTTCACGTTGTACTCCATCAATTTGCATTTTAATATATTCTTGAATTATATTAATTCCTTAAGCTGTATTATTAATTTGTCCTATAGTTTATCGTTTTGAGTTTCCAGAAACAATTTACTGATAACATCATTCTCCGTCAGTGAATGATGATGATTCTCTATCCATGTATTAGTAGAAATTACATATTTTATATAGTTTTCAAAATAAAATTTCTCATAGTATTTCCATGTTTTATTATCATTCATTAAAGAAAATAAAGCTACTATTAGAGCCTATATTTGACCATCAACTTGTATTTTATCTTCATTTAGTTTTAGGTTACTATCACCAAACTTCCATTCATTATTCAAATCTTAATGTGGGCCATAGTTTGTATCTAATTCAATTCTTCCTTCCAAGACTGATAAATGAGTATAAGTGTCTTCAGAATTGGAAGTCTATGAGTAAAAATCATCTTCATCATCCTCATCATCATTCTCAGTATTAGCATCATTAAATAAGATGATATCATCAAATATTGTTCCTTCTGAAAGTTTCTTCGGTGAACTTGTCTCTATATTGACTGATGGCTTTAAACTTATATTATTTTCAGCTTCTATCTTGATTTTACTTTCTTCTTTCTTGTGAATTCTTTCAATATTTCTAGAACTATTTATGAATTCTTTGAGAGGTTCTGGTATAGGTTTAAATGTATCTTTTCTAGCTCACAAGTATCTATTTCACCAGTTTTTATACTACTTGTCAACACCAACTGTTTTAAAATTTTCTCATCCATGTTTAGCAAATAAGAGGTATCAGCTATTAGATTAGGTATCAGCTATTAGATCAGGTATCAGATCAGGTTATCAGGTAGCTGGTCTGGTTTTCAGATCAGCTTATCAGGACCTGGTCTGGTTTTCAGATCAGCTTATCAGGACCTGGTCTGGTTTTCAGATCAGCTTATCAGGACCTGGTCTGGTTTTCAGATCAGCTTATCAGGACCTGGTCTGGTTTTCAGATCAGCTTATCAGGACCTGATCTGGTTTTCAGATCAGCTTATCAGGACCTGGTCTGGTTTTCAGATCAGCTTATCAGGACCTGGTATGGTTTTCAGATCAGCTTATCAGAACCTGGTCTGGTTTCAGATCAGCTTATCAGAACCTGGTCTGGTTTTCAGATCAGCTTATCAGGAGCTGGTCTGATTTTCAGATCAACTTATCTGATTCAGATTGGGTTATCAGTTTACAAGTAGCTGCCTATTTATAACATTTATATGAATGCAGTTTAAGGTCAGATGAAAAACGAAAAAGTAAACTTTTATGCAGTCAAATTCTCTTTTTTTCTATAACGATCATCGTTTAATTCAATATCGTTGCTTATAATCAAAATTCATATTTATCCTTCCAACATGCATTTTATTTGTCTCATCTTACGTAAACATTATAATTACATTATGATTATCTGATATAAAATGTTTGGTGATTCTGGTATAAGTTTGGCATCAGCAGAATGCATCAACATTCTTATCTCACTCCATATAAAAATATGTTTCTCACATCTAACATCGTTAAATATCATATCGGAATTACTTTTAGCTTTGTTAGGAGAAATAACAGATTCAGTATCTGTAAATGTGTATTATCCCATTCCTTCAATTAATGAAATTATGTAATTTCTTTAAGTATCCATATTTAGGTTGATAGAGAGATTTTGAGTATTAATATGTAGATGTTTTAAAATTTTATTTCATTAAGACTTAGCAAGCCAATCATATCATATTTTTTATTTTATTTTTTCTAAATAAGAGACAATATTTATGAAACACATTTCATAAATATTGGTGCATACTCATAGTCAAAACAACCTAAAAATAGGATGGTACGAAATTTTTGATGATTCATCAAACGTTAGTTCAAAAACAAGTCATAGTTCCCTTCTACCAAATTTTATTTGCGCAAAAATAGTTGGTATGTCAAATTGTAAAAAAATAAAATAAAAAATATGATATGATTGGCTTGCTAAGTCTTAATGAAATAAAATTTTAAAACATCTACATATTAATACTCAAAATCTCTCTATCAACCTAAATATGGATACTTAAAGAAATTACATAATTTCATTAATTGAAGGAATGGGATAATACACATTTACAGATACTGAATCTGTTATTTCTCCTAACAAAGCTAAAAGTAATTCCGATATGATATTTAACGATGTTAGATGTGAGAAACATATTTTTATATGGAGTGAGATAAGAATGTTGATGCATTCTGCTGATGCCAAACTTATACCAGAATCACCAAACATTTTATATCAGATAATCATAATGTAATTATAATGTTTAAGTAAGATGAGACAAATAAAATGCATGTTGGAAGGATAAATATGAATTTTGATTATAAGCAACGATATTGAATTAAACGATGATCGTTATAGAAAAAAAGAGAATTTGACTGCATAAAAGTTTACTTTTTCGTTTTTCATCTGACCTTAAACTGCATTCATATAAATGTTATAAATAGGCAGCTACTTGTAAACTGATAACCCAATCTGAATCAGATAAGTTGATCTGAAAATCAGACCAGCTCCTGATAAGCTGATCTGAAAACCAGACCAGGTTCTGATAAGCTGATCTGAAACCAGACCAGGTTCTGATAAGCTGATCTGAAAACCAGACCAGGTCCTGATAAGCTGATCTGAAAACCAGACCAGGTACTGATAAGCTGATCTGAAAACCAGATCAGGTCCTGATAAGCTGATCTGAAAACCAGACCAGGTCCTGATAAGCTGATCTGAAAACCAGACCAGGTCCTGATAAGCTGATCTGAAAACCAGACCAGGTCCTGATAAGCTGATCTGAAAACCAGACCAGGTCCTGATAAGCTGATCTGAAAACCAGACCAGCTACCTGATAACCTGATCTGATACCTGATCTAATAGCTGATACCTAATCTAATAGCTGATACCTCTTATTTGCTAAACATGGATGAGAAAATTTTAAAACAGTTGGTGTTGACAAGTAGTATAAAAACTGGTGAAATAGATACTTGTGAGCTAGAAAAGATACATTTAAACCTATACCAGAACCTCTCAAAGAATTCATAAATAGTTCTAGAAATATTGAAAGAATTCACAAGAAAGAAGAAAGTAAAATCAAGATAGAAGCTGAAAATAATATAAGTTTAAAGCCATCAGTCAATATAGAGACAAGTTCACCGAAGAAACTTTCAGAAGGAACAATATTTGATGATATCATCTTATTTAATGATGCTAATACTGAGAATGATGATGAGGATGATGAAGATGATTTTTACTCATAGACTTCCAATTCTGAAGACACTTATACTCATTTATCAGTCTTGGAAGGAAGAATTGAATTAGATACAAACTATGGCCCACATTAAGATTTGAATAATGAATGGAAGTTTGGTGATAGTAACCTAAAACTAAATGAAGATAAAATACAAGTTGATGGTCAAATATAGGCTCTAATAGTAGCTTTATTTTCTTTAATGAATGATAATAAAACATGGAAATACTATGAGAAATTTTATTTTGAAAACTATATAAAATATGTAATTTCTACTAATACATGGATAGAGAATCATCATCATTCACTGACGGAGAATGATGTTATCAGTAAATTGTTTCTGGAAACTCAAAACGATAAACTATAGGACAAATTAATAATACAGCTTAAGGAATTAATATAATTCAAGAATATATTAAAATGCAAATTGATGGAGTACAACGTGAAATACAATTAGAGATAGAAGATAGTTATAAAATTGAAAAAACACATACTAAAAATTAAATCATCTTTTGAAAAAACAAATTGAACAGCTGAACAATAAAATTTATAGATTGGAAAATTAACTACATGATAGTATAAATAGCTGAAAGTGCATCAAGTAGATCACAACACTCTCCAAAAAATCTGTAAAACAACTTAATGTCTTCAAAAAGAAATTTAGTAATCGAACTCTATACTAAATCTCGAAAATTGTTTGTGCATTGTAGATATGTAATGAAAGGAATAGTTGATCTTTTATGGAGCTGATTTAGCTGAAATGGGAAACTATTCTACAGAAAATAGAAATTATTGATTATTGTAGACTGTAAATGATTCATTCACAAAGTTTCTATGGTCAATACCGTTGAAAATAAAAGTTGCACTCGAAAGAAAAAACCTAGGCTGTGTAAATATTTTTGAAATGTTACGAGTACCAAAAAACTTACAAATGGATTACAATCATCCAGTCATCCAAGAATCTTTTAATAGACATTGGAAAATTCATGCATAAGTAGAATATTAAATATTACTTAATATGAAAGCATCAATAGTAGAATGATTTAATAGATCATCCAAAGGAATTATGTGATGATGGTTCATATAAGTGTATTGAAATATACAAAGAATTACTTAATGTACTCGTATACAATATAAAAGTTCATCTCACTATTTAAATGTTTCCGATTAAAGTTAACTTAACAAATGAGAAAAAGCTGCTAAATATAATAATTTGAAGATGAACAAAATATTGAAATTTAATGAAAGTAAAATATATAATTAAACAGGAAAAATCTAGTTTGGTTTGTATTTTTGAAGGAATGATTAGGAATGATAGATCTTAAGAAAGATAATTAACTTAATATACTGGAAGTTCTCTAAACTTGTTGGCCTGTATGAAATATTGTGAAAACTTAAGCGTTCAAAATAAATTAATATTCAGTAACACATAATATTATCACTTTTTATAGTGAAAATTGTACATTTTCCATTTCGAAAGCTCTAGCAAGCGAAATTTTAAAATATGCTCATGGGCTATTATAATAGATCTTCACTCTATTCATTTCTATAGCTATCAAATCTTTAGAAAATATAGACAAACTACATAAATTGGACTTAGATTTCCAATCTTTAAGAATGTATATGTGTATGAATTAGTATCAAACAAACTTACTGAATAAATATGGACATCAACTGGAATCATGCTGAAGCATACATAAATTGTAAAATGCAATATCAGCAGATCTTACTTTATATCTGTATCTGTATGAGTATAAAATAAATTTACAGAAAAAATATTGAAAGCATGCCGAAGCATGCAAATTTAAAAGAATTCCTCACGTCATATAATTTTGTAAGTAAAGAAATATTATGATTCTATGCTAAATGAAATACATAAATATGTATCTACTTTGTAAAAGAATAAAAAGAGCGAAATTGTAAATTCTAATAGTATAGATTTTTAACTGAAACACCTCTACATCTCGGACGCTTGCGTCACTAAGGACAAAAGCATGCTAAGACATGCATGTTAGAAAAATATAAAAACCTGATAGAAGGTGATGAGAACCTTTTTTAAGTGAGAAATGATTACATCTGAATGTGATACAACCCAGCCTACGTCAACAATAACTTCAAGGGGTCAACCAGCAAACCTCATGTAGAAAAACTCGATGTAAAAATTCTCTCAAACATAGTTATTCTAATGTTTCTGACACTATGAAAACACAGACGGTGAATTTATGGTGGAGGTAACTGAATTATTTGAGATAGATTTTCTAGAATAGTTGATTATTAAACATGTATTTCTTTGTAGATAAAGTAATTTCTCTATACATACATACATATATTTACCTATATGTATAAATGAATACGTTTAAAAATTATATAAATATTCTCTTTTTCAAGTAGTAAAATCTGATAAAATAGTAGTGATACATTAAAAGAAGAAAAAAAAATATTAAAAAGAGAGACTGAGTATCACACTTTGTCTGACAGGTAAATAAAGCGCACTTAAAAATATCAGAAATATATACACAATACGCTGAAATTTAATAAAATGAGAAAAAAATCATCTAGAACATCAAATAAAAGCCATAGGCGAGTAATCTTCATAAGATAAACATATACCTTATTAATGAAAATATATTATCAGTATGAAGTAACACAATTTGAGGAATTAAAATTTTAACATTTAATTGTCCCTTAACGCTGACAAAGAGTAGACAGATATGTTGACATAGAAAGTCATCTTGTATACTAGAGGAACCGTTGAGAGGCCAGACCTAAATTGTAAGAAAACGATTTTGTTTTCTGTTGATCGCTATTCAAGAAGAAAACAAGTTTCCTCATTATGATTTAACTAATTTAAAAGTACATTTAAATTTAGTTTCATATCTAAATGATGATGATCTTAACATAAAAATTAAAAATAAACGTTATACAATTCTATATTATATGTACTCGTATCTAAGATTCCAACAAAGCTATTATATGAAAGAATCTCAAACACTTCCAAATGCACTAAAGTTTAAGATAAAAGTTCCTTTTATTCAATAGCGGCTCAATTGATATAGAAATTTAATATGAAACAGTAAGCAATGACCTCAGCTACTGCATTTTTACTAATGATCGAATAATAGAAAGTACTGAAAGTCTTATAAATTAAGTAAGGTTTCGAATGATGTTCATTACAAAAAAAAGTAGCGGATGTTTTTCGCAATAATGAGTATAACAATTTCATTATAAAACCACCATTTGATTTTAAATGTTTATCAATAAAAAAGGAAAGAGAAGCAAAGTGGTTAAAAAAAGCTGGACTGCTGGATCAGTTTCATTTCAAAGCGTTTATCATTCGTTTATCCTCACAAACTTTTAAGTAAATATATCTAAAAATTAAAAGAACGCTTTTTTAATTTCAAATAAAAAAACTATCGAGATATTTCACATCTATACACAAAAGACCAGGCGAATATTTACAACAGCAACAACAGCACATGACAAAAAAAATGTATTTAAACAGGGAGCCCCAGACTTATTTGTATGTACATACATACATACATAAAATCAATTTGTAGATCCATATGTACATATGTACACATATTTTCAAATTTCTTACCCATGCTCAAGTATTTATTGGATTTTAACAATCACACTTACATATCTACATCATGAAAACATACAAACCGTTCTCCAAGCTACTGACGCTTGAAGACGAAAGTCGAAGAAGACAAATGTACTTAAATAAACAAACTTATCACAGACCAGTCAAACTCTATCGCGCATACACACATACACACACACAAAATCTCCATGATCGTACGCAAGAATTTTGCAAAATCTGAAATTAATATTTATACAAATATAAACAAATTTCTGACCGACAGACTTTAACACTGGACAAATTTAAGCTTGATAAAATATAAAGCAATCTCATCCTCCAATATGAAAAACATACTAGGATTAGGGAAGTTCAGATATATGATAATATTTTCTAGCAAAAAATGTTCATATGAGAAATAATTTATTTCAACGTACATATAAATACTAGGGTGAGAAAATCACATACACACACACACACATACCAAAATTCATCTACGAAAAATTAAACCTATTTCAACAACGCCCCTCCCCTCACAAATCACAGTCAGCCTAAAGTTCTTACAGATATATATACACAAAATCTCAAGGTAACATACAATCTATCAATCTCACAACCTAAATCACGATTAGCCTTAAACTCATATAGACATACATATATGCACACAGATACGTATACATATACATGAACACCTTCACCTCACCTCTCATTAATCATGATCAGCCTTAAACTCCTACATATATACACACAAATTGCGCTGTTATATATTTCATGAACACTTCGCCCCTCATAAATCACGATAAGCCTTAAGTTTCCTACAGATATACATACACTAATTCTCGAAGTCACATACAATCGATCAATCTCAACAATTTAAATTACGATCAGCCTTAAACTCGTACAGACATACATGTACAAAAATTCCTACAGACATATAAACACCCAAATTCTTATAGATACATACTACAACAACACCGCCCGCCTACCTCAAATCAAGGACAGCCTTAAACTCCTACATATACATACATACACACACACACACACACACATAGGCACATTCTATCTATCTATCACAACAACACCCTCCCCCACCTCAAATCAGAATCAGCCTTAAACTCCTACGAACATACATATACACAGATTCCCACGGATACGTATTACATGAACACTCTCACCTCACCTTTGATAAATCACAGACAGCCTTAAACTCTTACAGACATACATACATACATGTACACAGATTCCCACGGATACATATTACAACAACTCCCCACCCTCCACCAGTCGATCTCCCGCAAATACATCCCGCCCCTCCACGAAGCCCAGCTTGATTTAAATTCCAACAAGCATATACGTCACCGAATTCTCATGGTTACATATTACAAAACACCCTCACCTACCCAAATCACGGTCAGCCTTAAGGTCTCACAATCTAGACACACCCCACCCTCTACCAATCACAGCCAGACTTCAATTTCTACATGATTCCATGATTTTCCCGTCGGCATTTGAAAAAACTAAACATGTTTTCCCGTTGGCATCAGGAAATCATACACATATAAAAGCCTCAAACCTATAAACCCCTTAATATATTCCTACAAAATATTCCGCACACAAATTCCCACGGATACATATTACAACAACACCCGCCCCCACCAAACACAGGCTGCCTTAAAGATACACCCGCAAATTCCCACGGTTACATGTTACAAAAACCTCACCTGCCCAAATCACGGACATCAACAAATTTCCACAGTCTAACAACAATCATAACTTTCCCGTCGGTATTAGAAAAAATAAAGATGTTTTCCCGTCGGCATTAGGAAAAATCATACAAATATAAAAATCTTAAAGCTATAAACCCCCTTAATGTATTCCCACAAAATATTCCACGCACAAGTTCCCACGGTCATACATACATACATACATACATACATATACTTAATATAAACAAAAAAAGTTAATATAAACAAAAAACTCCTAATGTAAACAAATTTCCAAGAATTTTAAAATTTCAGCCAAAATTTAACAATTTCAGCCACAATTTAACAATTTCAGCCCACAATTTAACAATTTCAGCCACAATTTAACAATTTTAATTGGCCCCGAACCGCTATTTCCCTACTACTGTTGCATAACATGATCTTATGATTATGCGATGTTATGCTGGAACGAAGGAGTCTGAAGAAAATATAGAAAATACCAATACGATATAAATAAATATAACAATAGGAAGTAACTTTTTAAATAGAGATGAAAGCAGATTTTTCATAAATGCATAAATGAAACTTACTTTGATATATCCTTGATGAGTATATAGTGGAAGTTTTCATTGGACTGGAGCAATAAGAGATTAATATGAATTTGTTTTTCTCCTTTCGTTACATATATGGTGTTTTTTTAGAGGTATAGAACTTCGAATTGAAATAAAACACAAGAAAATCGTTTTAATGTCCATCAATTTGGCTTTATTGGAAGGATAGTTTTATGCCATTAACGTTTAAATATGATTTTGGGCATGTGGCCGCCGCGGCTGGCTCGAATAAAGCCAATTCTACAGGTCCAATTTTCAAGCACTTTTTCGAGCATATGGGGCCGTATGTTGGCAATAACGCCACGAATGTTGGCTTCCAAGTCCCCTAACGTTTCTGGTTTGTTGGCGTAGACGAGCGTCTTCACATATCCCCAAAGCAAATAATCCAATGGTGTCAAATCACACGATCTTGGTGGCCAATTGACCGGTTAACCGAATTAATTGCTCTGATGGACGATTATGTCGACCATAAAATGGACGGAGCTTGCGGTAAACTTCGCGAACTGAACCATTATTTTCGAAATAAATTTGCACGATTTGCAAGCGTTGTTCTTTTGTCAACCTGTTCATGATGAAATGGCAAACCAAACTAAATATTAATCACTTGACAGCTGACAAAATGGCCGCCAGTTAAAAAAGTGATGCCAACTTAAAGTTCTATACCTCAATAAAAAACACCCTATAGTATGGTCCTATAAGTGATATTCCATTATGACCAAATACGTTTATGCTCACATCATTTTGATTCTCGAATTGTTTTATCTGCTTCAATGGGAGTGGAAACTCTAGGTCTTTAAAATTTAATACAATTTCCCCTGTATTAATATTCTCATCAGAAATATTTGTAATATTGTAATTTTTAAAGTTTTTCCGTTGTTTAGGATTCAGACCGCTATTTGTGTACAAAGCCGCAATGAGACACCATTTAAAGCAATAAATATCATTGTTCTCGATATTTATGCATGCACGTTTCATTGCAATATTTTTTGGAAGAGGGATAAAGCTCGATCCTCTTATTATGGATGTCTTGTTTATATTAACTTCAAGGGAATTTATTGAAATCAATGTCCATCCGCTATCCCTCTCTTGAAATTCTTCCATTTTGGCTCTTAGCTCCTCGGCTTGTTTCTTGTACATATCCTCTATGTCATCAGACAAAGTCACCAACATCATTTTCGAAATATGTACAAGTTGGGAAACATTCATCTCATCATTCACCATCTTCATATAATCACATGTGAGCTCCATATTAAATTTAAATGTAGTATGTATCCTACTACGTTCATTGAGTTGTTGTACTATGGAGCTCTTTGCAGATGCGAGAAACTCCTCCGGAAACAAGACGCCCACATTTTTGTTGAGGAGAATATATGTCTCGATCCTCCCATTGAAGTTACTTACTCTTTTAGTGAGAAAATCTCCAATCCGTTCTTGCTGACAACTGTTTTTATGTTTTGTGGTTCTGACATGAGCCATATAACCAATTAATGGGATCATCTCATCACAATCCTCACAATATTTGTTTTGAAGACTTAGCTTACTAGTTCCAAGCATAGCCATCGATTGGTTATCATATGAGTGCGTTTCCATATGCTGATTTAGTTTTGTTTGAGTCATAAAGACTTTATTGCAGATGGTACAACTTGCGGTATTCATTTTATTTAATTATTTATTTGTTTATTAATTAATTAAATTATTTTATTTATAAACAATTTATTTAATTATTTTATTTATAAGCAATTTATTTTAGTTATAAACAATTTATTTAATTATTTTTTATACACTATAAACTTCTTTATCAAACAATAATTAGTTTTAACACTTTTGTAGTTTTTTTTTTATTGTTTTCAAACACTTTAAAAATTTGGTTTGGAAAATAGGTTGTGACTTATTGAGATATCAAAGTAACTGATGACAATCTACATTATTTCTTCTACTTATATACATTATATGAGAATCGCGTAGTAGTCATCGAATCTAATTTATTACGACATATGATGAAATTCATATACACACACACACACACACACACACACATATATATATATATACATACACACGCACATACACATTTCCACAATTCTCTGTTGGTATTACAATATATGATGAAATTCATATACACAGCAACATCCAGAACAAAATCGCTAGCATCAGTTTGCAATATAAAGGTACGAGAAAAATCGGGCCATGTGAAAGCTTCTATAAGTTTTTGCTGTATTTCTCCAAAACCTATTTCTTATAATTGTTACATTAAAGTAAAATATACTGAAATAAACATATCATTACCCCTTTTCAAAAGCTCTTCTTATCAACCTGATTGGACTCAAAACATTTAATATCTGAAATTCACTTGTAGATATAAAACCTATGTAAACACAATATTTTCTATCTCCATAAGAATAGCAACGTCAATAGCCTTGAAAACATATATACATTAATTTGTAAATATGCATGAAAAAGTGTTGATGTAATTCACACAAGCAATGATATTCTTCAAAGCAGAAATAGATACGATCACATACATGAATCCAGCAACATATACATACATTATCAAATACATTCCCTGTCCACTTCCAACAGGGTTGCCACTCTCTGCAGCTATTAGATTATTTCCCCAGAGATCGCAAACATAAATGCATACATACAATAACCCTACATACGCATAGCAACGACAACTCAAAAGAGCAAACCAAAGTCTATCAAATAACAATCACTACATACACACAAATACACAGATCCCTTGTCACTACCCTACAGTCAGACTGGGAGCAAGTGTCTTTGCGTCAACACTAAAATTCTAGTAACAATTTGGTATAATAAGTTTTCTTCTATCCGTCAGTATAAAAGAAGGAGAAAAAACAGATATGGTGTATTTGTGGTGGAATTGTCAATAACTTGTCAATATACATACATTTGTATGTACGTAAATTATATAAATGTACTAGTAACTAACTGTCTGGTTGGTATGTCTCATGACCGCATAAGAACTACGTAGTCACTACCTAATCAATTGTTTTAGTGTTACTAGTAGATTTTCAATGACTGGTAGTACTGGTGACAAGTGAAAGTGAAAAGCTAGTCAGCATATTTTCACCATCAACATTTCCTACTGGATATAATAATGATTGTCTGCCAGTACAACAAAAGTATCGGACACCATCAAACAAACATGTAAATACACACACACCCACACACATACTCATACACACACACACACTGTCATACACACATACAAACATCCATTTATATATCCATCCGCTGTAAGCACAACGTTTCTCTACAATAACAACAAAAGCTGTGCACACAAGTATACAAACATACACATAAATAAAGAATCAAACTCACACACACACACACAACCAGCCTAACGAAATCTCAAATGCCCAAAATCCCCTCATTCGTAACAGGGTTGCCAAAAGTTTTGTTTTTTCCCGGTTTTGAATTCCCAAACTTGGACTATCTCCGCCATTACTAATCTACTGACACTCTATATGAAAATCTTATCTCCAAGCCGACTGAGCAAACCCTCGATGTGCGGCAGCGGGTAGGCATCCTTGACCGTCAGAGCATTGAGCTTTCGAGCATCCAGGCATAACCGGTTCTTTTGGCCCTTTCGGACTAAAGTCACCAGGTGGCTCCATGGACTCTGGCTAACTTCAAACCAAACCAAATCTAATTTCTGACGCTGTTCAGATGTCAAATTGTGAGTTAAGACCTCTAGGTTACTATCTGTTTCCTCACAGAGATTTATTCCGTTTGTCGTAAGACTTTCTATATGGGTAAAGAATTTGAAAACCCTCATTCAGTTGATTCCCAAAAACAACTCTCGACTCAAGGTAGGTACTAGATAAAAGGTTATGACTTGCGTTGTTTGGCCAAAAGTAACCTCTGCGCGCGAGTTAATTCCTTGGTAAAGGAATGAATCAAAAACATTTAAATAAAGTTTCTTTTTCACACCGAAACGTGTGTTTCTTTATTATTTATATTCTTAAGACTACTTACAATATTTTCTTAACATCTATATAGTAATAATTATGTTTATCGTTTCTTTGTCTTTTATCTCGGAATATGTTTTCTACAAGTATCTTTTTATTATTAAAACATATTTTGAGTTTACTTTGACTGATAGTGGTCTCGTTGTAAGTCGTATGTAAGCGATAATATTGATGTTGACCTTGTTCCCTGTTGTAAGTCTTTGTTCTAACGTATGTAAGTGATAATATTGATGTTGACCTTTGTTCCCCATTATGAAGATGTGTGTATCTACTTATCTATTTATGCCAGTGTTACCATGTAGACTATACCCTGTGCATTAACTCCTCTCCTTCTTAAAATAAAGTGTCCTCACTTTTCCTAAACAGTACTCCTTTCTGCTCTTAACCTTCCTAATTCCATTTCGTAAATGCGTTCGGCTATTCTTCTTCTTTCTGTTCGTTTTATTTCTTTGCAGTAGTTAATTAATTTTATTATGATATATGTACATAGTATTGTGGCCAAGATTCCGAGAATTAAGCAAATGGTGGCTTGTATGGGGTTCTATAGGGATTAAATATTTTGACATTTCCTGTAAATTTGAAAATTTATGGTATGAGTCTGAATATAATATATGGAGGATTTCCATGCGTTCGTCATATTTTTGATGTATAGCCTCTTTTATTTCTTGCTGATGGTTGAAATAGTCTTTTGCGTCTATATTGGTTGAAACATTAAATTGAATTAACTTAGGTTTGATTATTTGACCATTCCAAATATGTTTGTCATCAGTCAAGATGTAACCGTTCTCTAGTATTGTAAGTGGTGCGTTATTTTCTTGAATTATGTCACATTTAGCTGGCCTATTTTCTAATATATTTATAGTACAGTTATTAGCTTTGTTTATTTTACAAATATTATTTCCTAAAAGATTTTTACATTGTGTTACTGAAGTATAATTACCATTACAAACAGTAATTTGTTTGTCCAATACTAATTTTACATGCTTATATGCTAGTGGGAATATATTATATAATTTATATATATTTTTCAATATAGGATACATATAAATTGTAATTATAGCTTGATTGTAAAAACATATATGGATATACTCTAGGATGTTTATTAATGGTAAGTCAAAAGCTTCATTAGATACGATATCTTTTATTTCATTTAGATTCAATGTTCCTGAATAAAAATTTCCATTTTTAGCAAAATTTATAGTAATTGTTATAGCTTCAAGTTAACGATATACTTCATTGATTATAATATTATCTGTGATAGCTTTAGGATTTAATGTTTCTAAGATTTGCTCAAACCGTGAGTTTACAAGTTTTTGTCTGTTACTATTTTCTATTAATTGATTAAGTCCTGTCTTTATTTCAATTAAGTCGTCGTGATCTGGTGTCCCGGTGAAAAATTTTAATGTTGAACCTAGAAAGTTTAGTGCTCTTTTTTCGCGATGTGTATTCGGTATTAATTGCGTTTTTAAAGATTCAATTCTACCTATTAATATTTGTTCTTCCTGGCTTTGTTCTGTATTATACATGTTTTGCATTATGTCCTCGTATGGTCTCAGTATTTTTGTTAAGTTAACTACGTGATACAGATATGATGTGTCTTCGTTCATATTTATTTTGTAGGCAGATATTACAATCTATACATTATTTTTTACACATATCTCGAATGTTCGGCCAATAGTGTGTTAACGATATTTCTTGAGCGTTATTTTTATAATTTCTATGTGTTCCCATTACTATCTCTTTTTGTTCTTCTACATTAATAACATCTTGTAATTGTATTTGTGTTATAACAACCAAATTGGATGGGAATGTAGTGATAATATCAATTTGTAGATGAAATAATGTTTCTTCGCTTAATTTTAATGCATTTTGAACTTTTGGATTTGTTATTTGCTTTAGTCTGTCTACAAATTCGTGTTTTATTTTATAATATATGGTATACCTAACTCGATCTGGAAAAATGGTACATGTATCTATTTCGATTATTTCATTTTCGTCATATATTGGTATTATTTGATTCCTAAAAGCATTTAGTGGTGAACTTTGAGCTGAGTGTTGTGAACAACTGGATGTATTGTTAATTTGTTGCCGTGATAAAGCGTCTGCAACAACATTCTGGTGCCCAGGCTTGTACACTAATTTTGCTCCATATTCTTCTATGAAGTTTTTCCATCTTTTAAGTTTGGTGTTTGGATTCTTGTTCGAGATAGAAAAGATAGAAAAGGTTAATGTCGGTGGTTAACTCGAATTGTTCAGAAAATTCAGTTTGGAATAATTCGACCTGTGCCTGAAGGGCATCTTTTATTTTATTTAATGCGTCTAGTGCTGCTTGGTCGAGATTTATTTTTACTTTTGTACTTTGATTTTTACTAATTCCGCCATTATCTCCTCTGAGATATATTGTGAGTGGTTTTACAATAGCTGCGAAGTTTTTAACAAATTTCCTGTAGTAACTTGCTAAGCCTAGGAATGATCTAAGTTCCTTTAAATTTGTGGGAATAGGATAGTTTTTTATTGTTTCCACCTTATTGGGGTCTACTGTTATTTTATTATGCTTAATGATGTGTCCTAGATACTCTACAGAATCTTGAAAGAAGTGCAATTTTTCATTGGAAATTTTCATGTTAGCGTTGTGGAGTGCATTAATTATAATGGAGATGTGCTCCATGTTTTTCGGGTGAGGAGGAATATATTAGCACATCATCTATATAAACATATGCAAACTTCCCTATATACGGACGCAGAATATCGTCTATGAATCGTTGAAAAATGGAAGGAGCGTTTTTAAGACCAAACTGCATCCTTAAAAATTCATACTTTGCACCGTTCACACTGAATGCTGTTTTTTCCCTGTCCGATTCTTTTATAAGAATTTTATGGAATCCTGATTCCAAATCTAACGTGGTAAATACTTTTGCTTTTTCCAAGTTCTGGATTGTCATACCAACATCTGGAATTGGATAATGGTCGGTAATTGTTTGAGCGTTTAGCTTCTGGAAATCAACTACCATTCGCCTTTTGGGTTTTCCTCCTTCATCGGTGCCCTTTTTTGCGACTGTCCAGATGGGGGTATTGTACGGACTCCTACTTGGCTGAATAATTTTATTATCCAGTAATTTCTGTATTTCATTATTAATAAACTCGTTTTCCGATATTGGATAAGGGTATTGTATAACATAAATAGGGTCTTCAGATATTGTTCTGATAGATGCCTGAATGGTTGTAGTAAATGGCAATACTTCGTTAGTTTCTCTATTCATTTGCATTATTTTTTCAATATCTTTCCTGTAAAAAATTTTCCTTATATTTATATTTTAAACTATAGTCGAAGAGATTGATCTCTGCCTTGATTGATCTTAACCCCTGTTCTCCTAAAAGCATATCAAATTCTTGAGAGGCTTCTGTTTCATAGAAAGTTAAATGGTGGTTTAAGACAGTAATAATTTTTTTCGTATTTACCATTGAATATCCATGAAGTGTGTTGACTTTCATCGGATTAATTTTTAATAGTTTCCCTATATGAAACAATTTTAAATGTTTAGTTGAACTATAGTGATCTAGATCTAGTGATCTAGATCGATTAGCGACGAATTTTCGTCATTAAAGTCGAGCTCTTGTACTCGCGGAGTAAATTGCGCGCTTTGTTGGTATTGCTGCCGCTGATTATTGATGAGGCTTTCGGCCCTTCTGACTTCGCGACAGAATTCAGACAACAACCTTATATGGATGGAAAACATCATTTGGGCTAAAGAGGGTTTTAGGTTTCCCCTCATAATTTCTACTAGTTGGGATTCCTCGTAAGGATTTCTTTGTTGGTTACGTAATTTAATAACAGCATTATAAAAGTCATCGAACGATTCATTTGGCTGTTGCCGTCGATTTAAAATTTGCATCTGTACTTGATGTTCCTGTTGGAAACGGCGATATTGACATAATAGAGCCTTTTCCAATTCCTCCCACGTATTGATAGACACTATTTTTCTGTAGTCCCAATACCAATCTAAAGCCGGGCATTCTAAAAGAAAATGAAAACCCCTTAAAATATCACTGTCTGAGCAGTCGTAATCTCTACGTAAGGCTCCTACACGAAAGATGAATTCTTGAGTGTTCATTGTTTTGCCAGTACCATCGAATTTTACCCCCCCGCCCCCCCCCCCCATTTTGCAAGTTTAAACTTGCCCAATTCATGCTGATTTGGCGTAGACATGGCCAAATTGTAACTTGGTTGCGGTGGTGGCTGATACGCGTACCTAGACCAAGCATCCTGTGGATAACCTGTCTGGTAATTCCCTATATTTGGTCGATGGCACGAAGGTTGAGTATGAGGTGGCCACTGATTATTCTGAGATAATCCTGCCTGTAATAAAGGTGCATTTAACGTTTGCGATTCGTACCTCACATGGTTTTGTGGTGGTACAGGATATGATTGAGTATACTCAGGAGCTTGCGATGGGCTTACGCATGGGAAACTGGGTACTTGCGGTTGATGACTTACCACCTGTGGTGGCTCGCCATTCACCCGAGCACTTTGTTCTCTTCGAAAATGTTCTACGACCTGAGGTGCGGGTATCAAAGCTGGCGGTTGTTGTAGCCCTTGCCTAGAAATATTTTGAGGCGATCTGTACGCAGTCACAACAGAAGGCCGGAAACCAACTGGTGGCTGGGACATAGAAGACGGAAAACCAGTATTAACAGGTGGCAAACCATTCACGTTGCTTACTTCAACGGAGTTTTGTGAGGTTATGGGTCTGTCTGCGGTAGCCGCAGATAAAGCCTCTTTTACCTCTTGTAGTACTTTTTGTATTTTAAGGTCGACTTCTCTCAACCAATTGGCTTGACATATTCCGACAGAAGCTTCCACAATTTGTTGAATTCCACTCAAATCAACGGTGCTCTGAGCACTCGTTCGCATACCTGCTCCCTCCTGCAACTCAACCCTGTCATTATTATTTGTGCTGTTAAAAGTAGGGGACCCCACTTCCTGTTCTACACTACCTGAGCTTACAGATAGTTCTGGCACTACTGACGACATAATAGGATTGTACGTGGTTGCATATGTTGACGTTGTTTGAGATAATAGATTAGTCAGCGTAGCCATTGCCACTGTAGCAATTGTATCAGTACTGCACGTTGTGCTGGCGCTTGTCGTTGGCATATTAATGAGCTTGCTAATACTACGAGTAATCACCATTAAAACAAAGCTAAACGCGCGAATTCTCTATTACGGAATACGCATTAACTGATATCGCCGAAAAGTTTACCTGGTTTAAGCGTAAAGATGAAAGTGAGAGAAACTGGTTAAAGTTCCCAAGCTATCCGTTGACCATAAATAGATTTAAAAAAAATTTAATAAATTTATTGCCAAGACCTTGATTATTCAAAAACTAACTAAACTTACTTAGCAGGTATAAAAACTAGAAAAACTGCTATAAATAAATCAGCATTTGTCAGAACTCATCAAAAACTCTATATCAAAACTTTAAATTCAGTAGTATTATAATCAAGCTTTACACCTACAAAAACTTGTGACATATGGTTCCAAAAGTTTTCTTAATTGTTGACGAAAATTAATACGAGATCAAAATTTATTTACAAAAAATAAAAAAATTAATACGAAATGGAATCGCTATTGCCGAGAAATTGTAAATAACTTTTTGGAATAAAATTATTTTATGTATATTTTACGTTTGTGCGGTCGTAATCAAGGTAAGTAAGAAGTTGCAAGGATTGTGTTGTGTATATGGATTTGTTGTGTAACACTTTTGATAAAAAAAAACGAAATTTTTCACCTCTTTGCTTTAGGTTCTGTTGAAGAAGCTGCTGTAACACAATTATTAAGTAGCCTTATTACTAAGTTAGTACAAAACTAACTTACATTTATTCTCTCTCGCTGGTTGATATTCTACTCCTTAGTCTATATCTGTTATCACTTTCATCACATCTCGAGCAAAATAATCGTTGGATTTTATCACGATTACGCCTTCAAGATGAACGAAAAGACATCATGGTTTTTAATCATTAAATTCTTGTAGACCAATTGCACATAGTAAATGTCGCAATGCGAACCAAGCTGCTTGGCCTTGATATTCGGGACTTACATTTGTATGTACAGTTGGCTTCATAACGAATTGCATGATACAACTAAAAGTAACTAAAAAGATTTAACATAAATGTATTCTTGAGAACGTAGCAACTAGTTAGGGACTCTGATAAAAAATAACTGGACATACGAAAAAGTAGACACAAAAATGATAAAGTGGATGAATATTAATTGCCTCATTCTACATGTTCGTCGGGCCCCACGTTGGGCGCCATTTTATTATTGTAGTAATAGCATAAAACGTAGTACGTAGTAGTGTTTGTTGAAAACAAACAAAAGGGATTTTCCCTCATCAGACCACTGGCCGCGCTGGTATTCTGGCGCATTGCTCGGGCTATAGCTCGCCGTCTTGGGGTGGTTCTTGCCAGTCAGTCTAAGTGTTCCAGCGGCTACAATAAATAAAAAAAAAAAATACCAGCATTGATGTGTCAGCTGTTCGACACTAAATTAATCTTGTAATTAGGAGCCCGAAACAGGTATCCATCAGCTCACTTTCCAGTAAAACTGAGAACACAACAAATTCCTCTGGCTGTTGACTGCCAGGACTTACAACCCTCCCTCTTTTGAGATCACTCACATGGCCTAACCATGACATCGTACATCAAAATTATTTTTCTTTGGATGTCCCGCACATACACTTGCTTCTTCTTACTTACCCCTCTTTCTTACCGTACCTTGAGCTATTTAGGCTTTCATATTAGTAAAAATTTGATTTTGAGGAAAACGTTCCAAATTCATGTTTTTTTATTTTGATTCCCGCAGGGTATTTAATTTACATGTGTGAAATAAAAACTTTAACACTACTAATATATTGGTATTGCAAAAACTTAAAGAAGTCTACTAGTTTAGGTTTTTGTTATTTCATACAAACGTTTTTCATGATGTTGCATTTAAAATTTCAGATACTAAATTTTACTTGACTTATCTTACAAATTTTTAGTTAAGATGTACTTTCTTTTGGTTACTTATTTTTTTATCTTATTTAAGCACAGAAACTTTTTTCGTTTTATTCCATTTCTAACAATTTAAAATTGACTTATCAGGTAAGTACTAATAAAGTTCGTTCAAGTAAATTAGTTTATTCAATATTACAATCATATGGTTTTTTTCAGGTTTTTTTTTTTAAATTGGCATGCCAGGTAAGTTCTCAAAAGCTTTTAGCAGGTAATTTTGGTTATGTAACATTATAAATCTTTTCTTTTCATGTTTCTGCATTGGAAGGTCAGGTAAGTTTTCAAAAGGTTCTAGCAGGTAAGTTTGTTTAAGGTCCACTATTTACGTCTCCCACTGTAAGTCCGACAAAATTTCAAATATGAGCACATATGTATATATTACACCTTTTAGCCGTTTCATCAAGGAATACACTTGAATACTTATTCTTTTTCCTTTTCGCGTAAAAATTTTTGAACGAACCCCTACTAGGGACTGAGCTCACTCCTTAGGGGACCGCGCACTCTTTTCAAAAAATCAAGAGGTCTGACTAAGCGTAAAATAAAGGTGTGTTCCCTAATGGCACTTTTAAAGTATATATATATATATATATATATATATATATATATATATATATATATATATATAAATATATATAAATAAATATGTAAATAACTATGTAAAAATAAATTCAATGTAATAATTAGTTGAGATATCGTCAGTCGTTTTGTCTAGCACCCCAGGAGCGGAGGTGCTTGCCGATGTGACCTCTCCTTCGTTGAGAGTGGTGGTGATGAAACTACTGGCGTTGCTGTTGCACTGGTCTGACTTTTTGCGGTGTTTTGCTTCGTTGGTTTCCTGTCCCTTTTGCTGTTGTCTTACTAGGTGGCTTTTCGTTTTCTTTGTCTGATGCCGGGAGTGATGCTTCTTGATTTGAGTCACGTCTTTCACAGATCGGTGGGCTATTTTCTATTTATTTCACTATTACTTCTTTTTGTTCGGTATTTATTGGCACGAACTTCAACCTTGTTATTTACTCGTGGACAAATTCTAGGAAGGCACCAGTTTAACTTTAGGCATGTCTATCGTTCACACGTATGTACATACATATGTACATATACATATAGAAATTTGGTTTAGTGTTTTTATGTTTCCCAGCTTAAATGTTTTTATTTATTTTAATTGTTGAATATTTTTTTCTTTTTTGTAAGTTTGTATTGTTAGTTAGTTTAAAGAGTTTTAGGTAAAATTTTCTTTTGATTTCCACTATAAAAGGTTTTAATTTGTTCACATTCGTTCGGTAATTTTACATATTTTCTTATTACACGTAATTTCAAATTGTACAGATAGCTTTAATTTATTCTATGTATAGTGTAAGCAACTTGAAAAATAGCTTTTCTTTTTTTTCTAAATTTGCCCGATCGAGCATGCCACTTCAACAATTTTACTTTTACCAGCAGCGCCATCTTACAAAACTTGTCCTTTTATATACCCGAGATTCACTCGCCATGTTTTTCTTTTTTCGATCATTCTGGAATCGCGCTCATTCTGCCATCTTTTTTTCTCTTCTTTTCCACCCCCTCTCCATAATCAAATGTCAAAAATACTACAATTTTTTACAACTATCAAAATCTAAATCAACCGCTGTTATCTTTAAGCGATATTAACACTAGCAGAGTGCACACGACAAGCAGTTTTTTGATTTGCAGAGTTTGAACCGAAACGGAACAGAACGAAAGAGAAAAACTAACGACTTGTTTAAGATTTCTATGAAAGGGTCAACTGATTCGAAACAGAGCAGAAAGTAAAAACTAATTGTGCCTGTAGAATTATACCCACACAAACCAAATTTGATATTTATCTTGCGAGAAGTTTTCGCGTCGTGAATATTGAAGATATTAAAGGTTGTCCTATTTCCCACAGGCTGATTCATATAAAACCTGAAATAAACTTACAAGAAACATGACCAGTGAACTAATTTTTTTGTTAATAATCCTGTGTTCCACAGAATGATAACAAACTTGTCGTTCAAAAAAGTTACAGATCACAGGCACTGGCTTAATGGGGTCGCCTTATAAATAGATGCGAATTGGCTGTTATTATGAAATTTCTCTTTTCTTTCTTCGCATCACTAGCAGTGCCAATATTGAACAGTTAAAAACGGCTAAAATTTATAGAGCTCTTAAAAATATTGTATCGTAAATAAGAATCGATGTATCGATATATCGGTTTTTGATATATCGGCGACATATATTTTCACAAATATCGATACTTTGATATTTTTTCCCATCTCTAATGAGTCGTACATATTATCTACTTTTGCATCGTGAGTTACGGAGAGTTGAAATCAAAGACGTCATAAATGTTATTAAGATTGAGTATGATGAGTACCTGAAATGGTAAAGTGGATATGTATGTAGGTCAATGTCTCTCTCACCGGCACCAGGGAGCCAAAATTTCAACTTTTTATAAAAATTGATACAGATATATATATCTCGCGGTGAACATCAGTAATGCAGGTAAATTTTTTTTATATAGAGTCACACCCCTTTCATGCACAGAAAGTTTACTTTGCAAAGTTCTGACTCAGCTGAGAGAAAGGCAGAGGGGGAATACTTTATTTTTCTTTCTTTCTCTCAGCTGAATTTGCAAAGTATGCTGTCCGTGTTTAAAAGGGGTATAATAAGACCAACTTATAGCGGTTACGATGTGTTACTCACCAACACATACTCATAAGTTAAGCGGTTCATCTATCAATGACTTACTTCTGACAAAACTAAATTACTAGGAGATAACACCTTCCCACGTAGATTTAATATGTTGCTTAAATTCAATTGATGAATAAAATTTTATTAAATAGAATTATTATTTTAAAATGCAACCCTTTTGCTTAAACTCCTAATATAAAATGCATTTATTACACTTACTTATTAATAAGAATAAATGTACACTTAAGTTAATCTATTTTTTTTAATAACACACATGTGAATTTGATTTATTAAATACAATTCACATTTCCACATTAGTCACTTATACTTCTCTTTAACATACTTATGTATGTACCGGTATGGTTTTATTGAAATTAATTATTTATTTTTTTTATGTATGTACATATTTATGCAATTATCTTGTTTTGTTTTTTTTTAAATAAAAATACACAGAAATAAGACAATTTGAAATTGTTTAATATTTTAGAAGAGAACTCAAATAAAACGTCGATTCTTCAGATAATTAAAAAACCTTAATAAAATAAATACTACATTTCTACTACATCAATTCAAACTAAAAATTAGTAAGGTTTTTACGAAATTTCATCCACTTACATTATAGATGCGTTTATTGAAAATTTTATAAGAAGAAATATCATAATAATCATTACAACGTAAAAAAATCTTTTGCAAGTACAATATGAATTTTGTACCACAGTAAATTCGCAATGCGTATTTTTTGCTCTTGTTGGCTCTTTTACGCATTGTGCAAAAAAAAAGGAGCAGAGCAAGAAAAGAACTAATCAAGATGCTCCTTTTCCTGCTCTATTCTTTTTATGAGCAGCAGAAAAATACTATGACTCAGAACAAGAGCAATAACATATCCGCGCTGCTCTTTGCGTAAAAGAGCCGAAGAAGCAAAAAGAGCTGCGCTGCTCTGCACATTTACTTACTCTGAAACTAGCAAGGGCATATTTATCTGAAATATTCTCCGCTTCCTTGTAAACGAGTATTGTAGCTAAGAAATCTTAAATTTTTGTGGAATTGCGACCACCATTAAAACGTGCTGTACAGTTATTAAATGTTGACTTTTCATCATGTCTCATCGCCAAATCACCATAAAATTCTCTAAACTGAGCATATTAACTAGGGTCTGTGAATTGTTAACGCTTGAGCCCTTACTTGGGCTTGGTAAAACTTCAACGCTATCCTGAACGATATTTTCAGCACCATTTCGCGTGCGAATAGTAGAAGTATTACGAGGATTAACTTTCCAGAATTCAAGGATATTTAATTAAAAAGTTAGGGAACCTCAGACTTAACCAAAAGAACCAAAAGAATTTTTATTATAAATTGTTTTAGCAACAACAAAAGAATAAATTGTAGAACAAGAAAGGGTGATACAAGAACAAAATCAACAAGAATGATCATAGCAATCACGATTATGATTACAACTGTTATAATGAAACTATGTAGTATATCTATCCACTTAAAGATTTTACAATTCTCGAGCTTCTTGGCCAATTTCGTTCGCAGAGAAACAATTTTTAGTTGGGCGCCAAATATAAGAAGGAGGAATTAATCTTGCTTTCTTTTTAATATTATAAGTTATTTTTCTAATTATTTATTAGTAGAACCAAAACCGGACGATGAACGTTGGATATTACTTTTTTTAAATATTGTTTTAATACGTAAGGGACAATTCGGACTATGAAAGCCTTAACGTGTCCTCTCACTTATGTTATTTATTATAAAAATAAAATTCCGCTCATTTTCATTTTTGACTTTACTCGTTGAGTGGTCATATGCGAATAAATTTTTATTTAAAAATATTTGCTTGTATTACTTTTAAGTTTGAGCATAACATTAAAAAACTATATATATTATATAACAGTTAATCCTTTTGGTTGAGATTCGAGTGATTTACATTTGAGTGCATTTTGCGTTACATTGCATTGAAATGACAAATACAAAAATACAAGTAAAAGAGAATAATGAGAACAATTTTTAATAATGCATTAAGATCAAAATACATAAACATTTGTTGTAATGAGATTTCAATATACATACATGCGTTCGAGAACTCATAAATTTTAAAAAATTGTTGCTATTTTTAACTGGATTTTACTGGATTGCGTTCGCATACACAAAATTCAGTAAATGAGAGGGCGAATTGAAAGAAAACACTTACAGTTAATTTACGTAGTAAAACGAAACCATATGTTTTTAAATTTAAAGAAACAAAAACGAAGAGAATCAAAAATTTTTAGTTTTTAATGAAATTTTCAAAACAATGTATTGTAATGCATTGAGTTATAAATATTATAACATTTATTTAAGCTTGCCAGAAAAATATTCAGGTATGCTATGTATTCCATGTTTATCTTTTTTTTTATAGAATAGGACTAGCACTCAGGGGATAACCCCTACTCATGCAATGCATTGCGCTAGAACTAGGAAAATATGTTATAGGGAAGGAGGATAGAGGGAGTAGTGTCTGTCACCATTTGATTTAAACCCTCTCACGCTGGTAGTGACAGGAAAGACCTCCACAGGTAGTTGGTTCCACATACGAACAGTGCGGCTAAAAAAGGAATTCTCTCTGTAATGCGTAGTGCGATTCGTTGGTCAATCGACCACAAAGGGATGTGCTCTGAATGAGGCACGTGTTGTGTGTATAAATGTGCGGGTTTCAGGAACAAGTTCCCTAATTTCATTAGAACACATTCCGTTGTAGTAACGATAGAACAAGGAAACGCACCCCACATTGCGTCGATGCTCCAATGAATCAATAGAGCTGGATACCCTACTGTCACCGATACGCGGTTGAACAGCCCCAAAATAGACTTTGAAGCGCCGGCCCATACATGAGAGTTGTATTCCATTTTCGGTCGGATATAAGTGGTATAAATAGTAAGGAGATCAAATGGGGTGAAATATCGTTTGCACCGTTTCAAAAACCCGAGGCACTTGAATGCTTCTTTTGCAACTTGAAAAATGTGTTCAGTCCATCGAACATGCATTCATGCCAATTGTATTGTATTTTCATGCCAAGAACATCAAGAGCATCTGATTCCTTAATACTTATACCCCCCATAGTTATAGAGACAGCAGCATTTTCGGTCATGCGTCTATGAGTAACCATACAACATTGGGTCTTACGGGCGTTAAAGTCGACCCTGTTCGCATGACCCTATTCAGAAATTTTTGCTAAATCATAGCTTAAAGTCTCATTCATTGTTTGTCGCATAGCCTCAACCTGTGGCAGGCTAGGACTATTGCTGAATGAGAAAGAATGGCAAATGCTGCTGTCGTCCGCGAAAAATTTGCACAGAAGGTCATTTATAAAGATAAGGAATAGAGTTGGTGAAAGAATGGAACCTTGCGGTACCCCTGAATTTAACTTGAACTCATTTGATGAGATCCCATCTATAAAAACTCTTATAGTGCGATTCCTGAGGAAACTCGATAAGAATCGAGAGAAGTTATCACCGACACCAAGGGCAATACATTTTGACAAAAGTGCATGCCACACTCTATCAAACGCCTTGGAGATATCTAGAGCCACCAACTTACTTTCGCCAAAATGGTGGATTGAATTACACCATTTTTCCGAGAGGGAGGCAAATAGGTCTCCCGTAGAGCGGCCTCTACGAAATCCATACTGCCGGTCGTTGAGTAAGCTGTTGGACTCCAGATACCTTACAAGATGGAAATTCACCATACTTTGCATCACTTTGGAAAGTGCATAACATATTGCGTTTGGACGATAATTTTCAGGGTTAGTAGCTTCTCCTTTTTTAGGGATTAGCATAACATTAGCGATCTTCCAACACGCTGAAAACTTACCAACATGGTACAGCGCGCTGAAGAGGTTAGCTAATGGACGTGCTAGCGTGGAGGAGTACTGCTTCAAGACCAGTGCTGAAATGCCATCCGGCTCGGGAGACTTGTTTATATTGAGTTCCGACAAATCCCTTTTTACTGCCCGAGCTCGAAAGAATATCTTAGGCATAGTAGTTGATACTCTCTCTAGCATAGGTAGAGGCTGATTGCTTTCCGGCAAGTAGAAATTACTTGCAAACATTTCAGCTAGTAAGTTAGCTTTATCAGCCGGGTCTGTGAATATTAGTCATCTTTTAAAAGAGTCGGAATTGAAGAACTAGCATTATTCTTTAATCTTTTAACGAATGACCACAAGCTCTTACTACCCCGAGGGGAAGCAAGAACTTTAGCACGGAGACGATTCTCGTAAAGAGCTTTTTCACGCCTCATTACTTTGGCACACGAAGATCTCGCCCATTTGCGCAGCAAATCAGTATCGGCATTTGGATTACTTCGACAAATACTGAATGCTTCCTCTCTAGATCTGACTGCATTTTTGCATGTCTGATTAAACCAAATTTGCTCTTTTAGCTTAATCGAAATTTATTTTGATGGTATGAAAGCTTTTATGCCCATCAAAATTATACTTTCAACCATTTTGGCCATGGCATTGACATCATTGTCTAGAAAACATAGTTTCCAATTAAAATGCCGAGAAAATTCATTGAGCTGAGCCCAACGAGCCTTTTCGTAGACGTATTTTAGTCGTTTCGTAGCTGTAGATGAAACGCTATGAAGTGCTGAGAACGAAAAGGAGGCCGAAATGGTACAGTGATCTGAATTACCGAGAGGTGCATTAACACTTATTTCATACTTATCAGGATGTGAAATAAGAAAGAGGTCGAGTGTATTTTATTGGTGCCATTCAACACACGGAATGTGTTTTGGTTCATTCACAAGTTGCACTAGGTGGTTAAGCGCTGCGAACAACTCAATATATTGGCCTTCCGTAGTTGTATGGCTCGAATGGTGAAGCCAAGTAGAATTGTGAACATTGAAATCACCAGCAATGATGATTTCACTGTTCGGACAACTCTCTAGAATCTTTGATATGGAGTCAGAAAGGGCATTGAAGCCAGTAATGGTAGTATCTCTTTCTGCGTTTGGACTTCTGTAAACGTATCCGAAATGCAAACAGTGTGCCCGGATTTTGAATTTAACCCAGAGACAGCTAAATTCAGCATCAGATATGCCTAGTGCTTGCTGGTATTGGTGCATAACTGTATTGCGAATGTACATTGCAAGTCCCCGATGAAAATTAAAAAGCGATAGGAGGTGATAACCAGGTATCTGAAAATCCTGTGGATCAACATTCTCAGACACCTGGGTCTCACATAAGGCGAAAACATCCCGCCGATGGAGACAAATGTGTGCATACACAGAGAAAAAATTCGATCTTAGACCCCGTATGTTGCAGAAGTCAATTTTGAATTTATCTGTCATAGTAACGCGAGAAAATCTAAATCAGATGTTATATCAGTAGCACTGACTCCAGTCACGTTGATCACTATTGTAATGACTGCTCAGTGATCAGTGTTACACCTTCATCACTAAACATTCCACCAGCAGCCAACGGAAAGGCGTCAATACCACAGAATAAAATTAGTTTGGAATATGAGGGGGAGTGGAGGAAGAAACACAATGACATAAAAGGGTCATAAAAGCCCTGGTCTGGTCATTGCAGCGGGAACGGCAACACTGTGCCAGCACTGATATGAAGTGCCAACACTGATCTTTTGTGTAGGTATGTATGTATGTAAGTATGTTTATTTTGTTATTTCTTTTTGTTATATTGATGTTGCACGAAAACCCTCACGAGGCTTCCCGATATCTACAAGAACATATTACACAGCTGGAACTATGGTTAAACTTATGGAGAATTAAAGTTAACGAACAAAAGTGTGTTCAGCTAACATTTACCCTGCGAAGAGATACTTGTTCCCCAATTCGAATCAACAATCAAGTTGTTCCTCAACATTCACATGTAAAATACCTTGGTATACACCTTGATCGACGGCTTACATGGAAACACCATATTGACTCAAAGCTAACACAAATGAAAATTAAATTAACTCAGATACATTGGCTGATTGGTAGAAATTCAACACTCAGTCTAGATTGTAAACTTTTAATATACAAGTCGCTTTTGAAACCCATATGGTGCTACGGAATACAGCTATGGAGCACTGCACTGCTTCAGCTTCCAATATAGAGAGAATCCAACGAAGGCAAAACAAGATTTTAAGACTAATAACATCGGCTCCATGGTACATCAAAAATTCAAATTTACATCGTGATTTAAATATGCCACTAGTGACTGAAGAAATTAAAAAATACGCAGGCAACTACTTAACAAAACTCGACTCTCATCCTAATCCACTTGCTCGTAACATCTTGTATTTTACTGGACACATCCGCTTAAAAAAGAGGGACACTATGGCTCTAATACTCAACACTCCAGATGAAACAGCTTGAAAATATTTTTGTGCTTAATACGATATTTATGTATTATTGATTACTATCACTAAGTTTATACCTGACACTGGTTGAGCCTAATTATTATATCTAGATTTAAGATTTGAAAACTTATTGTTAGTTCATTTTTTGAAGATACAATAAATAAATATACGCATGAAAAAAAAAAATATTGATGTTATTTTATTTTATGTTTTTTTTTTGGTTCTGTATATTTAAATTTGCTGATGTTATTGATTGTAGTTTGGTAAAATTATCCATGATTTTGTTTTTGTGAGTAACTGTTATTTTATTTGTTTTTTTTTTAATTTTTATTTTTATTTATTGTTCTGTTTAATAATTAACAGAGAAAAGCTCCCCCAACCCCTATTTCGGGTCGAACTGGAGTCGAATGACATACAATTGAAAAAAAAATTAAACCCATCCAATTTATAGCGTAAAGTTGCTCTTGCACCGAAAAATCACAGTTGAAGAGCCATGTAAGCGTTCAGGCCCCGTACAGTGCCACAATTGCCAAGAATATGGCCATACTAAAACTTACTGCAAATTACCTACAGTTTGTGTTATCTGCGGTGAATTGCACGGTTCTGCTAGCTGTACGAAGCCAAAAGATCAAGCTGAAAAAAAATTTTGTAATTGTGGAGGTAATCACACTGCTAACTACAGAGAATGCCCTGTATATTCTTTCGTTAAAAAGACTATGGGACAAAAACCTAAATTAGCTCCAGCTCAATCAGCAAACGCCTTCTCCGCCAATTTTCCTCCAATGAGCCAACCAAGTACTTCACGTGTATCATATGCCGATGCTGTTAAGACAAGTTCTTTTCCCACGCAGAAAGTTATTCAACAAATGCTAACACAAGCTTTAAATTCAGTCGCCTTGAAGCCACTATTGATAATCTGGTGCAAACTATAAACAAATTTACTACAAATATGACTAGAATTATGCAAGAAATGCTGCGAATGCAGAATACTCTGCTTCAAGCATTAATTAACAAGCCATGAACATGTTAAAAATATGTTTCTGGAACGCAAACGGCATTCGCCAACACAAAAATGAGCTCGAGCACTTCCTTTCGGAAAAAAATATTGATGTAATGTTAGTTTCTGACACTCATTTGACTTCAAGAAACCTTTTTAAAATGAATGGTTACACCTTATATGATACTAAGGACCCGAGATGAAAAGCATGCGGTGGATCAGCAATTTTAATAAAGTCAAGACTCAAGCACTATATTCTTGATAACATCTGTGCAGAAAATTTACAAGCAACTAATATTTGTGTTGAAAATTTTTGTACAAATTTCGTTATATCATCAATTTACTCCCCTCAAAGATTCTCAATCACTGAGGATGAATACGAGAATTTCTACAAATCTCGTGGGCCTTGTTTCGTAGCCGCTGGAGACTACAATGCAAAACATACGTTCTGGGGTTCGCGTCTTATTACGCCGAGAGGTCGGGCGTTGTTCAACACAATTTCAAAAATGGGCTTGGACGTCATTTCGAGTGGGCAGCCCACTTACTGGCCTACTGACATACAAAAAATTCCGGATGTTATAGATTTTGGCGTCATGAAAAATATCTCTAGGGATTTAATTAATGTTGAAGCTTCCCTAGATCTCTCCTCCGATCACTCTCCCACTATCGTTATCTGTAACCTACCAAGAAGTGATTTACCTCACCCATATGTCAAGATGATCAATCGTGTTAATTGGCTGAGATTCAAAAAATATCTTAGTAGTCATTGCACGGAAAACATATTGCTAAGAACATCCGATGATATTGAATCTAACATTGCGAATCTTAACGAAAATATAAAGCAGGCTGCTGAACATGCTTCTACCTCCAACCCGCAGACTGGGTTTAATAAAATTTATTCTACGGATATTGAACGTCTGGTATGTGAAAAAAGAAGAGCTAGACGAGTATTGCAACAGCACAGATCGCCCTAGCATAAAATCAGAGTAGTAGGGAAATGGGGATTCGGCGTCAATTAAAATTGTTAAATTGTGGGCTGAAATTGTTAAATTGTGGCTGAAATTGTGAAATTTGGGTAATTAAAATTTGAAAATTTTAAAATTCTTGGAAATTTGATACCTACGAGGGTGGTTCAATAAGTCCGTCCGATTTTTTGTTTACATAAGGAGTTTTTTGTTTACATAAGGAGTTTTTTTATTATTACTACATACGAGGGCGGTTCAATAAGTCAGGTTTTTTATTACCGTGGGAATTTATATGTATGTATGTTTGTGGGTATACATTAAGGGGGTTTAAAGGTTTGAAGCTTTTATATGTATATGATTTTCTAATGCCGACGGGATAACATCTTTATTTTTTTTCAAATGCCGACGGGATAACATCTTTATTTTTTTCAAATGCCGACGGGAAAACATCTTTATTTTTTTCAAATGCCGACGGGAAAACATGTTTATTTTTTTCAAATGCCGACGGAAAAATCATGGAAATAATTTTTCCTAATGCCGACGGAAAATTTGTGGGTGTGTCTAGCTGTAGGAATTGAAGTCTGGCTGTGATTGGTGGAGGGCGGGGTGTGTCTAGCTGTAAGAATTGAAGTCTGGCTGTGATTGGTGGAGGACGGGGTTTGTCTAGATTGTGAGACTTTAAGGCTGACCGTGATTTGGGTAGGTGAGGGTGTTTTGTAATATGTAACCGCGGGAATTCGGTGACGTTTATGCTTGTTGGAATTTAAACCAAGCTGGACTTCGTGGGGGGGGGCGGGATGTATTTGAGGTAGATCGACTGGTGGAGGGTGGGGAGTTGTTGTAATATGTATCCGTGGGAATCTGTGTACATGTATGTATGTATATATGTATGTCTGTAAGAGTTTAAGGCTGTCTCTGATTTATCAAAGGTGAGGTGAGAGTGTTCATGTAATACATATCCGTGGGAATCTGTGTATATGTATGTTCGTAGGAGTTTAAGACTGATTGTGATTTGAGGTGGGGGAGGGTCTTGTTGTAATAGATAGATAGAATGTGCCTATGTGTGTATGTGTATGTATGTATTTATATATAGCAGTTTAAGTCTGTCCTTGATTTGAGGTAGGCGGGGGGTGTTATTGTAATATGTATCTATAGGAATTTGGGAGTTTATATGTTTGTATGTGTATGTATATCTGTAGGAAATTTAAGGCTTATCGTGATTTATGAGGGGCGAAGTGTTCATGAAATATATAACAGCGCAATTTGTGTGTATATCTGTAGGAGTTTAAGGCTGATCGTGATTAATGAGAGGTGAGGTGAAGGTGTTCATGTATATGTATACGTATCTGTGTGTATGTATGTCTATATGAGTTTAAGGCTGATCGTGATTTAGGTTGTGAGATTGATAGATTGTATGTTACCTTGAGATTTTGTGTATATATATCTGTAAGAACTTTAGGCTGACTGTGATTTGTGAGGGGAGGGGCGTTGTTGAAATAGGTTTAATTTTTCGTAGATGAATTTTAGTATGTGTGTGTGTATGTGATTTTCTCACCATAGTATTTATATGTACGTAGAAATAAATTCTTTCTCATATGAACATTTTTTGCTAGAAAATATTATCATATATCTGAACTTCCCTAATCCTAGTATGTTTTTCATATTGGAGGATGAGATTGCTTTATATTTTATCAAGCTTAAATTTTTCCAGTGTTAAAGTCTGTCGGTCAGAAATTTGTTTATATTTGTATAAATATTAATTTCAGATTTTGCAAAATTCTTGCGTACGATCGTGATGATTTTGTGTGTGTGTGTATGCGCGATAGAGTTTGACTGGTCTGTGATAAGTTTGTTTATTTAAGTACATTTGTCTTCTTCGACTTTCGTCTTCAAACGTCAATAGCTTGGAGAACGGTTTGTATGTTTTCATGATGTAGATATGTAAGTGTGATTGTTAAAATCCAATAAATACTTGAGCATGGGTAAGAAATTTGATAATATGTGTACATATGTACATATGGATCTACAAATTGATTTTATGTATGTATGTATGTACATACAAATAAGTCTGGGACTCCCTGTTTAAATACATTTTTTTGTCATGTGCTGTTGTTGCTGTTGTAAATATTCGCCTGGTCTTTTGTGTATAGATGTGAAATATCTCGATAGTTTTTTTATTTGAAATTAAAAAAACGTTCTTTTAATTTTTAGATGTATTTACTTAAAAGTTTGTGAGGAGTTTCTGTTTTAAGTAAAATTTAATTCCTAATATATTAATATATTTTATTTCCATTTGTTTAAAGTTGATGTAGCCTATATAGTCAATGTTAGAAATTTTTCGGTGTAAAATTTTTTCCAACTATCATCTTTTTTCTTCACCTTTTTCATATATTTTAGAACATCTTGCATTGGCTTTAAAAAATGATAAACGCTTTGAAATGAAACTGATCCAGCAGTCCAGCTTTTTTTAACCACTTTGCTTCTCTTTCCTTTTTTATTGATAAACATTTAAAATCAAATGGTGGTTTTATAATGAAATTGTTATACTCATTATTGTTAAAAACATCCGCTACTTCTTTTTGTAATGAAAATCGTTCGAAACCTTACTCGTCTATTAAAACCATTTTTTTTTCATTCATATTACTTAATTTATAAGACTTTCAGGACTTTCTATTATTCGATCATTAATAAAAATGCAGTAGCTGAGGTCCTTGCTTACTGTTTCATATTAAATTTCTATATCAATTGGGCCCCTATTGAATAAAAGGAACTTTTATCTTAAACTTTAGTGCATTTGGAAGTGCTTGAGATTCTTTCATATAATAGCTTTGTTGGAATCTTAGATACGAGTACATATAATATAGAATTGCATAACGTTTATTTTTAATTTTTATGTTAAGATCATCATCATTTGGATATGAGACTGAATTTAAATGAACTTTTAAATTAGTTAAATCATAATGAGGAAACTTGTTTTCTTCTTGAATAGCGATCAACAGAAAACGAAATCGTTTTCTTACAATTTAGGTCTGGCCTCTCAACGGTTCCTCTAGTATACAAGATGACTTTCTATGTCAACATATCTGTCTACTCTTTGTCAGCGTTAAGGGACAATTAAATGTTAAAATTTTAATTCCTCAAATTGTGTTACTTCATACTGATAATATGTTTTCATTAATAAGGTATATGTTTATCTTATGAAGGTTACTCGCCTATGGCTTTTATTTGATGTTCTAGATGATTTTTTCTTTCTCATTTTATTAAATTTCAGCGTATTGTGTATATATTTCTGATATTTTTAAGTGCGCTTTATTTACATGTCAGACAAAGTGTGCGTATCAGTTGATCACTCAGTCTCTCTTTTTAATATTTTTTTTTCTTTAATGTATCACTATTTTTTTTTCAGATTTTACTACTTGAAAAAGAGAATATTTGTATAATTTTTAAATGTATTCATATATACATATAGGTAAATATATGTATGTATGTATAGAGAAATTACTTTATCTACAAAGAAATACATGTTTAATAATCAACTATTCTAGAAAATCTATCTCAAGTAATTCAGTTACCTCCACCATCAATTCACCGTCTGTGTTTTCATAGTATCAGAATCATTAGAATATCTATGTTTGAGAGAATTTTTACATCGAGTTTTTTCTACATGAGGTTTGCTGGTTGAACCCCTTGAAGTTATTGTTGACGTAGGCTGGGTTTTACCACATTCAGATGTAATCATTTCTTACTTAAAAAAGGTCCTCATCACCATCAACCATATCTGTATACATTTCATTCATGAGTTGGTTTGATCCAGATACAATTGCTGTCTACAGATTAATAATTAGAAACAAGTTTCTCATCACCTTCTAACAGATTTATATATTTTGCTAGCATGCATACCTTAGCATGCTTCTATCGATAGTGAAGTGAGAGTCCGACATGTAGTGGTGTTTCAATTAAAAATCTATACTATTAGATTTTACGATTTCGCTCTTTTTATTCTTTTACAAAGTAGATACATATTTATGTATTTCATTTAGCACAGAGTCATAAAATTTCTTTGCTTACAAAATTGTGTGACATTCTTTTAAATTTGCATGCTTAGGCATGCTTTCAATATTTTTTCTGTAAATTTATTTGATACTCATACAGATACAGATATAAAGTAAGATCTGCTTACATTGCATTTTACAATTTATGTATGCTTCAGCATGATTCCAGTTGAAGTCCATATTTATTCAGTAAGTTTGTTTGATACTAATTCATACACATATACATTCTTAAAGATTGGAAATCAAAGTCCAATTTATGTAGTTTATCTATATTTTCTAAAGATTTGATAGCTATAGAAATTAATAGAGTAAAGATCTATTATAATAGCCCATGGGCATATTTTAAAATTTCGCTTGCTAGAGCTTTCGAAATGGAAAATGTACAATTTTCACTATGAAAAGTGATAATATTAGGTGTTACTGAATATTACACTGTGTTGTAATTTATTTTGAACACTTAAGTTTTCACAATATTTCATACAGGCCAACAAGTTTAGAGAATTTCCAGTATATTAAGTTAATTATCTTTCTTAAGACCTATCATTCCTTCAAAAATACAAACCAAACTAGATTTTTCCTGTTTAATTTTATTTTTTACTTTCATTAAATTTCAACATTTTGTTCATCTTCAAATTATTATATTTAGCAGCTTTTTCTCATTTGTTGAGTTAACTTTAATCGGAAACATTTAAATAGTGAGATGAACTTTTATATTGTATACGAGTACATTAAGTAATTCTTTGTATATTTCATTTATATGAACCATCATCGCATAATTCCTTTGGATGATCTATTAAATCATTCTACTATTGATGCTTTCATATTAAGTAATGTTTAATATTCTACATATGCATGAATTTTCCAGTGTCTATTAAAAAATTCCTTACAATCATCCATTTGTAAGCTTTTTGGTACTCATAACATTTCAAAAATATTTTCCACAGCCTAGGTTTTTTCGAATGCAACTTTTATTTTCAACGGTATTGACCATAGAAACTTTGTGAATGGATCATTTACAGTCTACAATAATCAATAATTTCTATTTTCTGTAGAATAGTTTCCCATTTCACCTAAATCAGCTCCATAAAAGATCAACTATTCCTTTCATTACATATCTACAATGCACAAACAATTTTCGAGATTTATTATAGAGTTCGTCTACTAAATTTCTTTTTAAAGACATTGAGTTATTTTAAAGATTTTTTGGAGAGTGTTGTGATCTACTTGATGCACTTTCAGCTATTTATACTATCATGTAGTTCATTTTCCAATCTATAAATTTTATCGTTCAGCTGTTCAATTTGTTTTTTCAAAAGATGATTTGATTTTTAGTATTTTATCAATTTTATAACTATCTTCTATCTCTAATTGTATTTCACGTTGTACTCTATCAATTTGCATTTTAATATATTCTTGAATTATATTAATTCCTTAAGCTATATTATTAATTTGTCCTATAGTTTATCGTTTGGAGTTTCCAGAAACAATTTACTGATAACATCATTCTCTGTCAGTGAATGATTATGATGATTAGTAGAAATTATATATTTTATATAGTTTTCAACATCAAATTTCTCATAGTATTTCCGTTTTATTATCAATCATTAAAGAAAATAAAGCTACTATTAGGGCCTATATTTGACCATCAACTTGTATTTTATCTTCATTTAGTTTTAGGTTACTATCACCAAACTTTCATTCATTATTCAAATCTTGATGTGGGCCATAGTTTGTATCTAATTCAATTCTTCCTTCCAAGACTGATAAATGAGTATAAGTGTCTTCAGAATTGGAAGTATATGAGTAAAAATCATATTCATCATCCTTATCATCATTCTCAGTATTAGCATCATTAAATAAGATGATATCATCAAATATTGTTCCTTCTGAAAGTTTCTTTGGTGTACTTGTCTCTATATTGACTGATGGCTTTAAACTTGTATTATTTTCAGCTTCTATCTTGATTTTACTTTCTTCTTTCTTGCGAATTCTTTCAATATTTCTAGAACTATTTATGAATTCTTTGAGAGGTTCTGTTATAGGTTTAAATGTATCTTTTATTGCTCACATGTATCTATTTCACCAGTTTTTATACTACGAAGCTTTTTCTTCAAGACATTTCTTGTCAACACCAACTGTTTTAAAATTTTCTCATCCATGTTTAATAATAGTAAATAACAGGTATCAGCTATTAGATCAGGTATCAGCTATCAGATCAGGTTATCAGGTAACTGGTCTGGTTTTCAGATCAGCTTATCAGGACCTGGTCTGTTTTTCAGATCAGCTTATCATGACCTGGTCTGGTTTTCAGATCAGCTTATCAGGACCTGATCTGGTTTTCAGATCAGCTTAATAGGACCTGGTCTGGTTTTCAGATCAGCTTATCAGGACCTGGTCTGGTTTTCAGATCAGCTTAATAGGACCTGGTCTGGTTTTCAGATCAGCTTATCAGGACCTGGTCTGGTTTTCAGATCAGCTTTTCAGGACCTGGTCTGGTTTTTAGATCAGCTTATCAGGACCTGGTATGGTTTTCAGATCAGCTTATCTGATTCAGATTGGGTTATCAGTTTACAAGTAGCTGCCCATTTATAACATTTAGATGAATGCAGTTTAAGGTCAGATGAAAAACGAAAAAGTGAACTTTTGTGTAGTCAAATTCTCTTTTTTTCTATAACGATCATCGTTCAATTCAATATCGTTGCTTATAATCAAAATCCATATTTATCCTTCCAACATGCTTTATATTTGTCTCATCTTACTTAAAAATTATAATTACATTATGATTATCTAGTATCAAATGTTTGGTGATTCTGGTATAAGTTTGACATCAGCAGAATGCATCAACATTCTTATCTCACTCCATACAAAAATATGTTTCTCACAAGTAACATCGTTAAATATCATATCGGAATTACTTTTAGCTTTGTTAGGAGAAATAACAGATTCAGTATCTGTAAATGTGTAATATCCCATGCCCTTAATTAATGAAATTATGTAATATCTTTAAGTATCCATATTTGGGATGATAGAGAGATTTTGAGTATTAATATGTAGATGTTTTAAAATTTTAGTTCATTAAGACTTTTTAGCAAGCCAATCATAACATATTATTTTTTATTTTATTTTTTTTTACAATTTGACAGACCAACTATTTTTGCGCAAATAAAATTTGATAGAGGGGGAACTATGACTTGTTTTTGAACTAACGTTTGATGAATCATCAAAATTTTGTACCATACTATTTTTAGGTTGTTTCACTAACCACATTTGTGTAACTAAATGCATTTTATAAATATTATCTCTTATTAAAAAAATAAAATAATACAGCTATACAATATCAGAAAATATTTTCTGAAATCGTGTAGCTGCATTATTTTATTTATTTAATAAGAGATAATGATGTATACTCACATTCAAAACAACATAAAACTATCATTTGTTTTGATTATGAGTATACGTCAATATTTATGAAATGCAATTAGTTACACAAATGTGGTTAGTGAAACAAAGTATATTTTAACAGCCTTATTTATAAAAATTATTAAGACTTTATAAAGGCTTTTTTAGAAAAATTTTTTATGAAAATTTGTCTAAGAAAAACCTTTATAAAGTCTTAATAATTTTTATAAATAAGACTGTAAGAGTTTAAAATCAGTATTTTTATGATAATACTGGTTTTAAACTCTTAAAATATACTTTGTTTTGACTATGAGTAGGGACCATTATCTCTTATATAGGAAAAATAAAATAATACAGCTATACGATACCAGAAAATATTTTCTGGTGTCGTATAGCTGTATTATTTTATTTTTTCTAAATAAGAGACAATATTTATGAAACACATTTCATAAATATTGGTGCATACTCATAGTCAAAACAACCTAAAAAAAGGATGGTACGAAATTTTTGATGATTCATCAAACGTTAGTTCAAAAACAAGTCATAGTTCCCTTCTACCAAATTTTATTTGCGCAAAAATAGTTGGTCTGTCAAATTGTAAAAAAATAAAATAAAAAATATGTTATGATTGGCTTGCTAAAAAGTCTTAATGAACTAAAATTTTAAAACATCTACATATTAACACTCAAAATCTCTCTATCAACCTAAATATGGATACTTAAAGAAATTACATAATTTCATTAATTAAAGGAATGGGATAATACACATTTACAGATACTGAATCTGTTATTTCTCCTAACAAAGCTAAAAGTAATTCCGATATGATATTTAACGATGTTAGATGTGAGAAACATATTTTTGTATGGAGTGAGATAAGAATGTTGATGCATTCTGCTGATGTCAAACTTATACCAGAATCACCAAACATTTGATACTAGATAATCATAATGTAATTATAATTTTTAAGTAAGATGAGACAAATATAAAGCATGTTGGAAGGATAAATATGGATTTTGATTATAAGCAACGATATTGAATTGAACGATGATCGTTATAGAAAAAAAGAGAATTTGACTACACAAAAGTTTACTTTTTCGTTTTTCATCTGACCTTAAACTGCATTCATCTAAATGTTATAAATGGGCAGCTACTTGTAAACTGATAACCCAATCTGAATCAGATAAGCTGATCTGAAAACCATACCAGATCCTGATAAGCTGATCTAAAAACCAGACCAGGTCCTGAAAAGCTGATCTGAAAACCAGACCAGGTCCTGATAAGCTGATCTGAAAACCAGACCAGGTCCTATTAAGCTGATCTGAAAACCAGACCAGGTCCTGAAAAGCTGATCTGAAAACCAGACCAGGTCCTGATAAGCTGATCTGAAAACCAGACCAGGTCCTATTAAGCTGATCTGAAAACCAGATCAGGTCCTGATAAGCTGATCTGAAAACCAGACCAGGTCATGATAAGCTGATCTGAAAAACAGACCAGGTCCTGATAAGCTGATCTGAAAACCAGACCAGTTACCTGATAACCTGTTCTGATAGCTGATACCTGATCTAATAGCTGATACCTGTTATTTACTATTATTAAACATGGATGAGAAAATTTTAAAACAGTTGGTGTTGACAAGAAATGTCTTGAAGAAAAAGCTTCGTAGTATAAAAACTGGTGAAATAGATACATGTGAGCAATAAAAGATACATTTAAACCTATAACAGAACCTCTCAAAGAATTCATAAATAGTTCTAGAAATATTGAAAGAATTCGCAAGAAAGAAGAAAGTAAAATCAAGATAGAAGCTGAAAATAATACAAGTTTAAAGCCATCAGTCAATATAGAGACAAGTACACCAAAGAAACTTTCAGAAGGAACAATATTTGATGATATCATCTTATTTAATGATGCTAATACTGAGAATGATGATAAGGATGATGAATATGATTTTTACTCATATACTTCCAATTCTGAAGACACTTACACTCATTTATCAGTCTTGGAAGGAAGAATTGAATTAGATACAAACTATGGCCCACATCAAGATTTGAATAATGAATGAAAGTTTGGTGATAGTAACCTAAAACTAAATGAAGATAAAATACAAGTTGATGGTCAAATATAGGCCCTAATAGTAGCTTTATTTTCTTTAATGATTGATAATAAAACGGAAATACTATGAGAAATTTGATGTTGAAAACTATATAAAATATATAATTTCTACTAATCATCATAATCATTCACTGACAGAGAATCATGTTATCAGTAAATTGTTTCTGGAAACTCCAAACGATAAACTATAGGACAAATTAATAATATAGCTTAAGGAATTAATATAATTCAAGAATATATTAAAATGCAAATTGATAGAGTACAACGTGAAATACAATTAGAGATAGAAGATAGTTATAAAATTGATAAAATACATACTAAAAATCAAATCATCTTTTGAAAAAACAAATTGAACAGCTGAACGATAAAATTTATAGATTGGAAAATGAACTACATGATAGTATAAATAGCTGAAAGTGCATCAAGTAGATCACAACACTCTCCAAAAAATCTTTAAAATAACTCAATGTCTTTAAAAAGAAATTTAGTAGACGAACTCTATAATAAATCTCGAAAATTGTTTGTGCATTGTAGATATGTAATGAAAGGAATAGTTGATCTTTTATGGAGCTGATTTAGGTGAAATGGGAAACTATTCTACAGAAAATAGAAATTATTGATTATTGTAGACTGTAAATGATTCATTCACAAAGTTTCTATGGTCAATACCGTTGAAAATAAAAGTTGCATTCGAAAAACCCTAGGCTGTGGAAAATATTTTTGAAATGTTATGAGTACCAAAAAGCTTACAAATGGATGATTGTAAAGAATTTTTTAATAGACACTGGAAAATTCATGCATATGTAGAATATTAAACATTACTTAATATGAAAGCATCAATAGTAGAATGATTTAATAGATCATCCAAAGGAATTATGTGATGATGGTTCATATAAATGAAATATACAAAGAATTACTTAATGTACTCGTATACAATATAAAAGTTCATCTCACTATTTAAATGTTTCCGATTAAAGTTAACTCAACAAATGAGAAAAAGCTGCTAAATATAATAATTTGAAGATGAACAAAATGTTGAAATTTAATGAAAGTAAAAAATAAAATTAAACAGGAAAAATCTAGTTTGGTTTGTATTTTTGAAGGAATGATAGGTCTTAAGAAAGATAATTAACTTAATATACTGGAAATTCTCTAAACTTGTTGGCCTGTATGAAATATTGTGAAAACTTAAGTGTTCAAAATAAATTACAACACAGTGTAATATTCAGTAACACCTAATATTATCACTTTTTATAGTGAAAATTGTACATTTTCCATTTCGAAAGCTCTAGCAAGCGAAATTTTAAAATATGCCCATGGGCTATTATAATAGATCTTTACTCTATTAATTTCTATAGCTATCAAATCTTTCGAAAATATAGATAAACAACATAAATTGGACTTTGATTTCCAATCTTTAAGAATGTATATGTGTATGAATTAGTATCAAACAAACTTACTGAATAAATATGGACTTCAACTGGAATCATGCTGAAGCATACATAAATTGTAAAATGCAATGTAAGCAGATCTTACTTTATATCTGTATCTGTATGAGTATCAAATAAATTTACAGAAAAAATATTGAAAGCATGCCTAAGCATGCAAATTTAAAAGAATGTCACACAATTTTGTAAGCAAAGAAATTTTATGACTCTGTGCTAAATGAAATACATAAATATGTATCTACTTTGTAAAAGAATAAAAAGAGCGAAATCGTAAAATCTAATAGTATAGATTTTTAATTGAAACACCACTACATGTCGGACTCTCACTTCACTATCGATAGAAGCATGCTAAGGTATGCATGCTAGCAAAATATATAAATCTGTTAGAAGGTGATGAGAAACTTGTTTCTAATTATTAATCTGTAGACAGCAATTGTATCTGGATCAAACCAACTCATGAATGAAATGTATACAGATATGGTTGATGGTGATGAGGACCTTTTTTAAGTAAGAAATGATTACATCTGAATGTGATAAAACCCAGCCTACGTCAACAATAACTTCAAGGGGTTCAACCAGCAAACCTCATGTAGAAAAAACTCGATGTAAAAATTCTCTCAAACATAGATATTCTAATGATTCTGATACTATGAAAACACAGACGGTGAATTGATGGTGGAGGTAACTGAATTACTTGAGATAGATTTTCTAGAATAGTTGATTATTAAACATGTATTTCTTTGTAGATAAAGTAATTTCTCTATACATACATACATATATTTACCTATATGTATATATGAATACATTTAAAAATTATACAAATATTCTCTTTTTCAAGTAGTAAAATCTGAAAAAAAAATAGTGATACATTAAAGAAAAAAAAAATATTAAAAACAGAGACTGAGTGATCAACTGATACGTACACTTTGTCTGACAGGTAAATAAAGCGCACTTAAAAATATCAGAAATATATACACAATACGCTGAAATTTAATAAAATGAGAAAGAAAAAATCATCTAGAACATCAAATAAAAGCCATAGGCGAGTAACCTTCATAAGATAAACATATACCTTATTAATGAAAACATATTATCAGTATGAAGTAACACAATTTGAGGAATTAAAATTTTAACATTTAATTGTCCCTTAACGCTGACAAAGAGTAGACAGATATGTTGACATAGAAAGTCATCTTGTATACTAGAGGAACCGTTGAGAGGCCAGACCTAAATTGTAAGAAAACGATTTCGTTTTCTGTTGATCGCTATTCAAGAAGAAAACAAGTTTCCTCATTATGATTTAACTAATTTAAAAGTACATTTAAATTCAGTCTCATATCCAAATGATGATGATCTTAACATAAAAATTAAAAATAAACGTTATGCAATTCTATATTATATGTACTCGTATCTAAGATTCCAACAAAGCTATTATATGAAAGAATCTCAAGCATTTCCAAATGCACTAAAGTTTAAGATAAAAGTTCCTTTTATTCAATAGGGGCCCAATTGATATAGAAATTTAATATGAAACAGTAAGCAAGGACCTCAGCTACTGCATTTTTATTAATGATCGAATAATAGAAAGTCCTGAAAGTCTTATAAATTAAGTAATATGAATGAAAAAAAATGGTTTTAATAGACGAGTAAGGTTTCGATTTTCATTACAAAAAGAAGTAGCGGATGTTTTTAACAATAATGAGTATAACAATTTCATTATAAAACCACCATTTGATTTTAAATGTTTATCAATAAAAAAGGAAAGAGAAGCAAAGTGGTTAAAAAAAGCTGGACTGCTGGATCAGTTTCATTTCAAAGCGTTTATCATTTTTTAAAGCCAATGCAAGATGTTCTAAAATATATGAAAAAGGTGAAGAAAAAAGATGATAGTTGGAAAAAATTTTACACCGAAAAATTTCTAACGTTGACTATATAGGCTACATCAACTTTAAACAAATGGAAATAAAATATATTAATATATTAGGAATTAAATTTTACTTAAAACAGAAACTCCTCACAAACTTTTAAGTAAATACATCTAAAAATTAAAAGAACGTTTTTTTAATTTCAAATAAAAAAACTATCGAGATATTTCACATCTATACACAAAAGACCAGGCGAATATTTACAACAGCAACAACAGCACATGACAAAAAAATGTATTTAAACAGGGAGCCCCAGACTTATTTGTATGTACATACATACATACATAAAATCAATTTGTAGATCCATATGTACATATGTACACATATTATCAAATTTCTTACCCATGCTCAAGTATTTATTGGATTTTAACAATCACACTTACATATCTACATCATGAAAACATACAAACCGTTCTCCAAGCTATTGACGTTTGAAGACGAAAGTCGAAGAAGACAAATGTACTTAAATAAACAAACTTATCACAGACCAGTCAAACTCTATCGCGCATACACACACACACAAAATCATCACGATCGTACGCAAGAATTTTGCAAAATCTGAAATTAATATTTATACAAATATAAACAAATTTCTGACCGACAGACTTTAACACTGGAAAAATTTAAGCTTGATAAAATATAAAGCAATCTCATCCTCCAATATGAAAAACATACTAGGATTAGGGAAGTTCAGATATATGATAATATTTTCTAGCAAAAAATGTTCATATGGGAAAGAATTTATTTCTACGTACATATAAATACTATGGTGAGAAAATCACATACACACACACATACTAAAATTCATCTACGAAAAATTAAACCTATTTCAACAACGCCCCTCCCCTCACAAATCACAGTCAGCCTAAAGTTCTTATAGATATATATACACAAAATCTCAAGGTAACATACAATCTATCAATCTCACAACCTAAATCACGATCAGCCTTAAACTCATATAGACATACATACACATAGATACGTATACATATACATGAACACCTTCACCTCACCTCTCATTAATCATGATCAGCCTTAAACTCCTACAGATATACACACAAATTGCGCTGTTATATATTTCATGAACACTTCGCCCCTCATAAATCACGATAAGCCTTAAATTTCCTACAGATATACATACACATACAAACATATAAACTCCCAAATTCCTATAGATACATATTACAATAACACCCCCCGCCTACCTCAAATCAAGGACAGACTTAAACTGCTATATATAAATACATACATACACATACACACATAGGCACATTCTATCTATCTATCACAACAAGACCCTCCCCCACCTCAAATCACAATCAGTCTTAAACTCCTACGAACATACATATACACAGATTCCTACGGATACGTAAAGGGTGTTTTTTATTGAGGTATAGAACTTTAAGTTGGCATCACTTTTTTAACTGGCGGCCATTTTGTCAGCTGTCAAGTGATTAATATTTAGTTTGGTTTGCCATTTCATCATGAACAGGTTGACAAAAGAACAACGCTTGCAAATCGTGCAAATTTATTTCGAAAATAATGGTTCAGTTCGCGAAGTTTACCGCAAGCTCCGTCCATTTTATGGTCGACCGTTGGTTACCGTTAATGGAGACAGGTATAGAGCCATGATAACCGACTATTTTGTTCCCGAATTGGATGGCATGAATGTGGATGAGTTGTGGTTCCAACAAGACGGCGCTACATGCCACACAGCGCACGTCACAATCGATTTATTGAAGGAAACATTCGATGAGCGCATAATTTCGCCCCATATGCTCGAAAAAGTGGTTGAAAATTGGACCTGTAGAATTGGCTTTATTCGAGCCAGCCGCGGCGGCCACATGCCCGAAATCATATTTAAACGTTAATGGCATAAAATTATCCTTCCAATAAAGCCAAATTGATGGACATTAAAACGATTTTCTTGTGTTTTATTTCAATTCGAAGTTCTATACCTCTAAAAAAACACCCTATATTACATGAACACTCTCACCTCACCTTTGATAAATCAGAGACAGCCTTAAACTCTTACAGACATACATATATACATACATACATGTACACAGATTCCCACGGATACATATTACAACAACTCCCCACCCTCCACCAGTCGATCTACCTCAAATACATCCCGCCCCCCCCCCACGAAGTCCAGCTTGGTTTAAATTCCAACAAGCATAAACGTCACCGAATTCCCGCGGTTACATATTACAAAACACCCTCACCTACCCAAATCACGGTCAGCCTTAAGGTCTCACAATCTAGACAAACCCCGTCCTCCACCAATCACAGCCAGACTTCAATTCTTACAGCTAGACACACCCCGCCCTCCACCAATCACAGCCAGACTTCAATTCCTACAGCTAGACACACCCACAAATTTTCCGTCGGCATTAGGAAAAATTATTTCCATGATTTTTCCGTCGGCATTTGAAAAAAATAAACATGTTTTCCCGTCGGCATTTGAAAAAAATAAAGATGTTTTCCCGTCGGCATTTGAAAAAAATAAAGATGTTATCCCGTCGGCATTTGAAAAAAAATAAAGATGTTATCCCGTCGGCATTAGAAAATCATATACATATAAAAGCTTCAAACCTTTAAACCCCCTTAATGTATACCCACAAACATACATACATATAAATTCCCACGGTAATAAAAAACCTGACTTATTGAACCGCCCTCGTATGTAGTAATAATAAAAAAACTCCTTATGTAAACAAAAAACTCCTTATGTAAACAAAAAATCGGACGGACTTATTGAACCACCCTCGTAGGTATCAAATTTCCAAGAATTTTAAAATTTTCAAATTTTAATTACCCAAATTTCACAATTTCAGCCACAATTTAACAATTTCAGCCCACAATTTAACAATTTTAATTGACGCCGAATCCCCATTTCCCTACTACTAATCAGATTTAAAGAGTGCACTAAACGACTCCAAGAGTTGCTTGCATATGAAAAAACTGCATCTCTTAAAAATTATCTGGAAAACCTCGATGTCACACCAGCATCTAATTACTCTTTGTGGCGCGCTGCGAAAAAGTTTAAAACACCCGTTGAATTCAAACCACCTCTGCGCACTTCTACCGGAGGTTGGGCAAGAAGTGATACTGAAAAAGGTAACTCGTTTGCAAAGCATTTAAAATCCGTATTTACCCCAAACAGATGTACTGCTGCTGTAGATTTTCCGAGTTTAGTTGCTCTATCCACTCGATCCTTATAGTTTAAGATGCGTAACGTACAGAAACTAATTACTGAACTCAACCCGAAGAAAGCTCTAGGTACTGATGGAATTAGTAACAAGATGCTGATGAATTTGCCACGTATTTCAATTAAAATCCTTCTATTTATTTTTAATGCCATATTAAGACTAGAGTATTATCCACACCTCTGGAAGCTTGCCAAGGTCAAAATGATTCCAAAGCCGGGCAAAGATCTTACCAAGGCTGAGTCAAATAGGCCAATAAGTTTACTGTCAACAATGTCAAAGCTCTTTGAAAAGTTACTCATGATAAAATTGTCCCCAATTCTAACTGATAATGAGTGCATACCGGACCATCAATTTGGTTTTAGAAGTCAGCATAGCACCATTGAACAAACTCATAGATTGGTTCAATTTATACGAAAAGCTTTTGAAGAAAAGAAATATTGTTCTGCCCTCTTCATTGATGTTTCTCAGGCATTTGATAAAGTATGGCATGAAGGCCTTATTTTAAAATTGAAATCATATATACCAATAAATTTTCTGAAGCTATTGGAAAGTTATATTACTACCCGGAAGTTCACGGTTGTTGAAGGAGACTTCATGAGTATGCCCGAATCTATAACATCCGGTGTAACACAGGGGAGCATATTGGGGCCAGTTTTGTATTTGATTTATACTTGTGATATGCCTTTGAGCAGCAATATCCATACATCTACATTTGCCGATGATACAGCCTGCCTTAGTATGCACGAAAACTCTCACGAGGCTACCCGATATCTAGAAGAACATATTACACAGCTGGAACTATGGTTAAACTTATGGAAAATTAAAGTTAACGAACAAAGGTGTGTTCAGCTAACATTTACCCTGCGAAGAGATACTTGTTCCCCAATTCGAATCAACAATCAAGTTGTTCCTCAACATTCACATGCAAAATACCTTGGTATACACCTTGATCGAAGGCTTACATGGAAACACCATATTGACTCAAAGCTAACACAAATGAAACTTAAATTAACTCAGATACATTGGCTGATTCGTAGAAATTCAACACTCAGTCTAGATTGTAAACTTTTAATATACAAGTCGCTTTTGAAACCCATATGGTGCTACGGAATACAGCTATGGGGCACTGCTTCAGCTTCCAATATAGAGAGAATCCAACGAAGGCAAAACAAGATTTCAAGACTAATAACATCGGCTCCATGGTACATCAAAAATTCAAATTCACATCGTGATTTAAATATGTCACTAGTGTCTGAGGAAATTAAAAAATACGCAGGCACATGCTTAACAAAACTCGAGTCTCATCCTAATCCACTTGCTCGTAACATCTTGAATTTTACTGGACACATCCGCTTAAAAAAAGAGGGACACTATGACACTCCAGATGAAACAGCTTGAAAATATTTTTGTGCTTAATACGATATTTATGTATTATTGATTACTATCACTAAGTTTATGCCTGACACTGGTTGGGCCTAATTATTATATCTAGATTTAAGATTTGAAAACTTATTGTTAGTTCATTTTTTGAAGATACAATAAATAAATATACGCATGAAAAAAAATATTATCGGAAAGGAATATAATAAAAACTAAGTTATTGGTCGATTATATATGAATAATGTGTCCTTTTTTAATTTGTTTTCAGTTTTTCGATATCTTGAATATATCAGGATATATAAAGTTCTTTTCCCATTTTTTATATTTCCCTTAATAAATGTACTAATTTTGCTTACTTGAAAGGAAGTAAGGAATATTGTTGTTTCATTGGTATACTGCGTCAACAAAGATTTTTGTATTTTTCTGTAAATCCCAGTAACTTTTCCCGTTGAGGGTAAAAAGCTTAGAAACTTTAACGGCTAGACCCGCGATATCGACAAGGAAGTGATATAAACTTTCTTGTCGACATCGTGGGTCAGGCCGTGAAAGTTTCTTTTCGACATCGTGGGCCAGACCCATAAGTTTAAATAAAAATATATGTATATATTACTTTTATTATTAAACTAAATATTCTATTTTCATCGAGATTAACTACCCGATGATATGTATGTATATTTTGTGCATTTACATACATACATACATATGTATAGTTTTGTAAACATATATATAATTTTGCATTTACACATATCTATAATTTTTTAGCGACAAAATTGTCAATCACCTGTCGTATTCAGAGTAATTTCTTTAAATTACGCAGTATGTACTCAGTTACTGGATTTTACTGGAAAAGTACTCAAACGCACCTATTATGAACATATAAATGAGTCGAAGTTATTTTAAGTACATCCCAGCAAAAAAAAAATTCGTGTACCTTTTTCATTGCATACCAATCATTGCAGGTACTGAATTTAATATTTGAAGCACATACCATTCAGTTATTTTTTGGATCACTTCCGTTTTCTGATAACTATGTGTTAAATTCATTGATGATTCACAAGAAATAGAACTACTTGGAGCTGAGTACTTACTGAGTATTTACTTTTATATATCACAAAAAGTGTAAGTTTCCCAGCCCTTGAATCATCCTTTTAGATTTTACCAACTTTTTTCCAACAAATATCGCTGAAATACACAAGAAAACAGCTAGAAAATAGCTAAATTTCAAAAAAATTTTAAAATTTAGCGATAAATAGGTAAAAAATTGATTTTTAGGTTTTTTACAAAATATTTATTGTAACTTCTTAATTTCTTCCATACTTGTTAAATTTTCCTACAAATTTTATAATACATTAAATAAGAGCAATGTAATAGGCCAATAAAAGGCTTATTTTATTAAAAAAAACATATACATAAATATTGTAACATATTCATTATATATTTATATCGCTTCCTTTTTGCAACATAGTCATAACTACAAAATGCTGGTTTTGCAGAAAATTAGTTTAAAGTTTTCAATTTATATACACTTCAATGAAAATATAAAAATATTTTCGTTTCTCAAGACGTGCCTGTTGTATAAAATTTTCACACAAGATTAAATATGATATAACGGATTTTTCTGCATTATTAACTCTTTTTTTAGATATAATTGTGTTGCAATAAAGTAGCGATATGCTTATAAAAAAATTATAAGCGATATTATTTTTAACTAAAAATTTGAAGCCAATCTTCAACATTAATATTATAGTAGGTAGAATTGGTACATAATTTGCTTAGTACTGAATTCGGTAATTTCCCAGTAAAAAAAATTGCAGGCTGTGCTAATATACAGTAAAAGTTCGCTGGCAAACCTGCTGATTTTTGTATGTCGAGTTTCCGGTTTGGGGTACTAAAGGGCTCTTTAATGGATTAATAATACAACGGTATTTACTATTAGCCACTTGAGGCTGATGTGAGTGCGAGAATAGATGTGAGTACATTGGCTAACTTTCTTTCTATAAAACATGCATTGTTTTGGCGCTATTCAATCACATTTTTTCTGAAGCTATAGAGTTTGCTTCATATACGTCCACTGCTTCTAAAAATCTCACATTTTGAAGCGAATTATGATGCACAAAAAATCGCTAGAATTCCCGCTAATAGCTAAACCATAACAAAATGTATTTAAAAATTGCTAGATTTGACGAGAAAATAGCTGAATTGGCAACAGTGAAGCTATTTCTTTTAAGAATGTAAGTTATGTCTGATTTATAGAGAAAAAGGGAAAATTTGTTTGAGTAGGTTATTTTAATATAGAAAAAAGATAAAGTTTTCAATCCTGGAAACGTCTTTTCGATTTTTTATTTTTATTTTTCTAATACCAAAATTTTTCGTACTGAGAGATAAAATAATTTTATTAAAAAAATAAAAAATTAGTTTTAGCTAGTTACTTTTGTATGGCAAAATCAAGTGTAAGTTTTCCAGCTCTGGAACTCTCTGCTCGATTTTGCTGATTTTCAATATCATTATATTTTGGACCATTACTGACACACTAGTTGGAGACCGAAGTCTCTAGCTTTCCTGGAAGCTTGGGAAACCAGATTGCACATACATCATATGGACAGACGGACATCGCTTATTCATCTTCCCTATTTATAAGGACCCAGAATATATATACTTAATGGGTCGCATATGAATATTGTGGAAACTACACACGGAATGATGAACCTATTTATACGCTTTACCATTTTGGCGACGGGTATAATTACAAAAGGACTTTCCTAAACAAACGATTCACATATGCACATACTTTTATTTATGTACGAATATGAAGTATATTGGGTGTTACATATTTTGAATTTTAGCTTCCCGCTTTCAAAAACTGAAAATTACTGATTTCACTCTAGTTTTCAAAAGTCGATTGATTCGTTCGAGAGATAGCGTTGAGGATTATTATTTACTTTTTTGGACTTGAAAAACTGCATCGAACACAGCAAATTTGATCGAAATCGTTTAAGCAGTTCTAAAAATCTATAGATTTTCCATGCATATTTTATTTAATTTAAATTTGAATTCATATTACTTTTTGCTAGTAGAGTTTTTTACTAACCTTAAAATCAATATAACCATTTTTATCCATGTCGAATGTTCGAAAAACGTGATCACAAAATTCTTCCGCATTCCCAGATGGAAAAAACATCTTATACATGTCCACAAATTTTGCAGGCGTTAATCTTCCATTGGGACAATCTTGCTGTGTAAATATTATTTTATTGTGTAAATATATATATATATATATGCATATACCTTAAATCCTTTGTACCACTCCTTTATTGTTGCTTCGTCATATCTTGTATGAGACTTAAGAAATTCCATATCTTCTTTTGTTAAACAGTCTTTGCTACTGAAGCACCCCATGTTGCAAGAATTTACTATACCTTATTCTAAATACACTCAAAGAATATATTGTTTTAAGACTTTGAAAAATTTATCACTCTGGAACTGTAATTTTATATTTATTCATTTAAAGTGAAGTCGTAAGGCGATAATAAATATAGTCTAAATATTTAAACTGTTAAAAAATTTCTTTACATATCAATATATTTATGTATATACGTTTTTTAAGCATGCGCAATACCATAACATCGTTTTAAAGAAGGGTGGGTTGTTTAATTCACCTCATCAATATTTTTATGTATGCTGCCATACATGAATAAATGTATGGGCACATTATGAAAGTAGTCTAATAGTATGTTCAGACGACGAGTTGAATAACCTGCTTCGCTCTCTGAATCATGTTTATGAATCTTGCTGTCCACACGGTTCATTCGTGCTTCGTATGCAGTGTGCCAATTTAGTGCTTTTCGCCCTAGATTTAGTGCTTTTTAATTCATAACAGTACGGAATTTTTTAACGTGAGGGGTTTTTTTTTTAAAGGCACTAAACTAGTGCTTTTTTACCTTTGATTTTAGTGTTTTTAGTGTGTATTACAAATCTACTAAATTTATAAAAACACCAAATAAGAGTTTTCCACTTTTCAATAACTATCTGATTGCACTCCTTTTAGACACGCAAAGTTTCCTTTGCAGAATGTTAATTCATGTGGGTGAAATACGGAGGAAGAAAAACTTTCTCTTGCACAGTGAGAAAAAAGAACATATTTCTAGAAATTACAGAGGATACCATACACGCTATAAAATAACTTAATTACAATAATCGCAGCAACAGAATTCTGATTTGGAAGCACTAACAACTGAGAGAAGTAATGTCGTGCTTTCTTGATAACGAAAAATGCTTCTGAAAAGCACTAACGTAAGGCGGGCTCTCTAACAAACTGGAAAAAAGTAAAAAAAATGTAAACAAGTAACTTTTGCATCTGAGTACACAAAAACTATACATTATTACTTCTGTTAAACGATTTAGTAAGGCAAAAAATTAATGGCTTTTTGGAAGCTGAATGTATTGCTTCTAGCTGGCTTAAAAAACTCTTCTGGGAAGCGGTAACTTTTCCTGAGATGGTGAAGTTGAAGAAATAGAAAGAAGAATCAGAAATTTAAAGCTACATAAATGGAAAAATTAACTCAGAACTGATAAATTTTGGATTGAAGTTTATAATTATAGAAATTCAACTAATGATAATCCATTTCCAAAACTGATATTTTCTCTAGGACTATTAACATTACCATGTTCAAATGCTGAGGTGGAAATAACTTTTAGTGCTAATAACTGTTTTAAAAGTAAGTTAGAAATATAAAAGTGAATTTTTAATACATCGAATTGCTTAATTCATATAAAATACGGTCTAAGAAGTAAAGACTTATGTTCAGAATGTAACATACTGAACCATGTTCATGTAAAAATTAATTCAGATGAAACGCCTAAAAAATCTAATTAACTTATTAAAACAGTTTTATGGCCAGAAGAAAAAGATGAAACGACTTTTTCCATAACCGAGTATAAAAACTTATTAATATAAATATGTACATATGTATTTATATATGCACATCCATACATAAATAGTTTTTACATATTTATACGCATATACATACACATAAATACATATACATGTATATAATTAAGTGTACTCTGCACTCTGCAACTTGAAAAAAGGAAAATTCTTTCGATTTGTATGCTAATTACACGCAGAATGCATTTTATTTCGATTCGAGTTACAATGTACCCCCAGTAACAAATTGAGGGAATCGATATCGACCAAAATCCTAAAACATTTCCACGTAAATTTTATTCAAGTGTTTTGATATTTCGTCTATATGGAATGATTTAATTTAGGCAGTTATATAAAAGAGTACAAATAAAATTTTAATTGAAATCTTTATCCTGTAAATAAAATGCAGTTGTTTCTGAAATATCTGTTCCTTTAGGCGGTACGTCTCTCGTTGATCACTCTTTTGTTAAAATAATACACCATAATTGGAGTGTCTTGCCAAATGAACTTGAATTATTTTCCTACTCATATTATATTCTACTTATGTATAAGCAAAATCGAAACATAGTTCGATATACTTGTAATTGGAATTATTACAAAAACCTATGAAATGTAGTAAATTTAAAATTGTAGTTAACTTAAGTTTCTAATTTTTACTCATGCAATACCTATATAATTGGCCATATGAAAATATAGCTATGCGCATACAAATATAATTATTGCATTTAGTGCTTTTTACTCTGAAAAAGTTGGTATCACTGTTGGTGTGGCATTTTTTTATGTATATTCACACATCCATACGTATCATATGCACGTATATACGTACATACACATAAGCATACATACTTACATATATTCAACTCATTCACAATCTTGTTTTTGAAGGCATCCCTATATTTTCTTCTTATTTTTCCTTTTTATACTATTCATAACTAAATTAAATTCATTTATTTTAAACTCACATCTTTGTTTGTTTAGTTTGTTTTTATTTGTTCACAAACACACAAATGCACATATACCTATTTTGTTTTGATAGCTAGTTCAGTTAAACTGGCGATAAACTGCGATAAAAGTCAGAGAAGATCCCAATTTTACGTGCTTCGCAACTAGATTCATATTGAATCTACTTGATTCGCTCTCATAATTTTGTATGGCGAAGAAAGTATATTGGTTCATAATTGGGGTGTGAAGCAAAGAGCGAAGCGTACGGTGTGAACATACTATAATAGAGATATGTTGAAAATATGTTACATATTTTACATTTCTGTGTTTGTTTGTACAAAAAATACAACTGTGGGAAGCATTTTCAATTTCTTTTCGGAATATATTGCATGAAAAACATGTAAATATGTTATATATTTTAATTCAGGTGTACATACTGACCTTTTTGGCAACTGTGGTAACGAAGGTTTTATTTTGCATGTCATATTGAAAGTGTATTTATATCAAGTGGCCTTATCAGCGCAGCTGATCATCAGCTGACTTAACCCCATCCTTCAAACTTCAAATAAAAATAATCCTACAGCAAATTTGTATGTATGTTGTTGTAAAGATAAGGCCACTCGGTATGTGTATGGTCATGTTTATAATTTCGAGAGAAGGTTTCTTAAATACAAAATATGAAAATTATTATTATAAAAATTAAAATAAATAAATATTTATTTAAATATTGTGACTGTTTTGATATTTTTACACGTAATTAGAGATAATAATTGTGTTTAAATATCATAATACTGTGCAAAAAACCTCTCAAATAGCCTTAAAAATCGCTTATGAAGCACATTAGTGATAAAATGTAATCGTTGTAAATAAAACCAGCTACTTTTTTCGATTGTAGTAATATTTAGAATATGTACAGATAAGGACAAAACTGTTTGTACACCCATAATTTTTGTGGTTTGAGGAAAATTGAGAAGAAATATCAAAAATAAATTATTCAAATATTCAGAGTGCTAATAAATTTGTTTATACAAAAAATAAAAAAATAATTTATAATAAACATAGCAACAATAAAAAAAAATTTATAATAATCATAACAATAATAACAAAAATATTAAAAAGTCATTGGACTAAAGTATTTGTGCAGGCATATACATAAATGAAAAAAAATACGTACAAAATGCTTGGGATATTCAACTTGTATTAAAATTTTTTGATTTGCGATACCAAGCCGTCAAAAATGGCATCCAAATATGGAGTTATATGTTCTTAAAATAGTAATAGTTCACATCACATCAACGATTGGCCAATACCATTTTCTTCACTCCTTCAATTTATTCGTCTGTAGTTGAAGTGCTCGGACGTCCGGCGTGCTCTTCGTTGTTCACATCTTCTCGGCCTTCTGAGAACATTTTGTACCACCGACAAACGTTGCTTCGGTCCAAGGTAGCTTCTCCGTATGCCACAGTGAACATTCGGAATGCATCCACACACTTAATTTCGTTTTTCACACAAAATTTGATACAGGTTCTTTGTTCCATTTTTATTTTAATAGGTAAAAATCGAAGACCCAAAACGCGTGCAAGCAAAGCATCTGTCAACAATTAATTGAACATTCAAAATGGCCGAAATTTTCAGCATAAGTGAGAGACATGAGTACCAACATAACGCCACAAAAAACAATATTCGAATATACGTAACCCGCGAAAATTCAAAATTCACGATACGTTTTGAACAAACCTCGTACATACATATTTATGTTTCGGCCTTATTCATTTGAAAAAATCAAAAAAAATTTGTATATTAAACAATGTTTTAATTTAGTGTTTGTTCAATATTTATTGAGTTTTTTTTAATTTATTTAATATTTCGAAACAAAACTGCATATGACTTACACCATTTTCATAATTATGGGCACAAATATACTTTAGAATAATTTATCAGGGCATCCAAAAATAATACAATTACAGTCATACGTAAAATAAATATCAGAACCGTAAAGAATAATATCAATATTAAATGTATAATCTTAGGCAAACTGGTGGCAGGATTTTTAACAAATATGTTTTATAGTGTTTCCACACTGACATGTTTTTAATAAAAGTTTGTTTTAATGTTACAACCAGCTGTTCAAACCTGATTTTACCATACAAACTAATTTTGTTAAAACCAAAAGTTGGTTTTATGAAATGCAACCTTGTTTTCGCTGTACTATATTCAGTGCTGCTGAGTTAAAATGACCGGAAGTAGTAGTTGTGGAACGGGCATTCTGCGTACATTAAAATTTTAAAATCTGGGTTTTTAAAATTTCAATTTTTTTTTTTAATTTTATTGTACTATAGAAGAATTTTAATAAGAAATAATTTCTTAATCGGGCTTAAGGTCAGTAATTTCATATCTTATTGAATGAAATATTTTTATTAATTAATGAGAGTTTCTAAAGAAGAGAAGAAAAAGTAAACTATACTTCATTAGCTGGAGGAAATACCGATACTTTTCTGTGCAGCCACGCACTTCATCAGTACCCATGTCTATCTACTGAAGTAGAGATTGTTATTAACATCAGCTACATTTTCATTGCTTCCAAAAAATCTATATTTTTAATTTGCCGATAATTAGCAGAAATGTAAGTAAAAGTTTATTTTAGTCATACAAAACCTTGTAACTCCTCCATAGTTTTAGAAAATACTCACCATAATTTAAAAAAATTGATTATTTTTAAGGAAATTTTTCTTAAAATCGCTTCCAATTCAGTTATTAAGGATCGAAAAAAAAACTTCTTTCAATGGCATAAATCTTTAGAAATTATCCAAATGTGCACTAAATTTGCATTAATATTTTCATGACTTGTTTGGAGTGTTTTTTACTGCGTATTTAACGCAAATTGTCAATGAAATGGAATATGAGAAATGATTGTTATTGATTTACCTTTCGTAAATATACTAAGTATTACTATTCATTTTCTGTTTTTTCGTTTTTCATTTTCTATTCAGCTTATCGCGAAGTTATATCACTCTACCTAAGTATGTTTAACTATTCTTGTTTATCTTTTATGATCATCACATTAATTATTTTTACTTTATGTGTCTTTACATGGTAATACAAAGTATTACGACTTTGTAGAATCAAAATGTTATGAAACTCCCTCCATGTTAAGAGAACAAAAGTCTGTTGTAGGTATTTTACATGTTTACACTGACTCTATAAGTAAAATGCCAGCAAAGATATTAAACTGCTGAGTTAATAACAAAAAATTGGAAAATTGCAAAAAAAAAAATATGTGTACTAATAAAAATAATAAATATTAGAGTAAAACATTTTATTATTTCAATGTAATTTTACTATCAAATATAATTTTTTATAGGTTTGTTTATTGTTTGTTTGCTTTTGCTGTACCATCAGCTACTTGATGGTTACAGTTGTACAATATTGATACGTTTTTATTCTTTAAAAATGCTTTTCCGTGGACTCGAAGACTTGCAAATGAATAAAAGACCCCAGTGCTGTAATAAGGGTTAAGAATGATACAAGTTTTATTTACCAATACACTTATACTAAATTAATCAAAGCTTAAATGCACTAATACAGCTTAATTTACTACCCGCGAGATAACAAACTCTTACAACAAACTTTTTTTTCGGCCAATGAAAAATTGAGACTTTTAACTTGATTGTTTGTGCGAAGACTTTTCACAAATATCTTGTCAAAAACAGTCTGACAGCCCTATTTCTAATTGTATGTCTTCGATAAAGTCTGGTAGCATTGATTGTCATCTAAATACATTAGAAACTTGTCCTCACTTTAAACAAAAACCCACAGCTGATCCCAACAAAGGTATATAAAAGAAAAAAGCAAAGCTCATCAGGGTAAGTACGAAGAAATTTTATTAAATTTTTTTGTTATCTATATTATTTTGTTTTTAATATAGAAGAATTCGTATGTGAAAGGGACCAATTGTGAACAGAAGCCCTCTGCACTATCTACATTAAAAGCTGTAAATTTTGACTAGGTAATTATCTAACAAAAATTTAGTTTACCCAGCGGGAAAAGTAGAACAATAATTAGTTGCTTGTGTCAAGTGTTTGTTTTCTTTGCCTGAAAACGTATGCCCATTTTTTCAGTTAATTATCAAATTATTTTAAAGTTCTAATTAAATACGAAATTGTGTTTTTGAATGCATAATTAAATGTGTTTTTAGTGCATAATTAATTACAACTTAATTTTAAATAAAAGTTAGCTAATTACGTACTTAATTCTTAAGTTAAAAACTAGAGTTTAATAATCTTTATTTAAAGAAGCGGCTTGCATTTAAAGGGTGCCACTGAAGTTCAATTAAAATAACAACTTTTGAAAACATTTTATTTAAACATTTTTATGTATTACAAACCGCATTGAAGAATATTGTTTGTAAAATTGTACATTGACCTAACGCACTAAGCATGCGTTAATAATATAATGTTAAAAAATTAATTACAGAAATAACTGAAATAATTCTAACAATAATAAATTCAGAAGCGAAGTGGTATGCATGCTGTGCATTACCTTTTCGTTTCCGATTTATTACCTTTTCTCGCTGGGTATTTTTTAACTCTTTCAGAACTGTTCTTATATTTGATTTTCTCTCCCAATTTTTAGGACGCTAAGATGAAAGATTTAAGAAAAATTATATTAAGTTTAGAAAATTTAGAAAATTTGAAAAGCTATTCTAAAGCAAATGAAAACTTATTTCAATGTTCTATAAATTCTATAAATGAAAAGAAAAGCAATCACAGCAAAATAAAAAATATTGCGAAAATTCGCAAACGCATTTCAAGTGCTGCAAAACGTGTATTAAAAGCACAAAATATAAATACAGGTTTAGAAATACCTGCAAATGAAGTTTTATTGGAAACTTTAGATTTAAGAAATACAGGCTCAGATGTGCCTGAAAAAGTAGAAAATAATATCTTATTGGAAACAAGAAATATAACGTATATTAGTTCCGAAATTTCTGCAAATGAAAAAAGAAGTTTTATTGGAAACTTTAAATTTAAGCAATACAGGCTTATTAAAAAAATAATAAAAATTGTGAAAAAAGCTCTCTGAGAAATTTGAAAGTTTTCCAATGAAACCAGCTCTTGTATAAGCGCTATTGTCTGATGTTGTCGAAAGTTTGGAAATCATAACTAATTCCAAGCAAACAAAATGTCATGATGAGAAAAATATTTCTGAATTGGGAATCTTAGATATAAATTCAAAATTTGTAATTAGCAGTCCAGAATTGATCGCAATTTTGAATAATAGTAATGACATTTGTAAAAAATTAAATGAAAATTTAGTGGAAGACTATATAAAAGATGAAATTAATAAAAACTTCACAAAGAATGAATATTATTTTAACGAAATTAAGTAGTGCTTGAGAGAAATTTTAGATAAAATTGAAGAAACTCCTGATACTGCACATGGTAGTGAAAATATTATTTTGAAAAGCTCTCCGAAAACTCTAGAATCTGATAGTGAAAAAAGAAATCATACAATAGGTCCATTTTAGATAACGGATGACTCTCACAATGTTTCTGATTTTATAAAATACACGAAAATTCCAAATCCGAACTAAAAATTTAATAGAAATGTTATACGTGATAAGTCAGAAAACACAAAACTTAATAGAAGATTTAAGGCCAATTTTAAAGACTGTTCCTTTCATGTTAATCTTAATACAAAAAAATATATTAACATTGACAAGATTACAAAAATAAAAATTCTCGAAGATTTAGTAAGAGCGGTCGCAAGGGGTACAGGTTGATAAAACTGCCAAGGCCAACGCGGATGCCATAGTTGAAACTGCGAATTCAATCGCTTCGGGCTACTCCCAAACAGACTCTTGTCTGATTGGGGACCTCCTGGATAGACTTGACTTCGTAGACGATGAAAACGCTCTTCTGGATCCAAACCCAGATGACGCAGACATTGTTGTCAACTACAACCCTGATATCTGAGAATGGCGAAGGTTATCTAGATTAATCTTCACCACTCGAAGGCAGCCTCAGCGGCATTAACCAATCGACTCGTAGAAGGATATTGCGCTCATCCAAGAACCATGGACAGTCAATGGTAAAATTCTTGGACTCAGCGCAAAAGGTTACAGACTATTGTATGTAACTAAATCAGGTAACAATGATAAAAACATCAGATCCTGTATTATGGTGAAAACCAATTTAAATATCTTCATTCTGTATAATTTCAGTGATGATGATACAGTAGCCGTAGCATGAGAGACGGGAGAAACCACAGTGTGGTGGCTTCTCTCATGCTACATGGGCCATGAACACGCGGACCCCCACCAAACATTGTGGTTCAAAAGGCAGTCAAGGAAGCAAGTAAGCGCGGTAATCCTATCTTAATAGGCGCTGATGCAAATGCACATCATCATATCAGATTATGGACAATAATCTACTAGTAATAAATCAGGGTTCAGAACCAACATTCGTAGTCCCTAATAGGCAGGAGGTATTAGACATAACTCTAGTCAATTTGAGGAACGCTCATTTAATTCGTGAATGGAGGGTCTCTCGCTATTTAACATTCTTAATTAGCATTTCAAATAGTAACGCAAGATTATACATTAACAGATGTAAAACAAACTGGGAGGTACAGAACCAAATCCTCACCAACTTGATTGCGCAACCTCCTATTATAGGAGAGGCTGCGGATATTAACTTAAACCCGTAGATACGCTAACAAATGCATTTTAAGAAGCCACTGGTTTATCTTGCAGGGCATCTATACAACGCAAAAATAGGAGACTACCTTGGTGGTCTGATAGCATTGCAGAAACTCGTAAGAACTGCAGACAACTTTTCAATGCGGCAAAAAGGACAAGTAATTGGTCACTTTATTTATAAAACCTCATTGAGTAAATTCAAAAATGAAGTCAGGAATGCAAAACCCAAAACTTGGAGACAATTCTGCAACAAAGTAGAATCCCACTCCGAGACTAGCAGGCTGCGTAAAATCCTAGCGAAAAAACTATCGATACCCAGTTACATCCAGAATAATGATGGAAACTGGACGACAGATAGTAACGGATCTCTAGAGGTCCTAATGAACACCCACTTTCCGGGCTGTCAACCCTATAGTGATACTCAACAAGTATACCCCTCCCATGCCCAGATACATGTATCCATAGACATTACTGTGGAGAAAGTGAAATGGGCCCTCAATAGCTTCCATCCATTTAAATCTCCAGGTCCGGATGGTATCATTCCTGCGGATCTGCAACATAACGCAGATCTAGTAATCCCATGGTTACTTGAAATATATAAAGCCTGCATTATATGGTCATATATTCCAATTGCATGGACTAAATGTAATGTTATCTTCATACCCAAAGGGGGGAAGGCATCACATACCAAGGCAAAGGATTTTAGACCTATTAGTTTAACTTCCTTTCTTCTAAAACACTTGAGAGAATAATGGACGTTCATATTAAAACAGTCATTGATAACTCTCGGCCTCTCAGCATGCATATACCAAGGGCAAATCGGTTGAGACCGCTTTACATTCGCTTGTAGGATGAATAGAGAAATCACTCAAGCATAAAAATTATACCGTGGCAGCATTCATGGACATTAAAGGTGCCTTTAATAACATTAATCCGACGGCAATCATTCAGTCTCTCAGGGAACTGAGGGTTGATCGAGAGATCTATCAGCTCATTGAAAATTTGCTACTTCGCAGCATCATCACTTCTACCATAGGAACAGCCACCATCACCAGGCAATCCCACAGAGGTACACCTCAGGGTGGTGTGCTGTCACCCCTGTTGTGGAATTTCACGGTCAATAATCTGCTCAAAAAATTGGATTCCATGAATATTAAAACAGTTGCATACGCAGATGATGTAGCGATTGCAATATCTGGATTCCATCTGAATACTATATCACAGAGACTAGAAACAGCACTAAATGCCTGGTGCTCCCGGAGCGAACGTAGTGTCAACCCGACCGAAACGGAACTAGTACTCTTTTCTAGGAGAACAAGGTTCCCACTTCAACCTGTCGGATAATGCCAAATAAAAAAATAATGTTGTCCTCTATAGCAAGCTCTCCTGGACGGAAAATCTTCAGGTAAGAGTAGCAAAAGCTACAACGGCAATATACGTCTGTAGAAACGCAATCAGACCTAATTGGGGAATAAGTCCCAAGGGAGTCGGTTGGATATTAAAGATGGTTATAAAACCTATAATTCTTTATGGAATTTCAGTCTGGTGAAAGCACTCGACTCAGCAATTAATCAGTCTCGTATAAAGGGAACTCCACAAAATGGCACTCATGATAACAGGTGCTCTAAGATCAACGCCAACAAAAGCGCTCTTCCATATGTTGGGTTGGCTTCCAGTGACTTAGCGGTTAGAAATCTGGCTCTACCTACCTCTGTCAGACTAAAACCAATAGGCGCATAGAATTACCGACTTTGGGGTCATGCAAGCATTTTAGATATTGTGGATAACATTCCGGATCTTGTTGACTACTGCACTCTGAAACCCTATTTCAATAGGAATTTTCAAATTTCATTGATACAAGGGTTTCCCCATTGAACAGAGCCGTACAGATTTTCACGGACGGTTTAAAAAAAGGTTGGTGGGGGCGTTTATATTCCAGAATATGGAATTGAAATGTCTTTCAGACTCCCGGACGAATGTAGTATATTACAGGCTGAGTTATGTGCCATTAAAAGACCGATTCACTGGTTGAGATTCTATCGGATCTCGAACAGAGATATCCATATCATAACTGACAGCAAAACTGCTACTAGGTCTCTCATAAGTGTATACACCACATTTATTCTCATCCAAGAATGTCGCAAGTCCCTCGATAGAATTGCACAGCACTCAAATATTCTACTAAGTTGGGTGCGGGGACACGGGACTATATCAGGAAACATAGTTTCGGATGACCTGGCAAAGAGGGGAACCATACTTACAGAGGTTGATATTGACAATCTCTGTGGTCTCCCACTCTCATCCTGCTGGAGACGTTTCGATGTTACCTTTCTTGAAATAACCCAAGACAGATGGCGCAACGAGCCAACCTGTGCAGTAGCGAGAACCCTCTGGCCTTGCCTAAACTCCCATAGAACAAAAAACCTCATGAACTTCAATAGGAAGCACTTGAGGAACCTTCTGGCCACGTTGACCGGTCACTGTGCCTTCGGAAGCCATGCTAAACGTATGGGTCTTCCATATAATAGCTACTGCTATAGTTGCAATGGCGAGGAAGAGGACGAAAATGTCCTGCACCTCCTGCGTCATTGTCCCGCTCTTTGGCAGAATATCCTTCGGCACCTTATCTCAGTTATTGAAAATTCAGCTTAAAAATCTTAACCTTTATATCAGGAATAGTGGCTGTTATAGCCGCTAACTCCCCCCCGCCAAGCCAAATTAGGACCCACTCTCACTTCTCTAGATATAAATGTCATATCTCTCTACCTATATCCCTCTCACCCTCATTTCTCTTTCTCTCTCCTTATTTATCCTTCTAATACAGGTAGAACAAAGGGATCATTATAATGGACCCAAGTGAGCTGGACTCTAATTTTTTTAACCTTCCTTGCCAGCAGCCTGCTAACCTAACCTAACATAACCTAGTAAGAGAAGAATATTCAAAACACAACAATGTTTGTATTTTGTGTTTCTACAATGCTAAGTGTGGCATTAAAATTAAAAATACATTGTTGTACGCCTATTCCAAATTTAATGATTGTAGTACTTTTCGGTTTAGAATATAGGTGCAAGGAGAAGTGACTGTTCATAGAACAAAAGACTTACATCATACTAAAGATGATGTAAAAGTGGGTAAAATGAGAGGTGTTAAAAGACTCGTAATAAAAAGTCAGCTTAGAAAAACCAAAGCATATTTATACAGAAGGCAGCAAATTTTGGATGCCGCAGATGATATTGCTAAGAAGGGCAATCTGCAAAATATCCATAAGCTAGAAGGATTATGAAAATGTAAATCAGAGGGAAATCAAGATAGCTATTATCACCCAGATCCCTTTTATGCTTTGTATCTAATGCAAGTTGGCCTTTATAAAAACTATATACATACATAGGCTTGCTTCTCCCTTTACAGTTTATACATGGGAAAAATATACTTTTGAGACAATCTCAAGCAATATGAAATAATTGGAAGAATCTAATTTTACATTACATCTAAAGTGTAAAAAGTTTTATTTGTGTTGCAAAACGAATTCTAACTTATAAATTAGTGCTACGAATTCCTAAATTAAAAAAGATTTTTCCCGTTGCGGAAGCAATTCTATCTGAACACACTATGAAAGAAATATGTGATTATTTAGATAAATTAAAATTGTCTTTGAAAGATGGCAAAATAAAGTATCAAATGGCCTTGGTGTAAACGAGTTTGTACTGACGTTAGCTCCGCATTATTTGGTGCAGTGTTGAAAAGTTTCAATAATCAGACCTTATTGGAGTACCTTAATGCTTGCGCATTATTCTTAAATTAATTTAAAAAAACCAAATGTAAAGCCTGATTTTGTTGTATTACAATGGTGTTGTTTAGTCATTTACAAAAACTTTAAAAGTTAAATTATTTATTTTACTGTGGTTTCGAATTCCATACATCTACTTTACATTTTATTACATTTGAAACATTATAACCATTTTTTCATGTGTATAATCACGAGTTCTTTAATCAACCATGAATTGTTTAAGTATAAGGGAAATTTAATGAACTGTATTTATCAGAAAAAAATAAATAAAGAATTTTTTCTGTATTAATATATACGACACTAAGCTAACCAGTCTCATAAAGTCTTCGCAAAAAGGTTTTCTTTTATACTTAAATAAAGTCGCCCTAAAATAACTAAGTTTACTTTGAACAAACATTTTGGCGCCCGAGCAGGTACTTGACTTATTTAATATAGTGTATAATTCAAATACCTTATCCACTGATACCGTAGTTCGTGTCATAACCGTGTCATACATATTTCTGTACATACATATTTATGTACATATGCACACAAATTTCAACACTTAAGAGCCGACTCATTGTTAAGGCTATAACAAGAAATAGCTCTTCCCAGTTAAGTCGCTCTTTGAATTTCCAGCTCTCTGTAACAAAAAATAAAAAATTAATATTTACTTACCTTAGAATTTGTTCAATAATTATTCAATTTACCACTCAATATTCAATTTATTATTCTCCTTTGCACCTTTCGTAAAGTATTTAGTTCACTTACCAACACTGTGTGTACAAAGTACTACATATGTAAAGGCTATAATATGAATAAGAAAACTTAAGCAACTGTGCGATTACATACAATACGTATGTGTGCAACTATAATGTACTTAATGAAACTTTTCGTTAAATGTCATTTGTTTAAGTAAAGTGCCAAACTGAACGCACGTTCCGTAGGGAAACAACGGTTTGTGCATTTTTTAAACTCAAATAAACAGCAGCAGAAAATATTCATTGCTTTTAAATATTTTTTTTATTGATTTTTAATTTGAAACTCAGAAAATAAAGCAAAACTTTAATTTGCACTTATTTTTTTACAACATACATATACACACATACACATGTGTTTGCTTATGTATATTCACTGCTGTACTTTTTAGTAGGCAAAGCAAATAAAACATGTAATAAATTGATAGATATACATAATTATTTGTGAATTTTTAATAGATAAGCACATTATAACAAATTAATTAGATTGAATTGCATTCATTTAGGAGTTATGAGAAGAAACAAAATTACTGCAAAATTATGAACAATACCCAGATGTGCAGCTAAGGCTAAGGAGTGCTTAAATTCATGTAAGTACATTATGGCCACCTAAAAGTCACCTCTGAAATGTTTAAGCATTTTACAGGCTTATCGTTCAATTCTGACATTAACTTAAGCCAGCTTATTTATATTATAGTTGGGCCTTAACTTGGCAGCATTTTTAGAGACTAAAACGATTTGTTGTCAATACATGTGTAATAGATCAATAAAAAGAAGAAAATAGTGTGACAATAAGGAAACTGAAAATCAAAACAAACAAAAAATTAAAGTTGAACAAATATCAAAATAATATTAATTCTAAATTAATATTTTAACAAAAGGAGACTGAGAAGTTATAAAATTGTATACACACATAGATGATCGAGACACTGTATAGAGATATATATGTACGTATCTTCATATGTAAGTGCACTTATCTGTATAATAAATATCCAGGCAGACAGAATAAAATTGTGCATATGTATAAAATTTGTTATTAATAATTTTTATTATTATATACCGTATTGCACTTATTTAGCTCAACGAAAAAAATTACAGATTCATTGTGTGCATGTTCTAGGAGAATCAATAAAGGAATCACAATTGAAATCAATATATATTTTCAATTGTGTAAATTGTTTTTGCAGATTCATAAGTAAAGCATACCCAGCAAAAATTCTTACCATAAACCTAAAGCCATCGTAGCAAGCATTTATAAATAATTTAGTTTTTTGAGAAATTTCATTAGTATTAATAACTTAAAATTTAATTTGTTGCCTTGGAAATTATAAGATCTAGGAATTGTTACTCTCAGTGAAATTTTACATAGCTCTTTGAGATCCTTTCCTCCAACACAGATAATTTAAACGAATATTTAGTAAGAGATATTACATATTTTCGTTGAAAATGCCTTCCAATGAGAGAGGTGCCAACAGAAAACCACGGTATTGAATAATATTGCAAGAATTAAGCGTTCGATAATGGACAAAACAATATCATTCAACCCATTAGAATTAGAATGTCGTTTGGATATTCTAAATTCGTATATTGAACGGGCTATGGATTACAAGTCTGAAATTTATATTTTAGATCCATCAAACGATGATTGATCTAAGGTTGAAAATTTATGCGTTTCAACAAAATGCCTTTTTCTTAAACTTTTAACTCCAACCAGAAAACAGAGTCTCAATGACACTACAATCAACTTTCAAGCTCCTCATTCTAGTAGATTACCGAATAAGAAAATTATCCATCCTTAACGGAAATTCAACATCTCATATCATGTCTCTCCGAAGAAGCTCTTGGTAGAGTCACCTGTTTCATTTGCCAGATATGTCTAAGCCTTCAGCTTCAGCTTTAAGGAGCATGATAGACACAGTGTCTGCCATATATGACTCACTATTGTCAATAAGAGATGATAAAGAAATTAGAAACGCAATAATAATTCATCTAGTAATGTCTAAGGTTGAGAAGGTAAGTCGCACCAAATGGGAAGAGCAACTAAATTACGTATCTTTACCCCTATGGAGTGATTGTGAAACAGTGTTAAATAGAAGATATCAACATATTTCAGCTGACGAAACTTGTAGTTCAAAGCAAAAGTCAAACTTTACAAGGCACAATAATATCACAAAAAGTAAAGCAAAATCATTTTCTTACCAATCTAAGGTGAAAGTAGTCACTTTAAAATGCCTTTTTTGCAATTCTGCTGATTATTACATCTGTAATTGTCCATCATTCATGTCTACGCCTATTCAACAGCGATTTAGCTTCATAAAAGGTGTACCAGCATGTATAAACTGCCTACGAAAAGGTCACACCGTAACAAAATGTAAAGCTTCCAAGTGTAGAGTTTGCAATCGCTCGCATAATACTTTATTGCACCAATATAATACAACAGATAATCAATCATAGAGAATTTCAAGTCCTGATCCTATCCAGCCCTCAACGTCAGCAGCTTTCGTCAATCATTCTTCATCTAGTGATGATAATGTAATATTGGCCACCGCGTTAGTCAAAGTTAAGGATAGATCAGGACATTATGTACTGGCTCGGGGTCTTTTGGACTCCGGTTCACAGATCAACTTTGTAACCGAGGAACTTTCGGAGCGATTGCAATTGCAAAAAGAAGAAAGAAATCTCAGTCTCATTGGTATTGGGAAAAGTAATTCCTCAGCTAAATTTAAGCTTCAAGCTACTGTGAAATCTCGACTAAATCCAAACGAATTCTCGTCAGACTTCTAGATTCTTCGATCAATTTCAAAATATCAACCCGACCAAGTTATTTCAACATCTGGTTGGAATATACCAAAAATATACCAAATAATATTGAGTTAGCTGATCCATATTTCTTTAAACCACAAAAAATTGATATGTTGATTGGCGCTGAGCTTTTCTTTGAGCTACTGTGTGCGGGACAAATTAAGAAAAATTCACACCTTCCCGCATCACAAAAGACTCTATTAGCTTGGATTGTGTCTGGAAGGTATCATGATTCTAGAAATGTCAGTAACAACTCATGCCACTTGATTACAACTAAAGATACTGAAAACGAAATGTCTCTTAACAAAATAGTCCAAAAACTTTGGGAATTAGAAGACATCCCGAATACTCCCAAAGTTTTGTCTAATGAACATCAACAATGGGAGAAAAAATTCTTGCAGTCAATAAAACTATTACCATCAGGCCGCTTTCAGGTGTCTCTCCCCTTTAAAGATGATAAAGGGTCATTAGGTAGTTCCTTTGATGTCGCAAAAGGACGTTTTCTTTCGCTAGAACGTCGCTTGTCAAAAGATACTAAAATGAAAGAGATGTATAACGACTTCATGAATGAATACATTGAGCTGGGACACATGTCTGTTACATATGACAAGAACCCTGCTAAGGCTCATTATTTTATACCACATAAATGTGTATTACGCCCTCAGAGTTCTTCAACTAAGCTTAGGGTACTGTTTGATGCGTCAAGTAAGACCTCTACATAACGTTCACTGAACGATATATTGATGATTGGTCCCACAGTACAAGAAGAATTGTATTCCACTCTCATTCGTTTTCGTCTACACAAATACGTAATAACGGCTGACATTGAACAAATGTACCGTCAAGTTTTAATTGGCAAGGCCGATAGAGATTTTCAATTAATCGTTTGGCGACCAAATCAGTCAGACGATCTTCAAATATGTAAATTAAATACTGTAACTTATGACACTTCTTCGGCTCCATTTTTAGCAATTCGTTGTCTCATATATCTGAGCGATTTATTCAAAGATAAATTTCCAATAGGATCTGAAGACATCCGTAAAGATTTTTACGTACATGATTTGTTGACTGGAACAGATTCTATTGAAGAACTCGAGGCAATCCATTGTCAAGTGAATGAAATACTAAAATCAGCAGGGTTTAACTTAGCAAAGTGGTGTTCAAATTATGAAAAATCTAATAATTCCACAGAAAGTAAAGCCTTATATACCGACGATGATTTCACTCGTGCTCTCGGTACGTATTGGTTTCCGAAGAATGATGTTTTCAAATGTCATCTCGATCAATCTTTCCAAGACTTAAAAGATACAAAACGGAATATTATAAAAAACATAAATTTGATATGGGCATATATCCTACTGCAAATGAATTGCGATGGTCATTTCTGAAACTGATCGAAATCATTCCGAAAAATTAATATATAGACGAGATTAAAAAACTTAGAAAATCACAAGTTTTGCATTCAAATTTACAAAAATTAAATCCGTTTCTTCATGAGTTAAATGAAGAAGATCGCTCATTTTCTCTAATTAGGGTAGGTGGGCGGTTGCTTAATGCATCCGTATCTTACGATGCTACGTTTCCCCTTCTAATGCCAAAAAGGTCTCATTTCATGACACTTTATTTGCGCAGTCTTCACTTCACAAACTGCCATGCAGGAACTAAAGCTCTCGTAGCTCTTCTTCGAGACTAAATTTGGCTTATAAATGCCAAAGAAGAATGCAGTCGAATTGTACGCAAATGTATTCATTGTTTCAAGTACAAACCAAAACTAATGAGCCAAATTATGGGAAACTTGCCCGCTGATAGGGTGAGAGCTTTACGCCCATTTAAAATATGTGGTCTAGACTTTTGCGCTCCAATTAGTGAAACATTGAAAATTGGTGGCCGTCCACCCACTAAAATGTATATTGCAGTGTTTGTTTCACTTCAAAGGCAGTACACTTAGAGTTGGTATCTGATTTAACATCAAATGCTTTTCTTTTATCCTTTAAAAGGTTCATTGCCAGGAGAGGACAACCAACCAAGGTATACGCCGACAACGCCATTAATTTCGTCGGTGCCAGCCGCGAACTGAGAGAGGCCAGAGAAGAATTGCTCCAACCAACAACATCGTTCGCTGCCAGTATTCAAACAGAGTTCATATTTATACTTCCCAGAGAACCGCACTTCGGCTGTCTCTGGGAGGCAGCGGTAAAGTCTGCCAAAGGCCTATTGCTCAAAACAATAGGAACCATACTACTAATAACAGAAGAGTTGTCAACAGTGTTAGCAGAAATAGAGGCCGTGCTGAACTCGCGACCAATAGCGCCAATGTCCAACGATCCCAACGATGGCGAAATTTTAACTCCAGCCCACTTGTTAATCGGCGAGAGCCTTCGAGCGCTGTCCAGCGGATTGCCGGCAGTCGGCCAAGCAAATGTACTCGAAGAGATAGCAACTTATTTCCGCACTAAAGCGGACATTTTGACGGTCCTGGGCAAAAGACTACGTCCAGGGGCTTCAGGTCCGAACTCGGTGGCCCGAAGAAGCACCAGATCTCGCCGCCGCACAGTGGTTCAGAATCGTTTTTCATCGGCCAAAACTCTGTAACTTTTGAACTAATGAAGATTTTGTTTTTAATTCTTTTTTCTTAAGTTTTTATTCAGTTTTAGTTTCATTAAAATCAATACAGTTGTTGTGGAAAAATTTAAGGTTAAAGTTGAACTTTCAAAATTTTTTTTTAATTTGCTTAGAAATGCGCCCTTTTTATTTTTTATTTTTGTTGAAAAAGGCTTTGTAATGAAACTTAAATCATTTTTATAAAAACAACAGAGTATATTTTTGTCATAGATTCTAGACTATTTTGGTTATATAAACATATTTACATTAGTATGTAAGACATGTGCAGACATAAATAACTGAACCGTTTCTACTAGATGAATATCTGCAAGACACTGAATTAAAAAAATTACTTAAACACTACTTATGAGAATCATAAAACTAGTTTGAAATAATTAAGTATCACTTAAAGCACAAATTACCTGTTAATATTCAAAACATAATTAGGTATCTTAAAGCCCTTACGCTAAGTATTATATAATGAGGGATTTTTTCCAAAATCTGGCCATTAGATTTTTTTTATGATGGACTTATGAGAAACTTTAACCATAATTCAAAACTAAATATTAGTACATGAAGAAATGTTAATTTATGGATATATCATAGAAATTTATATTGTGACCTCTTTTTATATAATACACAAAGCACGTTATTTCAACATCGTTTATGTTTTTATTTTCAATTTATTCATAAAACTCTCATGGCAAGTTAAATAAAATAACCAAAAATTACATTAAATATTAATATTTTTATACTTTATTTCATTCAAATAATAGTAAATGCAAATTATAATTGTTAATCGTTAATATTGCTTGTAAATATTCCATATTCAGTTCTGTATTACTTCTGTCGTGTAGCAGTTCCTTAGCTTCGATATGCAAGTCCGAATGATCCAATTTCCATTGATTTCGAGTGCTAGAGATGAAGGGATCTGACGTTGCCAATAATATATTAAACAAATCTTCATTTGTAGCGCTTCGTGAATTTTTTCTGGTACTATGTTCTCTGTAAAATCGGTAATCCTTATTCCTTTTTTTCTGATAAATCTCTAAGTGCTAATATATGGTGCTTAGTGATTAAGAACCTTGTGCAATGTTGCAGACATATTTCTCCATGGGTATTTGGATGTATATATATATTAGCGGTTTTCTTGACATAATCACCAAATTTAATAGCATTAATTTGCTCGTTACACGCAAGTACTTCAACAATTGTTTTAAATCTTGAAATAAGGTCTATATCAACACCTGTTATATTAGATGTAGTTTCGGGATCTGAAAAGAATCTTCTTGCGGTATTGCCATCATTTGTATTGCTTGATCCGTGTTTTGGTTGATCTATAATCAACCCATGTTTGAGAAATTCATCTTGAGAATGTTTCTTTTTTAATTTCCTTAGCTCTTTGTTGGTGTCGTTATTTCTTACTGATCCTGAAGATCTGAAGTCCAAATTAAAGCTTAATTTCAGTATGTGTTCCATAAATCTTATTCTTGTATGTAGCGGTAATAATCCAAATTCATATGCATCAGTACTATCTACTGACTTTGTCGGTTCTTGGTTTAACTGACTTGATGTTGCTTTTGCATATAATACAGCTGTATGAAGCATTTGTGTCAGTCAAAGCCTGGGCAATTTTTCCATCTATCATTGAAAGCACTCATTGGTAGTTTATTTCAATATTCTGTCCATCTATCTCCAATTCTAATGGCTGTAGTGTTGAAATTTGAGCTATAATATCACTTACTTCATTGTTAATGGTATCATGAGTTTCGTTTTTAAATTTAAACTTTATTGGTCTGCAGTATTTAGTAGAGAATGGTGTTGATTTTTCCAAATATACCTTGTTTGCATTGTACTGGTTGAAGGTTCTGACTCTTCTAAGTTCTTTATTAATCGCAATGGTACAAACGACACCATGAAGAGATCTGTGTCCTAAATATCTTCACATAAAAATTTTGTATACTGATTTTGTCCAGAAGATCCATTCGTTTAAATGATTGTAACAACCGTTCGGCTGTATGATCAAGTAGGGCTTGCAGTTGTACCTTTACATAAATTGGTGTGATTGTAATAGATTCGTTTGAAGTCCAACAGTCCTTTTTAGCTGCAATTATGTGATGATATGATGGGTATAAATTTGAGCCTTTTTCCATCGCACGCAATCTAAGCTGATTATACAACTGTTTTGATAACTTCAAATCTAGAAATAATGCAAGCGATTCCTCATTTGTGAACTGTTTTTCCTCGTTTGGTGTTGAAATACTTTTAAGGATCCGTTTTGTTCTCACTTTTTAATTTCAAGTTACTATAATTTTTGTTTTCAATTCATTTTCTTCATATTATTATTATTGATTTTTATTTATTTTATTTTTTTTGCAAATAATGGCTATAATAAGATATACTTAATAATGTGGATATAATAAAAAAAATGTTACGCTTCATAACGTTGAACTGGTTTTACCACACGGCCGCTGCGCGTTCTTTGGAACTGGTCGCCTGTTATTTCAATAGTAGATGGAGTTGTGGCTATTTGAGGAAGCCCTCTGTTGTCATTAGTAGTATTTTGTTCAGTTGGTACGTTGTTAGTTGTGTTCTCATCAGCTGCAATTGTTTCATCTTCTTCAGGATTGACCTTACCGGCTAATGATCTTCTTAGATGAAACGTATTTCGACGATATTTTTTACCGCTGTCAGTTTGTACTATTACCGAAGGTGGATTGTTAATTATAGATGCTGATGTCCAATTTCGATGACCCGTTTGCATAACAACCGTATTACCTACTTGCAGGGATGCTCTAACTTTAGCATCTCGGTCGGCAAATGTCTTTTGTTTTTCACGCAGTTGTTTAAGGCGTTGCGTAACTCCGATTACAATTTTTGGTAAAAGCTGTTGTTTTGTCGTTGGAACTGTTGTGCGCGTTTTACGACTAAATAATCTTTCTGCTGGGGACTTTAATATATTATCACGATCACTATTTCTCCAATTTAGCAACGCCTTGTATACATCAGTACGATCTATTGAAAACTTGTTCAAAAGATTTTTTGCATTTTGAACGTTGCGTTCTGCAAAACCGTTGGATTTTGGATAATAGGGCGAAGAAATATTATGTTTAAATTTCCAATTTAAAAATTGTTTAAATATCATAGACGTGAATTGTAGACCGCCATCACTTTTCTGAATTTCTGGAATTCCATGAACAGAGAACCACATTTTGAGGAATAATATAGTTTCTGCTGCTGAAGCCGTAGTACATTTGCGAAAATCAAAGAAGTTCGAGTAATGATCTGTTATTAACAAGAAATCATTGCCTTCAAAATGGAAAATATCCACCGCTACAATTTGGAAAGGATACTCTGGTAATTTTTTTATTATCAACTCTTCGCTGCTGTTAGCTCGTTGTGTTTGCTGACATACTTTGCATTTTACAACATACCGAGTAATATCCTTTGTCATGCCGTACCAACATAACTGCTTTCTTGCCGTAGATAAAGTTTTGTTTATACCAAGATGACCAGAATGTAATCGTGGTAGTAGTTCGTGCACTTGATCTTTTGGTACAATGATTTTGTCACCATTAAACAATAAGTCTTCATCATACGTAAGTTGATGCCTAAACGTGACGTAGTTTCTTATGATGCTTGGCACTTTCGATGTTTTCTCTGGCCAACCCTTCATTATATACTCTTTAAGAAGTTTTATTTCCGGATAGTTGTCAATCGATTTTTTAAATTTTTTGTACATTTCTATATCTAGAGTTGTCGATGCTACATAGCTTACTTTACATTTCAGTTCAGGTTCAGTTTCATCAACTTCGATGTCTCTACTCAATGTATCAGCTATTGGTATGTTTCTGCCTTTTACGTACATAACCTTCGGACAATATTGTAATATGTCCCATAAGATACCTTGCAACCTCAACGGTGCATTTTGTATAGGGTTTTTAAAAATCGTCTCCAATGGCTAATGGTCTGTTTCAATCAGCAACTCTTTGCCATACACATATTCGTGGAACTTTTTACAACCAAATCGTATGGCTAATGCCTCTTGTGCAATTTGTGGCTGATTTTGTTGCAATTGACTAAAAGCCCTCGCAGCGTAAGCTACCGGTTTTTCTTCTTGTAGTAAGCACGCCCCCATAGCTGTACTACTTGCGTCAGCAGATAAAGTCACTGGCTTGTTTACGTCATAGTATACCAAAACTGGAGCTGACGAAAGAGCAATTTTTATTTTTTCAAATGCTTTTACCTGCGGCTCATCCCAATGCCATTCGACGTTTTTATGCAACAGTACTCTTACTGGCTCTGTAAGCTCAGATAAATTAAGGATAAACTTTCCAAGGTAGTTTACCATACAAAGCAAGCGTTGCAACTCTGATATTTTTCGGTTGTCGTAGTTTTTTTATCGCTAATATTTTGTCGTAGTATTCACATTTTGATTTGTTCAAAGTGAATCCAATCTCGCTCAATCGTGATATTACTCGATGAGTAATTTTATTTAATTTTTCATTGCTTTCTGCAAATAAAAATATGTCGTCCATTGCAACTTCGGAGTTATTAATGTCTTCTAGAGCACGAGACATTACCTCACTGAACACTTCGGGGGCAGAGGAATACCAAATGGGATACGTAAATGTTTATATCGTCCCCATGGCGTAGCTATTGTCAGGAATTTGCTGGTACGTTCAGTTACTTTAATTTGCCAAAATCCCTTTTCGCAATCTAATTTAGTAAAATATTTTTAATATATTTATTTCTATCGTTTTAAGAGGAAAATGGCAACGCTTTATGTTTTTGTTCAATTCGGTAGGGTCCATACAAATTCTTATTTTTTCACCTTTTTGAACAATTACCATCGGGCTTGCTGCTGGCGATGGCTCTCTTATCGGCGCGATCACTTTCATTTGTACCATATTATTTAATTCTTTCTTCACTTTTTCCTAAAAGAATTCTTCTTGCAATAATTCGCGTTTTCTATAAACTCTATATCGTACTCGAAAGTTTTATAACAACCCAGCTTCTTTGCTTGTACGCAATCAATACGCGCCACCAAGCGTAGTTGTTCGCAACTATTACGACCCAGTATTGACTGGAAATTGTCTTTTACAATTTTAAATACGACAAATTTATTTTGCCCTTTTATTTGGCATTTTAATCTGCTGAGTGCAGATTACTTTAATAAAATTTTCATTGTACGCTATCAAACCAGACATTTTAGTATTTTCAATAGTAGCATTAATTCGCTTAGCCTCTTTCAATGAAACCCTGTGTCCAACTTCACACGCAACGCATGTTGCCCGATATTTAGAGTAGCATTTAGTAGTACCATTTGTTATCATAATTATTGGCTTCTTTTATTGCACCACGTAACTATATTCGTCTTCGTATGCATCGTCATCACTTTTTTCTATACTGTATTCACAGATTTCATTGTATGTTTTTTACCTTGTTTGGCCTCTTTATTTTTGCTTTTGCAAACGACCGCAAAATGCCCTTTTACTCAGCACTTTTTACATTCTTTGTTATATGCTAAACAATTTTTTGTCTGATGGACTTTGTTACACCGACCTCATTTGAATTTTTTCTCATTTTTTTGTTGCTGCTTTACTGCATTGACTATTTCGCTATGTTCGTCGCTATTTATATCATGCATTTGTTTTGTTGTTATTTCTGCTGCTCTGTATATTTTTATCGTTTTGTCCAAATTAAGATTTTCTTCCATCCATAGTTTTTTCCTTGTACTGTCTGCATAAATCAAAATGTACTATTTGGTCTACCAAAAATTCGTCTGCCATACTATTATAAGCGCAGTATTTAATTTGTTGTCTCAATTTTTGATAGAAGTCTTCAAATGGTTCTGTTGATTGCTGTTTTATACGGTGATATTGACAACGTTCATATGTTTTATTTCTGGATGGCTCAAAGTGACTAGTCAGCTTATTCGCTTCACGGCCCAAAACCACTTTTAAATTCGCAACCTGTACCGTTTCGGTTTCTGAATCAATTTTTGAGGCTACATAATAATTGTTATATTCGTCCAACCTCTCTGCCCACTCAGCAGCCATATCGCCATCATGATGAATAAACAAATTCGTTGGTGGCTTTAAATTTGCCATTGCTTTAGGTATATGTATCATGTTTTGCTGGGCCGGTTGATTTTGTTCTTCTGTCAGGTCCTGCGTTATTTATTTGTCGCGTTTTTTTTTACATATCAGTATATATTTACTTGCAGTCACTTTGCTTTCTTATGTATTAGAAACTTGCATGTATTCAGTTTAGGTTTTTTTTTTCATTTCATTCTCTCTTTGTTTTTATTAGTTATTCTTTTTTTTATTTCTTATTTTTTTGATCCCACTTCTGACACCATATCATGTGTGAGCTAGATAAAGACGTGTGTTGTTATGTTGAGAGTCTAAGCAATACTGACTTTATTTATTACTATAGTAAGTTCACCTTGTAACAATTTTGCAAAGCATATAATGAATTTACTTTTACTCCAATCAGCTTCCTTGTAGCGTTTTTTTTTCAAATTTTTGACAAAAGCAGATACTTTGTTTTGTAACTCCAATTCTGTTTCACTGCTGTAAGAATTTAAGTTTAATTTTCTACGAATGTAGCTCAGAACATCTTCCTCATTTTTGTTTTTAAAATATTTTTCAGTCAATTCCTTATAGCTGAAACTCTCCATATTTTTATTAAGTTGAAAGTAATGTATTTGCTAAAACGCTATAAAGTAAAACTTGCAAAAATTTATCAATCTTTTAGAATCAAATATTTGTATAAAACTAAATTTTATTTCCAAATTATTGTCCTTATATACAATATTCAATATAAAACTTTTAAAGCTAATCTAGGTTACCTACTTAAATTCTCAATTTTTTAATAAAATTAACTTCTCCGCTCGCTCTCTCTATCTTTCCTTCTTTATTTTCTTTCAGGTAAGAAGGAAAAGACCTTCGAAATGAACGTGAGTTTATAGCTATATCTTCCCATCAACCTGTCTACTGTAGTGTATACATAGTATGACATATGCATGAACCTCACCAAACAGTCACAGCAATCTGATATTCATAAGAAAAAAACAATAATATTCAAAAGTATGTAAACAAATTGAACTAACTTAAAGTCAACGTCCTGTTGTGACAGGTCGGTGACGATTTTTAATTGCAAACACACTTTAGTTATAAACGCTGGAATTTCGGTAACATAATATTCTTATAGTTTTCGGTCAATGCTCGCTATTGCTAAATAATTTGAATTATGCTGACTTGAATAAACTGTTACTATGAGTAGAGCGAAATGGCACTGAACTTCAAACGTATGCCTGGTACAGTGTATAGTTATTTAATACAATGTATGTATATTTTATGCAATAAATGTATGAATGTTTGTATATTGCAATAATTAAAAATAAGAAAAGCGAGCTTCTCACTGTTAGTATATAAGCAGAAGAAATTATCAAATAAAATATCAATACACTTTGATTGATCACAGAATAAACGCTTGTGTGTTTTATTGAAAATACATTATATGGCGATCCTGCTCTAAATCAGATACAAACAGCAAATAAATCTGCTATAATCTGGTTACAAGAGCACCAGGACGATAACCAGCATATATAGCTTGTGCTTAGCTGGAATATATCAAGAAATTTTTTAAAAGACACCATCCTTAAACGCATTAACCATCCTTATAACGTTGAAGGGAACGAGTTCCTACAAAAACTAATATCAGACCAGCCAACCAAATGAAACAACCCTGGGAGGAACTTCTGAAAGATTTACAAGAAGCCGAAGACCGCTGGAAACGTCTACTGAAGGAAGGTGCCTCGAAAGACCAGAAGCCCGAAATACTCAACTTGGGTCCGAAGCCTAGAAAAATAAGTAAGCCAATAAGAGACCCGAAATATGAAATCTTCCCCCTACCAAATATTGCTAAATCAAGAGGCGGAAGAAGAAACAAAATAAAAACCCAACTTAGATGCCTCATACATCAAGCGACATACGCCAAAGAGGATGAATACAGCAAAATACAACAGCATATTACAATTTTAAAAGATGAATTAAAACAAATTAAACGTAACAAGAAAAATAATAAATAATTATAATCACAACACCATAATTTTTGTTTTAACAATTTTTATGTATAGTCATAGTGAATATGAAATTTACTCTGATAATAATTGTAATTTTTATTGCTGTTGTATATTTGATAAATGAATACATTAACAAAGAGATTCAAGAATTAGAGAACTTAGCAGCAAACATAAATGATAAAAATAATAACCTGGGGAAAATATTGACCCATAATAAAAATAAAAAAATATACAAAAACAAAAACAAGAAGAAAAAAAATTTTAAGATTAATTTTGTTTAAAGCATTCTGAAAAATCTAAAAATTTTAATAATGATTGACATTAAATGTATTAATACTAATTATGATTTTTGTTTTTCACCAATTGTCATTTATACTATTTTTAAAAACCATGAAACTAATATTTGAAACACTGTCCTAAAAAAAAAAAAAAAAAAAATTATTTTGAATAATAAATAAAAACCACTTGTTCATTCAAATGGAATACATTAAGTCATTAGAACAGATTATTATTAACGCTAAGAAATCAATAGGAAGACCATACACAGAGGACACAATAAATGAGAAAAAGGTAGAAATACAGAATTTACAAAAGAAATTTGAAACCTGTCTGACATTGGAAAAAGAACCAAAGATAATTGATAGATTTGCTACATTAAAAAAAGAAGCAATAGATTTATTAGAACAACATAAAAAAAAAAAGCATTCAAGACAAAAACTTGACAATGGCAAACTTGGACATTAATGAATTATCATTGATAACGAAGTTAGTACCTAAATTCACTGGTAGATCTAACGAACTAAATGATTTCATAACAAACTTGGAAACAGTTTCATTGACAATACCAATAGAAAAAAGTACATGTTTCTTTAATTTCATTTTTAGATCAAGAATAGACTTGCGCGTACAAAATAGATTAAAACAAATATCTGTGCCTACAAATATTACTGAACTAATAGAAAAATTGAAAATCAACTATAAACTAGCGAAAACTTCAAACACGTTATTAAATGAAATTAACAACACAATTCAAAAAGATTCCAGTGTAATGGGGTTTGCTACTAAGATAGAAAACCTCATTGCAGATTTAAACGAAATACAAATATCAGAAGAAGGAGAAAATAATAGAAATACTATAATAAGTACAAATAGTAAAATAGCATTCAATGCTTTTATGAATGGACTTAAAGATCCACAAATCATAACCACAATTGATGCAAGCCAAGTGAAAACTTTTTCCGAGGCTGTCAAAATTGCAGAACAAGTTGCAGCAAGAGCAACTCAGAAACAAATATTTCATCAAAAAGCACAATACAATAATTCTAGACAGCAACAAAAATGTAGAAAATGTGGTGGCATTCACGGGAATCGATGCGCAGCTGAAGGCAAGAAATGTAATAATTGTGGCAAAATGAACCATTTTTCAAAACAGTGTTTTTCAAAGGTGCATGATAATACCAGAAACAATTATAACAGTAGAACAATTAATAACAACAATAATTATAATAGAGCAAACAATAACAACAATAATTATAATAGAGCAAACAATAACAACAATAATTATAATAGAGCAAATAATAACAACCGAAACCGATGGAACAATGACCAAAGAAGACAAAATTACAATAGCATAAATCGTAATATTAACCAGGTGCAAAATCAGGGAAACTCGATGATCCCGGAGACCACACAGATGGAGTCTCCAGTGGGAACATATTAGAAGCAAAAAACATATATTGCATTTCATCCAACCTTAGAAACTATGTAAAATTAAGAATAGTGGATGAAGAAAACAAATTGACATTTTTGATAGACACAGGAGCGGACGTTTCACTGTGTAAAGCGAAATTCCTTAATAGATATGAAGAGAATATAAATGATTATTGCAATTTGACTGGTATATCGGAAAATATTATTAAATCCTTAGGCTCCACAGTTATTAAGATTAACATAAATAACGAAATAATTAGACACAAAATACAATTGGTGGAAAATAGCTTTCCAATCAACACCGACGGAATTCTTGGGCGAGACTTTTTGACAAAACACAGATGTAATATAGACTACGACTCATATACACTCACATTTAACTACAAAAATGAAACAGTCACTATTCCGATATATGATAACACTTTTAGAATTAATCAAATAATAGTTCCTCAGAGAAGCGAAATAATTTTGCCATTTGCTATCGAATTGGAAGAAGATGCAGTAGTATTAAACAGAGAAATTGTTAGAGGGGTATATCTGGCGAACGTGATAGTACCAAGGAATGGATATCAACATATTAGAATAATAAACGTTAAGGACAAAATAGCTCACATTAAAAATCTAAAAATAGAAACAATTCCACTACAAAATTACGAAATTTTTTCAATTAATAACCATAAATACGAAAATCATCATACATCAGAAAGGTTTAAAAAACTACTAAACAACCTCGACCTAAAAAACTTGATGGGTGAAGACAGGGAAAACCTTATAACAATACTAAAGAAATATCAAAATATATTCCACCTAGAAGACGAATATTTAACAACTAATAACTTTTATAAGCAGACTATAGAATTAAACGACAATAACCCCGTATATATCAAAAACTACCGTCTCCCACATGCACAAGCCGCAGAAATAAACTCTCAAGTAAATAAACTGTTGGAAAATAACATTATAGAACCATCTATAAGCCCATACAATGCACCACTGTTATTGGTACCAAAAAAGGGTGATGCAGAATTGCAAAAATGGAGATTGGTTGTAGATTTTAGAAAATTGAACGACAAAATTGTCAATGACAAATTCCCTTTAACTCGTTTGGAAGATGTACTTGACAAATTGGGTAGAGCAAAATATTTCTCGACACTGGACATGACAAGCTCTTTCCACCAAATCGAACTTGAGCAAAAATCTCGACCATGCACAGCATTTTCAACATCTGACGGACATTACCAATATACACGATTGCCTTTTGGTTTGAAGATATCATCGAACAGTTTTCAACGTATGTTGACGATAGCTCTATCAGGTCTGGAATGTGAAGCCTTCTTGTATGTGGACGATATAATAGTCTTTGGAAGTAGTCTTAAACATCATAATACAAATCTCATTAAGGTATTCAACAGATTACAACAATATAACTTAAAACTCAATGCTAATAAATGCTGCTTTTTGAAATCAGAATTAGTATATCTTGGACACTTAATAACAGCAGGCGGAATAAAACCAGATCCAGAAAAATTTGAAGCAATAACAAGATATCCAATACCGAAGAATGCAGACGAAGTGAAGATTCGTGGCCTTTTGTAACTATTACAGACGATTTGTTAAGAATTTCGCAGATATTACGAACTGCTTAAATGCTCTATTGAAAAAGGGAACCAAATTCATCTGGACAGAACAATGTCAAACTGCCTTTGAAACATTAAAGAAGAAGCTAATAAGTCCACCAATTCTGCAATACCCGAATTTCGACAAACCATTCATACTGACGACAGACGCATCTAATCTTGCACTAGGAGCTGTTCTGTCACAGGGAGAAATTGGAACGGATAGACCGATATCCTTTGCTAGTCGATCACTAAACAAACATGAAAGGAATAAGCCAGTAATAGAAAAAGAACTACTTGGTATACATTGGGGAATACAATTTTTTAGACCCTACCTGTACGGCAGAAAATTTATTGTCGTCACAGACCACCGTCCACTAATTTCACTATTCTCACATAAAAATCCAAATTCAAAATTAACTAGAATTCGTATGGAATTATCGGACTATGATTTTGAAATAATATACAAAAAAGGAAGTAATAATACTAACGCAGACGCATTATCAAGAATAGAATTAGATTCAGGAATGTTAAAGGAGATGATTCCTAATAAAATTTATGAAAATGTAAAAAAATCGCTGGTGATAACAAGAAATATGAACAAAAAGAGGATACAAATTGAGGAAACCAAAAACCTAGGTAAATATAAGAAAAATGAAAAGAACGGTAATACAGATCCTAATGAGTCTGATCAACTCAAAGTTTGGGATTGTACATCCATAAATGATATAAAGCTAGCAAGAAAATTGAGATTTATATTTGAAAAATCAAAGAAAGAAATGAAAATCGAAAACGATTCTGTCCTAAATGAAATGCGCATCAGATGTGGCGATAATCCTTATTATCTAGATAATATATTGGAGAAGCTATCCTCTGTTTTAGGCAGAACAAATTGTGTAAGATTCGCACTAGAAAAGGGTGACGAAATATTTAAGAAAATAAGTATAGAAAAGTTTAAAGAAAAGTTAAACACGTGCAAAGAAAATGATGTAAAAATAATGTTATATAACAATCCTCAAAGAATAACAGATGAAAACAGAAAAAAGGAATTGATTGAATTGTATCACAACACACCATGCGGAGGACATTTCGGAGTAAGAAAAACTTTAATCAAATTGAAACAAAAATACATATGGAAAAATATGTACAAAATGGTAAAAAGATATGTTTTGGAGTGTGATCTGTGTCAGAGAAACAAACAAGTAAGACACACCAAAGAACCGCTATGCATTACGGACACACCAAATAATAGTTTTTCCACTATAGTCATAGATACAGTTGGCCCTTTGCGACCTTCTGGAAACAATCGATATATATTAACAATGCAATGTGAATTAACCAAATACATTATAGCTGCACCAATGGAAACAAAAGATGCCAAGTCAATCGCAAAATGTTTGACAGAAAACTTAATATTGAAGTATGGCATATTTAAAACACTAAAATCGGACAGAGGTACAGAGTTTGTAAATGAATTAATGAAGGAAATATGTACTTTGCTAAAAACAGAACATAACATATCCACACCGTACCATCATGAAACACTCGGTACTGTAGAAAGAAATCATAGAGTTCTAAATGAATACTTTTTGTCATTCGTGAATGATGACTACTGGCACGACTGGATACCTTATTATTCTTTCGCATACAATATAACGCCTCACGTAGACACAAATTATACACCATTTGAGTTAATTTTTGGCAAGATACCTACCTTGCCAGGTGAAGAAATAATGAACAATGAAAACAGGACTTATAATCTAGATAATTACGCATGTGAATTAAGAGTTAGAATAAAAAATTCACTAGAAAATGCTAGAAAGCTTATAGAAGCAGTAAAGAAAAAGAGACAGTTAGAATCATATAATAAAACTAACAAAATAGATCTTAGAATAGGAGACTTAGTTTTAATAAAAAAGGAGAATAGAAGAAAATATGAAGCACCATATCATGGTCCTTACGAAATAATAAACATAAAGAATGCAAATGTAGAATTAAAAATCAATGGAAAAATTAAAACTGTACATAAAAATTTATTAAAGAAATGTAAGAAATAAAAAAAAAATTATTTAACGTAAGAATAACAATATCTTTAGCATAAGAATTGCAAACATTTATTTACAAAATACAAAAAAAAAATTTTTTTTATTAGTTATCATAAGTTCCATAAAACATAACACTAAAATTAAGAACTATAAAAATGAACCAATATTATACCACTTAAACATCACACTACTTTTTTTTTCTAAATAAATAAATACAATAAGAATTTAATATTTTTATAAAGAAAAAATTTAATAATAAAATAAAATAATGTAAACATTGTACCACGCAGGCAACACATTACCAAAAAGTTTTTATAAAATTACAAAATTGACAAAATTATGTAATTTTAACTGAAAGAGTAGGGGTGTAGTGTATACATAGTATGACATATGCATGAACCTCACCAAACAGTCACAGCAATCTGATATTCATATGAAAAAAACAATAATATTCAAAAGTATGTAAACAAATTGAACTAACTTAAAGTCAACGTCCTGTTGTGACAGGTCGGTGACGATTTTTAATTGCAAACACACTTTAGTTATAAACGCTGGAATTTCGGTAACATAATATTCTTATAGTTTTCGGTCAATGCTCGCTATTGCTAAATAATTTGAATTATGCTGACTTGAATAAACTGTTACTATGAGTAGAGCGAAATGGCACTGAACTTCAAACGTATGCCTGGTACAGTGTATAGTTATTTAATACAATGTATGTATATTTTATGCAATAAATGTATGAATGTTTGTATATTGGAATAATTAAAAATAAGAAAAGCGAGCTTCTCACTGTTAGTATATAAGCAGAAGAAATTATCAAATAAAATATCAATACACTTTGATTGATCACAGAATAAACGCTTGTGTGTTTTATTGAAAATACATTACACTACCTACCCTAATATTCAAAAATCAATTAACTATACAAAATTGCAGGAAAACAATTAACATAATACGTCTTGCTACCTGCCATTTGTACTTATGATTGTTTATTTGGAGTGTGCAGTATTCGGTTTTAAATATAAATCTCTATTTTTTTAATTCAAAGTGATGTATATAAAAATAAGTTTGCTATTGTTATATTTATTTTGTTTAGGTAGAATGGCATTTACATTATTTCTAAGGTAGATTTTATAGCAATTTGGGTAAAAGTTTTTGTTTGTAATTGTTATTTTCATTAAAATAAAAAAAGTGTTCCACAGGCGTTTACGGTTTTTTGATCTTCAAAAGTTATACACTACTAAACTTCAAGTTTTACGAAAATATAGGGGATTAAAATTTCTTACATCACACTCTAACTACAAATTATGCAGGGTGTGCACATATCATTTCTTAAAACGAACAGCTTACCCAACATAACAAAAAAGATTGCAGCCCTTTATCGATAATAGTTTTCGAGGAATCATAATTTATTTCAGGTACAATATGAGTAATTTTTGCTTTTTTTTTTAACTAACATAAATTTGTTGTTTTTAGCAGCATGCCACGCCCACTACTGAGAATATTTTTACCAAATTTTTTGGATACCTTAGTTTTGATATGTTTTCTTTCTGATCTCGTAACAATTTATGTCAAGAAAAAATTTAGGTTTTGGCCGACGAAAATTGATTCTGAGCCACCGTGCGTCGGAAAAATCGTCGTCGTTCACGAGGTCAATCTACCTCCACTACAGTGTTTAACAGGAATAATAACAGTCGTTTTCCCGGCCAAGATGGCAAAGTTCGGGTAGCGGAAGTGAGAACAAAGAACGGAACCTTGAAGCGCCCAATCGCAAAACTTGCGATCCTTCCAGTGGGTTGAAACCTTTGGTCTTCAATGGGGCCGGCATGTTTAGTCATTTACCAAAACTTTAAAAGTTAAACTGTTTATTTTACTGTGGTTTCCAATTCCATACATCTACTTTAAATTTTATTACATTTGAAACAATTATAACCATTTGTATAATCATGAGTTCTTTAATCAACAATGAATTAATTGTTCAAGCATAAGGAAAATTTAATGAACTGTTTTTGTCAGAACCGTTTTAAAAAAATATGAATAAAGAATTTTTTCTGTAATATATACGACACTAAACTAACCGGTCTCATAAATTCTTCGCAAAAAGGTTTTCTTTTATACTTAAATAATGTCGCCCTAAAATAATGAAGTTTACTTTGAACAAACAGGTGTAAATGCCATTATATACACATAATGTGCGAAGATTTAAATGCAAAGCTAGGCAAAAACCATATTTTAAGACATTTATTAAAAAATTGATTAATAACTGGTTTTAGTTTAAGAAGCATTGAGGAATGTCAAAGATGATTCAAACATATATTTACAATATTGCTTACACCATATAAGAACTGTAATTTGGAAAATAGTTTGGAAATTGTACATCAATGCTTAATAGAATTGAATGTAGAAAATACAAGTAATGACTACAATTTTTCAGATAATGAAAAGAGAGATCCATTGGAATCAATAGCAATTAATAGCCCCTTTCGAAAGATATCATGTATTTCAAAGATTTTTGAATACATCGTTCACAAAAAATTGTTTTTCCTTTCCAAGCCATGGATTTCTCCCTATCAGCATGGTTTTTATTCTGGAAGGTCTACGGTAACAAATTTGACTCTTTTCAGCGACTATTGCTTAGATGCGCTGGAACATGGTTCCCAAGTGGAAGTAATTTATACTGACTTCTCAAAAGCTTTTGATAACTTATCGCACTCCATGCTTATATCGAAATTGAGATTAATGGGCTTCCATTATAATTTCCTGGTTTGGATTAAGTCCTATTTATCCAATAGAATTTGCTCTGTGAGTATTGAAGGTTTTAGATCTAACCCTTATCTGCAAACGTCGGGTGTACCCCAGGGAAGCATTCTTGGTCCATTGTTATTGAACTTGTTAATTAATGACATTGGTAGCATCGAAGTATCTTTTATATGCAGATGATTTGAAATTCTTTAGGAAATTGGAATCAATTATTGATGCACATATTCTGCAAATTGAGATTAATAATCTAAGTGATTGGTGCCGGCTTAATAGTCTGAGTCTAAACATTAATAAATGTTTACATGTCTCCTTTCATAGGTCTCTGACTTCCACTGAGCTTGTCTTCAATATTAATGGTATAAATTTGAACACGTCAAACTCTAAGTTGGACTTAGGGATGATGTTCGACAGCTCGTTGTCTTTTGCAGCTCATATTGATTACATACTTCCCAAGGCATTTAAAATGTTTGGTTTTTTGAAAAGAAGTTGTTGTGAATTTGTAAAATATTCTTCTGTTATTTGGAGTCCTCACGTATCTAATCTGACTACTCGTGTTGAAAGACTTCAACGTGTTTTTATTAAATTTGCCTCACGCTCACTACCTACTTATCTTCCGTTCCGTATGAGTCTAAATGCTTGTTTATAGGCTTACGTACTCTAGAAGCACGTAGAATAGTTCAATCGGCTCTATTTGTGTATGATATTATCAATGGTTCTATTGATTGCCCAGATTTGCTTTATATGGTACCGTTTTATATACCTCCTAGAAATCTTAGGTTGGATAAGCTATTTGATGTTCCCTTCCCTAGGACTAATTATGCACGTAATGGTACTTTAACACGTGCCTTTGTTCAGCTCAATGACATTAACTTCAATTTACAAAAAGTTTCTCAATCTTTTATTGAATTCGGCACTGAGAAATCTGAGTTTAAACTCCTACTTTTTAGTGTAATAAAATAACTTTTAATATAATAATTAGCTGTGATTTATAAACTGTAAGATAATTTTGTATATATGTAGGTTTTGCACATACTTCATTGTTAATTTAGGTATTTATACAATATAATTATATGTATTTTGTTATCTTAGTCTGTAAGGATTTTTTGTCCATAGACTGAAATAAATAAATAAATAAATATTTTTATCTATTTATAGTGAAATAGAAAATGATATTAAGGATATCAATAAAGGCATTTAATTGAATGAGTATCGCAATGATGAAATGTGCATGTTCGTATTAAACAAATATTGTCCCTTCGTTGTTCTTTGAACCAATGTTATGGGAATCCATGTCGATCCATCTGGAGAACACATAAGTAATGCTCCGGATGAATTTACTTACTTTCTGCAAAAACATATAACTTTGCCACAAAAAACTGTAAGACGGAATGTGTTTGTTAATCTTATGAGAATCGACTATCCTAGTTCGCTTAAGGAACTACGATACCATTAAAAAATGTTTGGATCAATGGATAAAGAAATTGAAGATACCATCACTTCTTTGAATGCATATAATGAATCCAATCTTAGTAAGATTATAAAAAAAGAACATTCTTACATAACTTCAACTCCTAATGATACAAATGAGGAAAACTTCTTCAGTGTTGAAGTCATAGAAAGAGATCGCGATTATACACAATTAAGTATAAAGAGTGAACCCGAAGAGGAATGGAGTAAAATAAGTTCCATTAAAAAAATGTTAATACGACCCAAGTTGATGCTAGCCTCAAAAGCTAGCAAAAAAGTTAAAAAGATACTTAAAAATAAAATAAATTCTAATGAACTGTCTGTTATTAAGGACATTTTCTTTTTGTTCATGTTTGAAACGGTTGTTAAAAAATTTTGTTCAAAGCAACAACCATCCAGAAAAAATCGAATGATCAGGAAATATATCCCTTTTCACGCCCTATCAGCCGATATACGTCGTTTTTGGCACGCGTCCAATTTTGGGAGTTATAGGCCAAAAAGTGAGCAAAAATTTGTTTTGAAAACAGTTCAAAAATTTTGTTCGAAGCGACAGCCATCCAGGAAAAATCTAATGATGAGGAAATATAGCCCTCTTTACGTCCTATCAGGCGATATAAATCGTTTTTAGCACGCAGTCAAGTTTGGGAGTTATAGGCCAAAAAGTGAGCAAAAATTTGTTTTGAAAACAGTTGTGCAAAAATTTTGTTCGAAGCGACAGCCATCCAGGAAAAATCGAATGATAAGGAAATATAGCCCTTTTTACGTCCTATCAGGCAATATAAATCGTTTTTTATCACGCAGCCAAGTTTGGGAGTTATAGGCCAAAAAGTGAGCAAAAATTTGTTTTGAAAACGGTTGCTCAAAAATTTTGTTCGAAGCGACAACCATCAAGGAAAAATCGAATGATGAGGAAATATAGCCCTTTTCACAACCTATCAGGGGGTATAGGTCGTTTTTTAGCACGCGGCTAAGTTTGGTAGTTATAGGCCAAAAAGTGAGCAAAAATTTGTTTTGAAAACGGTTGTTCAAAAATTTTGTTCGAAGCGACAACCATCCAGCAAAAATCGAATGATGAGGAAATATATCCTTTTCACGTCCTATCAGGCGGTATAAATTGTTTTTGGCACGCTGCCAAGTTTGAGAGTTATAGGCTGAAAACTCAGTAAGAAGTTGGTTGAAAAGGTACAGAGTTTGTTTAAAGGCAAAAAATTTATAAAAATTAATAAAATAATACTAAATTAGCAAAAAATTTTATCTTGTTGCTATATAAATTAAAAATTGTGTGCAGAAGTACCTTTTTTAACTTCGCAGCACTACTAGGAAAGCATAAAATACTCATTTTTTCTTCATAAGAGAAGATTATTTTTGGTCTCTCTGAACAAACCAGAAAAGTTTGTTCAAAAGTCTGTTATCTTCACGGAGATATTTTTTAATAAATGTCTTAAAATATGGTTTTTGCCTAACTTTGCATTTAAATCTTAGCACATTATATGTATATAATGGCATTTACACCATTGCAATACAACAAAATCAGGCTTTGCATTTGGTTTTTTTTTAATTCATTTAAGAATAATGCGCAAGCATTAAGGTACTCCAATAAGGTCTGATTATTGAAACTTTTCAACACTGCACCAAATAATGCGGAGCTAACGTCAGTACAAACTCGTTTACACCAAGGCCATTTGATACTTTATTTTGCCATCTTTCAAAGACAATTTTAATTTATCTAAATAATCACATATTTCTTTCATAGTGCGTCCAGATAGAATTGCTTCCGCAACAAGTAAAATCTTTTTAATTTAGGAATTCGTAGCACTAATTTATAAGTTAGAATTCGTTTTGCAGCACAAATAAATTAGATTCTTCCAATAGTTTCATATTGCTTGAGATTGTCTCAAAGGTATAATTTTCCCATAGAAGCAATTCTGTGTATGTATATAGTTTTTATAAGGGAAAACTTGCATTAGATACAAAGCATAAAAGGGATCTGGGTGATAATATCTATCTTGATTTCCCTCTGATTTACATTTTCTTACTGTTTCTAGCTAATGGATATTTTGTAAATTGCCCTTCTCAGCAATATAATCTGCGGCATCCAAAATTTGCTGCTTTCTGTATAAATATGCTTTGATTTTTCTAAGCTGACTTTTTATTACCTTTTAACACCTCTCATTTGACCCACTTTTACATAATCTTTAGCATGATGTAAGTCTTTTGTTCTATGAGCAGTCAATTCTCCTTGAGGATTTATTCTAAACCGAAAAGTACTACAATCATTAAATTTGGAATAGGCGTACAACAATGTATTTTTAATTTTAATGCCACACTTAGCATTGTAGAAACACAAAATACAAACGTTGTTGCGTTTTGAATATTCTTCTCTTACTATGTTAGGTTAGGTTAGAAAAATTAGAGTCCAGCTCACTTGGGTCCATTATAATAATCCCTTTGTGCTACCTATATTAGAAGGATAAAGAAGGACAGAGAAAGAGAAAAGAGGGTGAAAGGGATAGGGGTAGAGAGAGGTGAGAGTGGGTCCTAATTTGGCTTGGCGGGGGGGAGTTAGCGGCTATACCAGCCACTATTCCTTATATAAAGGCTCAAGTTTTTAAGCTCAATTTCCAATAGCTCAGATAAGCTGCCGAAGGATATTCTGCCAAAGAGGTGCAGCTGGAGATCCTCCAGAGCGGGACAATGACACAGGAGGTGCAGGTCATTTTCCTCCTCTTCCTCGTCATTGCAACTATAGCAGTAGTCATTATACGGGAGACCCATACGTTTAGCATGGGTTCCGAAGGCACAGTGACCGGTCAACGTGGCCACGAGGTTCCTCAAGTGCTTCCTATTGAAGTTCATGAGGTTTTTTGTTCTATGGGAGTTTAGGCAAGGCCAGAGGGTTCTTGCTACTGCACAGGTTGGCTCGTTGCGCAATCTGTCTTGGGTTATTTCAAGAAAGGTAACATCGAAACGTCTCCAGCAGGATGAGAGTGGGAGACCACAGAGATTGTCAATATCAACCTCTGTAAGTATGGTTCCCCTCTTTGCCAGTTCATCCGCAACTATGTTTCCTGATATAGTCCCGTGTCCCCGCACCCAACTTAGTAGAATATTTGAGTACTGTGCAATTCCATCGAGGGACTTGCGACATTCTTGGATGAGAATAAATGTGGTGTATACACCTATGAGAGACCTAGTAGCAGTTTTGCTGTCAGTTATGATATGGATATCTCTGTTCGAGATCCGATAGAATCTCAACCAGTGAATCGCTTTTTTAATGGCACATAACTCAGCCTATATTATACTACATTCGTCCGGGAGTCTGAAGGACATTTCATTTCCATATTCTGGAATATAAACGCCCCCACCAACCTTTTTTTAAACCGTCCGTGCAAATCTGTACGGCTCTGTTCAATGGGAAAACCCTTATATCAATGAAATTTGAAAATTCCTATTGAAATAGGGTTTCGGAGTGCAGTAGTCAACAAGATCCGGAATGTTATCCACAATATCTAAAATGCTTGCATGACCCCAAAGTCGGTAATTCTATGCGCCTATTGGTTTTAGTCTGACAGAGGTACGTAGAGCCAGATTTCTAACCGCTAAGTCCACTGGAAGCCAACCCAACATATGGAAGAGCGCTTTTGTTGGCGTTGATCTTAGAGCACCTGTTATCATGAGTGCCATTTTGTGGAGTTCCCTTTATACGAGACTGATTAATTGCTGAGTCGAGTGCTTTCACCAGACTGAAATTCCATAAAGAATTATAGGTTTTATAACCATCTTTAATATCCAACCGACTCCCTTGGGACTTATTCCCCAATTAGGTCTGATTGCGTTTCTACAGACGTATATTGCCGTTGTAGCTTTTGCTACTCTTACCTGAAGATTTTCCGTCCAGGAGAGCTTGCTATAGAGGACAACATTATTTTTTTATTTGGCATTATCCGACAGGTTGAAGTGGGAACCTTGTTCTCCTAGAAAAGAGTACTAGTTCCGTTTCGGTCGGGTTGACACTACGTTCGCTCCGGGAGCACCAGGCATTTAGTGCTGTTTCTAGTCTCTGTGATATAGTATTCAGATGGAATCCAGATATTGCAATCGCTACATCATCTGCGTATGCAACTGTTTTAATATTCATGGAATCCAATTTTTTGAGCAGATTATTGACCGTGAAATTCCACAACAGGGGTGACAGCACACCACCCTGAGGTGTACCTCTGTGGGATTGCCTGGTGATGGTGGCTGTTCCTATGGTAGAAGTGATGATGCTGCGAAGTAGCAAATTTTCAATGAGCTGATAGATCTCTCGATCAACCCTCAGTTCCCTGAGAGACTGAATGATTGCCGTCGGATTAATGTTATTAAAGGCACCTTTAATGTCCATGAATGCTGCCACGGTATAATTTTTATGCTTGAGTGATTTCTCTATTCATCCTACAAGCGAATGTAAAGCGGTCTCAACCGATTTGCCCTTGGTATATGCATGCTGAGAGGCCGAGAGTTATCAATGACTGTTTTAATATGAACGTCCATTATTCTCTCAAGTGTTTTAGAAGAAAGGAAGTTAAACTAATAGGTCTAAAATCCTTTGCCTTGGTATGTGATGCCTTCCCCCCTTTGGGTATGAAGATAACATTACATTTAGTCCATGCAATTGGAATATATGACCATATAATGCAGGCTTTATATATTTCAAGTAACCATGGGATTACTAGATCTGCGTTATGTTGCAGATCCGCAGGAATGATACCATCCGGACCTGGAGATTTAAATGGATGGAAGCTATTGAGGGCCCATTTCACTTTCTCCACAGTAATGTCTATGGATACATGTATCTGGGCATGGGAGGGGTATACTTGTTGAGTATCACTATAGGGTTGACAGCCCGGAAAGTGGGTGTTCATTAGGACCTCTAGAGATCCGTTACTATCTGTCGTCCAGTTTCCATCATTATTCTGGATGTAACTGGGTATCGATAGTTTTTTCGCTAGGATTTTACGCAGCCTGCTAGTCTCGGAGTGGGATTCTACTTTGTTGCAGAATTGTCTCCAAGTTTTGGGTTTTGCATTCCTGACTTCATTTTTGAATTTACTCAATGAGGTTTTATAAATAAAGTGACCAATTACTTGTCCTTTTTGCCGCATTGAAAAGTTGTCTGCAGTTCTTACGAGTTTCTGCAATGCTATCAGACCACCAAGGTAGTCTCCTATTTTTGCGTTGTATAGATGCCCTGCAAGATAAACCAGTGGCTTCTTAAAATGCATTTGTTAGCGTATCTACGGGTTTAAGTTAATATCCGCAGCCTCTCCTATAATAGGAGGTTGCGCAATCAAGTTGGTGAGGATTTGGTTCTGTACCTCCCAGTTTGTTTTACATCTGTTAATGTATAATCTTGCGTTACTATTTGAAATGCTAATTAAGAATGTTAAATAGCGAGAGACCCTCCATTCACGAATTAAATGAGCGTGCCTCAAATTGACTAGAGTTATGTCTAATACCTCCTGCCTATTAGGGACTACGAATGTTGGTTCTGAACCCTGATTTATTACTGGTAGATTATTGTCCATAATCTGATATGATGATGTGCATTTGCATCAGCGCCTATTAAGATAGGATTACCGCGCTTACTTGCTTCCTTGACTGCCTTTTGAACCACAATGTTTGGTGGGGGTCCGCGTGTTCATGGCCCATGTAGCATGAGAGAAGCCACCACACTGTGGTTTCTCCCGTCTCTCATGCTACGGCTACTGTATCATCATCACTGAAATTATACAGAATGAAGATATTTAAATTGGTTTTCACCATAATACAGGATCTGATGTTTTTATCATTGTTACCTGATTTACTTACATACAATAGTCTGTAACCTTTTGCGCTGAGTCCAAGAATTTTACCATTGACTGTCCATGGTTCTTGGATGAGCGCAATATCCTTCTACGAGTCGATTGGTTAATGCCGCTGAGGCTGCCTTCGAGTGGTGAAGATTAATCTAGATAACCTTCGCCATTCTCAGATATCAGGGTTGTAGTTGACAACAATGTCTGCGTCATCTGGGTTTGGATCCAGAAGAGCGTTTTCATCGTCTACGAAGTCAAGTCTATCCAGGAGGTCCCCAATCAGACAAGAGTCTGTTTGGGAGTAGCCCGAAGCGATTGAATTCGCAGTTTCAACTATGGCATCCGCGTTGGCCTTGGCAGTTTTATCAACCTGTACCCCTTGCGACCGCTCTTACTAAATCCTCGAGAATTTTTATTTTTGTAATCTTGTCAATGTTAATATATTTTTTTGTATTAAGATTAACATGAAAGGAACAGTCTTTAAAATTGGCCTTAAATCTTCTATTAAGTTTTGTGTTTTCTGACTTATCACGTATAACATTTCTATTAAATTTTTAGTTCGGATTTGGAATTTTCGTGTATTTTATAAAATCAGAAACATTGTGAGAGTCATCCGTTATCTAAAATGGACCTATTGTATGATTTCTTTTTTCACTATCAGATTCTAGAGTTTTCGGAGAGCTTTTCAAAATAATATTTTCACTACCATGTGCAGTATCAGGAGTTTCTTCAATTTTATCTAAAATTTCTCTCAAGCACTACTTAATTTCGTTAAAATAATATTCATTCTTTGTGAAGTTTTTATTAATTTCATCTTTTATATAGTCTTCCACTAAATTTTCATTTAATTTTTTACAAATGTCATTACTATTATTCAAAATTGCGATTAATTCTGGACTGCTAATTACAAATTTTGAATTTATATCTAAGATTCCCAATTCAGAAATATTTTTCTCATCATGACATTTTGTTTGCTTGGAATTAGTTATGATTTCCAAACTTTCGTCAACATCAGACAATAGCGCTTATACAAGAGCTGGTTTCATTGGAAAACTTTCAAATTTCTCAGAGAGCTTTTTTCACAATTTTTATTATTTTTTTAATAAGCCTGTATTGCTTAAATTTAAAGTTTCCAATAAAACTTCTTTTTTCATTTGCAGAAATTTCGGAACTAATATACGTTATATTTCTTGTTTCCAATAAGATATTATTTTCTACTTTTTCAGGCACATCTGAGCCTGTATTTCTTAAATCTAAAGTTTCCAATAAAACTTCATTTGCAGGTATTTCTAAACCTGTATTTATATTTTGTGCTTTTAATACACGTTTTGCAGCGCTTGAAATTCGTTTGCGAATTCTCGCACTATTTTTTATTTTGCTATGCTTGCTTTTCTTTCATTTATAGAATTTATAGCACATTGAAATAAGGTTTCATTTGCTTTAGAATAGCTTTTCAAATTTTCTAAACTTAATATAATTTTTCTTAAATCTTTCATCTTAGCGTCCTACAAATTGAGAGAGAAAATCAAATATAAGAACAGTTCTGAAAGAGTTAAAAAATACCCAGCGAGAAAAGGTAGTAAATCGGAAACGAATAGGTAATGCACAGCATGTATACCACTTCGCTTCTGAATTTATTATTGATAGAATTATTTCAATTATTTCTGTAATTAATTTTTTAACATTATATTATTTAGTGCACAGGTCAATGTACAATTTTACAAACAATATTCTTCAATGCGGTTTGTAATACATAAAATTTTTTTAATAAAATGTTTTCAAAAGTTATTCCTTTAATTGAACTTCAGTTGGAGCCTTTAAGTGCAAGCTGCTTCTTTAAATAAAGATTATTAAACTCTAGTTTTTAAGTTAAGAATTAAGTACGTAATTAGCTAACTTTTATTTAAAATTAAATTTTAATTAATTATGCACTCAAAAACACATTTAATTATGCACTCAAAAACACAATTTCGTATTTAATTAGAACTTAAAAATAATTTGATAATTAACTGAAAAAATGGGCATAAGTTTTAAGGCAAAGAAAACAAACACTTGACAAAAGCAACTAATTATTGTTCTACTTTTCCCGCTGGGTAAACTAAATTTTTGTTAGATAATTACCTAGTCAAAATTTACAGCTTTTAATGTAGATAGTGCAGAGGGATTCTGTTCACAAGTGGCCCCTTTCACATACGAACTCTTCTATATTAAAAACAAAATAATATAGATAACAAAAAATTTTAATAAAATTTCATTCGTACTTACCCTGATGAGCTTTGATTTTTTCTTTTATATGTCCTCTTTTACATTTGAGACATTTCTTGCCGGACATTTTTTCAATTCTATTTTGTTCTTGCCCAAAGCTTTTACATATTGGAAATTAATAGACAGAAAGAAATTTTGTAGTTTGTTTACTTCTTTTTCGCGATTGCTACTCATACACATGCACATAAATACCATATGCCTTGATAATACATATCAAGTATACATAGATTCGCTGAAATGAGAAAAATCATATGAAGCAACAAGAATAAATTGCGAAAAGTAGAAAAGATAAACAAAAAAATGTCCAGTACAGAGGGTCGTGTACTAAACACTCTGCATCTTTGCCCCTTCTTCTACAAACTTCGTCTGTCTGTCTTTCAATTTCCCAAATGTAAAAGGGCAATATACCTTTGTTGGGATCAGCCCTGGGTTTTTGTTTAAAGTGAGGCCAAGTTTCTAATGTATTTAGATGACAATCAATGCTACCAGACTTTATCGAAGACATAAACTTAGAAATAGGGCTATAAGACTGTTTTTGACAAGATATTTGTGAAAAGTCTTCGCACAAACAATCAAGTTTAAAAGAAAAAACAATAGTTTTTTCTTTACAAAATTAAAAAAGTTAAATAGTCTAATAATAGTAGTTTAAAGTTCTTTTGACGATTTTACACACTAACACCAATTTTGTCTGGCAAGACTGAAAACATTTACGTTGTCTGGCAGCACGTTTTCCAAAACAAACACATCAATTCCTGTACATTTTGCAGATTTGCTCTCTCAATTTTTCAATGGCCGAAAAAAAAGTTTGTTGCAAGAGTTTATTATCTTCTCGCGGGTCGTGACCAAAGCATATTTATATAAAGTGTATGCAGGTCTACAACAACTAAGAAAGTACAAAAACAACAGGCGATTTGTTTGTGTAAGAATAATGGATGAATGTCAAAAACAGATGAATACAACCAGACCTGGGCAACTTGCATTACTTTTGCATAAGCACTGATTGAAAAATAAAAATTTTAGTGCAAATTTAAATTTGATTCTTGTAGGGCACTATTTTTTCACTTCAATAAAATTTCTTAAAAGTAGTGGATTAATATTGCATTAGCAGCTAATTGCAATGCGAAAAATGCACTGATTTTTTATTGCCACTAAGCACATCATGAAGTATAGCAATATTATTGCATTATCAAATATTGTAGACAGTAATATTAAATAAAACGTTAACCTATTTTGTCAGATAGCACAAATAATAAAATAAAAAATACAGTAAAGTTCATTGAGGGCACCTTTACGTACATATTAATTAACGAAAAGAAAAACTGTTAATATAAATACAAACTAGATTTCAGAACCAATTGAAAAAAATTAAAAATTGCATACATCAAGTACTTTGCATCTCGAACTTATGTTTTCGTTAAATGCATTACTTTGAAGGCATTTTAGTTTAATGCAAAAAAAATTGCATTAATACTACCAAAGTTAGTGATAATGTAATAAATTTGGATTTGCATTGATTTGGTTTAGTGTGGGAAAATGGTCAATGCATTTGCTTATTTACTGCAATAGTCCCAGATCTCCATACAACAAAAAGGAAATGTATGGATAGACAAAACCAAAGTAAACTTACTAACTGATAAACCCTTAATATGTGAAATAAGTATAATAAAAGATACATATATACTTTAGTAATTAAATATAATAATTTTTAAATGTTTTGTAACACATTTTTTAAGTAAAAATTTATTGAAACTTTTTCACATACGTTTTCAGTATACACAATTGTGTATAACAAAGCAAAACAAAACAAAATGGCGTACGAAAATTGTAAACAACTTTTGACATTCAGGCATTCACACTCACTAGAAAAAAATTAATCACCTGAGTACTTGCTTATACATACTTTAAATAAATTTACTTTGATCGTGACCATTTTAGCATTTTTGCAGCTAAATTTAGCATTTTTTACTGATTTAGCTGCAAAATTTTCGATTTAGCAGTTAGCATTTTCTTTAGAATTTTTAAATTATTTATTTAGTATTTTAAAAATATATATTTTTATATATGTTCACAACTATTTTACTTGACTTGATTCGTTCATCCATTTTTCATAACCTTTCTACAATTAGTTGCAGTATCAGAATAAAACAATAACAATAAAAGTATTTAAAAGACGAAAAAAAAATTCTAAAATAAAGTTGCTTGTTTTGTAAAGACTTTTATTTGATAAAAGTCTCGTCTTATTATGTTTTTATATGCGATTCTCATTAACGTATGAAGTACTTTTTAGCTTCTTTAACAAATTTTGGTTTGAAGTCTACTGATGAGTCCCTTAAGCAGGAGCAAAATATATATAGACGGTGGTTACCCAACAAGCAAAAATTACTCATATATTACAACGATAATTTGAACAACTATTCTGATGACGAATATTCATGATACATACATAAAGGTTTATGAGTATAAGAATTTGAAATCTTATTTTTTCATATTAATTGTGTAACAACTAGGGATGCCAATCGGAACTGGTTTTTACGATCCCTGGATTCGGGATTTCAAAAATTCAAATCCCGAGATTTCGGGATTTTTCAAGATCTCGAAATTTCTTGAGATTCAGGAATTATTCGGAACTCGGGGGGTTTTTAAACATTAAAAGACACATGGTTTTTATATGTATTTACTAAAAAGAACGACTTTGGACCTCTTCACAAAGAAAAGTTTTATAATTATTTCACATTACATAGTCAAAAACTATTTGAGAATTCACAAATAATATTTTTGAAAATCACAAAAGAACAATAAGCGAAGAAGACTTAGAAACTATAACAAAACCCAGCTTATCGAATATAAAATAATTTCCTGGGTTTTTTTAAGTTTCTAAGATTACTACGCTTTTTATTTATTTTTTAATTTTCAAAAATATTATTATTTGTGAATTCTCAAATAGTTCTTGAAAGTCTCTGCATAAGATAAGAAGTTTGTGGTTGAAGTCTACTAATGGTTTGGCAAAGCATTAGAGCTGTGCCAAATTGTTCATTTAAGTGACCGCTCATTTTCGTTCATTTTGTAAAAAAGAACGAGTTCGTTCATTTCGTTCAAGAAAAAGAACGAAATGAAAAAACAAACAGTTGATTCGGTCAATAAAAAGAGACAAATTTAATGTTTTTGTTATTTTTAGGCAAAATTATCAAAACAAACAAAATAACACAATGAAAAAATCAGCAAGTAAATTTTTTTTGCAATATTAAAGTATTTTTTTGTGTGACATAAAATAAGGAATTTGGAAAATATTAATAGCATTAAGAAGTGTTCAAGATGTGTTTTTATTTTGCCACAATTAAGTCTCTGCTGGTAAATAAATCTATGGCCCATGAATAAAAGTCAAAAAGCGGGAGCGAAAATAACTTAATTGCGTATGTGAGAAGGCATATGAAAACGAGAAAATGACAAAAAAATCCCACATGAACGATCATCATCGTTCATTTCGTTCAATTTATTTTTATGTGTCAGTACTACTGAACCAAAACAGCTCAGTAAAATGACCGGCTCACTTCGTTCATTTGAGTGATTCGTTCAATTTTACTCGTTCGTTCATGAATGACACAGCCCTACAAAGCATCAATGAAATACATATCGTTGGTTGGTTATTGGTTTGCTGCAGAAATAATGTATTTTGAATATACTGTGCCGCAAACCAATAACCAACCGACGATATATTGACAATGCTTAAACACCGGCAAATAAATTTCAATTATAAATGATCAATATTGTGCTTCCACGCTTACTATCATGACCTTCCCCCAGGTTATGATGAATTTATTTTTAAGAAACAAACAAAACTTAGTAAACAATTTTGGGATTGACTGAATTGACTTAAACTTTTTAATCCCGGGATTTTCGGGTAACAATGTACCAAAAACATAATTTTAAGGATTACGTCAAAATAACAAACAAGTTAGCTTCAAAAGGTTAAGCTATGCCAGCTTTGAAGAAAACAAATAAAGACTGAAATGCTGTTTTTCGAAAATGAATAAATATATATGATCTTAAAAATAACGAAGGGAACATGTATTTATATGTTACTGTGACATGTGAGTGAAAAAAGAGATACAAGTTTTTCTATGGGGTTTTGTTATACAAAAAAAGCTCTGTTTACGTCAAGTTGGAATATTTGAAAGCTATAAATTTTTCTTATAATCACCTCTTTTTGAACGTTACGTTTTCCAAGATCCTTCTGTCACTTAATATTATTGTTTTTTTTTAATACTTTTTACGCTCAATAAATAATTCGATATTGTTTAAGAAATTTAGTTTCGTTCATAGGAAGTAAAAATTTTTAACTAGGGGTCTCCACGAGCAATAAACTTGGAAATAATTATGTTCTCATCTGTCAAATTCTATTTCCAATACTATATTGTCCACGTGTGGACCGCAGAAACATTTACATATTTGCAAATAAATTACGAAATAGTTGTTCAAACTTATTTTCAAGAAATAATGTTGAACATAAGCAGTAAAATTTAAAAGACATTTGTGGTTTCTGTGAATTTAACAAAAGAAACTAGTGCCTGTGGTAAAAATATAGAATTTTAAATGTATAATAAAACAAATATAAACAAATTAGTTCTAAATAAGATTAAATAAACTAAAATAAACAGAAAAAACATCGATCCATACACAGTGAATTTTTTAAATTTATTTAAAATACCACATTGCGTGTTCTATAGCTTAGAACATAAGCTCGTACATGAACATTTGTGTACTCTTATTCTGCTGACGTTATTGCTTATGTTCGGAAATAATTATTGCGCGTGGAGACGCGCAGTAAGGCAATATGTGCAAAAATTGCAAAAATAAAAACTTTTAAAGAAATTATTTGCTTAAAAAGAACTATAAAATTTTAGCATTATTTTTTAGCACTTAAATTATTTTTTAGCTTTTTTTAAGTCAATTTGGTTGCAAACATAGACTAAGAATAGACTAAGAATTAGACGCGACACCGGCGAATCCAAGAGAATTCGCTTTACTAGGATTTTGCGGTAGAGATGGCAACTATGACTATTTTCTATTTCTTTCTCTATCGCACCATGTTGGTAAAATGACATTTAGTTATTTACCAAATAAAAATTTTCTTGGCAGGAATTGGCGCAAAGTGGATAAAAAGTGAAATTGCGCCAAAATCCTTGCCAAAGTTGGTCATTTGTGGACAAAATTTGGTAGATTGTTTTGTCCACATATTACCAACAGTGAGAAAACTGAACAAAACAAAAGTGATAGTTAAAAAACATGGATTTACTGGGAGCATCACACAGCAAAATTGAAAATGTAAGTATATATTTATTTTTTCTTTTAGTTATTTATAATAGATTTTAATAAAATATACTTATTTTCAAGGAGCCACAGATGCACTATGGATTGTTCTACAGGATAGAAGCTGAATTTGTTCCCGAGAGAGCCAACTAAGTAAGTAATTTTTATGAAAACTGTGCCAAGTGAATTTTTTAAAGTGGATTTTATGAGTTGAATTTTGTACATTGGAAGGGACAATGATGATCTTGTCCAATGTACAAATTCTTTGGTTAACATTTCATCTTGAAATGAAGTGTTTGGATCAATTGGAATCCAATTTTGTTCGCTTTTTGCAAGTGCATTACGAAAATAAGTTGTTTATATGGCTAATGTGTACAGATGAAGTGAAGTGTATGTGTGGAATCGTGTACATTGGAAGGGGCAATGATATTCTTGTGCAATGTACAACAGCACAGGTTAACGAGTCGTATAAAAATTTAGTGTTCAGATCCTTTCCCTTTGTGTTTTTTGCAAGTTGTTAACAAAAATAAGTGATTTCTATCTACGTAAAGTGAATTGTTTGTGTGGAATTTTGTACATTGGAAGGATAAGTGACGTTCTTGTCCAATGTACAAATACGTTGGTTAACAAATCGCTCAAAAAAAAGTAGTCGGATCAATTTGAATCAAAATGTGAATGACAAATGTGTACATACATACATATGAATTGAAAGGGTGGAATTTTGTACATTGGAAAAAACGATGATGGTTATATCCAATGTACAATACCACAAGTTAATAAGTCGTTCTGTGTCCTATTGTACAAGTATTTGATACGAAAATGAAATAACTTTTCAATAAATGAAATGCCCTACAGCTACAGAATATTTTTCAAGAGATATAATTTTTGTTTTATATCTTAATATATAATTTTAATAATACAAATTTTTTTATTTTACTTTTATTTACATACATATGTGTACGTCAACAAGAAAACCAAGAAGAATCTGAAAGAAAAAGCTGTTCCAAAACTTTATTCGATCCCTAAAAATCTAAACTGGAAAGATAATAAATAAGAAAACTTTACACTTTGATGGCATAAGTAAATTAATATTTATTTATTTTAATAAAATGTTTAATTTCAATTATTAAAAATCAAAGTTATTTAAAAGATGTTAATTAATTGTATTAGTAAGTATTCAAATTTTGTTTTTCTGTTTACAAATTTTGGAATTTATTTTTGTTTACATATGCAGAGTTCTTTTTGTAACAATTTAAGATGATTTACAAATATAAATACATTTATGCAGATACTAAAAAAATTAAAAATAAAAAACAATTTCAAAATTGGACATATAAATTCTTTTAATATTTTGTTACTATAACTTGGGTTGAGTATACGCTAAGTAAGAAATAACTTGTTTCTACATTATGCAAGCAACTTGTTTAAGAAATTTCTAATGAAAATGACTCAAAAATTGGAATGTTTTTAATCTATTTTTTAAAAGCCAGCTCTAAGGCTCCTAATTTTTCATGCAGATTGGCCATCTTATACATAGCAATACCTCCGATATCACCCACACTACATGCTTTAATGTAACATTTTTTGACATTTTCCAATCTATCTAGTTTTTCATAGGTCCTCCTAAAATAAAAATAATTTAAGAAAGCATGTATTAAAAAATTATATGTGTACATATGTATATATTTTTATGTAAAAAACGAATCTAATGTGGATTGAATCAACATTTAACCTTACCTACAGCTTTTCTATAACTTTGTATGGCCGCATTCGTGTTCTTCAGTTATATAGATTCATGACCCATGAAAGTCCAAGCAGCCAGATATTTGGGATTTAGTTTCAAGGCTCTTTGAAACTACGTAATGCCCATAAAATGATCACATCCACATAAGAACCCCAAACATATGTAGGTGCTAAACGTATCGAATATATCAGTACCTCCTGAGCAGATTGATTAAGAACAACTGCTTTGAATGCTACACCATAGAAATACATGACATAACCATGCAAACGTCTCCGAGAGTATTCAAACCAACGATTTTCTGGAATAAATAAACGGTGAGACCAATCAATATTTCAAATACTGAAATATTGTTTAAATAAAACTTACCGTTTTGATATATTTGCGAAACAAGCTGACTTTCTGGAATATTCTGAACTGTTTGCGTACATCTTTTTTGGTAGCACGCTGTTGAGCAGCGTTAGAGGTGGCCTGGCCAAAGCAATATAAGGTGCTGGAATAGTTTGTAGCCCAGCGTAGAGTATTACACATTTGTGTAGGCACTTACGGATCAAAAAAAGGTGGCCGGGTACCACTTTAGGCGTGGAAGCACACGTGCATTTTTATTTAGTAGCGTGCCACAATTCTATTTGGTAGCACGCTCTTGAGTAACACCAGCTGTTAAAAGTGGTCCGGCTAAAGTAATATAAGGTGCTGGAATAGTTTGCTGGCTAGTTATATCACAAGCGTCCATGCACAGCACAGTGAGATTTTATAAAGTTGGCCGGGCCCCATGTTAGACACAAAGAAGCCTCCAGCTGCATTTTGTTAGAATCCTTGGCCAAGTTGTAGCATTCGTCGCATCAGGCTCATGAGACGCACATATTGTGAGTCCAGATGAGCTTTACGAACTTATTTTGCCGATTATCTTATGGGGAAGGAATTTGCAAACGTATCCCTTCTCCATATATGTATAAACAACATGCACAACTTTAGCAATTGTTTTATTTGCTACATCTTCCGCAGTGTACAAAACCGTTTCCTTTCGATGAGTCTTCATCATCGGCAGTAACTTTGTGTCTACAAACACATATTTCCAAATGTTGGGAAAGTATCACAATGCCCTTATCCACTTTTTTTTTAAACTTTGTAATTATGAAAATTTGTCACATTATTTGGGCAACAATTTCCAGTCAGTAGTTGAGGAAGACCACTGACCGTCAATAACACAACTTATTATATTAAAAACACATATATTTTCAACAAAAATTTAATTTTTACTTAAAAATTTTCACTTTTTAGCAATTTTATTTTCTACTTTTTTATGAACATATGTTTGCAAATGCAATATATAGCTATTGCTTTTTATTCATGTAGAAAGCAATTTTTTCTCTCACTTGCAACAACTTAGTAAAAATTGCGAATTCACACCAATCAGCTGTTATCGCGATTTTTCATACGTCACTGGTGGGAATTCTGGTTCAACCGAAGCGACCGGCTTGTTTCGACTCACAAATTTTAGCCGATGAAATTATAATTGAAATCAAAGTGTTTCATACCAAGTGGCCTTATCATAAAAACAACATTTGTATGTAAATTTTTTGTAGGATTATTTTTATTTGAATGTTGACAGCTCGGGTTAAGATTTCATGCTATTTTATATGGAGTTTGAAGGATGGGGTGACAGCACGTCTTATAACTGCGATATATCCACAAAACATACAGAGTGTCACGAGACTGAAGATAAGGGTATTTTTCTGTTTGTCACATTTTCCCTCAAATTTTGTTGGCGTTTTTGTTTTGATTATTTTTTCTAGTGCAATAAAACTACAATCCATTTTATCTGTGTTAATTGGTAAGTAGTAATAGGGGTGTTATAGAATGCAATCTTATTGGAAATAGATTTAAAACCAAAAAAAATTATTTTGGTGTCATGAAATCCAATCTTATGGGGTTTTGTAAGAAATTTAATTTTTATTGTTTTTAGGTGTCATAGAATTCAATGCTATCGGTTTTTTTAGTGGAAATAAAACAATCATGTGACAGCTGACTTGTAAAAATTAAAGTTGATAAAAAAGTATTTAAAAAAAATATTTTTTTTTTGCACACAAATTTTATTTTATTAATCTTTAAAAAATTTAAAAAAAATATCGCCACAGCAAGACTTATACCGGACTCCTTCCCAAATGACGTCTGATAGGATCCTGCAGCTTAAAAACGTAACGAGGCCGCTACATTCCAACAACGCAGAAATTTTGGAACATTGCAGGTGCCGTTTAATGGTATTGCGCGCCACCCGAAATGCTTGTTTGTTCAAACGATCTGCTCATCATTTTTAAATATGCACAATAAAAATATTGTAAGTATTAAAATATTGTGGCGGCACCCTATAGGTCGATAAAGCTAGTGGCAACCTCAGGGGAAACAGCTAGTCACCAAGTTCGCGCAACAGCTGATCACCAAAAAGAAGAAAAAATAATTTTATTAACAAAAACAAAAATATAGAAAAAAAAGTTAAAGAAAATGGTCAGAAAAATTTCTGGAAAATAGAGATGTTTTTGGTTTGAAGAGGGGAAAAAAAGATGGGCGACATCGGACGTTTTTTGGCGCGCACTTAGTCTAGGTAGGTCGAAGAGGACGATTTGGTAGGATAATTACTGTTTGGGCTTCGACGAGAAAGGAGGATGTGGCTGGCGACCAGGAAAAACTATTGAAGTGTAACAAATGAACAAAAAATTTCTTAAACCTAAAAGAATAAAAAAAGCAATAGTGAACAAATAAGGAAAATTCTAAAAGTGGTTCAAAAACAAATAAAATGTATAACTAGTAAAAACCCGTAGCGATAAAAAAATACAGAACTTAAAAACTAAATAACCCAATACTTCATTTATAAAACTTACAACTAGATAACTAACATTCAATTTACCGAAACCTCAAATTAAATTCAGTTAAAGTAATGCGAATTGCCAAAAAGTAAAAAGGTAAACTTAACAACAAAATTACAATTAACCTAAAACTTAAAACTAGTCAAAAAAAATTTATTAAAACTTAAAACTAGTCAACAAAAGTAAAACTTAAAAATTAGTCAACAAGAGTAAAATTGCTTAAAAATTTAACTACTATACTAAAGCTAAATATAGCGTAAAACTTGAAAATATTAACAAAAAATAAATAAAACAAAGATAAAACAAAAGAAAGTCAAAATCAAACCTAAACCCAACGAAAAAGAGAAATCCCTAACAACACTCCTACTACACGCCACATACAGCGAGGGAACTGGCCAAAACCCGAACCAAAGTGGACACGTCACCATTTTGGTGGCGCCAGGTAGCCTGTTATCAGACCACGGACATACGGACGATTGGCGAAAGCAAAAACGTTATTTTTTATATATATTATATTTTTTGTAATTTTTTTATTTTATTTTATTATACATATATAAATTTGATTGATCTATTTATATTTTCGAATAATTTTCGATAGAAATTTTTATAAATATATACGCAAATACCCCTTTTCTTTTCTAAGAGTAGGGAAAACTCTTATCCTTTTCTTTTTACTAGTGCCAGTTATTTTCTCGCAGTTAGGCGCAGATTCGAGCTCAAACCTGCCCCAATTATAATTGAAATTTATAGTCCCAATAATAGGCCCTTTTGGCCTAGAACTAGTAGGTGTTTACCCTAGCAAAAATAGAAAAGAAAAATTTTTTTTAAATTTTTAGATATTTATAAAGAAAGTTTTTTTTAATCATTTTATGAAATAATTTTTAAATCCAAAAGTAGTTTTTACTAGCTTATATTTTCCTTTCTAAATAAAACGAAAATGTTATTTATATTTTATAAGCTGAATTGAAATTTCTTTTAATACCCACAATGATGGGCTAAGGTAATTGTAGGGGCTGTAGGGAGACGCGGTAAGTAACCGTCATGAAGGCTAGGGATAACCTAAGAAAAACTAGGGCAGGTTATCACGGTGAGATCCATTAGGATTTCAGAGGGAGGGAGGCCACAGTTAGCACGAAGACCCGCTAACTTGATTTTTTATTGAGAACAGACTTGTATGTATGGTTTGTGGAATAAATTTTTTCTGTTTCTTTATTATTCAATAGCTTTTTTTTATTTCCACTTTCGGGCTCCAAATCATATATTTATAAAATTTTTTTTGCCAAGCGCAGCTGGCATGGGTTTTGCTTGTTTGTTGCTTATTGCCTGAAGCTGTCGGCAAGAACACCCCCAAGACGGCGAGCTCAGCCGGAGCTGAACGCCAGCATGCCAGCGAGGCCGAAAAATCTGTTAACCATAGAAACAATGCACAGGCAGTAATAATGTCTACACCAACACCAATAGCAACTCGATACAACAGCAACATCCCTATCGGAAGTTCCGTTAGCTTTAAACTAACTTTAAGCTAAATATTTCGCAACTAGTACTGACTGGCACTTGGATTACTTTTCAATGTGATCAACTGACTATTTTAACATTGCGATGTCCTAGGCAGTAGTCAATTGTCTCACTCTGCATTAATTTCAGCTAACTTAAAGTTGGCTTTTTTAAATCACCTGGTTGTCAGTAAATTTAAAAATTTTTTCTGGGGTTCTATCACACGTTGTGTACTCAACGCGCTATCTACACAGCCAAGGTACCATATAAAATAATAACAGTAAAATGTTAATATAAAACTCAAATGAGTTTCAAAGTAGCTGAGAATAAATTTGTTGGCTCTCGCCAAATTCGATTACGTACTCAACTTAAGAATTAATTTTGGCTTTGTTCTGGATGACATTGCAGTTAGCTTTAGTCAGTCTAAAAAAAGTTGACTATAAGTTAACTATTTTTGTAGTCAACCACACATTCTCCGACAGGGATATAACAATATACTTATGTATGCTATCTCCCGCACTTCAAATGGGTTGCTGCAGTCCTTCGAAATTGTTCTTGTCACCCACTCCCAATAACATAAATGCTACAACGGCGGATGTCATTTTATTTATTATTAAATTAAATGTCACTTAAGCCCCGTTCAGACTATTATACAAGTATTAATACTTTCATCACATTTTACGATACAGAAATCTAAATACATTCTTTGCGACTGTCAGAAAATCTAACGTAAAATCACATATTGTGTTCAGCCCATCACACTTCAAATAAAATCACAGAACACAATAAAATGTGTAATACAAGCAGAAAAATTGAGCAGTTAAAAATATTCTATGTAAATAACAGAAAAAATTTTAGAAAAGATATTACAAAGACGTTAAAAAATTACGTCAACGAAATATACTTCCATACGATTCACTTATTCAAAATTTTGAGCCGATATACATATGACAAAACATTACATTAATGACGACACGCTATCGGCGGCTAAACAGCCGACTTGGAAATTTGGTTTGTGTGAAAATGCAACCCTGATCTAATGAACAGTATTATCGATTAGAAAATTTTCTAAAAACGAAAAAGTCTTATGGGATGTAAAAATTTTTATCGTATTATTTGCCACTTTGATGACATTTTACGTTCAGACTATCACACTTTCTTTAAAGAAAAAATCAAAAACAGAAAACAGCTGTTTCGAATATCGGCTTTATATGCATTTGAAAATATCAAAACCGACTCGTTTTCATGACACCAAATGAATCCAATATCGATTTTCAAAAGCGACAATTACCAAAACTGACTTGGATTCTATAAAAACTTCGAATACACTACAATATCAAATACACTGTTATTTTCTCTTTTTTCCACGAATTTTGAGAAACCTGATTGAGGCTATTTTACCTCCCACTTTCTTCACTTCTGTGATAAACCTACGCACTTAGGACAAAGACTATAAATATATAAAGATGTTCCACGTAGAACATTAAATAAGAACTAAAATTTTTTGCGTTTAACGATGCTGCGGGGGAAGTAACAAGGGAAAATTATATTGTTTGCTATTTGAGCGAAACCACAAACAAAGAGAGCACAAAATTTTTGAGATTGTACACTTTATATAAGTATGTATGTAGTAATGTTGAATGGCATACAATGTATGCACACACATAAATGATGCTTATAGAGAAATTTGTTTGTGTGTGTGTTATATTTCTTGTTCAAGGCACAGTCAGTACGAGAAGAAGTTTCTTGTTTTGATATATTCATGTGCAAATAAATTACGTAAAACCAATGCGACCGATTGTGTTATAGTAGAGTAAAAATACGTGTTTTATTGTTGTAAAATTAAAAATAAGTTGATTCGCACCGAACTACATATAATTATTTGATTTAGAAATCTGAATTGTATACTTACAATACTTTTTTTTATTTATTGCTTTAAAATTTTTAGTTTTTCAGTGCTTGTTGATTGCAATTTATATGTTTCCCACGACGAATGTTTTCTTAGCAGTGTAAGAACTAATAAATTAAGCATCTCCTTCCTGTGCTTAAAGCATACGTTGCTCTCGTCAAACCAAAAGGAATATATTGTATTTTTGGTACAATTTACGCATTGTTCAACAATAGTTTTTTTTTGTTTTTTATTTCTTTGGACTTAGAAAAAAGATTTTCAAAAACTTTTATGTGAATCTTACACACTGCAAAAACTAAGTCTGATGGAGCACACAAACTTCCAAAATCTGTTTCTTTATCATAATTTTTAGCGTGAACAAACATTTCTGAAGGATATGACTTCAAATATTTCTTTCCTATATTTTCTGACGGAAAGTGTCTTTCACATATATATAATGTCCGCAATCTTTCCAAAAAGCTTTCGTCAAAGTTGCACTTTTCTATCCACGCTTTAAGCAATATGTCATTGGTATATGGAAAACGAAAGATTTTTAAGTTTGGAAAACTTCTTTTGGATCTGCCACAATGAGGCAAACAACACTTATTGCCTGCTATAAGCGATAACTTCTTTTGTTTACTTTAATTTATTTAATTACTAAGACTTTTTTAATTTCACACTAGATTATATTTTCAAGCACCATATATTCACTGTGAAGCAGTAGTACAGTCGAATATTTGCCTAATCTTCAACGAGTTAAGATGTAGAATAAGAAAATTTCACTTCATACACAACGTTTTATGATTTATTTAGGTAAATAATTGTAATATGCAAATTTTTCCTTTACTAATTGAATATGTAAAAAAAATGTTTTATGACTAAATCAGGAAAAATAAAGTAACAAGTGTCTTGCAATAAAAAATGCAGGTAATAAAATTAAAAAATGCTTACCAGAGATATTTTTTTAAAGTATGTAGGTTTTTCCAATATACCTGCCTCAGCAAAATATATGTATGTGCTTTAATCACAAAACTTGGGATATGCAGACAGCAGTACACACGTGCATTTTATTGCACCCGTTGTGGTAAAACCACAATTATTCTATTTTTACAAATAATTTTATGGTCTTTATTGCTAAAAACTTAATTCCTGCATGCTAAAACATTTATTGTTAAGGGTTGGAAACAAGTCATGCAAGTGTGATTGTGAAAAAAACACACTGCACCAGGTAAATAAATCGCAATACCGTTCATTAATCAAAGCAATAGCATATTAATTGAAACTTTTGCTTTTCTGCTGTCAGTTTTTGAACACTGATATTAAATTCAAATAACGGTAAATTTATATTCGGTGCGAATCCATGTATTTGCAAAAGTACAACAATAAAATACATATTTTTGCCATACAAATAAACAATCGGCAACATTAAGTTCTACGTAGCTTATGTCCATATACATATGCATATGTGCGAAAACACAAGTTCTTTTTGTTTGTGTATATTTTTTCATTGCTTTAGGAAAAATACACACATCCATTCATACTTATGCATGCAAAGGCACACATACATACATGTATGCATATGCAGATGAATAGGAAAGACGAGAATAATAAGTGCTCTGAGAAAATAAAATACTCTCTTTGAAACATGGATTTAGTAGAAAATCCACCAGCAAATTAAGCACTGACAGTACAATGTATGGACGTAGAACATCTTTATATTTATAGTCTTTGCTTAGGAGCTCTTATAGCTTAAGGACATTCAAACACTGTTTAGTGCCCGTTTAGATGAAGGGTGACGTACCTGCGATAATGCTTACATACGTTCTCTCGAGGCGAATCCACATTAGATGATCTTAATATACCAGCTGACATAACTTCTATGCTGTCAATCAATGCAAAACGTTAGAAAATATTCTGACAGCAGGAAATTTTACACTAACGAATATACAAGGTGATCATGCAGAGTTGCAAATTAAGACCACCTGAAAACCACGCGGGGTAACATGAAGACGTTTTTTCAGTTTGACATTATAGCATTAGCTATCGTACAATGTAATAATATGTTTAGATATCGAATGCCATAATCTCAAACTGAAAAAACGAGATATTATCAGCTCGTTATCGAAAGCGACGATTAGATCCCAGAGGACTTTTTTATATTATTTTACCAATGCTTTTTAGACTTGGGTCAAATTCATTCAGTTGGTCGTTTTTTTAAATAAGTTTTAAAATAAACATATGTATATAAAGTTTAAAAAAACACAGAAATTCCAAAAGTAAAGGCAGAATTAGTTTGTACGTGCTGTTCCGTTCTGAATCAGCTGTTTTGTTTCTGTTCAATTGAAAATCTGTACGTGTGGTTTGTTTTTCCTTTTTCGTTCTGTTCTGTTGCGGACAAATCTGTAGAAAATAGAATTCAACGTTAAAGGTCATGATTCACTATCCTACACAATCGCACAATCTACGAAAAAATACAACCCTGATCTGATGAATTGTTTTTGTCTTTTGAAAATGTTCATAGACTCCATCATACCAGGGCTGTATTTTCTCAAAAATCGCACGATCGTGTAGGCTAGTGTATTACGGCCTTAAGTGACAGCCAAAAGTGTGTACGTATTAGTTTGTTGTGATATTTTGTATACAACTGAAATCAGTTCCCCTACAAGAAATGAATGACTAACACAATGAAACTAACACAAACAACATTTTTTTATTAACACATTTGCAACAATTTGACATTCAATTCAACAGCGATTATAGTTGCTCTACTCTAACAGATATGCTAGAGTGGAACGTCTAATATTCAAAAATTCTAAAATATTGAAATTTTACTGAAAATAATTTATAGTTCGTTCGGTTTGTAAAATTAAAATGTATAAAAGTTATTAAAATTATGATGTTTGTGAAAAAGTAAGATAAGAACAATAATTTACAAAAGAAATTGTATAAAATTTAATTTAAAATATGCATACATATGTATGTATGTATTCGTTTCTTTTTAAAGTTTTAGCTATTTGAAAATAGCAAGATGACTTGGTGGTTGAAGAAGGCGGTATCGAAATAGTTTTTGCTAATTATTTTCTTTGTATTGTTTTTAAATATTTATTGTATTTTTCTATTTTTAAAATACTTTTGATAATAATAAAAATATTAAATTAATATAAAAATTATATTTATTATTAGTATATGACAGTTTTTACATCAGTACTGATTAGTCAGCTCTGACGATGTTTACATCAGTACTGATTAGTAAAATAGTGTGGATTGAGCAGTTCAGATATATGTTATACTAATTCATAAAGCTCACAAGTATGAGAGAGAAACAAAATCACACGTAGACGAATGATTACATCAGTTTTTTCATATTGCCCTTCGCAAAATTATAGAAACTTCTAATGTATATACCCATCAGCAATGGTCATCAGATGATGCATCAAATGACTGTCATTGTTCTTGTAGGGTCTATAGGCTGCCAGAGTAGCAGGCCGATCAAAATATATCGGCAGCGGCTGAAAGGTAAATATCTTCGGCAGCTGAACGACTTAACGCCGAATTTTTAAAGCAAGTGAAGAAAACAAACTGGGTAATACTTAAAATTTTTTCAGCTATGACAACGTTGTTGAAAAATGTAAACAAATAATGAAAAAATATTGCCAATTTCATTGCATTATTTTCAAAGCGATTTTTTAATAAATTATACATCTAAACACATGAATAAATAACGAAAAGCCTCTAGTATCAGATTTTTTTACTGTCATTGTTGACATTTTAGTGATATCGAATATATATGATTTTTTTTAGTACATATATTTATTTATTGTATCTTCAAACAACATAAACGTAAATGTTACCTGAGCACACTTCTGTTCGTTTACCTTTATTCTCCACCTGTTTAACCATAGTTCTAGCTGAGTAATATGTTTCTGAAGATATCGGGAAGCCTCGTGAGGGTTTTCGTGCATACTAAGGCAGGCTGTATCATCGGCAAATGTAGATGTGTGAATATTACTGCTCAAAGGCATATCACAAGTATAAACCAAATACAAAACTGGCCCCAGTATACTCCCCTGTGGCACACCGGATGAGATTGTTTCAGGCATACTCTTAAAGTCTCCTTCCACAACAGTGAATTTCCGGGCAATAATGTAACTTTCCAAAAGATTTAGAATGTTTATCTGTAAGTAAGTCTTTAATTTTAAAATTAGGCCTTCATGCCACACTTTATCAAATGCCTGAGAAACGTCAATAAACAGCGCAGAGCAATACTTCTTTTCTTCAAAAGTTTTTCGTATAAATTGAACCAATCTATGAGTTTGTTCAATGGTGCTATGCTGACTTCTAAAACCAAATTGATGGTCCGGTATGCACTCATTATCAGTTAGAATTGGGGACAATTTTATCATGAGTAACTTTTCAAAGAGCTTTGACATTGTTGACAGTAAACTTATTGGCCTATATGACTCAGTCTTGGTAAGATCTTTGCCCGGCTTTGGAATCATTTTGACCTTGGCAAGCTTCCAGAGGTGTGGATAATACTCTAGTCTTAATATGCCATTAAAAATAAATAGAAGGATTCTAATTGAAATACGTGGCAAATTCATCAGCATCTTGTTACTAATTCCATCAGTACCTAGAGTTTTTTCGGGTTGAGTTCAGTAATTAGTTTCTGTACGTTACGCATCTTAAACTATAAGGATCGAGGGGGTAGAGCAACTAAACTCGGAAAAGCTACAGCAGCAATACATCAATTAATGTTTTCAATTAATAATTTAATTGGTTCAATTAAATTTTTAATGGTATTAATTAATTTGAGTGGAAAAACTTAATTGATATTATCAAATTGTTTATAGGTGAAAATTTAATTAATATTACAAATATTTTAATTAATATTACAAACTCATTCATATTACTTTTTTATGTGTACCAGCAAATAAATTTCAATAATGTTATGTACACTTCTGACAATATGTCAAATAATAAATTTTCTTTAAATTTTTTTTTGTATTATTTAATTTTTTTTTACAAATTATAACATTTCCTTAAGTCTTACGGAAAAATGCAGCATCGTAAAAAGTGTAATATTTTGTTCAGTCAAATAAAAATAAATAAAACTTTAACATATATACTGCGTTTGAATATGAAAGTGAACCTGAAGCATCCCTCAATCGTCTTTTCCGGTAAAGTCTTGACGTCCCTGCGCATCACAAACTGCATTTATTGCAGACATTTCGTTTATTAATTTTTAAATTTTGTTCACTTCAAGTTAAAAAAAAATATCGTGCCTTTCCTATTTTGTTTTTTTTCTTCTAATAACCATGTGTTTTTTGTTTTTCGTTGCTCAATATTGCCACATTTAAAATGAAAACAATCGAATTGCTGCTTTTTCGTATTGAACTAAATAGATCGAAATCTGGAGAAGGTAAAACAAAATTGATCGAAATGAAAACTCGTAATGAAAACAATTTCGATCGATTTCTGTGACAGACCTGTATATCTCGGGAGACTTTCTGAAAAAAATTATAGAGCAAAAAACTTATTTTTGTATTTGAAAAAATTCAGTTTTAGTTTTTTGCTTATAACTCATAAACCAGATCGCGTGCTCATATGACGGTACCTGCAATCGATAACAGACAAGAACTGTGTCGATTATAGGCTTATTGATTTTCCGGGAGACTTTCTGGAAAATGTTATTGGCTTAGAAAATTTTTAAAAATGAAAAATTTACAACAAAAAAATATTTTCAGTTTTTTGCTCATATCTCAAAATCTTAGATCTCGTGTGCATATCGCCCTGCTTTTAGTAAATTAAAGATAAAAATACACGTCTATAATGGGTACAATCTTATTCCGGGAGACTTTCTGAAAAAATTTATAGCTTAGCAAATTTTTTTTAATGAAAATTTTGCAAGAAAAAAACATATTTAGTTTTTTGCTTATATCTCAAAATCTAGATCTCGTGCGCATATCGCACTACCTTCAATAAATTAAGAAAAAAAATACGCGTCTATAATGGGTACTATATAATTCTGTGAGACTTTCGGGAAAATGTTATAGGTCCAGCAACATTTTTTTTTTATTAAAAACATGCCACAAAAACATCTTCACTTTTTCACTAATTACTTATGAACTAGATCTCGTACCTATATGACAATATAGTTAATCGATTAAGAATAAAAATACGCGTCGATAATGGGTTCCATCTTTTTCCAGAAGACTTTTTGGAAAAAGTTATAAGCACATAAAAAATTAAAAATTAGAAAATATTTTATAGTATGGAACAACTGGGCAGCACTGATCAGCTTTTTAGCCAAGCACGTTTTTTCCATTTTGGTACGTCCTAAATGTAAACAAAGAGTGAAAAAAAAAATTTGATTTTTAATACAATATTTTTAAAGTAATTTTTTACTAAATTATAAATTAAAAAACAGGAGTAATTAGCGAAAGACCTCTAGTATCAAATTATTTGACTGTCATTGTTGACATTTTAGTCATGATAAATATATCCAATGTTTTTTTATTGAGCACGTGTGCACTTCCATATTTCGCCAAAATGACCACTAATCTTCTCAAGAAATGCCACTAAAAAGCAGATTTCAAAAAATAATTTTTTGGCGATTTCCAAAATTATTTTAAAAACATGACCGATTGGGTCACATGTAGGACCTCTAGGACTACCTAAACTATATAGTGACCACTAATCTTCTCAAGAAATTTCACTAAAAAGCAGATTTCAAAAAATAATTTTTTGGCGATTTCCAAATAGTTTAGGTGTTTAGATGCATAATTTATTAAAAAATCGCTTTGAAAATGATGCAATGAAATTGGCAATATTTTTTCATTATTTGTTTACATTTTGCATGTTGTGAAGATAGCAAACCAAAACATCCGGTTTGCCAAAAATGTTGTTTTCTTCACGACGATGAATTTTTAAGCATTTAATTTTTTCCCAATCTAGCTCTGAAGAAGTACGTGAATTATTGAATCACTTTGTTGTAACATTATTTTATTTGCAATAGTTTAAGTATTGCAGTAATTGATGTCCCATATGCCAAGAAAAGTACCTACCCAAATTATTTGATATACCATAGAAACATATTATAGACTATAAATAAATTTTACTTAAGCTTTTCGATTTCCCAAATAAAAAATTAGTTACCTTATAGCAACACTGCTAAGGGTGAACGAATAAAAAGCATTGATCAATGACCCTTATCGACTCTTACTACGACGGTTTTGTAACAGATTAAAGAACACTTGTTATTTTATATTCTTGTGTAGTTCATGAACGAACTAGTTAAAATAAATGATTCAGTACTTTGAACTATGTGAACTAGGTCAATTATTTTACGCTTACTAGTTCAATTTTTGAACTAAGAACTAAAACAAAAAATGAACTAACACTGGCTATGAACATAGTGTTTTCAACGTTTTGCTTTACTTTTTTACTGTATGTGTGCTTTGTGAAATGCTGGCTACTACTGTCAAAGACCACAAAAGATGTATGTATGTATGTATGTATGTAGATGTCAAATCACTGAACTAAAAAGCTGATTGAACTAAATGAACACATTTTGACATTTCATGTAATGTATACCTAACTAGTTCATTGAACTAAAAAGAGCGATGGAACTAAATGAACGAACTAGTTCATTTATAAATAATGAACTAAAATGACCGGTCACTGAAAAGAACTAAATGGCACAAGTATATTCTTTTATATATATAGGACGAAAATGTCCAAGGCATATCAAACAGGTACACACATCAGGCATATTGCTCATCAGCTGGTTTTTTGTTTACACGTTTATAATGAAGAATTGATTTGACAATTACTTTTATGCCTTGTTTGATGCATACAATTTTTAGACAATTACTTTGTAAAACTATGTGAGAAGCACAGAGGCGCACCAATGCGTGTACCTGTATTTAATGTGCCTTGAAACTGTCGTAGTCGAAGTCGAAATACTCAAACCACGACAAGGCCCATTATCAAAAAATCGCCTGAATGCTGCAAAAAGTCTTTGTGTAAAGGAGCATGGGTTTTAGAAGCGACTCAAAGAAAGAATGTGAGCATTGTCACCACAAAGTACACAGAGGTGACACGAGACCATAACGAGACGGAAAATAATTGCGAACTATTGACGCCTCGCTCACACCGAACCTGTGTCTTCTTTAATGTTTCTTTCGTAGTGGCATTAATTTAACGTTTTTCATTTTATGCTTTGTGTCCCCATTCGCTATGAGATTTTTGTAAATAAATGGTAATAATTAATATTTGTGAACGAAAATGCTTAAAACGAAGTTTCTAATCATTTGAAAAAAAATTTTAATCACTTTTTTAATACTAATAATCTTTTTCGCATTGTTTTCTTTAATTCAACACCTCAAGTTCCTCCATTTAATTTTGTAGAAATGTTCATGTGCTCAAATGTATTTCCATTTTATGCTTTGTGGTCTCATTCGTTGTCTTTTTGTAAGTTGAAGTTAAAAATTAATATTTTTGAAGGAAAATGTTTAAAATTGAGTTTGTAAGCATTTGGAGACTAAATTTAATTACTTTTATAATACTAATAATGCTTTACATATTGTTTTTTTAGTTCAACACTATAAGACCTTTCATTTAATTTTGTAAAAATGTTCAATGTTCATTTCACAAATTACACATTTTCTCTTGTTTGTTTTGATTATATCGTTAACAACTTAATAATAAATATACTACAATTATCCTTTCTCGCCGAACATGTGTTAGAGCTGATTTTAGCTTTTTTCATCTCTCACTTTCTTCACCTCTGTGTATTTTGTGGTTGTCACAGCTCTTTTTGTGCGATTTGCAGTTTTTGCACAACAAAAGCGAAAACAACTATCTTTTAAGGCACTGGCTTTCATATTCCATGCGAAATATAAATAAAAACCATTCGTATGCTAAGTAGTCACAAAATCAAAAATAATTTAAAAAGAATAAAAGTAAAAGCATAAAAATCGGCTGAGTATTAAGCCGCCGATGAGCCGAGTGATTCGGCGGCGGCTCGGCTTCTGAAAAGTAATCGGCTGACCGGCTAGCCGCCATCCTCGCCGCTACAGCTTGCTACTCTGCCTTGGTGTCAGTCAGTGGTAAAAATTGTGGAGTAAGGTCGAGAACATTACGATGCCTTTAACAGCTGAAAATGCTGCTCAGCAAATACAGGTGTGGAGTTTAGTAAATCAAAACTACATACATAAGAAAATTATCTTAAATCATAGTTAATTCTAAGAAACATCTGTTATGTACCAAAATCATCGGAAAGGCATATATCCAAAGTTTTTGATGTCAGCATTTCTTGGTAAATTTTTCATTAAGTACAACGGTATGTGCATGGAAGCTATCGGAATTTTAGATGGTAAACATATTTTTGAAAATTCCGACTAAAAAAATTGTTTTATAAGTTTGTTGTGAGTAGCTGTGTGACAGGATGAGTGCACGTACAGACCAAGCGGTTTGACCCATTTTGATTTAGTTTTTTTTTGGTTTGATATATACAGTAGCCCAATAAAGGGAACAAATCAAGTTTAGGGGCACCTCCCAGAAATTAAAAAAAAATATGCTATCGTATAGAAAATTAAAAAATAAGAAGAAAATAATAAATAAAAAAGTTGGCGGCAACGCTTAGTTTCCGAGTTATGGGCCTCTGAAGTTCTAGCAAAATATTCTTATCATACGATGTTTTCAAACGAATATGACCAATATTGGTATCTTAAAAATTAAAAAAGTACTCTATCCTATAGAAAATTGAAAAATAAAAAAAAATTAAATAAAAAAATTGGCGGCGAGGCTTAGTTTCCGAGTTATGGGCCTCTGAAACTTTAGTACAGTATTGTGAGTATGTATATATGTTTTTTTTAAGGATTTTCTCCACCATGGTGTTTCTCGAGACGGCGCAGCCTAGTAAAGGTTTTCTGCATTGCAAAGTTTTCCTGCTTACTAACGTTGTCTTGCATTGCCGGCCTTCGGCCGGGCTTAAGGATTTTCTCCACCATGGTGTTTCCCGAGACGGCGCAGCCTAGTAAAGATTTTCTGCATTGCAAGGTTTTCTGGCCTACTAAAGTATTCCTGCATTGCCGGCCTTCGGCCGGGCTTAAGGATTTTCCCCACCATGGTGTTTCCCGAGACGGCGCAGCCTAGTAAAGATTTTCTGCATTGCAAGGTTTTCTGGCCTACTAAAGTATTCCTGCATTGCCGGCCTTCGGCCGGACTTAAGGACTTTCTCCACCATAGTGTTTCCCGAGACGGGGCAGCCTAGTAAAGATTTTCAGCATTGCAAAGTTTTTTGGCCTACTAAAGTATTCCTGCATTGCCGGCCTTCGCCCGGGCTTAAGGATTTTCTCCACCATGGTGTTTTCCGAGACGGCGCAGCACAATAAAGATTTTCTGCATTGCAAAGTTTTCCTACTTAATAACGTTTTTCTGCATTGCCGGCCTTCGGCCGGTCTTAAGGATTTTCTCCACCATGGTGTTTCCCGAGACGGCGCAGCCTAGTAAAGATTTTCTGCATTGCAAAGTTTTCCTGCTTACTAACGTTTTCCTGCATAGCTGACCAAGAGTTATTTTTACCATTTCATGAAAGGTATTATTAAAAGTTTTAAGATGATACCAATATTGGTCATATTCGTTGAAAAACACCGTATACACACTCACAATACTGTACTAAAGTTTCAGAGGCCCATAACTCGGAAACTAAGCCTCGCCGCCAAATTTTTTATTTAATTTTTTTTTTTTCAATTTTCTATAGGATAGGGTACTTTTTTAATTTTTAAGATACCAATATTGGTCATATTCGTTTGAAAACACCGTATGATAAGAATATTTTACTAGAACTTTAGAGGTCCATAACTCGGAAACTAAGCGTTGCCGCCAACTTTTTTATTTATTATTTTCTTCTTATTTTTTAATTTTCTATATGATAGCATACTTTTTTTTTTAATTTCTGGGAGGTGCCCCTAAACTTGATTTAAGCCAAAAAATATTTTTAGTTAAAAAAAAAACCTTAAATTAAATCACAATTCACGATTTTTCAAAGATTTAGATAAAGTTATAAACAAGAAATCAACTTTATTTAAAAAAAAATATATCAAAAAAGTGTACATACAGGTAACTTCAGACTTTGTTTTATCAGATATTTCTGGATAAAAAATACTTTAATATTTTGTTGGGCCACCTTTGGAATCTATTAAAGCTTGGCATTGAAGAAACCAAGTTTTCGGTCACATCTGCGCTAATTGCATTCCATTCCTCAAGCAAAACTCTTTTTAGATCTTCCTTGCTAGATATTTTATTTTTTCGGACCGCCGGTCCAACTCATCCCATAAGTTTTCAATCGGATTCATGTCCGGTGATTGGGGAGGCGAATGCAATTGTTTGGGTACATTGTAAAGTAGCCATTCCTTTACAATGAAAGAGGTATGTTTCGGATCGTTATCATGCTGGAAGATCCATTTCCCAGAGAGACCCATTTTACCAGCTGAAGTTTTTAGGTTGGCTTTCAAAAGATTGAGGTAAACAAAACGATCCATGTTTGTTTCAATAAACACCAGATGTCCCACTCCAGCAGCTGACATGCATCCCCAAACCATGACACTGCCTCCCCCATGCTTTACAGTTGGTAGCAAGTTTTGATTTGCCATCGCTGTATTGGGTTTTCTCCAAACTTTTTGTTTACCGTCGTATCCAAATATATTAAACTTGGACTCGTCGCTAAAAATTACATTTTTCCAAAAATCGCTTGTATCATTTTTATGGAGTTTCGCAAACTCGAGTCGTTTATTCATATTGACTTTGCTAATAAATGGTTTTTTTCTGGGAGTACGGCTATGAAAATTGTTGTCTCTTAAAACATTTCTTACTGTTTCGGGATGTATACTAATATTCTTAGATTTTGCAACATCTTTCGCAATATCAACGGCACTAGTTTTGGGTTCATTTGATACAATTCTTATGATATTTCGTTTTTCACGCTCTGTAAGTTTGGTCTACCTGATCGGTGTTTGTTTTCGGTAGAATTTGTGTTTTTATAATTTTTTATAATAGTTTGGACAGTAGAACGGATAATTCCAAGAGTTTTTGATATTTCCCCATATGATTTATTCTCATTTCTTAACTTTATGATCACTTTTCTAATCTCTTGAGAAATTTCTTTCCTTTTTTCCATGTTTTGCGGATATTTAACACAAGATTCACTTTGGCTCGCAACTTATTTTCATGTAGATCTTTTATGATGTAAAAATAATTTAAAAAATGATGTAAAAATAAGTTAGATGTGTTTTTATGGATGTTTTATGAGATGTGTTTTCGCCGTATGTACACTTTTTTGTGTATAAAATTGATAATACTGCCATTTTTGATACTTAAATTTGCAACCTTTGGGCTTATTTTTTTACATTGCACAAATTTACATATTTTCTGTAAGATCGCATAACAAAATAATGTTTGAATTAATAAAATTCCAAAAAAATTTATTTTATATTGTTGTATGTAGACTTTATTGGGCAACTGTAGGCTTAAATCAAGTTTAGGGGCACCTCCCAGATATTAAAAAAAAAACTATCCTATCATAGAAAATTACAAAATAAAATAGTTATGGGCCTCTGAAATTCTAGTAAAATATTCTCATACGGTGTTTTCAAACGAATATGACCAATATTGGTACCTTCTTCTAAAAAGCGATGTAGTTCTATTGCACTAGAAAGAAGAATCAAAATAAAATCGCCGACAAAATTTGAGGGAAAACGAGACAAACAGAAAAATACCCTTATCTTCCGTCTCGTGACACGGTAACCACTTTATTCGGTCTCTGAATCACGATAGCAAATCATGCCGTTCACACTACGCATTCGTGGATAAAAAATGAGGTTAAAATTATAAATATTTAATTTTATGTTTAATTTTATTCTAATTTTTAAATTTTAAGCACGCATCTGTTTTTTGTTTTGTTTTATGTTTACAACTGCATATTTCAATTTCAATTTATTCATTCATAACACGAAAACCTAGCCTCATGGCCATAATCAGTTTTCACTAATACTACTACAAAAGGTACTACTACAATAGTTTTATATGTAAAAATATCTATGTATAAATATTTAACAAATATAATAATATAACAGAAAATAAATAAAAAAATCCTTAACGTATTAACCAAAATTATATAAATATGAATGTATACTAAACAAAGTTTAAAACAATGAAATTAATAAATGCATAATAATAATGATAATAAAAAATAATAAAAAAATAAAAATAAATAATAAAGCACAAGTTATTAGCTGGAAGACCGTCATCACAAGATGAAGGAAATAAAGATATGAAAGCTGGCGTCAGTCAGTGGTCCAAGGTGTACAGTTAAAAAAAACTACAACAACACGCTATTTTGACGTATATGTAGAAAAAGCTTTCTTTTGAAAGTTTCCACAGATAAATTAAATACTTTTAAATCAGATGGTAGTTCATTATATGCCCTAGCTACTCTTACATTATAAATATGAACGCTCCAAGATTGTTGTTAAACTTGGTATCCTAATTTTATGTATGTAATATTTTTGTTTTGATAGCCAATTCAGACAAATTAGCGGCAATTTGTTATCAAAAGAAAGAAAAGTTCAATCAATATTCACGCGAATAGTGAATGAGAGAGCAAACCTGGATATGTGCTATCCATGTGAACATGCTATAGGAATGTTAAATTCCATTTTTTTAATACATATCGTCGGTTGGTTACTGGTTTGCCGCATCAATAATATATTCTCAATATCTGTGCAGCAAACCAGTAACCACCCGACAATATGGCTCATTTATTTAAACAACGTCACAACTAAAAAACTAGTTTTGAAAAAAATGAGTTTAGTTATCAATTTCCATACAACTCAGTGGAGTTAATAATTGAGCTATATGTACTTACATGGATTTTCAATAAAAGAAAACTAATATGTTAAATTTTATCGAGTTTATTGCCGATTTGGTAATAATTTTTTTCAACGATAGTATCGCTATCGAGAAAAAACTATCGATAGTCTAATAGAAACCAAACTATCGATAGTTTGCCAGCTCTACCGCCAGATAACTTTTTTTTAAAACAGGGCGCAAAACATCGAGTGTAGCTTCGGCTGTGTGGCACGTAGCGCCGTCCTGTTGAAACCAAATGTTGCCAATATCCTCCTCTTCAATTTTTGTGAACAAAAATTCGTTCAACATGGCCCGATAACGACCGCCATTGACTGTAACGGCCACTCCTTGCTCATTGGCCCAATTATGCCTCTGGACCAAAATCCGCACCAAACAGTGACTCGTTTTGGGTGCGTCGGCTTTTCAATGTATGCGTGCGGGTTTTCTGTGCTCCAAATGCGACAATTTTGCTTGTTTACATACCCGCCAAGATCAAAATGAGTTTCATTTGAAAAGATGATTTTTTTTTGTGGCAAAATCGGCATCTTCTGTAAGTCGATCGCAGGCAATATTTCCCAGCGTTGTTCAAGCGTATACACAACCATATTCGTTAAGCGGAAAGATAAAACTAATTATCTGTCAAATCAGACGAGCTAAGTGTTACCATTCACGAAATAAGCACTAGTTGAAAAAAAAACGTTAGATGGCGGACCCTTTAGGTATATATGTGATGCGCAAAATAGAAAGGGACCTAAGGGTAAAAACCGGTTTTGTTCAGGAGAGCCATTTTAAAGATTTAAATACGTGTATCTTTGGAGTACCATCACTGAATAAAACGCTCATATCTCTGGGAGGGAACACTTTTGGGGCATGGGATCGGTCTCATTCGATGCTCACATGTTGTCCACATAAAAAAAAAAAAAAAGTGAAAATTGATTTTTTTTTACCCTTAGGTCTTTCTCTATGCGCTGTCACATATATAATATTTAAGGGCCGATTTTGCAATTTACTAAAAATATTTGACCAGTATAATGACAATATTTGAAGATATATGATTATATCTCTATAATCTATGGATTAAGCAATCAAACTTTAAATTTCAATTACTGCAATACGTAGGAAAATTTTTAATTTGCCATACACATAAACAAGTGGATTTTTCTCTTTAAAATATTTATTGAGTCTGAAAAATTTCTTAGATTTGAAGGTAGGCCATTCCAAACTCTAGCCACTCTTACATGATACGATCGTTCAAAAATAGAAGTATAAATACGAGGTATAAGGATCTGGACATTTCTGTTGAGTTGAGTTTATTAAAAAGACTAACAAAAGAGTATAATGCAATGTAAGAAATAATAATTTTAGCAGAGTTGCTCATAAAAGGAATGCCAGTACTATACAAGAATGTTATGTATAAAAGTTACAGTACAAGGGAAATAAGAATCTTCATTCATTCATTCACAACGCTCTCCCTGAATGATGAATTTCCAAAAACCCAAGTATTTGAATTTTTACATGTAAATCAATTTTCAAAAATAATAATGATTAATACCAACATTTAAATTCATTAATACAAACTGCAATTGAAATAAATTAATAAAGCGGGGTTACGGTCTTGGTTAAGACGTCGGCAATCATCTCGTCTGTGTTGAGGTACTGTAAAACAATTTCCTTGTCTTCAATCTTCTGCTGGATAAATTTGGCTTTTATGTCCACATGTTTCGTCCTGGTGGAATAATTGTTATTCAGAGCGACATGAATGGCGCCTTTATTGTCGCAAAACAAAATCGTACTGCTTTTACAGTTGGTGTTCAGTTCACTTTCCAAACGTTTGAGCCATACTGACTCCTGAATCGCTGCAGTCACTGACATGAATTCGGCTTCCGTCGAAGACAATGCCACGGTTTTCTGCTTTTTTGTTGCCCATGCTATAGGACCAGATTGATGCATAAACACATAGCCAGTTGTAGACTTGCGGTCGTCAACATTTCCGGCCCAATCAGCATCACAATAGCCTTTTATGTTGTCATCTACTTGCTTTTTATACACAATTCCTTTGCCAATTGTGCCTTTCAAGTACCTCATGACCCTCTTGACGGCTTCCCAATGTGGTTTACCTGGGTTCGATCCAAAACGGCTTAGTAGGTTTACAGCATAGCAAATGTTTGGCCTCGAAATTTGTGCAGCAAACAACAAGCACCCTATAGCCTGTATGTATGGTGTTTTCGACATCTTCTGCTTGTCTTCATCATTCGTGGGACTCATACTTTCAGACAACTTCTGATTGTAGTCGATAGGAGTTGACACCGGATTGCAATCATCCATTCCAAAACGAGCCAAAACGTTAGATACGTACTGCGATTGATCAATTTTTATTGAATTCTTTTTTCGGGTAACTTTTAAGCCAAGAATAGACGATGTTTCTCCAATGTCCTTCATTTTAAATTTAGATGCTAGTTTTTCTTTCAATGTATTAATAGCTGCCAGGTTGTTCGAAAATATTAACACGTCGTCTTCATAGATAGCAACATACAACACCTGATCTTTGGTTATTTTATGATAAATACATTGGTCTACTTCGCCTCTAACAAGACCCATTTTTACTAATTCGCTATTTATCGTCTCGTTCCATACTCTACCGGATTGCTTCAGACCATATATAGATTTTATTAGTTTGCAAACTCTACCTGTACCATCGTTAAACATTTCGGGTTGCTCCATATAGACTTGCTCTTTTAAATTTCCATTTAAATATGCGCTTACTGCGTCCATTTGGTGAATGTGCATATCTCGTTTTACTGCCAGTGAAAATAAATATCTAAGTGACTCGTACCTCACCACAGGGGCGAAAGTTTCATTAAAGTCTACTCCTCTACATTGCGAGAAACCTTTGGCCACCAATTTTGCCTTAAAACGTGGTTGATTACAATTCTCAGCCATTTTTGTTTTAAAAACCCATTTGGATTTTATAACCTTTTTCCCTTGTGGCAGCTTTGTTAGTATCCATGTATCATTAGCTACCAATGAGTCATATTCTTGTTTCATTGCAGACTTCCACTGCGCAGAATTTGTTGTTGACATGGCTTCTTCCACGCTGACAGGATCACCGGAAACAAATTGCATAGCACAAAATAATTGGGAATGCGAATTTCTGTTCGCAATACGCTCTGAACGATGAATATTTTCATCTACGCATACATTTCTTAGCTCATGAGTATTTGGAACCCATTCTTCTTCAGAAATTTCAGCAGGCGGTAGAGCTAGTGACCATTCCTCAGAATCATACGTACTTGCTTCGCTATTGCTGTCAATTTCGTCTACTGGCTGATTGTAATCTTCAGATGGCAATTCACTAATGCCATCACTCCACTGAATTGGCATTATCGTCTACATCAAGCAATTGAGCACACACATACTTACTGGCTGTTTTGAAGTTCACTTTCTTGTCTTCTAGAAATATCACGTCGCGACTTATTATGATTTTACCATCCTGGGGGTTAAATAGTCTGTATGCCTTGCACTCAGAACTGTATCCCACCATGATGCACTCAATAGATTTCGGGTCCAACTTGCGACGTTTTTCTTTCGGAATGTGTACAAGTGCAGCACAACCGAAAACTTTAAACTTTATTAAATTTGGTCGACGGGCGGACCATCTTTCTTCTGGAGTAAAATTTTCACCTCTGCACGGAATTCTATTAATTAAAAAACAAGCTGCGTTTGCCGCTTCAGCCCAGAAACGGTGGTCTAAACTGCTGTTAATCAGCATACACCTGATTCGCTCCACTAGTGTGCGGTTTATTCTTTCCGCAACACCGTTCTGCTCCGGAGAATATGGACAAGTTTTTTGGTGAATGATACCATGACTCTTAAGGAAGCTGACAAATTTGTTACTCAAATATTCTCCGCCATTGTCAGTGCGCAAAATTCTAATTTTTTTGCAGCACTGATTTTCGGCCATTCTTTTAAAATTTACAAAAACATCAAAAACTTCTGATTTCATTTTCAGGGGGTAAACGAAAACCTTCCTAGAAAAATCGTCTACAAACGTGACCAAAAATCTTGTGCCTGAGAACGAGTTAGTATTAAACGGTCCTAAAACATCTGAATGCACTAGTTGTAATAATTCTGTAGCTCTAGTGCCGCTTTCTTTGTTAGGTCTTCTGGTTTGCTTACCTTTAATACACGTTACGCAGCGTTCATTACTATCTGGGCCAAAATTAATGCCAATGTTTGCTTCTTTTACTTCATGCAAACTTTTATTGCATATGTGCCCCATTCGCCTGTGCCACAAGTGAAAATTCTCTTTAGCCACAAAAGCCTTTTTGTTAAAATGAGCTTTACTATCTAAACGATACAGATCATGGTGCGCTGTAGCAGTTGCTATGAGATTTTTGTTTGCATCAAAAATTTTGCATTTATCCTCTTCGAATATTACTTTTTTTCCACTCTCAGTCATTTGTTTAACGGACAACAGATTTGCGCACAGGTTTGGTACAAATTCAACGTTTTTTACAGTCATATTCTTTGTCTTTTTTCCACAACAAATCGTGACATCAACGTCGCCAGCGCAGTCTACATAAAGTTCACTGTTGTTTGCTATAAGCACTTTTTTGTTCTCTACTTTACGTTTGTTATACATGCAATCACTTACACTCATCATATGATTGCTAGCGCCGCTGTCGACGTACCAACACACAGAATTTGTTTCTATGCCACTTCCTGCTGTTTCATTTTCAACGCACACATGCATACTTTTGCCTGTTCTTGCAATAAGTGTAGTTGCAAAATTTTTTCTATGTTTGTCACTTCTCTTAAAAGAACTGTTTTCATTATTGCTTTTGCTTTTATTCTCGCAATTTTTCGCAATATGCCCAAATTATTTGCAATTGTAGCACTGTACTTGATTTCTATTTTTCTTAGGATTCCTTATATACAAAGCGGCTTCACTTACTGTTTTGCGATCAAATTTTGCATCCTGCAAAAGGAGATTTTTCACTGTGTCCACTGTTAATTTTTCCTTGGAATTCTCCACCGTCATCACCAAGGGCCTAAATTCGTCGGGCAACCCAGCTAACATTAGTGAAACAGTTATGTTGAGACCAGCGGTTTTAACCTTGAGCGCCATTATGACCAACTCATTCACATAAGCCTGCATGGAATCATACTCTGCCAATTTAATGTTGACTAATTGCTTTAATAGTTCTACTTTCCTGGTTAAGCCCGTATCTTCATACGCATTCATGAGAGCGTCCCAGGCTTCCTTGGCCGTTTTCGCTGTTGCAATGTGTCCATAATTGCTTGGATCTACCATCAATGTGAGTTCAGCTAATGCACACTCATCTAGCTTTGTGTCATCAGCTCCTACAATACCATTTGTAACTACTGACCAGCATTTCTTGATTATCAAGCATGATTTCGCCTGTCTCTTCCAGACGTCGAAGTTTTCCCGTCCGCGTAATCTCTCCATTGAGAATATTCCTTGTACGTGCGCCATTTTCAATTTATCAAAAAAAATATTAGGGGAAAAAAATACGTAGTCTAATACTCGCGCGTCATGCGGCCCATAACCTGTTGAGTTGAGTTTATTAAAAAGACTAACAAAAGAGTATAATGCAATGTAAGAAATAATAATTTTAGCAGAGTTGCTCATAAAAGGAATGCCAGTACTATACAAGAATGTTATGTATAAAAGTTACAGTACAAGGGAAATAAGAATCTTCATTCATTCATTCACAACAATTTCTTGTTGATCTACTAAAATTTAAAACATGACTCAAGTTATATGGTAGAGTTTGAAATAAGTTTATAAAAAAAGAATAGCAATTTAAAATTAACAAATTTACGAAAACTACACCCTAAGAACTTTACCACATACGGCGTTATATGTTCTCTCAATCTAACGTTGAAAATAAACCTAACGACCATATTAAAAACTCTTTCCAATTTGTGGAAATTTGTCGAATTTATTCCAGATACAACCTCCAAACAGTAACATATCCGCTACACTAGTAGCGCAACCGCCACCCTTTTTTTAATACAGTATAGCAAATAAATATCTGAATTGTATAATCTGCGCAAAGCATAAATAATTTTTCCAGCCATTTCATTTATGTGATGACTAAACTCAAGCTTATCATCTAAAAGAACTCCTAAACATCGTAAGCGATCAACGTGTTGAATTTTAAGACCATTTATAGGAATATTGAACTCGAAACCCGAGAAATTTCCAAATACCATGTATTTAGTTTTACCAAAATTTACCATAAAATTATTTATTTATTTTTTATTTCAAAATCATGTCGCAAGCCCTTAAGGGCCAAGTTGACTAGTCTACAATTATTATATAATATAACATGAAATAATATAGGGTGTTTTTTATTGAGGTATATAACTTTAAGTTGGCATCACTTTTTTAACTGGCGGCCATTTTGTCAGCTGTCAAGTGATTAATATTTAGTTTGGTTTGCCATTTCATCATGAACAGGTTGACAAAAGAACAACGCTTGCAAATCGTGCAAATTTATTTCGAAAATAATGGTTCAGTTCGCGAAGTTTACCGCAAGCTCCGTCCATTTTATGGTCGACATAATCGTCCATTAGAGCAATTATGGAATGGACCTGTCAATTGGCCACCAAGATCGTGTGATTTGACACCATTGGATTATTTTCTTTGGGGATATGTGAAGTCGCTCGTCTACGCCAACAAACCAGAAACGTTAGGGGACTTGAAAGCCAACATTCGTGGCGTTATTGCCAACATACGGCCCCATATGCTCGAAAAAGTGGTTGAAAATTGGACCTGTAGAATTGGCTTTATTCGAGCCAGCCGCGGCGGCCACATGCCCGAAATCATATTTAAACGTTAATGGCATAAAATTATAATTCCAATAAAGCCAAATTGATGGACATTAAAACGATTTTCTTGTGTTTTATTTCAATTCGAAGTTCTATACCTCTAAAAAAAACACCCATATATAGTATGATATAATATAATACAATATATGTACGTATGTATATATAATAAATGTTGGAATGTGTATTATTCTTTTCAACAATAATAAAAAAAAAAAAAAAATTTAAATCTTATTAATGAAATTTTTTAAAAGAGAAAAAATATAATCCCTTGATACTTGCACATACTTAATTAGGCCTCTATACGTTAGTTAACTATTAATTTGTCTATGGGCGAAACCATAATACCTCATGCCAATGAGAATTCTAGAAAAAAAAATAAAAAATTTAATTTTAAATTTTATATTGAACAGCCATAAACAAATGCATTAAGAAAAATTTGTTTAAAAAGTCCATATTTACACATTGCTAGTCTTATTGCTAAGCTGATTAGTTTGATGGAGAGAGAGACGAGGGGAACAGTAACGTTTCTTTACCCCTCGTCTCTCTTTCCTAGCAAACTAATCAGCTTAGCAATAAGACTTGCATAGTGTAAACTAGGACTAACGATCAGTATGCTGTAACATACGACGGATTACAAAAGCTAAGGTCTCCAAAAATGTATTGTGTTATAAGTGAGAAAGACAAATCTTTTTAAAAACAGACAAGGAATGACTGAAACGACGATCTTGATATGATATAATTGTATTCCACAATCGTGTTATCTTAACATGGAAGGATCTCTCCATTACCAGCGAAGTATATGCAGGGCATACCATAGCAAGTGTTCTACTAGAAGCACCAAAATGGAATTTATTTGCTAAGTAGGTAGGACATCCAGATTTTATAGTTTTATAAAAAAAGAGAATCTGTCTTATTTTGATATATTGATCAAATCTACAACCTAGTAGGTCAATTTGATGATGAGAAACATGTTCTCCAATTCGAATTTTAAAAATATAACGAATGACTCTATTAAAACAAATTCTAAGTCTTTCCATAATTAAGGCTGACGTACAAGAAAACAATTCAATACCATAATTGAACAACGGTAGGCATAAGGACATAGCAACTCTTCTTCTTACTGTCATTGGCAAGAAATAAGCAACATTATAAAGTCTTCTCAGAGTCCATGCTGTACGGGATATTATAGAATTTATATAATAGTTAAATGTTAGCTTATCATCTAGAATAAAGTTGTCTATAGACCACCTCTCAAGACTAGCTAATTCATAGTTTATTCTTTCCTCTGCAGTATGAACATTCAAAAAATCGCATGATGCTAAGAGTTGTATATCATCAGCATAAGTGTAACCATCTAAGAAATTCAATACATTGAAAACATCATTCACTTACAGAAGGAAGAGTAGAGGTCCTAATATGGAGCCTTGAGGTACACCACGATACAGCGCAATAGTACGCGAAATTTATTGGCCAACTTGAACGAAATGATTGCGTCCTGACAAAAACGACCATATGAGCTTACACTCACTGGAACTAAACCCGAATTGACTAATAAGTTTATCAATCAGTATTTTATGGCTTATGGAGTCAAAGGCTTTTCTGAAGTCTAGGAATATCAGCACACTGGACCTGGATTTATCATAATTGTTTCTTATTTTTTCGGTAATATCCATAAGAACAACAGTTGTGCTAAAACCATTCTTAAATCCTGATTGGTTGGCGTGAATTAAATTATTATTTCTCAGGTGGCACAACATTTGATCCCTAACTATAATTTCTAAAATTTTGGAACAAACTGACACAATACTTATAGGACGAAAATCAGCACAACAACTGGGATTTTTAATTTTGGGAATCGGTGTGACTCTACCCAATTTCCAAATATCTGGAATGAAGGATGTTGTTAAAACTTTATTGATAATAAATGTCAGATGTCAAGATATCATCGGGAAAATAATCTTTAAAAATTTTATTTGAATATTATCCGGCCCAATAGCATGCGATTTTATAGCATATATAGCCTTGAGAACATCACTGTCAGTAACATTCCTAAATGAAAACCCCTCCGTCAAAGCAGTAGTAATCGAAACCTCTTCTAACAAGCTAGGCATTCTACAAAACTCATTGAAATCATCCAAATTAATTGGAGCCTGCCTAATCTGAGATGATTTAAGAACTCCAATTTGTCTTATTTTGCTCCATAAATTCCTATGATCACACGTAGAAAGAAATCTAATACTGAAACTCCTCCGCACTTTGCGCATAATAGCTTTCAGTCTGTTTCTGTATCTACAATATGTTTTAAAGTTGTTATGTGTCCTATTTTCTCTATAAGCACGGTATGCTAGATCCCTTTCACGCTTCGCAAAACTGATACGATTATCTTTTATACAGTCGTTATCACCATTCCTAACTACTCTACGAACTGGCACATTGTCATCAAAGATCCGATTTATAATAGAATTAAAGCATTCAACACCATCATCCAAGCTATTATAAATGCCACCAAAGTTTGTACGCTGTATCTGGGAAAAACAATTATCAATATTTAGTCGCCCATAGTCTCATAGAGAAGTCGTTGTCTGCTGAGGAGAAAAATGTGTTGGTAAAAAGTTATGAACCACAGTTAATGATAAGCGATTACATACTATTTCCCGAATCGATGAGCTTCTAGTAAACATGTTTGCATTGAAATCTCCCATAATCAAAATGTTGCTATACCTATCAGAAAAATTGTTAAGTACGTCTTCAAACTAGCAAAAATTACCATTAGGTAGGTAAACAGCAACTAAGAGAATAATATCATTGTTATTCAAGAGAACTTCAACAAAAAGACATTCAATGCTAACATCGTACTGCTGATCGTAAATAGCTCTCGTCATTAAGTTTTCGCGAATATATAAACACACGCCACCCCCTCTCTTGTTCATACGATCGTTCCTAAACAGTTTATACCCATTTATTGATACAGCAGAATCATATATCGACTTTATACCAAGTTTCCGAGACACCAAGAGCATCTACCAAACATCCTTCCATTAACAGTCTTATCTCATCAAATTTAAAGTTATTTTCACGCGGTACTAAATGCAATACATTCAAATTACCGGAGCGTACCGCAACATTAATTACATTAGCATCCGAGGCAATGCCACCCAAATTATCAACCAAATCCATAAAAGACCTGACTTATTAAGTATGCGCAATATAAAAGAGTTCCACCCTCTCTAAGATATATTAAATTACGATTCATTTAGTATATATGATAAATTAGTCATAGAATGAGATCGCAAACAAAAAAACCTACAAATTGAAATTAAAGAAACAATTCATCAACATTTAAAATCGACTGCAAACATTAGCAAGTTTGTAAATAAAAAAAAATTACAACATAAGAAACTGCATATAACGCAACTCATAAATTCAATTGAAGAAATAATAATAATGTAGATGTAACTGAAAACACATGAGAATCCATAATTACTGCAAGCTGGAATCCTCTCCGATTGATTCAGCCAACCCTACCGATTCGTCCACCTCCGTAGGTTCATCCAAATAGCTTGCACACTGCATCAAATCCCACACTGCGCTTTTACCATCTAATTTTAGAATATTTGCTTTCGGCGTATCCATATTAAGAATATAGTATTTTTTTATTTTCTTATCTGCTAGCAGCTTGCGTCAGAGTTGTTGTAACTTTAAAGATGCAGGCGACAGATCATTCATATAAACTCTGGATTCAATTGATCCACCAATAATGTTCTTCAACAGCAGTGGTTGACACTTAAAATACTTATTCATTATGATATCTTCTCTCTTTTGGGATTAGTCCCCAGTCCACTAAAATTGGAATAGCTTCCTCAAATACTTGTCCTTTTAAATTATTATTAAAAATTTAAAAAATTTGCGTTGAACGGCTAATCTCCATTATGATTTGTGTAATGATAGAAATTTAAAATGATATACTTACTTAAATAACGGTTATCCTTTATACTTATTATCCATATTCTTTTATCACTTTTTATTTATATGTACGTATGTGCATATGTATGTATATACATATATGTATATGTACGTATGGTAATTCTTTTATACTTTCAATACTTTTTTATATGTTTGATCACTTCTGTATTAATGTGTACAGGTTGTATTTTACATAATTTTAAAAGGGATTTACAGATGACACCCTATAAACCCTTGTCTTAGGGCTAATTTCATCAATTCTTTTTAAATATTAATTCATATTTTAAAGTTTTTTTTTAAATTCAAATAAAATAAAATATAAGAAAAACAACTTTTAAATATGAATTAATATTTGAATAGAATTGGTGAAGTTAGCCCTTAGTGCACCTTACTATAGGTGTGACATTAAAGTTAAAACTTTTATGGGTTAACGAATTTATTAAAAATGTTGATATCTCCTTGACCCCCTAAAAAAGCTTTAAGATGATACCAATATTGGTCATATTAGTTGGAAAATACCGTATACATACAGTATTGAACTAAAATTTTAGAGGCCCATAACTCGGAAACTAAGCCTCGCCGCCATTTTTTTTATTTAATTTTTTTTCTTATTTTTTAATTTTCTATGGGATAGCATATTTTATTTAATTTTTGAGAGGTACCCCTAAATTTGATTTAAGCCCAAATTTGTACTTGGCAGAAGAGTGCAAAGAGTCGTCATTTGTGAATTTAAAGTCTGCGTATTCCTAAAAATGCCAGGCTAAAAATATTTCTGGTCGAGTTATCTATCGTCCATGAGAATTTCAGCATTTTGAAACTAAGCATATCCTAGAAATTAGGGTACTAATCTAAAAAACAAATTTTGCTTATTGGATATTTTGACATGGTAGGGACGATATATTCTGTTTAATCTGTGTGTCTTTGACGCCGTAGCTCCCAAACGGCTAGACCGATTTTAATTTGCTATTTGTTTGTTTTTTTTTTGAAAGGTTACTTTAGCTTATATTTTCTAGTATAGTTATCATAAATTTTATTGTTGATGAATCGATATCATATCTGAGGTATGTTTGAACAAAAATCGATTAAGCCATTGGAAGTTAAGAGCTATCTTCTATTTAGGTTATCCAACTGCTGGTAAGGGTGGGTGAAATTTAAGTCCAGCTCACTCGAGTCCAACACAATGATCCCTTTGTGCTACCTGTGAGTTGAAGAGTGAGGGTGAAAGGAAGGGATAGTAATAGAGAAGACATGTGGTGAAGGAAGAGAATGTACAACTCTGCTGTTTTACAAGTTTCTAATGCAGTGTTGCAGAGCCAATGAGGCGTATTAAGTAAGCCGTGTTTAGTAGCCATTTAATTGGTTATTTTCAGCGATGCCAACTATTTTTAACCCAAACGCACTATTCTCCTTCGCAAAACGCGCTAAGTTACAGCATTGTTAACTATTTATAGCCAAAACGCGCTAGTTTTCTACGCGCTAAATTAAATTTTAATAAAAGTATATGTGTATTAGTAAATAGAATTGATTTTTTTTAGTAGCTATTTTCAGATTTTATAATATTGTTTCTTCGAAATTATATCCTAAATAACTAAAATCATTTAATACAAAATCAGAATTGCCTTCCAATTAATCGAAATCCTAAATTTTTATTTTAATTTTATTTGTCAAACCTTGTAATAACTTACATAAGTTTTCGAATAGTTTTGCGATTCAAATCCTTTTTGTACTTCTGCTATAATAGATGCTTAATAATTTATATAAATTTTTTTTAGTCAAAAGAGCCAACTATGTACTGCATTATCTCAGCACTGCATTGACAATTCACATACACCTGACTTAAAAAATTTTAAAACACTTCACAAAGAAAGAAGGCACAATAAACTATATACTTTGGAGAGTTTAAGTATACAACAAAAAATGGACGTAGCAATGACACAGAATACACAGAACTAAAGAAAGTGACAGGTAAAAAAAGCTTCAATCAGGTTTTTTAAAATTCGTGGAAAAAAGAAAAATATAGTGTATTTGATATTGTGTGTATTACAACTTAAGCCAGAATTAGTTTTTACTTTCTGTTCTGTTACGAATCAGTTGACTCTTTTTTGTTTATAGAAATCTAATACAAGTCGTTAGTTTTTCTGTTTCGTTCTGTTCTGTTTCGGTTCAACCTGTGAAAATCAAAAAATTGTTAAGGTAGAGGTCCATAGCTCGCTTTTTGCGCGTTATGCTTTACACGCGTTTCATCCTCTTGTTTCATTCTATACTTTGTTCGCGTTGAGTTACATGAACTGCTTTTCATGCGCCATTTTATTTTTGTTTTAATCAGCTGTGTGCGTTTGTTTATAAATACTTATATAGAAAAAATGGAGAGTGAAATCGAGTTTTTAAAAGAATTTGTGGAGTTAGTGAAAAGTTAATTAAAATACATCGCATTAATGAAAATATTCACATATTTTATTAAACAAGTTTTTTTTACTAAGAAATTTTTTTTATTGAAAAAAAAAGAAAAAAATTATCCACGGCAAAATAATATTTATCGATAACGTAAGAAATAAAGTATTATTTAGCATCTTTAGCATTCAAGAACAGCTGACTTTCTTTCATGGTGCTTGTAACGCGTACAAAAGTAGAAAGTATATCTACTTTTTGCTTTGAACGCGCCTACGCGTTCTGCGCTTTTTGCAATGTAACTTGTCACATACTATTACATTGATTCTACTTTTTGACAGATGCATAGAAAGCGTAACGCGCAAAAAGCGAGCTATGGACCTCTACCTTTAAGTATTTGTAAGTGACAGCATAAATTAAATAAAAATATTTTGAAATAAATTGTGATTGTGCTTTTATAATTAAAAAAATTAAGTTTTAAAAGAAAAACATAAAATTATATTGAAACTTAACAATGGAAGAGGCAAATCTAATCACTTTAATGGAAAACTGCGACCCTTCTGGTCAGAAACAGCTGATAAGTTACTACAGAAAAAGTAAGTACTCAAATTTACAAGCAGAACGGCACAGCACAGAACAGCAACAGAAAGTAAAGGAGAATCAAAACAAAAACGCAGACAAAATTTGGGGGAAACGAGACAAACAGAAAAATACACATCTTCCGTCTCGTGACACTTCTATATGTTTTGTGGCAATGAATAGCAAGACACCAATGTCAGCTTTAGACTAGTGTAATTCCAACTGTGATATTGGAAGATAACGAAAGGCTGTGATATTTATTTATATTTGCAATTATTTTTTACTTTGTGTGTTTTATGTCGTACATTTTCTATGATATTAAAATACATTTCAGAAATTTAAAAGTAAATTGGAATAAAGGATAAAATATGTAAGCCAAGTTTGGTACTCCATTATCATTAGATGTAATTATATTAAAGTTTGCTCTTTTTAATTATTGCCAATGTTAGCAGATTTCAATAAAATAATTATCCCTGAATATGTTGGAAAATCCCAACAAAACGTCGGATACATGAAAAATAAGATAAAAATGTCGTTTTTATTTACATTTTGAAGAAATTGAATGAGCTTGAAAGCCTGAAGAGATACAATAGCTATAAAACCACACTAATTCATATTAAAAATAAGGTCGAGAAACTATATACAGACAGCATTTATACAAACCCTGGCAGAAATTGTGACTTTGCCCAAAAAATATGACAACGTTTACAAATATATACCGCGTTCTTAGAAAGGCTATACCGCTACAACACCGTAAATACAAAAATTTGACTTAAGTTGGAAAATTTCCATTGTGACGACCTTATAAATTTGTATTTACAGTTTTGTGACAACATTGAAAACAAGAATCGGGGGACGGTCATTCGGCGTTATCATTTTAATGTTATGAGTACATTAAAATGTTGGTAAACGAATATGATACTGATGTTAGTTGTACCCGCAGACAATCGTAGCAACATCGTGCTGATTGTCTTTTTCTGCCTGGATACATTTAAAAAACAAGACGTATTTACATTACAAGACTTCGTACGCAGCCCTCTACTATACCGGCGAAGGAGAGCGCACTGATGTTACATTAGGATTAGCATCCGCTGCTGAAGCCGATGTAGTTTAATGACCAGTGTCTATGTCTTTATCACTAGAACTTTTCCTGGTACAACTGATCAGTGTTGGCAGTGAAATTTCGAGAAAGATACATTTTCGTTTCCAAAAAGATACATTTGTTCCCAAAAAGATACATTTTGTAAAAAATTTTAAAGTCCATTTTTAACGTTTAAAATTATTTATTGCATAACATTTTTATTTCATATTTAATGAATATTTTAAAGAAAATATCACATAAATTAATTTTTATATTTCTTTAAGTCATAAATATTAGGCATGTAATTTTTAAAAATACAGCAAGCAAGCTTTAAAATTAATTATATGTACATACCCACCAAACCAAATGCTCCGAATTCGTAAAGAATTCGTAACGACTAGTCGATAAAATCTTCCGATTTCGGAACCGAAATATTACCGAAATCGTAACGATTTTTTTTATGAAATGGTTGACACGACTTCGCAACGATATGTAGTTACGAAATCGGTATAAATTCGCAACTACATGCAGGTGCGGTTTCTTTTTGTTTATACAGTATAGTACCGCTTCACCGTTGTGTTGCTGCTTTTATCGAAATAATTTGCATATAAATATGAACATATTTATTACATACTTACATTTTTAATAACTATATATTACAATACTTATTTATTACATTTATTTAAAACAAAACTTATAAGTCAAAGATTAAATGATTAAAATTTTTTTATAAAAAACAAATTGTTCAGAGAAACTACCAAAATGTTTTAACGAATTCGTTACGAAAAGTGTGAGTTTAGACAAACTACCGAAATGTCTTAACGAATTCGATACGACAAGTCTGACTTCAGAAAAAGTCGAAACATTTGGTTTGGAGGATAACTATCTTTCGATGGTATCAAAACAAATTCATTTTTGTAAAACTAATATACGATTTAAGACCCTTATTCTAAGGCGAAAATAAAAAAGATGTTCATATTTTATGTACATTTTGCGTACAGATTCAAAAGATACGAAAAATGTCGGAATCACACATGGTACCTGAAGTCATCAAAAGATACGAAAAATGTATCTTTCGTACCCTAATGGCATCACTGCAACTGATACAAAGGCACACTAATTAGAGCTGTGCCAAATCGTTCATTAAAGTGACCGGTCATTTTCGTTAATTTTTTAAAAAATTAACGAGTTCGTTTATTTCGTTCATACGCTCTTTTCAATAAATAGATCGAAATAAAAACAAACAAACAGTTGATACATCAAATGAAAAGGGACAAATCAATGAGTTTGCTATGATTTAAAGAAAAATAATCAAAAGAAACAACCGAAAATGTAAGAAACAAAAAAAATCAAATAATTTTTTTATAATATTAAAGAATAAAGGCAGAATTACCCGACTGTAAATGTAAAACTGTAAATTTCAGCTGATCGAATCTGTTGCATGAAAAGCTATGACAATGTTTACCTGACTGAATGTCACGTAACTGTAACGTCCGAACCTGCAGAAAATAGAATTTCATGACGAGGTTACGTGACATTTGTAGACAGTGATGGGATGTATGTATATTGAATGGAAGTGTTACACAATAGCCTTATTTTGGTACTTTTGTTTCTTTTGATAATTTAAGATTTTGAATTGCTAAATTTCTATACGTACATGGCATATTTAATAAATTTAGTTTTCTAACAAAGTTTTTTTCTTTATGAAATCTAACCAGAGACTACCAATCGTATGTTTATTTTTTGTTAATATATGTACATATTTATACACATATGTATGTTCATGGGTTTAATTAACAATAAATAAAAAACAAAACTAGAAACTTTTAGTTCAGAGTTTATTAGTTAAAAGCTTAAAATTTATAGTTACAAATTGGTTTTATTCTATCTGGAATAACAGTTGCTCGCAGTTACTGTGATCAACGATCATTCCCGATTCGTACAAATATTTCTCTTAAAAATGAAAAGAGTTCAAAAATTTCTCTTAATTAAATTAACAATCGACAGAGGATTTAAATTACAAGAAAATTAAATGACAAGAATGCTGTGAATAAAAATTCACAAACAGAAACAATAATTCAAGATTCAAATTATAAGAAAATCAAATGACAAGAATGTTGTAAATAACAATTCACAAACAGAAACAATCATTCAAGATTCAAATTACAAGAAGTCAATGAATAAACATTTATAAGTCTAAACAATCATTCGAGACTCAGATTACGGGAGTCAAAGAACAACTGCTCACAAACTCAAACAATTACTCAAATTAATTTGCTCATATTAGTCATGACAATATCGTTGGGTAAAACTCATGCATATACATACGTACATATGGATGAATATGTAAAATATACAGATGTGCATACAAACATACATACAAGTGTACAAAAAACTCTGAGCCAATTCACAAAGTGCCATATTTGTTGTAAGTCATAAACGTTTATGACTGTCATAAAATCTTGCTCATATTTTTCATGTAAAAATATATGACAATAAAACTTTGTTACCTATGTTTTTTCAGTCTGCTATTTATTTTACATTCAAGAGTTATGCTAAAAACACAATTGGGAAGAACGATAAACTTTGCATAGTTCGACAAATTTGCCGTCAAGAATTTATTGCGTAAATTCGTGTTTTGCAACACCATTAAATTTGAGAACTTAACGTGCTCTAGTCAAAATCTCTGCCTTGCCATGGATATTTTTGTATCCCATGAATACTAAATTATGCAAATATTCACTGCGGCAAAAATCACTTGTAAAAATAACGGAATTAGGGAAATTTTAAACAAACCATAATTATTATTAAAAATCTCTAAAACTCTAAGGAATGCCAATAATTCGATAAATAATGCGAAAATGGTAAAAATTCGAAAAACTTGCTAACAGCAGCATAATCACAAAGTTTAAAATTCGCAAAAAACTCTTAAGAATCAGAATACTTGCAAAACTCGCTTTCATCGTGAATATTGCAAAAATTCGAAAAAATTCGCAAAATCGGAAACAACTCTTAAAATTCATTAGAAATCACCAAAATTGCTATAAATAAAAAAACTCGTTTTCACCGATAATATTGCAAAAATTCGCGAGAATTCGCAAAATTGGAAAACCGCATCACCAAAATGGAAATTTTTTTTAATATTTAATATACTTTAATTTTGTATTTACATGTAATTGTTACGTTTTTATTCTTTAAAAACGTTTTTCCGTAGACTCGAATATTTGCAAATTAATAAAAGACCCCAGTGTAGTAATTAGGGTTAAGAATGATACAAGTTTATTTACAAAAATATTTAAACTATCTTAATCAAGAGCTTAAATACACCAATACACCTTAAATTACTTAAATATTCACAACTGGTTACCACTACACCTTCCTCGTTGTTGTATACGCACGTCTCTTAAGTGGCTGCGCTAGTATTGATGCTATTCCTCTTTGTTTGCTGTTCGTCACACACGTGACTCACTCTGGTTACGCTCTTTTTACAACAAAAATATACCACTGCTTTATTATAACACACACTTATGTACGAATTTCAACGCTTTCAACTGAGATTTACTCTTTCTTTACCACGATGAACAGAACTCTTTAGTAGACAACTCTTTTAAAATCTCTTCACAATAGGCGCTTTAATTATCAACTGACTCGCCATTGGATGCGTTACCCCTTTATATAGTTCGCACAAAGTCACTAGAATTTTTTGAGCAAAGTCTAGACATCATCATCATCTAAAATGTTGTTTACTAAGCGCGCAATTAATTCATGTGGTAACTATTCGTTCCGAATAGGCACATCACTTCCTTTTCCATAGTTTGCCAGCCGTTCTAGGTGTACAACCCTCATTTTGGACCTTGGGCTGTTGTATTTTTGTATCCTGTAGACGACATCGTTCAATCTTTTAATCACTTTGTACGGTCCATCACAGTGAGTCTGCAGTTTGTGAGACAGTCCTTTCTTCCGTTGTGGGTTATATACTAGAACCAGTTGACCTTCATTGAATCCCGCGGTAGAGGTATGGATATTATTGCTCAAGGCATATCACGAATATATATGTGAAGCGCAAAATAGAAAGGGACCTAAGGGTAAAAACCGGTTTTGTTCAGGAGAGTCATTTTAAAGATTTAAATACTTGTATCTTTGGTATACCATCACTGAATAAAACGCGCATATCTCTGGGAGAGAACACTTTTGGGGCATGGGATCGGTCTCATTCGATGCTCAGATGTTGTCCATATAAAAAAAAAGTGAAAATTGATTTTTTTTTACCCTTAGGTCCCTTTTTCTATGCACTGTCACATATAGTAAATACAATACTGGCACCAGAATACTACCCTGTGGGACACCAGAAGATATAGATTCGGGCACACTCATGAAGTCTCCTTCCGCAACAGTGAACTTCCTATCAGTAATATAACTTATTTGGCAGATAGGTCTTCAATGAAGAGGGCAGAACAATACTTCTTTTCTTCAAATGTCTTCCTTATAAATTGAAACAATCTATGCGTTTGCTCAACTGTGCTATGTTGACTTCTAAAACCAAATTGATGGTCAGGGATGCACTCATTATCAGCTAAAATTTTAGAAAATTTAGTCATGAGCAGCTTTTCGAAGAGCTTTGAGATTGTTGATAGTAATAGTAATCTTTCCCCGGCTTTGGAATCATTTTGATCTTCGCAAGTTTCCAGTTATGTGGAAAATACTGCATTCTTAAAATGGCATTAAAAATAAATAGCAGGATTCTTATTGTAATTAGACGCAAATGCATCAGCATCTTGTTACTAATTCCATCAATACCTGGAGCTTTCTTCGAATTGAGTTCAGCAATTATATTTTGTACTTCACGCAGAATAGATATTTTAAATGCTCAGCAAATAAGTTACCTTTCTCGGTCGAAGTGCGCAGTTGTGATTTAAGCTCAACGGGTCTTTTAAGATTTCTAGCAGCGCGCCATAACGAGTAATTAGATGCTGACGTGACATCGAGACCTTCTAGATATTTTTCAGTAATTCAGTTTTTTCAGATGATAGCAACTCTTTGAGTCGTTTAGTACCTTCCTTAAGTCTGATTTTATTTAGGGGCGATCTGTGTTGTTGTAATTCTCTTCTAGCTCCCCTTTTGTCACATACAAGACGTTCAATATCCATAGAATAAATTCTATTAAATCCAGTCTGCGGACGGGAGGTAGTGGAATGTTGAGCAGCCTGTTTGCTATTTTCGTTAATATTGGCAACGTTAAATTCAATATCTTCGGATGTTCTTAGCTTAATGTTTTCCGTACAATGACTACTGAGATATGGGTGAGGTAAGTCACTTCTTAGTGGACTACAAACTGTAAACATTGTGGGAGAGTGATCGGAGGAGAAATCTAGGGAAGCTTCGACATGAATTAAATCCCTAGAGATATTTTTCATGACTCCAAAATTTATAACATCCGGAATTTTTTGTATATCCGTAGGCCAGAAAGTGGGCTCCCCACTCGAAATGACATCCAAGCCCATTTTTTAAATTGTGTTGAACAACGCCCGACCTCTCGGCGTAATAAGACGCGAACCCCTGAACGTATGTTTTGTATTGTAGTCGCCAGCTGCTACGAAACAAGGCCCGAGAGATTTTTAGAAATTCTCGTATTGATCCTCAGTGATTGAAAATCTGGGAGGGGAGTAAATTGATGATGTCATGAAATTTGTATAAAAATTTTCAATACAGATATTTGTTGCTTGGTAGGTGTTCTTCACAAATGTTATCAAGAATATAGTGCTTGAGTCTCGACTTTATTAGAATTGCTGATACACCGCATGCTCTTCCTATCGGGTCCTTTGAATCATATAGGGTGTAGCTATTAATTTTAAAAAGACTTCTCGATGTCAAATGAGTCTCTGAGACCAACATTATATCAATATTTTTTCCGTGAGGATGTGCTCAAGTTCATTTTTATGTTGGCGAATGCCGTTAGCGTTCCAGAAACATATTTTTAACGTGTTCATGGTTTGTTTAACTAATGCTTGAAGCAGTGTAGTCTGCATTCGCAACATTTCTTGCATAATGCTAGTCATATTTGTTGTAAAGTTGTTTATAGTTTGCACCAGATTATCTATAGTGGCTTCAAGTCGACTGAAATTAAAGCTTGTGTTAGCATTTGTTGAATTACTTGGTGGGGACACTTTCTGCGTGGGAACAAAATTTGTCTTAACAGTATCGGCATACGATACACGTGAAGTAATTTGTTGGCTCATTTGAGGAAAAGTGGCGGGGTAAGCGTTGGCTGATTGAGCTGGTGCTCATTTAAGTTTTTTACCCATAGTCTGTTTAAAGAAATAATATACAGGGCGGTGTGATTACCTCCACAATTACTAAATTTTTTTCTGCTTGATCTTTTGGCTTAGTACAGCTAGCTGTACCATGCAATTCACCGCATACAATACAAACTGTAGGTAAATTGCAGTATGTTTTTGTATGGCCATATTCTTGGCAATTATGGCACTGTATGGGACCTGAACGTTTAAGTGGCTCTTCAACTGTGATTTTTCGATGTAAGAAAAACATTATGCTATAAATTGGATGGGTTTAATTTTTTTTCAATTGTATGTCATTTGACTCCAGTTCAATTTGAAATAGGGGTTGGGGGACCTTTTCTCTGTTAATTATATTATTAACATTTTTTACCTTAAATCCTTGGTCGATAAGTGCACATTTTATTTCTTCGGGGTCAATATATGAATCTATGCCCTTTAAGTCCGTGATACACTATCATACAAAGTCGTGCGATCTACGAAAAAATACACCCATGGTATGATGGAGTTTATGAAAATTTTCAAAAGACAATAATTCATCACACCAGGGTTGTACTTTTTCGTAGATCGCACCACCTTTAATAATATCTGTAGGTCTTTAGCACTTTTAAGTTGGTATGTGTAAAAATTTGTTTTATTTTTTTCAAATTCACTAAAAAGTTTTCGGAAATCTTTTTCATCATATATTTGGATTTTAGTTTCATCAATATTACCTCGTTTAATTGAATGGCCGACAGTAGTTTTTTTAGAAGCCCGTTAGATTTGTTTTCTCAGATAGATAGGTGGTGGCTTAAAAGACTTTTGCGATGATGCAGCAGGCTTGTCGTTATTGTCTTGCAATAATGAAAACCGATTTTGACGATTAGTAGATGGTGCTGATGTTATTATATTTTAGAAGAATTTGGGCTTTGCCCACGCTTTACCACAGTCCAGTCTGTCCATTCCGACTTCGACCTTGATTTTTGTGCTACTGTTATTTTTGGTGATAACTTTGTTAAGTGATGTACACGAGCCCGAAGGGGATGACGCTGACTTATATGAAGAAGTACTAGGCAACGGTAATGTTACCGAATCACTAGTTGGCATTGGACAAAGCGAAGTTGATCGCTGAAAAAATTAGTATCATCACATTTTTTATTTTTATTGTTTTCATTAAGAGCTTCACAACTCACAGTAAAGTAGGCATTTCTGCCGTTAGAACTCAATTCACAATTTTTTGTATTTGAGGTACTCATATAGAGTATTCCTCAATGTCATTCTGTTCTTGCTATGTAAAAAATATTAAAGCAAATAAAATTTATTTATTAAAAATTGCGTTCGTGTACCCAAAAGTTTTTACAAATTTTTACTGAACTTTACTGCATTTTACTAAATTGCGTTCGTTTACCCAAAATACAGTAAATGAGAAAACAAATTGAGAGAGTAAAGGGACAGTTCTTGCCTGAGTATTTTGCAAATTTTTACTGCAGAAATTATTCATAGTAAAGTTTAGTAAGATACAAACATATGATTCAAAATGTAAACAAAGGAAAAGTAAGCAAACGAAAAGTGTAAAAATTTTTGAAAATGTTAAATAAAAATTGTGAAAGTAATTTCAAAATAGATAATTTATAAAGAATGGTAATAACATATTTTATAATTTAATTTATTAATTGTTTTGGTTTTTGGATGACTTTAATAATTCAGAATTGTAAGACTGTAAAGTATCTGGTTACTTAGTACTGCTTTTATTTTTAAGGTAATCAGTAACATTAACAAACACTCATGTAATTTTTAATAAATTTAACCAACAACAAATCAGAAAAATTAAAAAGAAATTAATTGCAAATATTACATAAAATAAATTAAAAATTTATTCTTAGATTGGCAGTGTTATAAAAAATATTGTATCGGGTACCAATAAGAAAAAGAATTGAATAGTCAAAAGTGCATATATTTTTCAGCACTATATGGAGTTGGAGTCAGTTGTTTCCTTAATCTTACTAATTTTTACTATTTTGCTGTTCGCGTACTTTTTGCCGCAACAACTCTTTTTGAGAGTAAATTTGAAAATTTTTGCAGTAACTACTCATTTACTGAATTTTACTACAAAAGTAAAAAAACACACCTAAAGTGAATATGTATTACGATTATTTTTTTTTGTATGATTTTTGTTTTTTGCTTCGTATGTATGTAAGAAAAATACCGCTATGACGTCTGTTCACTATGAAGGTTCAACAAGAATTCTAAAAACAAAAATTATTAAACTCGCTAAAACTAGCAAAATATTACGAAAATTCGCAAAAGCTTGCAAATTTTAAATATTACGCTCCTAAGTAAAAATTAATAAAAAGAAAGCCAAAAACGTTGCAAAAATTACACCTTTTGCAAAAATAACAGAAATTTGCGAAAAACTGCAAAATTTTAAACAAGCCATAATTTTATTCATGTAACCCTAAGGAATGCTAAAAAATTCGGTATAAAACGTGAAAATGGCAAAAATGTGCAAAAACTCGGAAATAACGCGAAAAATCGCAATTTCACAAAAAAATTCTAAATGCATTCAAGAAATCACTTAAGCCCCCCGTAGACGACATGTTTTTTACATCTGACTTGTCATATTTCCCAGTGTAAAGGTAGAGGTCCATAGCTCGCTTTTTGCGCGTTATGCTTTACACGCGTTTCATCCTCTTGTTTCATTCTATACTTTGTTTGCGTTGAGTTACATGAACTGCTTTTCATGCGCCATTTTATTTTTGTTTTCATCAGCTGTGTGCGTTTGTTTATAAATACTTATAAAGAAAAAATGGAGAGTGAAATCGAGTTTTTAAAAGAATTTGTGGAGTTAGTCGAGTTTGTATATTTAATTTTATGTGCAAAAAATGCCTATGAACATGTTCAAAAAAGAAAAGGTTTTAGGTACGGCCGTTGTATTTAGAACGGAATTTAAGTGGATTTTTTGAAACCACATTTAAAAAATTCAAACTTCTGACCCTGAGCAATTTCGAACCGCGACAAGAATGTCTGCAGATGTCTTTGACTATTTATTCAGCATTTTAAAATATAGTCTTGAGAAGAACTCGGCCAGGGCTATTCCGGCAGATTGTCGGCTGTTGTTGACTTTAATGTAAGTAAATTGAAAATTACATATAAATGTATGCTCATTATTGGCTTAAGCAAAAACTTTTCTAAGCAGCTATTTAATACAGATTTAGCGGAGATGACACTCAGTACGTAAAAGTAATCGATAACTAATATGCAAAATTTGTTACTGAGAAAAGTGTGGTGAAAAGTTAATTAAAATACATCGCATTAATGAAAATATTCACTTATTTTATTAAACAAGTTTTTTTTACTAAGAAATTTTTTTATTGAAAAAAAATAAAAAATTATCCACTGCAAAATAATATTTATCGATAACGTAAGAAATAAAGTATTATTTAACATCTTTAGCATTCAGGAACAGCTGACTTTCTTTCATGGTGGTTGTAACGCGTACAAAAGTAGAAAGTAGACCTACTTTTTGCTTTGAACACGCCTACGCGTTCTGTGCTTTTTGCAATGTAACTTGTCAAATACTATTACATTGATTCTACTTTTTTGACAGATGCATAGAAAGCGTAACGCGCAAAAAGCGCGCTATGGACCTCTGCCTTAAAACATGTACATGTCGTGTGGTACCTTTAAAACATTGCTTCTGTAAAAGTCAGACGCAAAGTCTTCTGACAAAATTTCAATTAGAGCGTGTTCTATTTTCTTCTGACAAAATTTCTGACATCAGCTGTTTATCTTAAGCAAAATATGTCGTAAAAAATCTATGCCGTGAGGAAACATTCAGCGGCGTTCCGATATTGACGGAAGCATTAGCCGCCTAAAGTTGATATATTACAACATTGATATATTTATGTTTTTTTTTAACTATTAAATAGCAATCATGTACATGCAATAAAATTGCGTTCCATATTTATATCCTAACATGATTTCTTCGAATTTAAAGAAAAATTCTTTAAAATGAGTGAACTTTTTACGGCGTAAAGAAACATTTTTGTGCCGGCAACACTCCATTTTGAAACGGAGAACGACATAGGTTTGTGCAAAAATATTAAAATTTTTTTATATTTGATTTTGCTTTAGTTGCAGTTATAATTGAAATAATGCTGCACACTGCAATTGTATTATTTTCTGAATTCATTTTACAACCACTTTTAACAAAATATTTAATAAAATTTGAGCACAGATCAGCTGTTGGATTTGTACATGCACGTTTGTGACCGAATATTATATATAAACCTTCTGTAAAACACAATTTTTGACAGACATGCACAATTACATCTGAGTTGAAAAGTTGACATGTCAGACGTAAAAAACATGTCGTGTACGACCTGCTTTACACTGCAAAAAAATTAGATAAATCGCAAAAAATGGCAAACATGGCAGAAATTGCAATGAACTGGAAACGATTCTAGCATATGTCTGTTTAGAAGTATGAGCTATTCCAGATGATGTACTCAAGTTTAGGGAGGGCTTTATATTTCCAGAGTAGGTGCAACTTTAAATGAACTCTAACGAAAAGCTATTTTTATGCCTTCCCCTATTGAAGATAAAAACATAAACATAATTTCTATGACACCTAAAACCGACACTAGTTCGAGTTCGAACAAAAAACCGATAACATTGGCTTTCATGACACCAAAGTATTTTTTATTGTCGGTTTCAAATCCGATTCCGATAAGATTGGTTTCTATGACACCCCTGAATAAATAAGTAAATAATGTGGAAAACAGAAAAAATGGCACCTTGGTGATCCAAAGTAAAAACGTCGAAGAACGTGAAAAAATTAAAGATGCAATACAATCCCAAATTAGTAACGAATATGAAATAAAAATACCCAGAGATAATAAAATAATTCGAATTGTAATAACTGGCTTATATTTCAAAAAGTCTGATAAATAATTAATAGAAAAATTTAAAGAACCAAATGAAGTTCATAACTTATATACCCTACAAGAAATGAATGACTGAAACTAACATAAACATAATTTCTTCACGAACACATTTGCAACAATTTCACATTGAAATTAGGGATGCAACCGATACCGATATATCGGCGATACTGCTGGTTTTCGATATATTAATATCGGCGATATTTTACTGTCGATACGCCGATACTTCTTATGTTTTTCTTTAGATTTTTTTGAACAAAATATTCAATTTTCAACTCTTTTTTTTTGCGTGACAACTATGAGAAATAACATATTAAAAGCAGAACATAAAATCAAAACAGAATACATAATGAAATTGTTTCTTCTATTTTTTTTTTGCACCATAGTAATGAAATGTTCTCTCAATGCTAAATCTTGTATGTATGTGTTTGTATGTTTTAAGATTTTTTTCAAGGCGCATTAATACAAGTGGTGGTAATTCTACATTAATTACAACTTAAAATAACAACTGACATCTCAGCCCCTATGTCAACATGTACAAATTTCGACATACGATCCTCTAATTTGCGGAAAAAAATAATAAAAACTGTGCTTATAACATCACCACTTTGAATACGTCTTGATTTTCTTTTATTCATTTATGCATGCGATGATTTAGTTCAGCGATGTAAAAGTTGGTACAATTGTCCTTCTTTTACAATTGTACTTTTGAGTACATTTTGTAATGAAACTAATATTAATTGTTGAGTTTATCTACATATCGTCACAGAAAATGCAAAAAGTCCTGTCTAACGTTTTAAAAGTTTTACAGGGGAGCATAAAACTTGTTTCAATGAAATATAAATTGACAATTAGTGTAAAATGTTATAATGCAAGTTAAAAGGGCCAACAAATTTATAGATGTATTTATTGTAAAATTTTTTACTTATTTTCAATATATTAACTCATTCAAACAAGTTTTATGCTTTTCCTGTAAAACTTTTAGAAAGGACTTTTTGCATTTTCTGTGATGATATACCTACATACTCAAGTACATACTCAATAAAAATGTGCCTGTATGTAAATTAATCTTTTTTTTTAATATTACCGCTATTTTTGTTCGAATAAGACGAATTTTTATAGTATCTCTGTATGTTCGGGAAATAAATCGGAATATACTAAAAATTGGATTAGACTTTTTTAGATAGAGCTTCTGGCGTTTTGTTTAACGACATACATGTTTACATGAATACAAATGAATTTTTATGTGAGTTTTTATTCAATTTCATTTAAATAAACAATTTTTCAAATTAATAAAAGCAATCGGAGTTAATAAGTACACTTTTCTTGAAAGTTGGTACAATTTGTAAAATCTCATTTTGCATCTCTGATTTCGTTTTTTCATTGTTATACAAATATGAGAAAACTATTTTTTTTCACTGAATTTGTCATGTACAACATAAAGCAGTGTGTGTATGCATGTTTGTACGTGTGTATGTTGCTTTTTATTTTGATTCTTTTTAGGTGTTCTTTTAATTGTAAACTTTACAAGCAAAAGCAAAGAACAAAACTTAATGCTTAAAGAAGTAGTTTACTTTTGAAGATGTTGCGTGGTTATTTAAAACGGATTAGTGTACTTATCAAAGTATAAACTACAGCATAAATTTTGTTTGTTTTTAACCAAATAGTTGCTGAATTTAAAATAAAACATTGCAATAATGTCAACTTCACAGCACAAAAGTGCTATATGGGAACATTTTGAAATATCGAATGTGGATAGCTCCAAAGCAATATGTTTGTATTGTGGAGAAAAAGTTTCCCGTGGCATCAATTCTAGAAATTACAATACATCAAACTTGTGGACTCACATGAAGAGACACCATTCAAATGAATTAAACACCGTTTCAGGAACGAAAAGGCCTATTCAGGATCCAAAATGTTGTAATGACAACGAGACACAACCTAAGAGACAAGCAACTCTTGCGGAAATAATTGAGAAGAAATCTGTTTATAATGATTATGATATTCGGGCAAAAGAAATAACTCGCATTATTGCTGAGGAAATTTGTGTTGATATGCAACTGTTTGACTTAGTGAATCAAATAGGCTTCCAACGGTTAGTAAAAAAACTAAATCCAAATTACAAAATGGTTTCCCGGACTCATTTGAGTGAAAAAGTCATACCGGAAATGTATCAGAAAGTAAAATCCAGGGTACTGAAGTTACTAAAAGATCTGCCACATATTGTAATAACCACCGATATATGGACAAGTGACTGCTCTTCACAATCCAATGATTTTTTTAGCTTGACAGCTCATGGCATCGATGTACACTTTGTGTTCAAAAATTACTGCCTTGAGGTCATGTCATTCCATGGAGCTCAGCACTCCGGTACTAATATAGCATCTAATATAATTAAAGCTTTAGAAGATTGGGAAATACAAGATAGAGTACGAGCAATAGTCACTGACAATGCTGCCAACATGGGTGTTGCTATTAGACAGATTCAGCTCTCATATGATGTAAAGCCAGTAAAGTGTTTAGCGCATTCTTTGCAATTGACAATCAAATCGAGCCTTTTTAAAGACGATAAAGTAAATGAAATGATTACCAAGTCAAGGTCTATTATAGGACATTTTAGCCATTTAACAAGCAGCACTAAAATTTTAAAAGAAATGCAAGATGCACACAATATTCCAAATCATGTCCTTATACAGGACATATCTACACGTTGGGATTCAACACTTCAGGCTTTGAGGCGTTTGCTACAGCAAAGGGTTGCGGTACAAGCTTGTTTATCTCGTATAAAATGTAAGGTAGAACTTACAACCGACGAATGGATAATGATGGAAGAGGTGGTGAAAATTTTGGCTTACTTTGAAGAGGCTACAAAATCCATAAGCAAAGCCACTGCTACATTGTCTGACGCTATTCCGCTAGTTAACAGTCTTCGAACATTATTAGAAAACATAATACATGAATCAACGGAGATGGAGAGTAGTTCGGAGTCCCAAAAATTTGCGACTAACTTAGCATCAGCTCTGAATGAAAGATTTGAGGGTTTAGAGAATAATGAAACCTATTATTTATCTACAATTCTTGACCCTCGATACAAAGCTCGAATATTTCAAAGACAATCGACTTCAATCCTATCGAAAAAACGTCTTATTGAGCTGCTTAACATGACTCTACATTCCGAAAGTGTTGAAGACACAGTCCTCCCTACACCTCGCAAAAGTTCTGATAAGTCTACGAGAAGTACTCGCCTTTGGAGCGTATGTGAAAAAATTATAAGAGAATCCGAGGAGGATGAGCCTCTATCCATCCTAAGCTGTGGTTCTGTTAACGAAGAAGTCGAGAGATATCTTAGATCTCCTAATATTCCTAGAGACGCAGACCCTCTTGTTTACTGGCGCAATGACATATCCTACCCAAACTTAAAGAAAATGGCGCAGAAATACTTAAGTTTTCAAATGAGTTCTGTCGCATCTGAGAGACTATTTTCCACTGCAGGTCTGCTTCAAACGGATTTGAGAAATCGTCTATCTCCGCCAAATTTGAGTTTACTTTGTTTTTTAAACAAAAATCTTATTAATATCAATTTTAAATATTAATATTTTGCAATGTTGTTTTTATGATTTTAATTTAATTTTAACATGATCTTAAATTCAATTCTTTTTTTTTTTAAGTCTTATTAATATCAATTTTAAATTTTGAGCCAATCTAAACTGAATGCCAACGTTTATTTTGTAAAATCATAAATATTGCAGACGTTTTGTATTGACAATTTTGATGATTTTAGAAAATAAACAGTATGACATTCAGTTTGAATTGACTCATTAATAATATCTTACACTGTTATTTTGTGAAAAACAATAATTAATTTTTTGTTAACATGAATTGAATTTTGAAACTGAAATATACTGAAAATTTTGATGATTTGAATGGCTCATTAATAAACACTGTTATTTTGTATAATAGAAGAATTACTCTACTTGAGTTTTGTTAATTTTTACTTGAGCTCAATTTAAATATGCGTATCGGAATCGGTATCGGCGATATTTATTTTTGAGTATCGGTATCGGTATTGGATCGGCGAAATGGCGTATCGTTACCTCCCTAATTGAAATCAATAGTGACAGTCAATTGACTATTCATTTGGTCGGAAGTGATGATGGATTTATTTATTAATTATAGTTGCTCTACTCAAACATATACATATGTAAGAGTTGAACATCTAATGTACATATGCCAAAACTTTTCAAACATCGAGTTTTATAAAAAAAAAAAAAATACAATTCAGTCTGTGAAAATTAAATTTTTAAGTTCTAAAAAAAATAAGTAAAAACAATATTGAATAAAATAAATTTACAACATTTAATTTAATATATATTTCATTTAATTTTCATTTATTCGTTCATTTGCAATACATATAGCCTATTGGTAACGTGACCAGATGGTTTTTTTTCAAAAAGCGAGACATGATCGATCGAAAATACTGCCAAAAAGAGGGATTTAAAAATAAATATTTTTTAAAAACCGGGATGTGTAATATGCACACACACAGTTTCGTATGTACTTAGGAAACACACACTCAAAATATTTCATACTTAAAATTACGAAAAACTTTTTCGTAATTTGATTTTTGTTCAATAAACGAAAAATGTAATTTTACGAAATATTTGTAGCTTGTGCATGAAAACAGATTTCATAATGTTACGAATTTCCCTAAGTTACAAAAATTATTTCGTACAATTATTTTCGTATATAGTACCATATTTTTCGTTTATTTTATTGAATTTAGGAGAAAATAAAACATTTTTATAAAATTGGAAATTTTGTAACATAAACAGTTTTGGTTTGTTACCATTTTGTTTACAGTACAAAATTATTCTTAAATCTACACAAGTTTCGTGAATTTTACGAAATAAAATTTAAATAGCATAGACTGTTGTTTAATTTTTTAATATTTTCTCCATTTATTTTCATGTCATTGTATATATTATATAAAAAATTAGTTTTTGGTTCAAGGCAGTTTTAGTTTTTACTTTCGGTTCTGTTACGAATCAGCTGACTCTTTTGTTTATAGAAATCTAATACAAGTCGTTTGTTTTTCTGTTTCGTTCTGTTCTGTTTCGGTTCAACCTGTGAAAATCAAAATATTGTTAAGTCCTAGTTTACACTATGCAAGTCTTATTGCTAAGCTGATTAGTTTGTTAGGAGAGAGAGACGAGGGGAAAAGAAACGTTACTGTTCCCCTCGTCTCTCTATCCATCAAACTAATCAGCTTAGCAATAAGACTTGCATAGTGTAAATATGGACTAAGTAAGTGACAGCATGAATTAAATAAAAACATTTTGAAATAAATTGTGATTGTGAGTTTAGATTTAAAAAAATTTAATTAAAAAAAAAAAAAAATTATATTGCAACATGTAATAGACGATCCAAACAACAAAGTTACTACAACAAATTTGGTCAGAAACAACAAAGTCACTACAGAAAAAGTAAGTACGCAAATTTAGAAGCAGAACAGCGACAGAAAGTAAATACTAATGAAGCCTTTATACTTTGAACACTACTGGGACGAACGACAAAATTTGGTCCACTGCACACCAACAACGAATAAGTAACAGACCTTGTAATTGGATAATTGGTTATTGTTTGTGCAAGGAGAGAGAAAATTTTTTTTTCGCCGTTCATCGAAGTAAGAAATATAAATAAATCTATCGCAGAGTTCGTCACGCATGACGAATTTCGTTCAACGGCGGTGTTGTGTTAATTTTCATATGAACAAATGTGTTTTATTTTTTATGATAAAAGTTCGCAAAGAAAAATTCATTATTCGTCCCAGCTGTGTTCCCAGCATTCCCAGTTTGATTCGTGAGTTTCAGTGCAAAAAATGTATATATGTATATGATATATGAGGAATACAGAGGCTGTAACAATTCCCCTTAAATTATCTTTTTCTTTTCATAATTATTACGACCTTTAATTTCAAGAATTACAGATTATTCAACAAAACTATTTTTCAAATGTATGAAAATACTCGTATATTGTTTTTTTTTGCAGATTTTTATATAAAGAGTGTTTTTTACTGAGGTATAGAACTTTAAGTTGGCATCACTTTTTTAACTGGCGGCCATTTTGTCAGCTGTCAAGTGATTAATATTTAGTTTGGTTTGCCATTTCATCATGAACAGGTTGACAAAAGAACAACGCTTGCAAATCGTGCAAATTTATTTCGAAAATAATGGTTCAGTTCGCGAAGTTTACCGACAGCTCCGTCCATTTTATGGTCGACATAATCGTCCATCAGAGCAATTATGGAATGGACCTGTCAATTGGCCACCAAGATCGTGTGATTTGACACCATTGGATTATTTTCTTTGGGGATATTTGAAGTCGCTCGTCTACGCCAACAAACCAGAAACGTTAGGGGACTTGGAAGCCAACATTCGTGGCGTTATTGCCAACATACGGCCCCATATGCTCGAAAAAGTGGTTGAAAATTGGACCTGTAGAATTGGCTTTATTCGAGCCACCCGCTGCGGCCACATGCCCGAAATCATATTTAAACGTTAATGGCATAAAATTATCCTTCCAATAAAGCCAAATTGATGGACATTAAAACGATTTTCTTGTGTTTTATTTCAATTCGAAGTTCTATACCTCTAAAAAAACACCCTATATTAAAGATTTTAATTTACACAAAATTTCGTGTATAACACAAGTAGTAGGGAACTGCCAATTCGGCCGCAATTAAAATTGTTAAATTGTGGGCTGAAATTGTTAAATTGTGGCTGAAATTGTTAAATTGTGGCTGAAATTGTTAAATTTGGGTAATTAAAATTTGAAAATTTTAAAATTCTTGGAAATTTGTGAAATTTGATACCTACGAGGGTGGTTCAATAAGTCCGTCCGATTTTTTGTTTACATTAAGTGTTTTTTGTTTACATTAACTGTTTTTTGTTTATATAAGGAGTTTTTTTTTATTACTACATACGAGGGCGGTTCAATAAGTCAGGTTTTTTATGACCGTGGGAATTTATATGTATGTATGTTTGTGGGAATACATTAAGGGGTTTATAGGTTTGAAGCTTTTATATGTATATGATTTTCTAATGCCGACGGAATAACATCTTTATTTTTTTTCAAATGCCGATGAGAAAACATGTTTATTTTTTTCGAATGCCGACGGGAAAACATGTTTATTTTTTTTCAAATGCCGACGGGAAAACATGTTTATTTTTTTCAAATGCCGACGGGAAAATCATGGAAATGATTTTTCCTAATGCCGACGGAAAATTTGTGGGTGTGTCTTGCTGTAGGAATTGAAGTCTGGCTGTGATTGGTGGAGCGCGGGGTGTGTATAGATTGTGAGACCTTAAGGCTGACCGTGATTTGGGTAGGTGAGGGTGTTTTGTAATATGTAACCGTGGGAATTCGACGATGTTTATGCTTGTTGGAATTTAAACCAAGCTGTGCTTGTGGGGGGCGGGATGTATTTGAGGTAGATCGACTGGTGGAGGGTGGGGAGTTGTTGTAATATGTATCCGTGGGAATCTGTGTACATGTATGTATGTATGTATGGCTGTAAGAGTTTAAGGCTGTCTGTGATTTATCAAAGGTGAGGTGAGAGTGTTCATGTAATACGTATCCGTGGGAATCTGTATATATGTATGTTCGTAGGAGTTTAAGGCTGATTGTGATTTGAGGTGGGGGAGGGTCTTGTTGTGATAGATAGATAGAATGTGCCTATGTGTATGTGTATGTATGTATGTATATGTAGCAGTTTAAGTCTATCCTTGATTTGTGGTAGGCGGGGGGGGGGGGTGGGGGGGGGGTTGTGTTATTGTAATATGTATCTATAGGAATTTGGGAGTATATGTTTGTAGAAATTTTTGTGCATGTATGTCAGTAGAAGTTTAAGGCTGATCGTGATTTGGATTGTTGAGATTGATCGATTGTATGTGACCTTGAGAATTTGTGTATGTATATCTGTAGAAAATTTAAGGCTTATCGTGATTTATGAGGGGCGAAGTGTTCATTAAATATATCATGATTAATGAGAGGTGAGGTGAAGGTGTTCATGTATATGTATCCGTATTTGTGTGCATGCATGTCTATATGAGTTTAAGGCTGATCGTGATTTAAGTTGTTGAGATTGATAGATTGTATATTACCTTGTGATTTTGTGTATGTATATCTATAAGAACTTTACGCTGAGTGTGATTTGTGAGGGGAGGGGCGTTGTTGAAATAGGTTTAATTTTTCGTAGATGAATTTTAGTATGTGTGTGTGTATGTGATTTTCTCACCCTAGTATTTATATGTACGTTGAAATAAATTATTTCTCATATGAAAATTTTTTTGCTAGAAAATATTATCATATATCTGAACTTCCCTAATCCTAGTATGTTTTTCATATTGGAGGATGAGATTGCTTTATATTTTATCAAGCTTAAATTTGTCCAGTGTTAAAGTCTGTCGGTCAGAAATTTGTTTATATTTGTATAAATATTAATTTCAGATTTTGCAAAATTCTTGTGTACGATCGTGGTGATTTTTTTGTGTGTGTATGTGTGTATGCGCGATAGAGTTTGATTGGTCTGTGATAAGTTTGTTTATTTAAGTACATTTGTCTTCTTCGACTTTCGTCTTCAAGCGTCAATAGCTTGGAGAACGGTTTGTATGTTTTCATGATGTAGATATGTAAGTGTGATTGTTAAAATCCAATAAATACTTGAGCATGGGTAAGAAATTTGATAATATGTGTACATATGGATCTACAAATTAATTTTATGTATGTATGTATGTACATACAAATAAGTCTGGGGCTCCCTGTTTAAATAATTTTTTTTTGTCATGTGCTGTTGTTGCTGGTGTAAATATTCGCCAGGTCTTTTGTGTATAGATGTGAAATATCTCCATAGTTTTTTTATTTGAAATTAAAAAAACGTTCTTTTAATTTTTTGATGTATTTTCTTAAAAGTTTGTGAGGAGTTTCTGTTTTAAGTAAAATTGAATTCCTCTCTAGTTGTAGTAACTATAGTATAAATATTTAATATATTTTATTTCCATTTGTTTAAAGTTGATGTAGCCTAGTGCGTTAACTCTTCGTCAACGTTAGAAATTTTTCGGTGTAAAATTTTTTCCAACTATCATCTTTTTTCTTCACCTTTTTCATATATTTTAGAACATCTTGCATTAGCTTTAAAAAATTACAAACGCTTTGAAATGAAACTGATTCAGCAGTCCAGCTTAGGTGATGATAGTTTTTTTTAACCACTTTGCTTCTCTTTCCTTTTTTATTGATAAACATTTAAAATCAAATGGTGGTTTTATAATGAAATTGTTATACTTATTATTGTTAAAAACATCCGCTACTTCTTTTTGTAATGAAAATCATTCGAAACCTTACTCGTATATTAAAATCATTTCTTCATTCATATTACTTAATTTATAAGACTTTCAGGACTTTCTATTATTCGATCATCAGTAAAAATGCAGTAGCTGAGGTCCTTGCTTACTGTTTCATATTAAATTTCTATATCAATTGGGCCGCTATTGAATAAAAGGAATTTTTATCTTAAACTTTAGTGCATTTGGAAGTGCTTGAGATTCTTTCCTATAATAGCTTTGTTGGAATCTTAGGTACGAGTACATATAATATAGAATTGCATAACGTTTATTTTTAATTTTTATGTTAAGATCATCATCATCTGGATATAAGACTGAATTTAAATGTACTTTTAAATTAGTTAAATCATAATGAGGAAACTGGTTTTCTTCTTGAATAGCGATCAACAGAAAACGAAATCGTTTTCTTACAATTTAGGTCTGGCCTCTCAACGGTTCCTCTAGTATACAAGATGACTTTCTATGTCAACATATCTGCCTACTCTTTGTCAGCGTTAAGGGACAATTAAATGTTAAAATTTTAATTCCTCAAATTGTGTTACTTCATACTGATAATATGTTTTCATTAATATTTATCTTATGAAGGTTACTCGCCTATGGCTTTTATTTGACGTTCTAGATGATTTTTTTTCTCATTTTATTAAATTTCAGCGTATTGTGTATATATTTCTGATATTTTTAAGTGCGCTTTATTTACCTGTCAGACAAAGTGTACGTATCAGTTGATCACTCAGTCTCTCTTTTTAATATTTTTTTTTCTTTTAATGTATCACTACTATTTTTTCAGATTTTACTACTTGAAAAAGAGAATATTTGTATAATTTTTAAATGTATTCATATATACATATAGGTAAATATATGTATGTATGTATAGAGAAATTACTTTATCTACAAAGAAATACATGTTTAATAATCAACTATTCTAGAAAATCTATCTCAAATAATTCAGTTACCTCCACCATCAATTCACCGTCTGTGTTTTCATAGTATCAGAATCATTAGAATATCTATGTTTGAGAGAATTTTTACATAGAGTTTTTCTACATGAGGTTTGCTGGTTGACCCCCTTGAAGTTATTGTTGACGTAGGCTGGGTTGTATCACATTCAGATGTAATCATTTCTCACTTAAAAAAGGTTCTCATCACCTTCTATCAGGTTTTTATATTTTTCTAACATGCATGTCTTAGCATGCTTTTGTCCATAGTGACGCAAGCGTCCGAAATGAAGTGGTGTTTCAGTTAAAAATCTATACTATTAGAATTTACAATTTCGCTCATTTTATTCTTTTAAAAAGTATATACATATTTATGTATTTCATTTAGCATAGAATCATAATATTTCTTTACTTAAAAAATTATGTGACGTGACGAATTCTTTTAAATTTGCATGCTTCGGCATGCTTTCAATATTTTTTCTGTAAATTTGTTTCATACTCATACAGATACAGATATAAAGTAAGATCTGCTTATATTGCATTTTACAATTTATGTATGCTTCAGCATGATTCCAGTTGAAGTCCATATTTATTCAGTAAGTTTGTTTGATACTAATTCATACACATATACATTCTTAAAGATTGGAAATCTAAGTCCAATTTATGTAGTTTATCTTTCTAAAGATTTGATAGCTATAGAAATGAATAGAGTGAAGATCTATTATAATAGCCCATGGGCATATTTTAAAATTTCGCTTGCTAGAGCTTTCGAAATGGAAAATGTAAAATTTTCACTATAAAAAGTGATAATATTATGTGTTACTGAATATTACACTGTGTTGTAATTTATTTTGAACGCTTAAGTTTTCATAATATTTCATACAGGCCAACAAGTGTAGAGAATTTCCAGTATATTAAGTTAATTATCTTTCTTAAGACCTATCATTCCTTCAAAAATACAAACCAAACTAGATTTTTCCTGTTTAATTTTATTTTTTACTTTCATTAAATTTCAACATTTTGTTCATCTTCAAATTATTATATTTAGCAGCTTTTTCTCATTTGTTGAGTTAACTTTAATCGGAAACATTTAAATAGTGAGATGAACTTTTATATTGTATACGAGTACATTAAGTAATTCTTTGTATATTTCATTTATATGAACCATCATCGCATAATTCCTTTGGATGATCTATTAAATCATTCTACTATTGATGCTTTCATATTAAGTAATGTTTAATATTCTACATATGCATGAATTTTCCAGTGTCTATTAAAAAATTCCTTACAATCATCCATTTGTAAGCTTTTTGGTACTCATAACATTTCAAAAATATTTTCCACAGCCTAGGTTTTTTCGAATGCAACTTTTATTTTCAACGGTATTGACCATAGAAACTTTGTGAATGGATCATTTACAGTCTACAATAATCAATAATTTCTATTTTCTGTAGAATAGTTTCCCATTTCACCTAAATCAGCTCCATAAAAGATCAACTATTCCTTTCATTACATATCTACAATGCACAAACAATTTTCGAGATTTATTATAGAGTTCGTCTACTAAATTTCTTTTTAAAGACATTGAGTTATTTTAAAGATTTTTTGGAGAGTGTTGTGATCTACTTGATGCACTTTCAGCTATTTATACTATCATGTAGTTCATTTTCCAATCTATAAATTTTATCGTTCAGCTGTTCAATTTGTTTTTTCAAAAGATGATTTGATTTTTAGTATGTATTTTATCAATTTTATAACTATCTTCTATCTCTAATTGTATTTCACGTTGTACTCTATCAATTTGCATTTTAATATATTCTTGAATTATATTAATTCCTTAAGCTATATTATTAATTTGTCCTATAGTTTATCGTTTGGAGTTTCCAGAAACAATTTACTGATAACATCATTCTCTGTCAGTGAATGATTATGATGATTAGTAGAAATTATATATTTTATATAGTTTTCAACATCAAATTTCTCATAGTATTTCCGTTTTATTATCAATCATTAAAGAAAATAAAGCTACTATTAGGGCCTATATTTGACCATCAACTTGTATTTTATCTTCATTTAGTTTTAGGTTACTATCACCAAACTTTCATTCATTATTCAAATCTTGATGTGGGCCATAGTTTGTATCTAATTCAATTCTTCCTTCCAAGACTGATAAATGAGTATAAGTGTCTTCAGAATTGGAAGTCTATGAGTAAAAATCATCTTCATCATCCTCATCATCATTCTCAGTATTAGCATCATTAAATAAGATGATATCATCAAATATTGTTCCTTCTGAAAGTTTTTTCGGTGTACTTGTCTCTATATTGACTGATGGCTTTAAACTTATATTATTTTCAGCTTCTATCTTGATTTTACTTTCTTCTTTCTTGTGAATTCTTTCAATATTTCTAGAACTATTTATAAATTCTTTGAGAGGTTCTGGTATAGGTTTAAATGTATCTTTTCTAGCTCACAAGTATCTATTTCACCAGTTTTTATACTACTTGTCAACACCAACTGTTTTAAAATTTTCTCATCCATGTTTAGCAAATAAGAGGTATCAGCTATTAGATTAGGTATCAGCTATTAGATCAGGTATCAGATCAGGTTATCAGGTAGCTGGTCTGGTTTTCAGATCAGCTTATCAGGACCTGGTCTGGTTTTCAGATCAGCTTATCAGGACCTGGTCTGGTTTTCAGATCAGCTTATCAGGACCTGGTCTGGTTTTCAGATCAGCTTATCAGGACCTGGTCTGGTTTTCAGATCAGCTTATCAGACCTGGTCTGGTTTTCAGATCAGCTTATCAGGACCTGGTCTGATTTTCAGATCAACTTATCTGATTCAGATTGGGTTATCAGTTTACAAGTAGCTGCCTATTTATAACATTTAGATGAATGCAGTTTAAGGTCAGATGAAAAACGAAAAAGTAAACTTTTATGTAGTCAAATTCTCTTTTTTTCTATAACGATCATCGTTTAATTCAATATCGTTGCTTATAATCAAAATTCATATTTATCCTTCCAACATGCATTTTATTTGTCTCATCTTACTTATACATTATAATTACATTATGATTATCTGGTATAAAATGTTTGGTGATTCTGGTATAAGTTTGACATCAGCAGAATGCATCAACATTCTTATCTCACTCCATACAAAAATATGTTTCTCACATCTAACATCGTTAAATATCATATCGGAATTACTTTTAGCTTTGTTAGGAGAAATAACAGATTCAGTATCTGTAAATGTGTATTATACCATTCCTTTAATTAATGAAATTATGTAATTTCTTTAAGTATCCATATTTAGGTTGATAGAGAGATTTTGAGTATTAATATGTAGATGTTTTAAAATTTTAGTTCATTAAGACTTTTTAGCAAGCCAATCATATCATATTTTTTATTTTATTTTTTTACAATTTGACAGACCAACTATTTTTGCGCAAATAAAATTTGGTAGAAGGGAACTATGACTTGTTTTTGAACTAACGTTTGATGAATCATCAAAAATTTCTTACCATCCTTTTTTTAGGTTGTTTTGACTATGAGTATGCACCAATATTTATGAAATGTGTTTCATAAATATTGTCTCTTATATAGGAAAAATAAAATAATACAGCTATGCGACACCAGAAAATATTTTCTGGTATCGTATAGCTATATTATTTTATTTTTCCTATATAAGAGATAATGGTGCCTACTCATAGTCAAAACAAAGTATATTTTAAGAGTTTAAAACCAGTATTATCATAAAAAATACTGATTTTAAACTCTTACAGTCTTATTTATAAAAATTATTAAGACTTTATAAAGGTTTTTTTAGACAAATTTTCATAAAAAAATTTTCTAAAAAAGCCTTTATAAAGTCTTAATAATTTTTATAAATAAGGCTGTTAAAATATACTTTGTTTCACTAACCACATTTGTGTAACTAATTGCATTTCATAAATATTATCTCTTATTAAAAAAATAAAATAATACAGCTATACGATATCAGAAAATATTTTCTGAAATCGTGTAGCTGTATTATTTTATTTTTTTAATAAGAGATAATATTTATGAAATGCAATTAGTTACACAAATGTGGTTAGTGAAACAAAGTATATTTTAACAGCCTTATTTATAAAAATTATTAAGTTTTTATAAAGGTTTTTTTAGACAAATTTTCATAAAAAATTTTTCTAAAAAAGCCTTAATAAAGTCTTAATAATTTTTATAAATAAGGCTGTTAAAATATACTTTGTTTCACTAACCACATTTGTGTAACTAATTGCATTTCATAAATATTGACGTATACTCATAATCAAAACAAATGATAGTTTTATGTTGTTTTGAATATGAGTATACATCATTATCTCTTATTAAAAAAATAAAATAATATATCTACACGATTTCAGAAAATATTTTCTGATATCGTATAGCTGTATTATTTTATTTTTTTAATAAGAGATAATATTTATGAAATGCAATTAGTTACACAAATGTGGTTAGTGAAACAAAGTATATTTTAACAGCCTTATTTATAAAAATTATTAAGACTTTATAAAGGCTTTTTTAGAAAATTTTTTTATGAAAATTTGTCTAAAAAAACCTTTATAAAGTCTTAATAATTTTTATAAATAAGACTGTAAGAGTTTAAAATCAGTATTTTTTATGATAATACTGGTTTTAAACTCTTAAAATATACTTTGTTTTGACTATGAGTAGGCACCATTATCTCTTATATAGGAAAAATAAAATAATATAGCTATACGATACCAGAAAATATTTTCTGGTGTCGCATAGCTGTATTATTTTATTTTTCCTATATAAGAGACAATATTTATGAAACACATTTCATAAATATTGGTGCATACTCATAGTCAAAACAACCTAAAAAAAGGATGGTAAGAAATTTTTGATGATTCATCAAACGTTAGTTCAAAAACAAGTCATAGTTCCCTTCTACCAAATTTTATTTGCGCAAAAATAGTTGGTCTGTCAAATTGTAAAAAAATAAAATAAAAAATATGATATGATTGGCTTGCTAAAAAGTCTTAATGAACTAAAATTTTAAAACATCTACATATTAATACTCAAAATCTCTCTATCAACCTAAATATGGATACTTAAAGAAATTACATAATTTCATTAATTAAAGGAATGGTATAATACACATTTACAGATACTGAATCTGTTATTTCTCCTAACAAAGCTAAAAGTAATTCCGATATGATATTTAACGATGTTAGATGTGAGAAACATATTTTTGTATGGAGTGAGATAAGAATGTTGATGCATTCTGCTGATGTCAAACTTATACCAGAATCACCAAACATTTTATACCAGATAATCATAATGTAATTATAATGTATAAGTAAGATGAGACAAATAAAATGCATGTTGGAAGGATAAATATGAATTTTGATTATAAGCAACGATATTGAATTAAACGATGATCGTTATAGAAAAAAAGAGAATTTGACTACATAAAAGTTTACTTTTTCGTTTTTCATCTGACCTTAAACTGCATTCATCTAAATGTTATAAATAGGCAGCTACTTGTAAACTGATAACCCAATCTGAATCAGATAAGTTGATCTGAAAATCAGACCAGGTCCTGATAAGCTGATCTGAAAACCAGACCAGGTCTGATAAGCTGATCTGAAAACCAGACCAGGTCCTGATAAGCTGATCTGAAAACCAGACCAGGTCCTGATAAGCTGATCTGAAAACCAGACCAGGTCCTGATAAGCTGATCTGAAAACCAGACCAGGTCCTGATAAGCTGATCTGAAAACCAGACCAGCTACCTGATAACCTGATCTGATACCTGATCTAATAGCTGATACCTAATCTAATAGCTGATACCTCTTATTTGCTAAACATGGATGAGAAAATTTTAAAACAGTTGGTGTTGACAAGTAGTATAAAAACTGGTGAAATAGATACTTGTGAGCTAGAAAAGATACATTTAAACCTATACCAGAACCTCTCAAAGAATTTATAAATAGTTCTAGAAATATTGAAAGAATTCACAAGAAAGAAGAAAGTAAAATCAAGATAGAAGCTGAAAATAATATAAGTTTAAAGCCATCAGTCAATATAGAGACAAGTACACCGAAAAAACTTTCAGAAGGAACAATATTTGATGATATCATCTTATTTAATGATGCTAATACTGAGAATGATGATGAGGATGATGAAGATGATTTTTACTCATAGACTTCCAATTCTGAAGACACTTATACTCATTTATCAGTCTTGGAAGGAAGAATTGAATTAGATACAAACTATGGCCCACATCAAGATTTGAATAATGAATGAAAGTTTGGTGATAGTAACCTAAAACTAAATGAAGATAAAATACAAGTTGATGGTCAAATATAGGCCCTAATAGTAGCTTTATTTTCTTTAATGATTGATAATAAAACGGAAATACTATGAGAAATTTGATGTTGAAAACTATATAAAATATATAATTTCTACTAATCATCATAATCATTCACTGACAGAGAATGATGTTATCAGTAAATTGTTTCTGGAAACTCCAAACGATAAACTATAGGACAAATTAATAATATAGCTTAAGGAATTAATATAATTCAAGAATATATTAAAATGCAAATTGATAGAGTACAACGTGAAATACAATTAGAGATAGAAGATAGTTATAAAATTGATAAAATACATACTAAAAATCAAATCATCTTTTGAAAAAACAAATTGAACAGCTGAACGATAAAATTTATAGATTGGAAAATGAACTACATGATAGTATAAATAGCTGAAAGTGCATCAAGTAGATCACAACACTCTCCAAAAAATCTTTAAAATAACTCAATGTCTTTAAAAAGAAATTTAGTAGACGAACTCTATAATAAATCTCGAAAATTGTTTGTGCATTGTAGATATGTAATGAAAGGAATAGTTGATCTTTTATGGAGCTGATTTAGGTGAAATGGGAAACTATTCTACAGAAAATAGAAATTATTGATTATTGTAGACTGTAAATGATCCATTCACAAAGTTTCTATGGTCAATACCGTTGAAAATAAAAGTTGCATTCGAAAAAACCTAGGCTGTGGAAAATATTTTTGAAATGTTATGAGTACCAAAAAGCTTACAAATGGATGATTGTAAGGAATTTTTTAATAGACACTGGAAAATTCATGCATATGTAGAATATTAAACATTACTTAATATGAAAGCATCAATAGTAGAATGATTTAATAGATCATCCAAAGGAATTATGCGATGATGGTTCATATAAATGAAATATACAAAGAATTACTTAATGTACTCGTATACAATATAAAAGTTCATCTCACTATTTAAATGTTTCCGATTAAAGTTAACTCAACAAATGAGAAAAAGCTGCTAAATATAATAATTTGAAGATGAACAAAATGTTGAAATTTAATGAAAGTAAAAAATAAAATTAAACAGGAAAAATCTAGTTTGGTTTGTATTTTTGAAGGAATGATAGGTCTTAAGAAAGATAATTAACTTAATATACTGGAAATTCTCTACACTTGTTGGCCTGTATGAAATATTATGAAAACTTAAGCGTTCAAAATAAATTACAACACAGTGTAATATTCAGTAACACATAATATTATCACTTTTTATAGTGAAAATTTTACATTTTCCATTTCGAAAGCTCTAGCAAGCGAAATTTTAAAATATGCCCATGGGCTATTATAATAGATCTTCACTCTATTCATTTCTATAGCTATCAAATCTTTAGAAAGATAAACTACATAAATTGGACTTAGATTTCCAATCTTTAAGAATGTATATGTGTATGAATTAGTATCAAACAAACTTACTGAATAAATATGGACTTCAACTGGAATCATGCTGAAGCATACATAAATTGTAAAATGCAATATAAGCAGATCTTACTTTATATCTGTATCTGTATGAGTATGAAACAAATTTACAGAAAAAATATTGAAAGCATGCCGAAGCATGCAAATTTAAAAGAATTCGTCACGTCACATAATTTTTTAAGTAAAGAAATATTATGATTCTATGCTAAATGAAATACATAAATATGTATATACTTTTTAAAAGAATAAAATGAGCGAAATTGTAAATTCTAATAGTATAGATTTTTAACTGAAACACCACTTCATTTCGGACGCTTGCGTCACTATGGACAAAAGCATGCTAAGACATGCATGTTAGAAAAATATAAAAACCTGATAGAAGGTGATGAGAACCTTTTTTAAGTGAGAAATGATTACATCTGAATGTGATACAACCCAGCCTACGTCAACAATAACTTCAAGGGGGTCAACCAGCAAACCTCATGTAGAAAAACTCTATGTAAAAATTCTCTCAAACATAGATATTCTAATGATTCTGATACTATGAAAACACAGACGGTGAATTGATGGTGGAGGTAACTGAATTATTTGAGATAGATTTTCTAGAATAGTTGATTATTAAACATGTATTTCTTTGTAGATAAAGTAATTTCTCTATACATACATACATATATTTACCTATATGTATATATGAATACATTTAAAAATTATACAAATATTCTCTTTTTCAAGTAGTAAAATCTGAAAAAATAGTAGTGATACATTAAAAGAAAAAAAAATATTAAAAAGAGAGACTGAGTGATCAACTGATACGTACACTTTGTCTGACAGGTAAATAAAGCGCACTTAAAAATATCAGAAATATATACACAATACGCTGAAATTTAATAAAATGAGAAAAAAAATCATCTAGAACGTCAAATAAAAGCCATAGGCGAGTAACCTTCATAAGATAAATATTAATGAAAACATATTATCAGTATGAAGTAACACAATTTGAGGAATTAAAATTTTAACATTTAATTGTCCCTTAACGCTGACAAAGAGTAGGCAGATATGTTGACATAGAAAGTCATCTTGTATACTAGAGGAACCGTTGAGAGGCCAGACCTAAATTGTAAGAAAACGATTTCGTTTTCTGTTGATCGCTATTCAAGAAGAAAACCAGTTTCCTCATTATGATTTAACTAATTTAAAAGTACATTTAAATTCAGTCTTATATCCAAATGATGATGATCTTAACATAAAAATTAAAAATAAACGTTATGCAATTCTATATTATATGTACTCGTACCTAAGATTCCAACAAAGCTATTATAGGAAAGAATCTCAAGCACTTCCAAATGCACTAAAGTTTAAGATAAAAATTCCTTTTATTCAATAGCGGCCCAATTGATATAGAAATTTAATATGAAACAGTAAGCAAGGACCTCAGCTACTGCATTTTTACTGATGATCGAATAATAGAAAGTCCTGAAAGTCTTATAAATTAAGTAATATGAATGAAGAAATGATTTTAATATACGAGTAAGGTTTCGAATGATTTTCATTACAAAAAGAAGTAGCGGATGTTTTTAACAATAATAAGTATAACAATTTCATTATAAAACCACCATTTGATTTTAAATGTTTATCAATAAAAAAGGAAAGAGAAGCAAAGTGGTTAAAAAAAACTATCATCACCTAAGCTGGACTGCTGAATCAGTTTCATTTCAAAGCGTTTGTAATTTTTTAAAGCTAATGCAAGATGTTCTAAAATATATGAAAAAGGTGAAGAAAAAAGATGATAGTTGGAAAAAATTTTACACCGAAAAATTTCTAACGTTGACGAAGAGTTAACGCACTAGGCTACATCAACTTTAAACAAATGGAAATAAAATATATTAAATATTTATACTATAGTTACTACAACTAGAGAGGAATTCAATTTTACTTAAAACAGAAACTCCTCACAAACTTTTAAGAAAATACATCAAAAAATTAAAAGAACGTTTTTTTAATTTCAAATAAAAAAAACTATGGAGATATTTCACATCTATACACAAAAGACCTGGCGAATATTTACACCAGCAACAACAGCACATGACAAAAAAAAATTATTTAAACAGGGAGCCCCAGACTTATTTGTATGTACATACATACATACATAAAATTAATTTGTAGATCCATATGTACATATGTACACATATTATCAAATTTCTTACCCATGCTCAAGTATTTATTGGATTTTAACAATCACACTTACATATCTACATCATGAAAACATACAAACCGTTCTCCAAGCTATTGACGCTTGAAGACGAAAGTCGAAGAAGACAAATGTACTTAAATAAACAAACTTATCACAGACCAATCAAACTCTATCGCGCATACACACATACACACACAAAAAAATCACCACGATCGTACACAAGAATTTTGCAAAATCTGAAATTAATATTTATACAAATATAAACAAATTTCTGACCGACAGACTTTAACACTGGACAAATTTAAGCTTGATAAAATATAAAGCAATCTCATCCTCCAATATGAAAAACATACTAGGATTAGGGAAGTTCAGATATATGATAATATTTTCTAGCAAAAAAATTTTCATATGAGAAATAATTTATTTCAACGTACATATAAATACTAGGGTGAGAAAATCACATACACACACACATACTAAAATTCATCTACGAAAAATTAAACCTATTTCAACAACGCCCCTCCCCTCACAAATCACACTCAGCGTAAAGTTCTTATAGATATACATACACAAAATCACAAGGTAATATACAATCTATCAATCTCAACAACTTAAATCACGATCAGCCTTAAACTCATATAGACATGCATGCACACAAATACGGATACATATACATGAACACCTTCACCTCACCTCTCATTAATCATGATATATTTAATGAACACTTCGCCCCTCATAAATCACGATAAGCCTTAAATTTTCTACAGATATACATACACAAATTCTCAAGGTCACATACAATCGATCAATCTCAAGAATCCAAATCACGATCAGCCTTAAACTTCTACTGGCATACATGCACAAAAATTTCTACAAACAAATTCCTATAGATACATATTACAATAACACAAAATAAACATGTTTTCCCGTCGGCATTCGAAAAAAATAAACATGTTTTCCCATCGGCATTTGAAAAAAAAAATAAAGATGTTATTCCGTCGGCATTAGAAAATCATATACATATAAAAGCTTCAAACCTATAAACCCCCTTAATGTATTCCCACAAACATACATACATATAAATTCCCACGGTCATAAAAAACCTGATATTGAACCGCCCTCGTATGTAGTAATAAAAAAAACTCCTTATATAAACAAAAAACAGTTAATGTAAACAAAAAACACTTAATGTAAACAAAAAATCGGACGGACTTATTGAACCACCCTCGCAGGTATCAAATTTCACAAATTTCCAAGAATTTTAAAATTTTCAAATTTTAATTACCCAAATTTAACAATTTCAGCCACAATTTAACAATTTCAGCCCACAATTTAACAATTTTAATTGCGGCCGAATTGGCAGTTCCCTACTACTAACACAAAATTGCTTTTCATGGTTCACGAATTTATTTCGTAATAAAAACATTGTTTTTCGTAAATTTACGAAAAAAAAAATTATAAAAATACAAAATTTTGTTATTTGCAGACAAAAAGTAATTTCGTACCGTAAAAACAACTAATATTTTCGTAAAATAAACCACATTTTTCGTTTATTTTACCTATGAAATATTTTGAGTGCAGTTTTCAAATCAAAAGAAATGCTTTTAAAGAAACACAAATATTTCTAAACAAAAATATTTGTCTATATAAATAAAAATCAAATGTTCGTTTGTAATCGCATCAATTAAGACCGGCTGCACCGATTTCGCTTTTTTTTAAGTGGCACCTCCCATACAAAATTTTTGTATTTTGGAATATCTGCATCTAAATGACAAAACAACTGTCTGAAGTCTGCAGCTTCAGAAACAATCACTGTCAAATTACCAAAGCCCATAATAAAATCTACGACAGTAACTTCAACTTTTCTCTAAATGTGCTTATTTTTCTTTGTAGTTTAAATTAAAAAATTTTATTTAAAATGTGTTCACAACGCAATTCTGTTTGGTCTTTTGTATATGTAACGATTTTTATAATGTGCGTTGTCGTATAAAAAAGTTCAAATTGGACATATGGATGTGGCACCTCCCATAAGGAAAAAATATTTAATGTGAAATATCCGGAAAACTAATATAAGGAACCCTGAAATTTTGTGGGAATAACTCTGTTGATATAAAATTTAAGAATTTAACAAGTAGGCGTGGTGTGTCTCATATAGTGCATATTTTTTTTCAAGAATAATACCAGCGTACCGATCTTGCTGATTTGCTTACAGTGTGTTACTGATGATGATGATATTTTAATCCAGTGAGAATTTTGAAACTCTTCATGATTATTTATGTCAATTATAATAATTGTATTCTACAAAATAATGAAGATTGAACCGCACGATTTTTCTTATCATCTCAAAATGAAAATGGAATGAATTTTTTGTTAATTACATATTAATAAAAATTTAATAAGAGATTGAAAATTTCAAAAGTCTAAAAAGCGGGATAAAGCGGGACATAAATTCAAGGCGGGATGTCTGGTCAGGTTACCTATTGACCAATTACATTTGTATTACTAGTAATAGTACTATTCTATGGTAAGTAAACATAATACACATCAGCATGTCAACACTTGCACACATACCAATTAAAAAATTCTATAAGTTTACGTTTGAATATTGTTAAGGACATAGAGAAAGAGCGTAAATTCCTGGGTAAAATATTCCAATAGCTAGCAGCTTGTACAAGAAAAGATTTTTCATATGTAGCATTATTTATTCGTGATGTAATGATTAGTGATTTCTAAGAGTTCTAGTGAAAATTAATCATGCGTATAATACGTTCAGGCTTTTGAAGCTTTATAATTCTGTTAAGGTAAATTACATGTTGTGAAACATGATCTCTTACTGTAAGTCCATAAGCGTATCTAATAATTTTATGCAAAATGCTTTTTATCTTCATTTTGTTACCCACATTACAGCCCGAGTATACCTCAATACAGTAGTTAACTCTAGTCATCAGTAGGGCGTGTGCAACATATTATCTAATATGTAAAGGTAATGAAATATTTATATGGTATAACCTTCGTAGTGTCATGCAAACTTGAGCAAATGTTGTCAATGTGTGGTTCAAAAGACAGTTTTTCATCATTTATTATGCCAAGTTTTAACTTGTGAATCTGCGATTCTCAGGTTTAAGGGCCAGTCCCACGATGTCACCACCGTTTGACTCGTCGCACGGTTACATTGCAAAACAACAACAAAATTTTAAAATTTGTTTTTGTTTTGAATGTAAGTGTGCGACGAGTCGAACTTTGGTGACATCGTGGGACATTTGTGATGTATCAATCCTATTTGTTCCAAAAATCATTATCAAAGTCTTACTAGGGTTAACATGAAGATTGTTTCAAATCATCCAATTATTTAGAACAGTTAAATCACTATTAATATTCTCTGAGCATAGGACAGGTGCAAATGTATCATATTACCATAGTAATTGTATGTCGTCAGCGAATGCAAATGATTTAAAGTTACCTTAACTTAGGCAGTGAAATAAATCGTTGAGATAAAGTGTAAACAAGATGGGACCAATCACGGAAACCTGTGGGTAGTGCCACTGACAAATACAAATTGTTTACGCTCAGTTAAATACACTATGATCAGTCGGCAAGATGATATCGGAAATCTGAATTTGCTGTTTAATTTGATGATTAAAATAGAATGATTTACCTTATCAAATGCCTTTGATAGATCTATCGAGACCAGAACACTTTTTTGAAATCATTATTGGAGTTATTTGTGATCGATTCAACCAATTCGGTAAGAAGAGAAATGGTACTGTGCCCATTACGAAAACTTTGACTTGCATTAAGCATATTTGACTATTTGTTCTTTCAGTATATTTTCAACAACTTTAGACATAACGGACAATATACTAATAGCCCGTATGTTATCAATGGAAAAATTTCATCTTTTTTTGGGAATTGGTATAATACGCGAAATCTTCCAGTCATCTGGAAACTTCCAGGTCGTAAGTATTCTATTAACAAAGAACAATATGTGTCTACTTAAGTAGGGAAAATCCAACTTAAGTAGCGTTATGGACAAGTTATCGTCCCAACAGCAGTCGATTTAATTTTAAATAAAGCAAGAGTTAGTTTGGTTTCTGTTACATTACAAAAAGGTTGTTAACATCGTTATCATCAACATCAGCCTGTAATTCCGAATTAGCTATAGCTCTCGAACTACGTAATCTATTCCACATCTGCCTGTTATTACCTATTTGGAAAAAACCCATACTATTACTTCACTTAAGTTTTCTTATCTTGTGTTTTGTCCGATTCCGAAATTTCCGATACTTATATTCGAATTTTGATTTTTTTGTGGCGTTATGTTGGTACTCGTGTCTCTCACTCAGTTAATTGTTGACAGTTGCTTTGCTTGCACGTGTTTTGGCTCGACTTCGATTTTTACCTATTAAAAAAATGGAACAAAGAACCTGTATCAAATTTTGTGTGAAAAACGAAATTAAGTGGCGGATGCATTCCGAAAGTTGACTGTGGCATACGGAGAAGCTACATTGGACCGAAGCAACGCTTATCGGTGGTACAAAATGTTCTCAGAAGGCCAAGACATATCGATTGGCTCGTGCCATTAGATTTTTATCAATGATTTGGGCATGAGACGGGTCGCCGAGAAATTCGTACCAAAATTGCTCAATTTCGACCAAAAACATCATCGCATGAACATTGCTAATGAGCTGTTGGACTCTGTCCGCGACGACTCAAATTTGCTCCAGAGGGTCATAACTGGTGACGAATCGTGGGTTTATGGTTATGACGTGGAAACCAAAGCTCACTCATCTCAATGAAAGCTGCCACACAACCAAGGTAAAAATCGAAGACGAGCCAAAACACGTGCAAGCAAAGCAGCTGTCAACAATTAACTGAACATTCAAAATGGCCAAAATTGTCGGCATAAGTGAGAAACATGAGTACCAACATAACGCCATAAAAAAATCAAAATTCGAATATACGTAACCCGCAAAAATTCAAAATACATTTGAGTATGTTTTATATATACATACAATTATTAAACGAAGGAAGAAGGTTGTGTACTTCTTAATTCCAATCCTTGTGTGAAGTTAATCGTGCGTTCATGTCCACCAGGTAACTTGGTTTTTGCCACAGGCTCATCGCGATTAAGTAGCCTAAACCAGCTAATTGTGTTCGATTTACGTAGAGTACGGCATAGTTACTGTAGCTTGTGAGCTACAGGTGTAAGGTTATCGCTAAAATAAACCCTCGTAGTAATATCCTCATTTATTATTTCGCTTAACTTTAAATTAGCAGCTTTAAAGTATTCCTTCATAAGTTTATCCCTCATGCTACTAACATTATTAAATTTATATTTATGATTTGATCAGGCTAAAGTTCGTATCGCTTTATAAGCCAAATTACGTGATAATTATTAATGAACAAATAACACCAAAGTTAGTTGTAAATATTCTGACAAACACATATTTGAACGGAACAACTAGCTGTTTTCGAAGGCCACTAAACCTTCATCATCAGGGTTCTTTTGTGTTTGGTCCACTGTGTGTGGTGTCAGTTGATGTAGATTTCTGCTTTATATACGCAGCCATTATTGCAATTGGAATATGTGAATTGTTTTGATTCATCGTATTACAATTTGCTGAAAGCTTTTTTGTAATGAAAGCTCATTTTAACTTTACAACAGTTCATTTTAAATTTACAACAGTCTTGCTATTGTCGTTTGTTCTTTACTAACTATGCACATGTTACTTAATTTGCTTATTTTTTGTTCTACTTAAGACAAACTTTTTTAGTTTGATACTTAAGTATATTTTTATTTAGTTTTTTTGCTGCAGGCCCTTGGCTATTAATTTTAGTTAATTTTAATTATTTTTTTTTTTTTAACTTCATTTGTTTCTATATTTATGATTTGATCAGGCTAAAGTTCGTATCGCTTTGTAAGCCAAATTACATGTGATAATTATTAATGAACAAATAAACCAAAATTAGTTGTAAATATTCGGACAAACACATAGTTAAACGGAACAACTAGCTGTTTTCGAAGGCCACTAAACCTTCATCATCAGCGTTCTTTTGTGTTTGGTCCACTGTGTGTGGTGTCAGTTGATGTAGATTTCTGCTTTATATGCTCAGCCATTGCAAATGGAATATGTGAATTGTTTTGATCCATCGTATTACAATTTGCTAAAAGCTTTTTATATAGTATATTTTTATTTAGTTTTTTGCCACAGGCCCTTGGCTGGCTATTAATTTTAGTAAATTTTAATTATTTTTTTCGAACTTCATTTGTTTCTATATTTATGATGTGATCAGGCTAAACTTCGTATCGCTTTGTATTACAATTTACTGAAAGCTTTTTTGGTATTAAATTTAGCCAGGACTGATTTTCCTCCTTATGTATACATGTAATGGTTAATATCTTGTGTTCAGCTGATATGTTGTAACGTGTGCAAATAGCAAGCAAAGGATCCAATAAACAATACCATTAGGCAGACCAGTTATTACGATATCAGCACGGTTAATGATACGATGCAGTTTATTTGCAATATCCAAACGTTCAATCTTCGGCAAGGTTGTCGTTTCGACCTTCTGTACACGGTTCGAACACTGTTGAAGGTCACATCTTAAGCTTTCCATAGAGGGTTATAATTCCGATCGTATCTTTGAAATTGATGTTTCAATTACGTTTTTAACGGCTTGTTGTTCTTGCTTTATTTCTGCAACAAGTGCACTAAATTGATTTACTAACAGCCTCAAGGTCAGAAAAATATTGCTTCAAGGTTACATTATCATTTTTTGACACCTGCTTAGAATAGCCGTATGTACATGTAAAGCTGATGCAATCGTAGAAACCAATTTGTTCATGTAGGCTGGCTGGAATGTTGACATAGGCAATATGAGACCAGGTGTCGCAAGTATCACATTTAACTGCCTGCTCAGCTTTTACCATACTTTTACCACAATCTTTGCATTTTGGTGCAACAATAAAGCTAAAAAGCAGTTTTTTATATATTAGACACCACGGACATTCAAATTCTATTGGGACAACGGGATAAATGATAGTTCTGCAAAGTGTACCTCCAAGATTAATATGATTGACTCAGGAAATATAATTATAACAATATGAAATATATTTTGTCTTTACTTCACTGAAAATACGTCTACTCGCTCATAGGGTTGCCACTATTTCCCAAATTTTAGATATTTCTAAAAAGCAAGATGCGTTGGACGTGAAAAGGTGTGAAGAGGGCTAGATACCGCGTAGGTTATTCGGTTTTTTTAATTATATCTTTCGTTTTGAATATTTTGTTTACTTTTATATTTTTTAAGGGACTTTATAAAAAAAACAATTAAAATAATGAAAATTATATTTATTGTCAGTATATCAATCATGGGGGTATATTAGTCTATTATGGTCATTCAAACTTGACTAATATTTATGCTATCATTGATTAATAAAAAGCAGTAGAGTGAGCAGTGCGACTATATATTTTATAGTCGTTAGAGTGAGACGCAACATCATACGTACACAAAAGTTTCCATCACATTTTTCATTTTGCCCTTAATAATATGATAGAAACTTTGTTCTACGCAATGATGAATATATCCTGCATAACTTCCGATCAAATGACCGGTCAATTGACTGATACTATTCCTGTAGAGTAGTCAGATTGAAGTATTAAAAATATTTGAAACGAAAAGATACAATGGTTCAATTTATAATGCAACATTAAAAATTGACGATTCATATTCGCAAATAATAACATGCCAGAAGGTTAATGTAGGATGGGACAGATGTAAGGTTTTTGATGGTACAAATATAATACAATGTTTTAAATGTCTTGGTCATAACCACAAATCGTCTGATTGTAAGAATGAGCAAGTATGCTACAAATGTCACGAAAACCACAGAGGTAAAGATTGCAATAAGGAATCAACAGTTGCATGTATGAACTCCAAAAATAAAATTAAAGGCTAAATTTAAGTTTAGATGAAAATCACCCCATCACTAGCAGGGATTGTTCAGTGTACCAAAATAAATTAAATCTAAAAAAGAGAAGAATAGGCTTATCAGCATAACAACCACAAAGCAACTACGTGGAATATATACAGACAAATATATAATTGTTACTACACATTGTCAAACTATACAAAACTATCAAGTAACATAATATTAGACAATTGGGACATAATCGGAGACATTATATTAAGTATTGTAAATAGATCACTTGAGACGGGGGTGTTTCCTTTCAATTGGACAGAATCAATAGTTTTTCGGAACAAATAGGGTTTAGGTCCTCCTCACAGAAATAAATAAAAACTATCCTATCCGATAGAAAATTAAAAAATAAGAAGAAAAAATTAATTAAAAAAAGAAAAGAGGTGTCTTAGGACACCCGGTTATAGCTTTGCTGCTTAGTTATATAAAACAAATTTCATGTGTGAAATAACAATGCAACAAAATTATATTATATGATGATGTCAAATTCTCTGGAAATATTTCAAAACGTTTCCATTTATTTCCCATTATTTGATTATCTAGCGGCGTACGATTAAATTAATGTATTGTTTATGGCTGGTGGCGGCTGTTAGCCGGCTTACAGCCGATCGGCCGTGTTCTCTGTGCAAAAACAAAACAAAAACAAATTGAGCAATCGTTCTCATTGTTTTTGTTTCTCTCATTTCAAATAACGAAACAGCAGTGATGCCAACTTTTGAGACTCCAAACGCGTAAAATTTTTTTTAAAATAGGGCTGAATTGAGAACAAATATACGTTTAGCGCAAACTAAAGTTAAATTTTTCGTATATGCACGAAAAGGGGCTAATTTTAAAATATTTCTTGAAAATCAAAACAACAAACAAATTTTTGTAAAGCAATTGATTAGAAAATAAACATTAAATAGACATTACACTGCAATAAGGTACATATTTTGTTGACTAACCTTCATAGTGAACAGACGTCTTAGCGGAGTTTTTTTTTTCATATAAGTACATATTAAACAAACAAAAAATCATACAAAAAATATTCGTAATACATAATAACAGTAATACATATTAACTTTGATAAATAAGCAAAGCAAATATTGCTGATATTTTTTTTACATAGCAAGAAACAAAAAAACAAAAACAAACAAAAACCGCAAACAAAGTGCCCTTGAGGAATACTCTACATGAGTACCTCAAAAACAAAAAATTGTGAAGTGAGTTCAAACGGCAGAAATGCATATTTTACTGTGAGTTCTGAAGCTCTTAATGTTAACAATAAAAATAAAAAATCTGATGATAGTCTTTTTCTAACGGCAAAGCCACTTTTTCGTCAGCGATCAACTTCACTTTGTCCAATGCCAACTAGTGATTCGTTAACATTACAATTGCCTAGTACTTCTTCATATAAGTCAGTGATATCATCCCCTTCGGGCTCGTATACATCACTTAACAAGGTTATCACTACAGATAACAGTAGCACTAAAGCCAAGGTCCAAGTCGGAATGGATAGGTATATAACTGTGGTAAAGCGTGGGCGAAGCCCAAATTCTTCAAAAATTTCATCTGCTCCAAAGATGTCTAGGGATAACAGCGCATCATCTACTAATCGTCAAAATCGGTTTTCACTATTGCAAGACAATAACGACAAGCCCGCTGCATTATCGCTAAAGTCTTTTAAGCCACCACCTATCTATCTGAGAGAAAAAAACTCTAACACGCTTTTAAAAAAACTATTGTCGGCCATTGGTGAAAATACTTTTCACATCATTCCAATTAAACGAGGTAATATTGATGAAACTAAGATCCAAATATATGATGAAAAAGATTTCCGGAAAATTATTAGTGAATTTGAAAAAAACAAAACAAATTTTTACACCTATCAACTTAAAAGTGCTAAAGGCCTACAAATAGTATTAAAGGGCATAGATTCATATGTTGACCCCGAAGAAGTAAAATGTGCTCTTATCGACAAAGGATTTAAGGTTAAAAATGTTACTAATATAATTAACAGAGAAAAGGTCCCCCAACCCCTATTTCGGGTCGAACTGGAGCCGAATGACACACAGTTGAAAAAAAATGAAACCCATCCAATTTATAGCGTAAAGTTTCTCTTGCACCGAAAAATCACAGTTGAAGAGCCACGTAAGCGTTCAGGTCCCGTACAGTGCCACAATTGCCAAGAATATGGCCATACTAAAACTTACTGCAAATTACCTACAGTTTGTGTTATCTGCGGTGAATTGCACGGTTCTGCTAGCTGTATGAAGGCAAAAGATCAAGCTGAAAAAAAAATGTAGTAATTGTGGAGGTAATCACACTGCTAACTACAGAGGATGTCCTGTATATTCTTTCGTTAAAAAGACCATGGGACAAAAACCTAAATTAGCTCCAGTTCAATCAGCAAATGCTTTCTCCGCCAATTTTCCTCCAATGAGCCAACCAAGTACTTCACGTGTATCATATGCCGATGCTGTTAAGACAAATTCTTTTCCCACGCAGAAAGTGTCCCCACCAAGTAATTCAACAAATGCTAACACAAGCTTTAATTTCAGTCGCCTTGAAGCCACTATTGATAATCTGGTTCAAACTATAAACAACTTTACTACAAATATGACTAGCATGATGCAAGAAATGCTGCGAATGCAGAATACACTGCTTCAAGCATTAGTTAACAAACCATGAACATGTTAAAAATATGTTTCTGGAACGCAAACGGCATTCGCCAACATAAAAATGAACTTGAGCACTTCCTCACGGAAAAAAATATTGATATAATGTTGGTCTCAGAGACTCATTTGACTTCGAGAAGTCTTTTTAAAATTTCTGGCTACACCTTATATGATTCAAAGGACCCAAGAGGAAGAGCATGCGGTGGATCAGCAATTCTAATAAGGTCAAGACTCAAGCATTATATTATTGACAAAATTTCTGAAGAACATCTACAAGCAACGAATATTTGTATTGAAAATTTTTGCACTAATTTTGTAATATCATCAATTTACTCCCCTCCCAGATTCGCAATTACTGAAGATCAATACGAGGATTTCTTCAAATCTCTTGGCCCTTGTTTCGTAGCAGCTGGAGACTATAATGCCAAACATACGTTCTGGGGTTCGCGTCTTATCTCACCCAGAGGTCGAGCGTTGTTCAACACAATTTCAAAAATGGGCTTGGACGTCATTTCGAGTGGGGAGCCCACTTACTGGCCTACTGACATACAAAAAATTCCGGATGTTATAGATTTTGGCGTCATGAAAAATATCTCTAGGGATTTAATTCAAGTTGAAGCTTCTCTAGATCTCTCGTCCGACCACTCTCCCACGATCGTTTCAATTTGTAGCCCATTAAGAAGTGACTTACCTCATCCTTATGTGAAGATGATAAATCGTGTTAATTGGCTGGGATTCAAAAAATATCTTAGTAGTCATTGCACAGAAAATATTACGCTAAGAACACCCGATGATATTGAATCTAACATTACCAACCTTAATGAAAATATTAAACAGGCTGCTGAACATGCCACTACCTCCAATCCGCAGACTGGGTTTAATAGAATTTATTCTACTGATATTGAACGTCTCGTGTGTGAAAAAAGAAGAGCTAGAAGGGAATGGCAACAGCACAGATCACCTCAACATAAAACTAGGTTTAAAGAGTGCACTAAACGACTCCAAGAGTTGCTTGCATTTGAAAAAACTGCATCTCTTAAAAATTATCTGGAAGGTCTTGATGTCACACCAGCATCTAATTACTCTTTGTGGCGCGCTGCTAGAAAGCTTAAAACACCCGTCGAGTTTAAACCACCTCTGCGCACATCTACCGGAGATTGGGCAAGAAGCGACTCTGAAAAAGGTAAATTATTTGCTGAGCATTTAAAATCCGTATTTACCCCAAACTCATGTTCTGGTGCTGTTGATTTGCCGAGTGTAGTTGCGCTACCCCCTCGACCCATAAAATTTAAGACGCGTGATGTACAAAAACTAATTGCTGAACTCAACCCGAAAAAAGCTCCGGGTATTGATGAAATTAGTAACCAGATGCTGATGAAGTTGCCTCGTATTGCAATTAGAATCCTGTTATTCATTTTTAATGCCATTTTACGTCTGGAGTATTATCCAAACAGCTGGAAGCTTGCCAAGGTTAAAATGATTCCAAAGCCGGGCAAAGATCTTACCAAGGCTGAGTCATATAGGCCAATAAGTTTACTGTCAACAATGTCAAAGCTCTTTGAAAAGTTACTCATGATAAAATTGTCCCCAATTCTAACTGATAATGAGTGCATACCGGACCATCAATTTGGTTTTAGAAGTCAGCATAGCACCATTGAACAAACTCATAGATTGGTTCAATTTATACGAAAAACTTTTGAAGAAAAGAAATATTGTTCTGCCCTCTTCATTGATGTTTCTCAGGCATTTGATAAAGTATGGCATGAAGGCCTTATTTTAAAATTGAAATCATATCTACCAATAAATTTTCTGAAGCTATTGGAAAGTTATATTACTACCCGGAAGTTCACGGTTGTTGAAGGAGACTTCATGAGTGTGCCCGAATCTATATCATCCGGTGTGCCACAGGGGAGCATATTGGGGCCAGTGTTGTATTTGATTTATACTTGTGATATGCCTTTGAGCACCAATATCCATACATCTACATTTGCCGATGATACAGCCTGCCTTAGTATGCACGAAAACCCTCACGAGGCTTCCCGATATCTACAAGAACATATTACACATCTGGAACTATGGTTAAACTTATGGAGAATTAAAGTTAACGAACAAAAGTGTGTTCAGCTAACATTTACCCTGCGAAGAGATACTTGTTCCCCAATTCGAATCAACAATCAAGTTGTTCCTCAACATTCACATGTAAAATACCTTGGTATACACCTTGATCGACGGCTTACATGGAAACACCATATTGACTCAAAGCTAACACAAATGAAACTTAAATTAACTCAGATACATTGGCTGATTGGTAGAAATTCAACACTCAGTCTAGATTGTAAACTTTTAATATACAAGTCGCTTTTGAAACCCATATGGTGCTACGGAATACAGCTATGGGGCACTGCTTCAGCTTCCAATATAGATAGAATCCAACGAAGGCAAAACAAGATTTTAAGACTAATAACATCGGCTCCATGGTACATCAAAAATTCAAATTTACATCGTGATTTAGATATGCCACTAGTGACTGAAGAAATTAAAAAATACGCAGGCAAATACTTAACAAAACTCGAGTCTCATCCTAATCCACTTGCTCGTAACATCTTGAATTTTACTGGACACATCCGCTTAAAAAAGAGGGAAACTATGGCTCTAATACTCAACACTCCAGATGAAACAGCTTGAAAATATTTTTGTGCTTAATACGATATTTATGTATTATTGATTACTATCACTAAGTTTATGCCTGACACTGGTTGGGCCTAATTATTATATCTAGATTTAAGATTTGAAAACTTATTGTTAGTTCATTTTTTGAAGATACAATAAATAAATATACGCATGGAAAAAAAAAAAAATAGTATATACATACATATATAATAGTCGTTTATATACAAATGTATGTATGTTAACATAAGTACATACATTTTAAATTCGTTATTACATAAAATACCGATTTCTCGCTCTTCCAAAAACATACATTATCTTTTTTTAGGCAATACTGAATATATTTCAAGCACATAAAAATTTTTTAAGAAATATACGATTATTCTATATTCTTCTTGTTTTTTAAATTGGTAAAGCAAACTAGCAAAATAAAATGAGTAAAAAGTCGATATTGCTAGATTAAAGGAAGAAAAAGTTCACAAAGATTAAAATGTACAGCCATATCGACCAAAAAGTAAAAAGGGGCTAAAATGGCTGAAAGATAATTGCAAAAAGTGCTAGATTTGCGAAAAGGTCTAAATTGGCATCACTGCTGTTTGTTTCCTTTATTTTTTGTAAAGAAGTAAAGTAAAAAAAAGTAAAAGTAATCAATACAAAAAACAAATTAAACAATCGTTCTCATGGTTTTTGTTTTGCATGTTTGTCAGCGTGACCATTTTAGCATTTTTGCAGTTAAATTTAGCATTTTTTCGCTGATGATTTTTTTCTTTAGCATTTTTCAATTCTTTATTTAGCATTTTTTAAAAATATAACCTCTTCAATTTTTAGAAATCAAATCTATGCCATTTCGGGTATATTATTAATTTTCACGTGTAATAATGTTAGCGTCAATCTGCGGGCTGTTTCTTAAGACCTACAAATGTAATACAAGTAAAATAATATTTTTTTTAGTACATATATTTATTTATTGTATCTTCAAATATGAACTAACAATAATTATTCAAATCTTAAATCTAAATATAATTAATTAGGCCTGACCAGTGTCGGACATAAACTTAGTGATAGTTATTAATAATACATAAGTCGTGATAAGCAAAAACAAAAGTATTTTCAAGCAGTTTCTTCTGGAGTGTTGAGTATTAGAGCCCTTGTGTTTTTTAAGCGGATGTGTCCAGTAAAATTCAAGATATTACGAGCAAGCGGATTAGGATGAGACTCGAGTTTTGTAAGATATTTGCCTGCGTATTTTGCAATTTCTTCAGTTACTTGTGGTATATTCAAATCACAATGTAAATTTGAATTTCTTATGTACCATGGAGCCGATGTTATTAGTCTTAAAATCTTGTTTTGCCTTCGTTGGATTCTCTCTATATTGGAAGCTGAAGCAGTGCCCCGTAGCTGTATTCCGTAGCACCATATGGGTTTCAAAAGCGACTTGTATATTAAAAGTTTACAATCTAGACTGAGTGTTGAATTTCTACCAATCAGCCAATGTATCTGAGTTAATTTAAGTTTCATTTGCGTTAGCTTAGATTCAATGTGGTGTTTCCATGTAAGCCTTCGATCAAGGTGTATACCAAGGTATTTCACTTGTAAATTTTGAGGAACAATTTGATTATTGATTGTAATGGGGGAACAAGTGTCTTTTCGTAGGGTAAATGTTACCTGAGCACACTTCTGTTCGTTTACCTTTATTCTCCACCTGTTTAACCATAGTTCTAGCTGGGTAATATGTTTCTGAAGATATCGGGAAGCCTCGTGAGGGTTTTCGTGCATACTAAGGCAGTCTGTATCATCGGCAAATGTAGATGTGTGAATATTACTGCTCAAAGGCATATCACAAGTATAAATCAAATACAAAACTGGCCCCAGTATACTCCCCTGTGGCACACCGGATGAGATTGTTTCAGGCATACTCTTAAAGTCTCCTTCCACAACAGTGAATTTCCGGGCAATAATATAACTTTCCAAAAGATTTAGAATGTTTATCGGTAAGTAAGTCTTTAATTTTAAAATCAGTCCTTCATGCCACACTTTATCAAATGCCTGAGAAACGTCAATAAACAGCGCAGAGCAATACTTCTTTTCTTCAAAAGTTTTTCGTATAAATTGAACCAATCTATGAGTTTGTTCAATGGTGCTATGCTGACTTCTAAAACCAAATTGATGGTCCGGTATGCACTCATTATCAGTTAGAATTGGGGACAATTTTATTATGAGTAACTTTTCAAAGAGCTTTGACATTGTTGACAGTAAACTTATTGGCCTATATGACTCAGCCTTGGTAAGATCTTTGCCCGGCTTTGGAATCATTTTAACCTTGGCAAGCTTCCAGGTGTTTGGCTAATATTCCAGACGTAAAGTGGAATTAAAAATTAATAAACGGATTCTAATTGCAATACAAGTCCTCTTCATCAGCATCTGGTTACTAATTTCATCAATACCCGGAGCTTTTTTCGGGTTGAGTTCAGCAATTAGTTTTTGTACATCACGCATCTTAAATTTCAAGGGTCGAAGGGGTAGAGCAACTACACACGGCAAATCAACAACGCCCGTACATGTGTTTTGGGTTAAATACGGATTTTAAATGCTCAGCAAATATGTTACCTTTTTCAGTATCGCTTCTTGCCCAACCTCCGGTAGAAGTGCACAGAGGTGGTTTAAACACGATTTATCATCTTCACATAAGGATGAGGTAAGTCACTTCTTAATGGGCTACATGTTGAAACGATCGTGGGAGAGTGGTCGGACGAGAGATCTAGAGAAGCTTCAACTTGAATTAAATCCCTAGAAATATTTTTTATGACGCCAAAATCTATAACATCCGGAATTTTTTGTATGCCAGTAAGTGAAATGAAATGACGTCCAAGCCCATTTTTGAAATTGTGTTGAACAACGCTCGACCACTGGGTGTGATAAGACGCGAACCCCAGAACGTATGTTTGGCATTATAGTCCCCAGCTGCTACGAAACAAGGGCCAAGAGATTTGAAGAAATCCTCGTATTGATCTTCAGTAATTGCGAATCTGGGAGAGGAGTAAATTGATGATATTACAAAATTAGTGGAAAAATTTTCAATACAAATATTCGTTGCTTGTAGATGTTCTTCAGAAATGTTGTCAATAATATAATCCTTGAGTCTTGACCTTATTAGAATTGCTGATCCACCGCATGCTCTTCCTCTAGGGTCCTTTGAATCATATAAGGTGTAGCCAGAAATTTTAAAAAGACCTCGATGTCAAATGAGTCTCTGAGACCAACATTATATCAATATTTTTTAGTTCATTTTTATGTTGGCGAATGCCGTTTGCGTTCCAGAAACATATTTTTAACGTGTTCATGGTTTGTTAACTAATGCTTGAAGCAGTGTAATCTGCATTCACAGCATTCCTTGCATCGTGCTAGTCATATTTGTTGTAAAATTATTTATAGTTTGCACCAGATTATCAATAGTAGCTTCAAGGCGATTGAAATTAAAGCTTGAGTTTGTATTTGTTGAATTATTTGGTGGTGAAACATTTTGAGTAGGAATAAAATTTGTCTTAGCAACATCGGCATACGATACACAGGAAGTAACTGGGTGGCTCACTTGCGCAATAGTGGTGGATAAAGCGTTTGCTGATTGGGCTGGAGCTAATTTAGGTTTTTGCCCCATAGTCTGTTTGACGAAAGAGTACACAGGACAACCTCTGTAGTTAGCGGTGTGATTACCTCCACAATTGCTGCATTTTTTATCACTTTGATTTTTTGGCTTATTGCAACTAGCAGTGCCGTGTAATTCGCCGCACACAACACAAACAGTAGGTAAATTGCAGTAAGTTTTAGTATGGCCATATTCTTGACAATTATGGCACTGTACGGGACCAGAACGCTTATGTGGTTCTTCAACTGTTATTTTTCGGTATAAAAGATATTTTAGATTATAAATTGGATGCGTCTCATTTTTTCTCAATTTTATATCATTTTGCTCCAGTTCAACGCGAAATAGAGGTTGGGGGATCTTTTCCCTATTTATTATGTTCGATGCATTTTTTACCTTAAATCCCTGGAGGACGAGTGCATCTTTTATTTCTTCGGGAGCGACATAGGAATCTATGCCCTTCAATACGATCTGCAGACCTTTAGCACTCTTGAGCTGGTATGTGTAGAAATTTGTTTTACTTTTTTCAAATTCAGAAACCATTGTGCGAAAATCTTTTTCTTCATAAATTTGAATTTTCGTTTCATCAATGCTACCACGTTTTATTGGAACAACGCGAAATTTATTCTCACCAATTACCGAAATTAATTTTTTAATAAGAGCGTTTGAGTTTTTTTCTCTTAAATAGATTGGTGGCGGCTTGTAGGTTTTGTTCGCAGATTCAGCGGGTTTGTCGTTGTCATCTTGCAATATTTTAAAACGGTTTTGGAGATTAGTAGATGATGTCCTGTTATCCCTAGAGATCTTTGGAGCAGATGAAATTTTAGAAGATTTTGGGCTTCGCCCACGCTTTAGCACAGTTATATACCTATCCATTCCGACTTGGACCTTGGGTTTTTGGCTACTCTTATCTATAGTGAAAACAGCATTAAGTGATGGCCACGATCCCGAAGCAGATGATATCGCTGAGTTAAATGTAGAGGTACTAGGCAACGGTAATGTTAACGAATCACTAGTTGGCATTGAACAAAGCGAAGTTGATCGCTGACGAAAATGCGCCTTTGCCGTTAGAGAAAGTCTATCATCAGACTTTTTATTTTTATTGTTTTTATTAAGAGCTTCAGAACTCACAGTAAGTCTATCATCAAGTTTGTTATTTTTATTGTTATCATTGAGAGCATCAGAACTCACAGTAAAATAGTAATTTCTGCCGTTATAACTCACTTCACAATTATGTGTATTTGAGGTACTTATATATATATATATACATATATAGTATTCCTCAAGGGTACTTTGTCTGTGTTTTTTTTGTTTACGGTTTTTTTTTGTTTTTGTTATTTCTATATGTAAAAATATTAGCAAAGCAAAAAAAAAAAGCTTATGTATCAAAGTTAATATGTACTACGAATATTTTTTTGTATAATTTTTTTTTGTTTAGTATGTATGTAAGAAAAATTCCGCTATTACGTCTGTTCACTATGAAGGTACAACGAGAAGTAAAAATTTCTAAATGTTAAATTTAGATTTTATTTTTCATTTTGCCTTATAAATACTTTTATTGCTATCCAATGAATTTCTAATTGTATAAAGGTGTATAAAAATAAAACAGATTCATATCGAATATAAATTATTTGCTGGGTTTTGTTAAAGTTTCTAAGCCTACTACGCTTATGCTTCATTTATGATTTTCAAAAATATTATTATTTGTGAATTCTCAAATTCTTTTTGAAAGTCTGTGCATAAGATAAGAGGTTTGTGACTGTTCAAAAAGTCTACTGATGATTTGGCTAAGCACCAGTGAAATATAAAGACAGTGCTTAACCACCAGCAAATAAATTTCAATTAAAGTGAAAGTATATTATTTTTTTCATATCTATTCACAACACTTTACTTGTATTAGCAAACAATGAATTTTAGTCGTTCATCCATTTTTCATAACCGTTCTACAATTAGTTGCAGTATAACAATAAAACAATAACAATAAAAGTATTCAAAAGACGAAAGAAAATGAAACTTATTTTCAAAGGTTCTAGAAAACTAAAGTGAATACAAAATGAGAATAAAGTTGTTTGTTTTGTAAAGACTTTTGTTTGATAAAAGCCTCGACTTATCATGTTTTTATATGCGATTCTCAATAACATATTAAGAGCCTTACTATAAACATATGAAGTATTTTTGTTTAGCTTATTTCACAAAATTTGGTTTGAAGTGTACTGATGAGTCCCTTAAGTAGTATATAACAAGCAAAAATTCCTCATATATTATAACGATAATTTGAACAACTATTTTGATGATGAATATTCATTTGATGATATGATTAATTATGTAACAAAGTACAAAGAACATAATTTTACTTAAATACATATATTCATGTATGTGATATTTAATTTAACGATTACTTCAAAATAAGAAACAAATTAGCTTCTAAACGTTTGAGTTATGCCAGGCTTGAAAATAACGAACGAAAAATGTGTACGTTACGGGTATTGTAACATGTGAGTAACAACAAGTAAGAGTGCTATATTCGGCTGTGCCGAATCTTATATACCCTACACAAATCATAAAATGTAGAGAAAAGACATGCGTGCATATGTACGTACATATGTATATACATTAGGGTGAGCGTTTAGGTAAAGAGAAATATAAAAAAATTAGTTTCGAAAACGATTAGTGCTCAAAAGTTGTGAAATGGGTTCAAAAGTATTTCTGAAAAGTTTCATGTCAATCGGACAAATTCTTAGGATTCCATTTTTAATTTGAAAATTTTATTTTAAAATCAAATTTTTTTATGTAGTTTTTGTTAGTATTTTAGGATTTAATTTTTGACGACTAGAACACCGAAAGGAGCTGTTTTTTCCAAATTACGAAGTTGTTCGGGTATTTACAATTACTCATCATGATTATTTTAACCAGAGTTAACACAAAACCAAAATTATTCTGCCAAGATGTAAATTAAAATTCCCCAAAAAATACCATACCCTTGTTTTATTACACTGCTTCTTATCTTAAAAAAATTTATGAACTTAATTTATGAACCAATAATAAAATAAAATTTTTTACATTGAAACCGAAATGTTAACAAATGTGCCATATACCACATACATGTGTTTGCCTTGAATATCTTGTATTCTTTGTTTCATGCATAAATAGCAACCAAGGCAACTCTTAATACAGATCTGACAACCCTGAATACAACTACAAACAAGAGGAAAACATCAATATAGATTCAGTAGGTTTCTAGATTTCAACTACAAAGTATAATTTCAACAGAGCAGTAGTGTTGCGGAATTTGTTTATTTTGCTTAATTACGCATTTTTGTTGTTGTAACTAGCAAAATAAAGATTGTGTTGAGATCAAGTTGTCTTATGTATGTTAAGTCTTACAACTTCAATTACTTGAAATTGAAGCTTATGCTTGATATAACATTTTATTATTTGTATTAGCGAATTGTATAATTTTGTACTCAGCACCAGTGCTTTACACATTTGCAAAACATGCCAAGTACGCGTAATTATGTACTTCAATTGTCCAATTTTTGGGCATGCATCCGATTTTGCACAAAATAAACTTCCGACTTACGTTGATGTACCAAGATGTTACACATTTATTCAAAAAACTTCAGGAAATACAAACCAATATCAAAGTTTTTCGCAAATTTCCAAAATATTGTCAAAATAATAACAATTTGGGAAACAGCATCTCTGCCAATTTTAAGTACGCCAAGAATAATTGCAAAATTAAAAGATTTTCATGAGCGAATGCAAAAAATAAAAAAATATTCAAATAAACAAAAAAAATTTAAATTAAAATGTAAGACCTTTACATCCAAGTGTAAGAATAAACTTTTCGACGTATGTTCTTGCAAGTGCGTCGATTTTTCTATTTGTCGGTGTATAAAGAAAGTTCCTATCTTGAAAGACCTTTCCTGTTGGATCAAAGACAATGCAGAAAGATGGTAATTGTTGCAGTAGACTTTGTAACGACAAGAAAGCTCGAAAAAGGAAGAAAAAGGAAAATTGCTGACCAAACAAGACTTCATAACGTTCAAAATCTTACATCCGTATCAGGTTCTGCAGATACAATAATTTTCGATTCTGATACAGATTCTGAATCTGAAAACGAAAAAAAAAACACTATTGCCTTTATCCACTACTACAGATAATCAAAGATCTGACGCTACATCCCAACAAATTATTTCTCTCACTGAAAATGGTAGAGCAAGCACCTCAACCCGAAATAATTTGTTGAAATTACCGAGTGTAGCGATAGCTTGCGATAGATATGGAATTCCAGATCGAGCCGCTGCCATAGTTGTAAGTTCGACCTTGAAAGATTTAGGATTGGTTGGTTCTGAAAACTCTCATATGGTCGTCGATCGGCTCAAAATTCGAAGAGCTCGTAAGGCAGCTAGAGCTGACACTCAAAGCTCTCAACCAACGCAATATCTTGAATTATTTGGCATTTATTTCGATGGAAGAAAAGATCAAACTATATCCCAAGTTAGATCTGGGATCAACTTAAAGAAAAAAAACAGTTTTAGAAGAGCATATTGTAATTGTTTCTGAACCAAGCTCAGAATACATTGGTCATTTTACTGCTTCATCTAGCACAGCTCTATCAATAAAAACTGACTTTTGTGATTATCTGGCTACAAAAAAATTTAACATAAGCAATTTAGTTGTCATCGGATGTAATGGGACTGCAGTCAATACCGAAAGGAGTGGGGGAGTCTTAAGATTATTAGAATTAGAACTGCAAAAGCCTTTACAATGGTTCATATGCCTTTTTCATTGCAATGAGCTCCCATTACGGCATTTGTTCCTAAAACTAGATGGAAGAACTGTTGGTCCGAAAGCGTTCTCTGGTCCAATTGGAAAAAAAATTTTAATTTGTGAGACTTTTCCAGTTGCAACATTCCAACCAATTGCGTCAAATGTACCGATCATAGACTTTTCTGAACTCAGTACAGATCAAAAATATTTGTGCCAAATGACTGCAGCTATTTCTGGTAATAACTTATCACCAGAACTTGCTAAAAGAAATCCTGGAAAAATGGTTCACTCAAGGTGGCTCACAACTGCAAATCGAATTCTTCGTTTGTATGTATCCCAGGAAATACCAAATTCAAATCTTAAAACACTAGCAGAATTTGTTATCAAAGTATATGCACCAGTTTGGTTCGAAATTCAAAGAAATCCAACATGTAAGCATGGAAGTTTGCAATTATGGAGCATGATTAGCAAATCAAGGCATTTTGATATATCGGTACGAAATATCATTGACCCCGTAATTCAGCGCAATGGGTATTTTGCGCATCCTGAAAATATACTGCTTGCCATGCTTTCTGATGAAAGACAGCATATTCGAGAACTTGCTATGAGAGGCATTTTACAAATAAGATCAAATTTTGACACCGATGAAACACAAATTCGACATTTCGAAGTGCCACACATTAACTTTTCTGCCAAAGATTTCACCGAAATTATTGACTGGCAAACAAATGAAATATATGTTCCTCCACTCTTAAAGAAATTTCCGAGTGAATATTTAAAAGCATTTAACTTGAATGCTCCCGAGATAATAGATATCTTCAAATTTCCATGCCACTCACAAGCAGTAGAACGATGTGTTAAACTCGTAACGGAAGCATCATCTCTTCTCTGCGGAGAGGATAAAAGAGATGGATTTATTCGAGTTAGAATTGCATCAAGACAAACGCTACCTAAATTTGAGACCAAATCTGACTACAAGAAAAGTCTTGTATGAAATAAATAAAAATAAAAACAAATATCTTTTTAAATAACAATATGTTTAAAAATTAACAACAATAACATAAGAAAAATACAAAACATTACTAACATAAAATTTTTATTTAGGTATAAAAAAATACAAAATATATGGATTTCAATCATAATGATTTCTTTATACATATAAAACTATAAACACAAATAAAAAATTTAAAAATTATAAATTAAAAAATAAACAAATATTAAATAAAGAATGTATGGATTTCAAACATAATAATTTCTTGATGCATATAAAAAAAAACAAGAAATAAAAAAAATTAAAAAATTATAAATTAAAAGAAAACAAAAATTAAAAAAAATATATGGATTTCAAACATTATAATTTCTTAATAAAAATGAAACAATAAACAAAGTATTAAAAATTATAAATTAAAAATTAAAAAAAATTTTAAAAAAATTAAATAAAAAAATATATGGATTTGAAACATAATAATTCTTTATACTTATGAAACAATAAACAAAAAGTAAAAAAAAAAATTATAAATTAAAAATTAAAAAAAAGTTTATATAAAAAAGTATGGATTTCGAACAACAGCGGAGGTACCACGTGGTGAAATCTGGATGATCACAATTTTTTAGATTAGCTGAATACTTATATATGTCACTGGATGGTCGAGTGGGAGGTAACTTACCGAAGTATTCCAATAATTACTAATATCAACCGAACTAGAGAATTAATTCTTATTTATTTAATTATCAAACAAAAGTGTACTCGTCGTTTCAATGTACGTGTCTTTACTACTAATCAAAAAGGTTTTTCTATCTGTCAACAGCAGCCAGAAGGGATGCCAGACATAAGGAAAAAGAAAAATGAATCCAGAGATGGTGACAGCTCGGCCAACCTAACGATAGCTCGTCCTCGAGTTATTCATCATCAAAGTCATTGCCCTCAGTGTCATCTTGGTAATCATCATCTATTTCAGGAAAAAGTGTACACCATGGCTTTATTTTGTCACTACTGACTACAGTGCTGAATCGTCGTTGATTTCGTTGTGCTCCTTCGATGTCTTCAATGATATATCGGTCATATCGTAAAACTTTATCGATAACATATGGACCTTTATATTTTACGTCAAGCTTACGAGACTCTCCAGTGCTAGCCATCGCACTTTCCATCAGAACCAGATCACCTTTCTGATAAACATGTGGTTTGGCATGTTTTGCGTTGAACCTCTCTTTCCACTTTTCTCGAGCTGTTGTTATATTCTTGATAGCGTCTTCGCGTCGTTCACTTGGTGTTGTGGTCTCGATATTGAGGTTATCATCATGAACAGCAGATAACAATTTGTTGACACTAATGTCCTTCAATGGAAAATCATAGACCAAATCAATAGGTGAATATTTTGTAGTGGAATTAACAGTCGTATTCAACTTCCATTGTAGGTTGCGCAATTCATTGTCCCAATCCTTTGTATTCGGTGACGTTTTCAAATATGACAGCACTGACTGATTAATTCTTTCTGCGAGACCATTAGCTCGTGGCGTACGTACAGCTGCTTTAATATGCTGGATATCGTTGTCATTACAATAATCACCAAACACTGATGAAGTGAAAGCATTTCCGCGATCTGTCACAATTCTTCTTGGCAACCCAAAATATAGCGTGAGATAGTTAAGGGCATCTACCACAGGCTTCGTTTTCGTTGATTTAACTGGTACGACAATTGAATAACGGGTCAATGAATCGACAACAACTAAAACATATTCATTGCCTTTTCGAGTTCTGATAAATGGTCCTAAGTGGTCCATATGAAGCACTTCAAACGGTAATGATGGAATTTCCATTCCATATAGCTGACACTCCTTTCGACTAGGTTGTCTATTGTAGCAGCATTCGACGCAACATTTCACATAGCCCTTTACATAATTTCGAGCTCGACGAAACCAAAAATTTTGGAAGATTTTTTTAATGGTACCATCTACTCCTAGATGTCCAACATCATCATGGCATAATTTAACGATTCGCCATCTAACCCCACGTGGGATGACAAGCAATTATTTTCCATCTTTGCATTTTTTGTACAATCTATGTTTCTTGAACGTAAATTCATTAACATAAGTTCCCCTTTCTGTCGAATCGATTTCACCTTTCAGCATGGCTACTATTTGCTTCAATTCTGGATCTTGCTTTTGCATCGTGAGAATCCAATCTTCAGATGAAATATCAATAGCCATCAATTTTGCGGTTACATCTTCAACTTCAGCTGGCTTTTCTACTGGTGCGCGGCTCATGGCATCGACGTGACTCATTTGGCTACCTGGACGATGACATGTGGTATAATCGTACTCCAACAACTTTAGCATCCAACGCGATACTCGTCGATTTATTGGTGTCATAGCTTTTATACTTGAAATGGCAGAACAGTCCGTGTAGATAGTAAAATGCTTGCCCGCAAGATATACCCGGAATCGTTCACAACCTTCTACTAAATCCAAAATCTCTAACTCATACGCATGATACCGGCTTTCTATTTCACTGCAAACTCGACTATAATATGCCACAGGCTTTTTAGTACCATCAGCTTCTCGCTGGATGAAAATTGCTGCCAGTCCATTGCTACTTGCATCTGTATGGAGCTCGTGTTCTTTTCCAATATCATATACACCCAGTACTGGTTCGTTAGTTATAGCAGCTATCAATCTTCGGAACGCGTCCTCACATTCTGCCGACCAACTGAAGGGAACATCCTTTCGTGTTAATTTCGTTATTGGCGATGCAATACAAGCATAGTTCTTTACAAATTTTCGAAAATAGCCCGTTAGGCCCAAAAATCGTCTTGACTTCAGTAATTGAAGTTGGTGGTGGAAATTCTTGGATGGCTATGGTTTTAATACGGCCGGGCCTAATTCCATTCGCATCGATTTCATGCCCAAGAAATGAAACGCTATCTTTCATAAAAAAACATTTGGATAATCGAAGCGTTAGCCCCTCATGCTCAATGATTTTTAGAAATTCTTCAAGTTGACATAAACCCTCTTTGAACGTATTGGATGCCACTATCACCTCGTCGACATAGCTAACTACATTTCCTTTCAACGGCTCTATAATTTTCATCATCATCTTCTGGAATGTGCATGGCGCATTTTTGAGCCCGAATGGCATACGGTTGAACTCAAAATGACCATTATGCGTGATGAAAGCGGTATATTTCTTTGACTCTTCATCAATTTCTATTTGGTAATACCCAGACATCATATCAAGAGTGGTAAAATATTTCTTACCTGCGAGAGTTGATAAAACACCATCTTCCGTTGGCATTGGCAAGGTTGCTTCTCGGTGACAGCATTCAATGCCCGATAGTCAACGCACAGTCTATCCTCACCATTGGATTTGGGTACAAGAACAATAGGAGACGCATAAACTGATGTTGACGGGCGAACTATATCCAAGTCCAATAACTCACTGATAATACCTTCGACAACTTTTTGTTTAGGAATTTGTATTACGTACGGCTTTCGTGCGATGGGTTTCGATGACGTTACAGATATTTGCATTTTCATGGTACTATATTTCCCAATTTTATCTAACGTGTCAGCAAAGCAATCGGCGTATTTATTCAGTAATTCCACTACTTGTTTCGTTTCACTATTATCAAGATTATTGCTACATTTTATATTATTACTGTGCATTGCATACACTTGGCATTTTCCGTTTTCTATAATAACACGACCGTTAGATAAAATGTCCAAACCGATTATTAATTCGTATGCCATTGTATTATTGTCTACTACGTATAGTTCGGCACTAAAACACTGTTCATCGATTGCCACTTTAAAGTTTTCTATTTTTCCGTTACACTTTTATTCGCCTCCAGCGAAACCCTGTAATACTTTGTTACATGCTAGTACACTACCTTTTAGCTTTTCCGCGACAGACTGTTGCACAAGAGAGACAGCACTTCCCGAGTCTATTAATGCGCTACACTTCAGATTGTTCACTAAAACAGCTTTTGTTATAATGTTTTTGTCAATTGTATTTACCGGATCTCTTGGCCTACGCTGAGGTTTCGAACAATTTCGCGACAAATGTCCAATTTCCCGACAGTTGTAACATGTTGTACCCGATTTACGCGGCGATTTTATAATTGACTGTTTATTCGATTTCTGTTCATTATTATTTTTCTTAAATGGCACATTGTGCTTTGTGTTCACATTACTCATTTGAGGTCCTAAGCTCGCCACAGCACTTTGTAACGATCTCAATAATTCTGGACATTTCACAAACGATATTACTGACAATGTTTTGCGTAAACTATAGTCCTCTAAACCATTTATTATATATTTTATAATTGCGTTTTCATCTAATTGACCGCGGCGACCAATTGATAACATGCCATAGTAGTATTCAATTACCGTCTCATTTTTTTTCTGATGCGTATTCATCATCTGAATATGTATATCGGCACTGTTTACAACACACGGAAAATCATCCATAAAAGCAATTACAAAATCATGCCAATTCTTAAATATTGGTTGAGCATCGACCCATAATTTTGCAACACCTAACATTTTGCTTCTAATGGCAAGTAGTACCATTCCGTCAGTCCACTGATATGCATTTTTTAATTCCTCAACCCTTTCAATAAATTGCACTGACGTAATGCCGTCACTGTTAGGACTAAATGTAGGCAACACATCAATTATTTCACGCACACTACAATTATTGTTATTGGTAAATGTTAAACGTTCATTATTTACACACGGTGTAGTTGTTCCCTTTATTTTCGAATTCAAACAAGATCGAACAGGCATAAACATATTTGTACTAACACTTGATGTAGCTGCAATGGGCGACTGTACAACATACGAATTATTCACTGGCAACGGCCAATTTGAATTATTTTGCATAAACATGTTTTGCTGTTGACAATTGTGCCGCACTGATGGTGTTTGCTGCTGTTGGTATTGTTGAATATACATTGGTACATTCTGTTCAATTTGGTGGTGGTTTCTATTCTCAAACACTTGTTGTTGTTGTTGTTGTAAATTCAGTTGACACGCGCTTGCTGTATCGGTAGTTACACAGTTTTTCATTTCTCTTTCACCCGAATTCTGTGGCATCAAGACATTTGTACCCATCATTGACGTCGTCGTCGTGTACGCTTGGAACTGGTGTGTGAGCGACTCCATTGTACGCTGGAGACGCAAAACGTGATCACGTAATTCCTCCACCATACCTGGCGTTGTCATTGGTACTTCCATCTCTTGAGGCTCTGGTACGTTCGCTTCGCGTAGACGTGCGATGAGCTCAGTTTTGACTCCCGATGTTTTCAGCCCGATCTCGCGCAACTTTTCCTTTAATTTTACGATGGACAACCTTTCCATCAATCGTTCACTTGTTACCAATCCCACTTCTGAAACTGTCACTGAATGGTCGAGTGGGAGGATAACTTACCGAAGTATTCCAATAATTACTAATATCAACCGAACTAGAGAATTAATTCTTATTTATTTAATTATCAAACAAAAGTGTACTCGTCGTTTCAATGTACGTGTCTATACTACTAATCAAAAAGGCTTTTCTATCTGTCAACAGCAGCCAGAAGGGATGCCAGACATAAGGAAAAAGAAAAATGAATCCACAGATGGTGACATATATATATTTATATTGCTTATTGTTCAGTGATATACTTTTTAATATTTGAACGAGAAATGGAATCCTAAGATCTTACCCGATTGACCGGAAACTTTACAGAAATACTTTTTAGACCCACTCACAACTTTTAAGCCCTAGTCATTCACAAAAATTAAAAAAAAAATAAACGCTCCACCCTAATATACATACGTAGATACGTAGACATGCGTAATTTTATGATAAAACTTTCGTATCCATTACCAATTAAACTGCAATATTCAGCGCAAAACAGGATTTTGCTCAGCAGCGAACTTGTATTTTTGTCATTTATAATAGAATATTTTCTTCCAACTTCCAACGCTGTAAATCGTGCAATTTAAAAAAGCAATTATTTAACTTTCATTAATTTTTTAAAATCACCGTGTTTTGACATGTCGTGATTTGCAGAACAGGCCCGTATGAATTAAGTCAAGTGAAACTGAAATATAGGCACTTTGCAGCAATATGCATGGGTATAAGGGTTAAAAAATATATGTTTTATATACATATACACAATATATTTTAGTTTATAAAACTTTTTTCATTTAATCTTCCGATAATTTTTTTAAAATATGTACATTGGAGCGACTCACTTGAAAAAAGTTTTTGTTACCCCTCAATGTAGTTTATTTTAAACTTTAAAGTTTTCAATTTACACACAACTTAATGAAAATTTAATTTTTCTCTCGATAGTTTAGTATACAAGATATTTGTATGAAATTTTTACACAATATGAATATCAATATGAGGATTAATTTTGCATCATTAACTCAAAAATCACATTTTTTGATATGTGATGTTGTTTTAGAAAATGAGCGATGTGTATGTATTTTTTTAAGTTGCAAATAACCTACTAGCCTACTATGTTCCGTTGAAAGTTCTTATAATACCTAAGACAGTTTAAAAATAAACTTTTTAAACATTACTGCTGCAGTTCTACCAATGAGTAAACATAAGCACCAATAAAATGCAGGAATACAAACTGGATTTAAATATAAAAGTTAGCAATTTTCTTTTTTTTAAACCAACACTTCTCTATAGGTAAGTTTATTTAGCAATCGAATAATTAAGTTATTTTCGTACCCAGCAAAAACGACATGCAAAAGAAATAGTTAATGCATGGTGTTGGACGGTGGACGGCCTAGTAAATCAAACACAGATTTCAGCTTAACTTCAATTCGTAACTTGACGAGATGTGATGCTTTAATCTATAATTTAATTATAATAAATTGGAGTACAGAGTTTTGTTTCTTATTTAAATTTCACTTACACTTGTGCTTTTTTTAAACTAAATGAAAATTTACTAGTGTCCGGTCTCACAACGGAGTTTGCCAGTCGCAAACGTAAAATTCACTGATAAATAAAATTTTTAATAAAGCTACAATTTAAACTTGATTTGCATATATATATAATAAACTCAACAATTTGCGCAACTAACTTCTTTTCAATATGGCGAATATATATCTATTGAGTTTGTCAGACGACATATATGTCAGGTTTTTCTGCTTGATGTTACCAGTGTTGCCAGATGATGTTTACAACAAACAGTGGAGTGATAAAGTAACTTTACCACGCAACATCCCCCCCCTCGTAAACTTCGTGCAGGCTGCATGGGGTTTACCCTTTTACATCTAACTTCGCTAACTTGACTGCAGGTCGTGTGAAAATGCCATCCTTGGTTTTGACAACAGCGCTCCGTACCTGGTTATCTTTCGCGCGAAAAACGTCGATAACTACACCTCTCTGCCAACTGTTTCTTTTCGCATTTTCGTCGACGACAATCACGACGTCACCGATGGCAATAGGGTCTGCTACACTCTCATGCCATTTTGCGCGCCTGGTCAAGCCAGGCAAATACTCCCTCAACCAGCGCTTCCAAAACTGGTCGGCCAATGCACTAGAGATTCGAAAATTCTTGCTCAAACCCACCCCGCTATTGTTTGGTACAGCTCGCTCTCGCACACCACTCGAACAGCCAATCAAAAAATGATTTGGCGTAAGTGCCTCACTATCAGATGTCTTTAATGGCACGTAAGTTAATGGGCGAGAGTTTATTATGTTTTCAACATCTGCTAATGCTGCTCTCAAAACTTCTTCACGCAGGCCCACGTCAGGAAGTATATCCATCAAAACTGACTTGACAGTCCTAACCATCCTCTCCCAACATCCCCCATATGTGGGGAGGCAGGCGGGATAAATTGCCACTCAATTCGTGGATATTTGCACTTAATCTCACCCGATGAAATCTTCTCTACCTCGCTCAGCAGCACACGATTTGCGCCTCTAAAATTCGTCGCATTATCTGATAGAACACGTTGCGGAACTCCTCGCCGGCTGATGAATTGCTTGAACGCCAATAAAAATGAGTCGGTAGATAATGATGGAACGATTTCTATGTGTACGGCGCGCACAGTCATACACGTAAATAACACGCCCCATCGTTTTTCTCGCCGCCTGCCAATTGCCACTTCCAATGGCCCAAAGTAGTCAATGCCAGTAAAATGAAATGGCCTTGTGAAGGCAGCCAATCGCTCAGGAGGCACATCGCCCATTTCAGGACAGCTCGGTCTCGCCGCTCGATTTTTGCAAACTTGACATTTTTTCGCAACATCTTCAGCCAGAGCTCTCAGCCCACCTATTCGAAAACGCTGTCGCATCTCATTTACGACAATTTCACTGTGATGGTGATGATATTTGCGGTGATAAAATTCTGCTAGTAAAAACGTTATTGGATGCTTACGTGGCATGATTATTGGCCGTTTAACACTTGTTGCGACACCTTCAATTGCATCGATGCGTCCTTTTTCCCTGAGTAGACCAAATTCATCTAAGTAGGGGGAGCCTTTATAGATCGTACTTTTTCGGGGCACACGCTTGCCGCTACGCAGCAATTTTATCTCATCGTCATATTCATCTTCTTGGCACTTTCGCATTAAAACGTTTTCTATGCTGTCAATATCATTAAGGTTCATTAAGGCTTCGATACTTTCTGTCGGGAATGGTGTCTTACGAATACAGCGTAAGAACTTCAGTACGTTCCATTGTGTATTGCGATATTTCTCCCATTTACTAAATCGGGCAGGGTCAGGCACAATTACAGCCAATGTGGACATAATGGGTTTCTTTTGTTTAATATGAAACAAAAATTCTTTCGTTGCTTGTGCCTCACTGTTAAGGTCCATTACGGGCCAGCCAGATTCATCGCCTTTCAGAAAATCAGGGCCTGTAAACCATCGTGTGTTGACATCAAACTTTGGGTTTCCGTTCCACTTCGTCCCATCGTCGGCCACATTTTCAGATGACGAGACCCATCGCCACTCTTTCACATTCGAGCCCTCCAAAATCTCACCGATACGCAGTGCCACAAATTGCTGGTATTTTCTGGCGTCAGACCGAATCCAATACAGAACATTTTTGGAATCTGACCAAAATACGCGACGCGCTATGTGTATTGACAGCTCGCTATTTACGAAGTTCGACAGGCGAAGGCCTAAGACGGCTGCTAATAATTCAAGTTTCGGAATTGAAACCGGTTTTAGAGGTGCTACTCTAGTTTTAGTAGCTACTAGACTGCATTTTATCACGCCATAGCAATCCGCGCGTAAGTACACGAGAGCAGCGTATGCATTAATGCTTGCGTCCACGAATACATGCATCTCAATATTCGTACAACCGCTGAGAATGTCATAGCATCGTGGGATACGTATTTTTGATATTTCAGGTAGTAATTTGACCCATAGCCACCATTTTTCTTCTTCATCGGAGTGCACAGGCTCATCCCATGTTACGCCTGTGCGCCAAATTTCCTGCAGCAGTATTTTTGCGAAGATAACATAAAACCCTAATAGGCCAAGTGGGTCAAATATTGTCATAACGACCCTCAAAATTTTACGCTTAGTTGGAACAGTTGTGTCATCGAAAACATCAGAACCAAATTTTTGAATAAATGTAAAAATGTCTGATGTGGGCTCCCACCACATGCCGAGTATCTTTTCGTACTGACCTACTGGGTCTTGTATACATTTAATTTGCTGTTCAGCTTGCACTGCTAAAGCATTCATTACGCGCTTTGAATTCGAAAGCCAATGGCGCATTTCAAACCCTCCATCTAGATGAATTCTGTGTACAAGTTTGGCCTTTTCGATCATTTCCTCCTCAGTTTCTACGCTCTGTAACCAGTCGTCCACAAAAGTATTTTCAATAATGGCATCCACAGCACTCGAATGCATCTCACGAAAACGTTCAGCATTTTTATTTTTGACATAGTTTGCTATAGACGGCGAGCAGGACGCCCCGAATGTCATTACTGTCATCGCATACACTTCTATGGGCTTCGATATGTCTCCATAACGCCATAAAAATTTTTGAGACACTTGGTCATCATTTGTCACACGCACTTGATGGAACATTTCGCGAATGTCACCGGACAATGCTATTGGCTTTTCACGAAAGCGTATGAGAACTCCAACAAGCGACTTCAGTAAGTCAGGGCCTTTCATTAAGACAGAATTTAATGAAACTCCATTAACGTCGGCAGCAGCATCCCACACCACTCTAGTTTTGTTTTTATTCTTATTAGTGACAGTAAAAATTGGGATATACCACGACTTTCCACCGCTCGTTATTTCGCCTTGCTGCAACTTTCGAATGTAGCCTTTTTTTTCGTAATCATGTATTTTATCGTTGAGAAAGGTTCTCAGCTCAGGGCTTCGGGTCATTTTTGCCTCAAGACATTGCAATCTACGGCGAGCCATGGGCAAAGAATCTGGAAGATTTATTTTGTCAAACTTCCATAGCAGACCTGTTTCCCATAACTTGTCGCTCTCTATATATTTAGTTGTTGCTTCCATAATTTTTAAAGCGCGCTCATCATCTTTCGAACGTAAACAACTAACAGTGGTTTTTACGCCAATTGCGTCGAGTGAAAAGTAACTTCTAAGCATATCGTCCATGTGATCGTTTGTGTTACAGGGGCATAAATGCATTAACCTTAATGAATCGGGGCCTTTTCCGCATTGGCGGCCGTATACACTCCAGCCAATTCTACATTTCGCGGCGATTAAGCCATCAACACCGTTCTCTTTAACTTCAAGAGGGACACAAATATTTGCGTTATCAAGCCCAATTAAAATTCGTGCTTTAGCTGCTGTATATGGAAGTATAGGAATATTTTTGAATTCAACACAAGAGTCAATTTCAGATTTTTCAAGCGTTTGTTCAGGCAAGTCTAATGTCGATACTGTACGAACATTGCGCATGCTAAATTTGCGTGCATTGTTATCTCGTGAGGCAATCTGAACCGTGACTATTTTTGAACTCTCTTCCTTTTGCATAATATCGCCTGTCCATTGTAAACAAAGTTCTTCCATTGGCCCTTCCAGGCCGAGAGCAGCGGCGACCTCATTCTCGACAAGAGTGCAGGCAGCACCCTCATCAATTAGTGCAAATGTATTTAGCGACCTATTTTTTCCAAAGAGCGTAACAGGTATATACCGAAATAAAGTCTTCTTTTTTTCTTTTGCATGAAAAAGCACTGATTGATTGTCATTTGTTTTACTTGTTACAACTGCCTTATCATTTGTATTGTTTTGCTCTTGGTCTCTTTTATTATGCAGTAACGGGTTGTGTGGCATTTTGCAGCCATCGACGCTGCATTGCTTTTTTGAGTTACAGCGACGCAGAAAATGTTTTTTAAAACAACGCAGGCAGAGTTTTTTCTCTCGAATAAACTTCCATCTATCGTCTATTTTTAACGAAGTAAATTCTCTACATTCTGCCAAGCGATGTTCCTGTGTGCATTTTGGACATTCGTTAACATTAGCAGTTGCATTTTTGTTGCTATCAATAACATCATGCACGAATATTCGCTCTTTTGATTCTTTACGGTGGCCCTTTGTTTCTTCGTTCGTACGCGTATTTGTTGCTGCGTATGACGTCACTTGAGTTGCGCACGTTGCTAAATTAAAAAGCCAAGTATCAAAGAGAACTATGTCAACTCGGGCAAAGGCAATGCGAAAGCGACCCCAATCCAATTTCAAATCACTCGGCAGTTTATCTAGCAAATCATTTAAGAGCATTGGGTCATTGAGATAGTCCGCAAGCCCCATTGCTTGCATTGTCGCTCTGTAATTCTGGACGGCAAGAGCTAAATTAATTAGTGTCTCCAATTTCTCTTTGCGTACAGGTTGTTCTTGTTTTAATTTATGTTGAAGAGTGTGGTGTATTATCTCAGGCCTGCCATAAAGCATTCGCAATGTTTCAATAGCAAAGGGCACGGTAGCTGGTATCATCAGTTTGCCACGCACTGCGTCTAATGCAGCACCTCGTAAGCATTTTTGTAATCTTATGAGATTTTCCTGGTCTGTAAAGCCGCATCGTTCTGTCGACTGTACATAATTTGTGATGAATATGGGCCATTCATCTGGCTTTCCTGTGAAAATGGGCAAATCTTTGCTTATAGCGTGGCGAGCAGCGACCTGTGTACTAGACAACGTGTAATCTGCTGTTGAATTTTGTAAAAATGTACGTTGAGTATTAATAAACGGTGCTGCGGTGCAGCTATTGTTTAGCGTAAACATTGGTATTGACGCCATCGTTGGTTGCTGTTGCGAAAATGAGCTTAAAAAGGCATTGTTTGGAACATTGTATGGAAATGCAGTAGGAACAGTGGATAACTGAGGTGCTTGCGCATAAATCTGTGGCAGTGCTGCTGGATTTTGTGGCTGGGGCATATTAGCGGCAGAGGCTGCATACTGATTGAAATAGTTCACATAGCCCGCGGTATTATCATAAGCTACATTGGTGGATGGATAAGAAAAACTTGCATTTCCTACTGACGTATTTAAAAGATTCGAAGTGGGGGCGGTAGTGTAAGCAGAGGAGACTGATGACGATTTTAAAAGGTTAGCAGAAGTTGCATTTACCTGAGGGTGTAATACATTTGTCGTCATTGTCTTGCCCATTGTGGCAGCATTACTGCCAAACTGAAATAACGTTGGCCTTGAGAAATTATTTGATGTAGAATTTCGCTGCATCTCATATACAACCGAACTCGAAGCTGACGGTGCAAAGGAGAGATTTGGTGCCATTGCATTTTGCGAAGAAATGTCGTCATTTGCGGCATTATGCTGAATTCTCACACCGCTCAGCTGTGCCGAAATATTTGCATCAATATTATCGTTGTTTGAACTAGATGTGGCAGTTTTCTGATGCACAGGAGCCGGCAATAATGGTTGTTTCCAAGTAACCTTGTCTTCCGCAGTTGGGGGCACTTGTGTCTTTGATGCAGGTGTGGTACGAGAGCGTTTCTTAATTTGTACCTTTCTTACAGCACCAGAGCGAGTGCGAGATATAGTTTCGTCGAGGGGTGGATAATTTTCATTTGTAGATAAAGAAATACTACTTACCAGTGCAGAGGCTTGTTGGGGAGTGGATGTATGTGCTCCAGAGACTGTATTTACCGTACGCAATGGTTGACCTATAGGTTGTTTTGCATTTAGGTAATTCAACGATGCTGCGCCGCAGTCAGCGGCATTATTGACGTCATAATTGTCACCAGCAATGTTTGGTGTCGGCTCTCCAGATGAGGTGCTTGTCGTTTGACTATTACCTCCAGTTACGCCATCTCCTTGATTGTCCATCACGTGCTGCGTGCGCCCTTACTAATTGAGGTTATGTTGAAGCGTGAAACAGCAAAATGTAAAAGTATTAAAGAATGTTGGACGGTGGACGGCCTAGTAAATCAAACACAGATTTCAGCTTAACTTCAATTCGTAACTTGACGAGATGTGATGCTTTAATCTATAATTTAATTATAATAAATTGGAGTACAGAGTTTTGTTTCTTATTTAAATTTCACTTACACTTGTGCTTTTTTTAAACTAAATGAAAATTTACTAGTGTCCGGTCTCACAACGGAGTTTGCCAGTCGCAAACGTAAAATTCACTGATAAATAAAATTTTTAATAAAGCTACAATTTAAACTTGATTTGCATATATATATAATAAACTCAACAATTTGCGCAACTAACTTCTTTTCAATATGGCGAATATATATCTATTGAGTTTGTCAGACGACATATATGTCAGGTTTTTCTGCTTGATGTTACCAGTGTTGCCAGATGATGTTTACAACAAACAGTGGAGTGATAAAGTAACTTTACCACGCAACACATGGGTTCAATTTAGGTGCAGAACGCAAAATTTTAACGCAGGCGTGTCATTGACGAGCATGGGTTCGCATTTAACAAAACTGCTCGTCATTGAAATGAGTGCTTAGAAATGAAAGTTTCCTGATTCGATGACGTTTTTCACAAAAAAAAAAAATAAAAAATGTTTGTCTCAGCCAGGATACGAACCCTTGCTGTTAAGACTGTCAAGTCTCCACCACCGAGCTATTGTGTACTTATTATTTGATGGAGATAAAACTACTTGTTTTATGACAATGTATCAATGCGATGATTTAATTCTGTTTTTACATGCCTATTTCGGTGGATATTTATTTGAATGTATTAATTACCCAGTAATATTGCATGCGTTTTTGATGAGTTCAAAAACTATAGCTTTATTACGATTTGCGATGAACTTTAGAATGCATTCGAAGACACAAATGCTAAAGAAAGCATGAAACACTATTAAATTTTGAATGCATGAATTTTGTATGTATGTATGTACGTGTCTGAATTAAACAGTTTTTCATTAGTAATTGGTGGTTACGCTTTTTTTACGCATGTATGGCACCCCTGCAGAAAATGCGAATAGTGAAATTGTAGTGATTTACTAGTGACTTTGTCACCAGTACTACTGACGAATTGTACCCCAGACAATGGTTTTTGCTATAGGCATTTAGCATATACGTGTCATTGAAAAGCAACTACTGACGTTGGTACTACTGAGTAGGTATTTCATATCGAGACATTGGAAAGAGATAGTCACTAGTACATTTTAGTAATTTTAATAATAATAAAAATGAATATTTTATTAAAAAAATTTTGTTTTAATAAAAAAAAATACATAAAAAAGGAACATTCGTTTAGCAAGTAAGGATTTAGTTTGCTGTTTGTATTAAATATAAATGAAAAATTCAAGGTTCCGTCGAATTATTAAAATCAAACACTTACGTATGAATCTGGACTTACTGCACTGGACTTTTTAACTGATCCCACAAAATCTTCTACAGGCTCATAAAAATTTCCACAATTATTTCATTTTAAAATATTTTTATTTTTATAATTACAAAATGGATTGATTTTTATGTCTTTTGCAATTTCTTTTTATTTGATTCTTTGAATTTTTTTTAATACATTTTTGTATTTGCCTTTTATATTGATTTCGTAAACTAATTTTCATAAAAACTTTAATTTTGCTTGAAGCCACTTGTATTTTCAACAAACCAATAAAACATTAAGAAGAAGCATAGTTGTGTGTATCTGTATTTAAGCTGTTTTCGTACATACATATTAAAACATATTATGTTTATATAATCTATAAGAGTTTCACTGCAAAGCTGAACTCAGATTATCAAGCCAGCCAGTTGGATAGCTTTCCTATCCAACCTTTAATGTATGCACCCAGAAGAAGACAGATCCATTCAAGCTTATCTTTTTGGGAGTATTTATAAGAAATACAATGGTTGAAATAATTGTTTAATTGTATGGCTGTGTGTACAAAGTACCGCAATTTTATAAATATGTATATACACACTTTCAAATTTTTGAATTAAATTGGGTGAACCTGGAATATATGCATGTGGCCAAAATATGTATAAGCAGGTATAAGGGTTAAAAATGTGTATGAGTTTTTACTAAAACAACGCCAGATATCAGTAAATGAGTTCAAATTTTCAGCATGATTCCACCATGATTTTTCCATTGGAAAATCCCTTTCATTTGATAGCTATATCACAAAAGTGTGAAAAATAGCGGTTCGCCGCTTTGAGGCGGCTACGGAATCTCCACACTTTGATCCTGTCGTAGTAGTTGTATCCTATACATATGTACCTACGAGTATAAGTTCATAGTATGTATGTATGTAGGTAGGTATATGTATTTTTTCCCACAATGTAACCTAATTTAATTTCTGTTCGAAAAAGTAGAAATCACAAATTGATTTTTATTTCTTCTCGAAAAAATAAAAATCGGAAAATAATTATTTCTATAATTGTTATTTCAGTAGGCTAAAGTTCGTATCTCTCTGTAAGCCAAATTACATGTGATAATTTTTAAGGAACAAATAAGATAAGAGGTTTGTGAGTAGTAGGGAACTGCCAATACTGCGACAATTAAAATTATGAAATTTTGCTGAAATTTGTGAAATTTTGCTGAAATTTGTGAAATTTGTCTGAAATTTGAGAAATTGTGTTTTCGGTGCGCTTTGATGTGTTTTTTTTTGTTTATATTAAGTGTATGTATGTATGTATGACCGTGGGAACTTGCGCGCGGAATATTTTGTGGGAATACATTAAGGGGTTTATAGGTTTGAAGCTTTTATATGTATATGATTTTCTAATGCCGACGGGAAAACATGTTTATTTTTTTCAAATGTCGACCGGAAAATCATAGAAATAATTTTTCCTAATGCCGACGGAAAATTTGGGGGTGTGTCTAGCTGTAGGATTTGAAGTCTGGCTATGATTCTTGCAGGACGAGGTGTGTCTTGCTGTAGGAATTGAAGTCTGGCTGTGCTTGATGGAGGGCGGGGTGTGTCTAGATTGTGAGACCTTAAGGCTGACCGTGATTTGGGTAGGTGAGGGTGTTTTGTAATATGTAACCGTGGGAATTCGGTGGCGTTTATACCTGTTGAAATTTAAACCAAGCTGTCCTTGGTGGGGGGTGGGATGTATTTTAGGTAGATCGACTGGTGGAGGGCGGGGTGGTATTGTAATATGTATCCGTGGGAATCTGTGTGCATGTATGTTTGTATGTATATAGAAGTTTAAGGCTGTGTGTGATTTATGAAATGCGAGGTGAGAGTGTTCATGTAATACGTGTCCGTGGGAATCTGTGTCTATGTATGTTTGTAGGAGTTTAATGCAGATTGTGATTTGAGGTGGGGGAGGGTGTTGTTGTCATAGATAGATAGATAGAATGTGCGTATGTGTGTGTGTATGTATGTATATGTAGGAGTTTAAGGCTGTCCTTGATTTGAGGTAGGCGGGCGGTGTTATTGTAATATGTATCTATAGGAATTTGGGTGTTTATATGTCTGTAGGAATTTTTGTGCATGTATGTCTAGGAGTTTAAGGCTGATCGTGATTTGGATTGTTGAGATTGATCGATTGTATGTGACCTTGAGAATTTGTGTATGTATATCTGTAGGAAATTTAAGGCTTATCGTGATTTATGATGGGCGAAGTGTTCATGAAATATATAACCGCGCAATTTGTGTGTATATCTGTAGGAGTTTAAGGCTGATCATGATTAATGAGAGGTGAGGTGAAGGTGTTCATGTATATGTATCCGTATTTGTGTGTATGTATGTCTATATGAGTTTAAGGCTGATCGTGATTTAGGTTGTTGAGATTGATAGATTGTATGTTACCTTGAGATTTTGTGTATGTATGTATATCTGTAAGAACTTTAGGCTGACTGTGATTTGTAAGGGAGAGGCGTTGTTGAAATAGGTTTCATTTTTCGTAGATGAATTTTAGTATGTGTTTGTGTATGTGATTTTCTCACCCTAGTATTTATATGTACATAGAAATAAATTATTTCTCATATGAACATTTTTTGCTAGAAAATATTATCATATATCTGAACTTCCCTAATCTTAGTATGTTTTTCATATTGGATGAGAGTGCTTTATATTTTATCAAACTTAAATTTGTCCAGTGTTAAAGTCTGTCTATCAGAAATTTGTTTATATTTGTATAAATATTAATTTCAGATTTTACAAAATTCTTGTGTACGATCGTGACTATTTTGTGTGTGTGTATGTGTATGCTCGATAGAGTTTGACTGGTCTGTTATAAGTTTGTTTATTTAAATACATTTGTCTTCTTCGACTTTCGTCTTCAAGCGTCAATAGCTTGGAGAACGGTTTGTATGTTTTCATGATGTAGATATGTAAGTGTGATTGTTAAAATCCAATAAATACTTGAGCATGGGTAAGAAATTTGATAATATGTGTACATATGTACATATGGATGTACAAATTGATTTTATGTATGTATGTATGTACATACAAATAAGTTTGGGGCTCCCTGTTTAAATACATTTTGTTGTCATGTGTGGTCTTTTGTTGTTGCTGTTGTAAATATTCGCCTTGTCTTTTGTGTATAGAAGTGAAATATCTCCATAGTTTTTTATTTGAAATTAAAAAAACGTTCTTTTAATTTTTAGATGTATTTACTTAAAAGTTTGTGAGGAGTTTCTGTTTTAAGTAAAATTGAATTCTTCTCTCGTTGTAGTAACTATAGTATAAATATTTAATATATTTTATTTCTATTTGTTTAAAGTTGATGTAGCCTATATAGTCACCGTTAGAAATTTTTCGGTGTAAAATTTTTTTCAACCATCGTCTTTTTTCTTCACCTTTTACATATGTATATTTTAGAACACTTTGCTTCTCTTTCCTTTTTTATTGATAAACATTTAAAATCAAATGGTGGTTTTATAATGAAATTGTTATACTCATTATTGTTGAAAACATCCGCTACTTCTTTTTGTAATGAAAATCATTCGAAACCTTACTCGTCTATTAAAACCATTTTTTCATTCATATTACTTAATTTATAAGACTTTTCGGACTTTCTAATATTCGATCATCAGTAAAAATGCAGTAGCTGAGGTCCTTGCTTGCTGTTTCAAATTAAATTTCTATATCAATTGGCCCGCTATTGAATAAAAGGAGCTTTTATCTCAACTCTCATATACGAGTAGTAGATACATATCATATAGATACCTATCATATAGGACTGAATAACGTTCACTTTTAAATTTTATGTTAATATCATTATAGGGATATGAGACTGAATTTAAATGTACTTTTAAATTAGTCAATTCACAATGAACTAACTTATTTTCTTCTTGAAAAGCGATTAACAGAAAACGAAGTAATTTTCTATGAATTTAGGTCTAGCCTCTCGACAGTTCCTCTAGTATACAAGATAACTTTGCATGTCAGAATTTCTGACTGTCCTTTGTCGGCGTTATGGGTAATTAAATATTAAAATTTTAATTGCTCAAATTGTGCTACTTGATATTGTTAGTATGTTTACATTGGTAGGCTATATGTGTATTTTATGAAGGGTGATCGTCTATGCCTTTTATTTAATGCTCAAGATGATTTTTTTTTCTCATTGTATTAAAGGTTAGCGTATTGTATACATATTTCTGCTATGTTTAAGTATGCTTTGTGTTCATGTCAGACAGGTTGTATATATCAGTTGGTCAGTCAGTATCTTGTTTTATTTATTTTTTCTTCTGATGTATCACTACTTTTTTTGATTTTACTACTTGAAATAGAGAACATTAATATAATTTTTAAATCCTTTATTTTTAATGAAAATATATAAATATGTGTGTGTGTGTACATATGCAAGTGTATTCATATCTACATACATATATCCGGATATATGTATGTATATAGAAATTAGTTTACATACAAGGAAATATATATTTAATAATCAACTATTGTACCAAATCGATCTTTAAAAACTCAGTCATCTCCATCATGAATTCAGCCTAGGTGTTTTCATATAGTGTCAGAAACATCGGAATAACTACGTTTGAAGGAATTTTTGCTTCAAATATTTCTACATCAGATTTGCTGGTTGACCCCTTGAAGTTATTGTTGATGATGTAGCCTGAGTTGTATCGGTTTCAGATATTATGATTTCTCATTTAAAAAAGTAACATGCATGTCTTAGCATGCTTTTGTCCATAGTGACGCAAGCGTCCGAGATTTAGTGGTGTTTCAGTTAAAAATCTATACTATTAGAATTTACGATTTAGGTCTTTTTATTCTTTTACAAAGTAGATATATATTTATGTATTTCATTTAGCATAGTCATATTTCTTTGCTTAAAAAATTATGTGACGTGCGGAATTATTTTAAATTTCCATGCTTCGGCATGCTTTCAATATTTTTTTTTGTTCTGTAAATTTATGTAATACTCATACAGATACAGATATAAAGTTAGATCTGCTTACATTACATTTTACAATTTATGTATGCTTCAGCATGATTTCAGTTGAAGTCCATATTTATGCAGCAAGTTTGTTTGATAATAATTCATACACATATACATTTTTAAAGATTGGAAATCTAAGTCCAATTTATGTAGTTTATCTATATTTTCTAAAGATTTGATAGCTATAGAAATGAATAGAGTGAATATCTATTATAATAAGACCGTCCACATATATAAAATTTTGGATGCTAGATCTTTTGGAATGAAAAATCTACATATTTTACTATAAAAAGTGATAATATGATGTATTACTGAATATTGCACTGTGTTGTATTTCATTTTAAAAGCTTAAGTTTTGAATTATTTCCTACAGACCAACAAGTTTAGAAAACTCTAGTTCATTAATTTAATAATCTTTCCTATTACCTAAGATTCCTCACAATCTTGAATTAAAACACAATCCAAATTTTTTAATTAATTTTATTATTATTATTTTTTTTTTATACAAAGTTTTTGTAGTAGGTCGCCATCACACTCTCCAATATAGTTGTCCTTAAATAAAATATCGTGCACCGACATTTATCACCTCCTTCACCCCAACCTGGGGTGAAGCAGGGGCAGCAACCAAAGTGCCCTTCATTCTTCTCTTGATCCTCCGCTACCCCATAGTCCTCATTCTCATCGATCATATCCATAAAGAATGGAAGCATCTCTATGCTCCCACAGCATTTTATCTTCAAAGTCCTCCATAAATTTACTGATCTCTCTAATTGTAGTCATTTTGGTGAAGGACAATTTGTGATTGAATAGAGTTCTTTCTTTTGAAGAGCTTACTAGCATTTTTGGAAATATATCTTAGGGCTGGTGACAGGGAAACAGTAGGTTCAATATTTCAAGCTTAGTGAAATCAATATTATGCGGCCGCTAGTTTAATATATTAATATTTTTTTGTTTATGTTCTTTTCCGATTTTTTGTTTAGAAGCAAAAAACAAAACAAATGAATATTTAAGTAAGGAGTATTTTTTAGCAGCGTGTGAAAAATATGACGCATATTTATAGTAATCATGTTGTCAGCGATATGAATTTAGTAAAATTTTAAGAAATTTTGTAGAGTGTTGGGAGGATAAAGATGCATTTTTAGATGACAGACAAAAGTTTGTTGTATTAATATTTCTGTTTATAGTCATTATCGATTTTTTTGTTTAGATTAATTTTCATTCTTTGCTCGTATTTATCATTATTACCGCAACAGAACTTTAGCTAAAGCTAAAACGATTGAACATTTAAGTAAGTCCAATTTTTAGCAGCGTGGGAAAAATATAAAGCATGTTTATAATAATAATGTCAGCGATATAAATTTCATAAAATTTTAAGAAATTTTGTAGAGAACGAATGAATATTTACGTAAGTCCAATTTTTAACAGCGTGGGAAAAATATAAAGCATATTTATAATAATCATGTCAACGATATGAATTTAGTAAAATTTTAAGAAATTTGAGGAGTAATGGAATTGTCTTCTATCTCTAATTTTATTTCGCGTTACTGTTGCTTGATTTCTATTTGAATATATTCTTCAATTATATTAATACCTTAAGCTATAGTATTCATTTCTTCTTGTACAAATTTCGTTAATGTACTTATCTCTATCTTGGCTGATGGTTTCTGAGACTTTAAACTTGGATTATTTTCAACTTCTATCATCATTTTACTTTCTTCTTTCTTAGAAATTGTTTCAATACACTTTTAACCATTTGTCAATTCTTCAAGAGGGTCTGCTATAGGTTCAAATGTATCTCTTAATTGTTCACATATATTTATTTCACTTTATCTTCAATGTTTGCTATAATCAAATAACAGATCAGGTTATCAGCTTATCAGGACCTGGTCTAGTTTTCAGATCAGCTTATCAGGACCTGGTCTGGTTTTCAGATCAGCTTATCAGGACCTGGTCTGGTTTTCAGATCAGCTTATCAGGTATCAGATTAGCTTATCAGGTAGCTGGTCTGGTTTTCAGATCAACTTATCAGATATTAGATCAGGTTATCAGGAGTTGTTCTGATTTTTCATATCAGGTTATCTGGTTCAGATTGGGTTAGCATAGCTGATCAGCTTAGAATCAAATAAAATACGAAAAAGCAAACTTTTATGTACTCAAACTGTTTTCTATAACGATCAGCGTTTAATTCAATATTTTTGCTTATAAACAAAAATCCATGTTTATCCTTAAAAAATGCTTTTTAGTTTTCTCATCTTACTTAAACATTATAATTACATTAGCATTCTCTAGTATCAAATGTTTAGAGATTCTGATATAAGTTTGGCATAAGTAGAATGAATCAACATTCTTATATCACCCCGTACAAAACTATGCTTCTCACACACAACATCGTTAAATTTCATATTTAAATTACTTTTAGCTTCGTTAGGAGAAATAACAGATTCATTATCTGTAAATGTGTAATATCCCATTTCTTTAATTAATAAAATTAATTTCTTCAGATATTATAGAGATTTTGAGAATAAAATGCTGTGGGAGCATAACGAGATGCTTCCATTCTTTATGGATATGATCGATGAGAATGAGGACTATGGGGTGGCGGAGGATCAAGAAAAGAATGAAGGGCACTTTGCTTGTTGCCCCCGCTTCACCCCAGGTTGGGGTGAAGGAGGTGATAAATGTCGGTGCACGATATTTTATTTAAGGACAACTATATTGGAGAGTGTGATGCCGACCTACTACAAAAACTTTGTATAAAAAAAACAACAACAAAATAATAATAATAAAATTAATTAAAAAATTTGGATTGTGTTTTAATTCAAGATTATTAAATTAATGAACTAGAGTTTTCTAAACTTGGTGGTCTGTAGGAAATAATTCAAAACTTAAGCTTTTAAAATGAAATACAACACAGTACAATATTCAGTAATACATCATATTATCACTTTTTATAGTAAAATATGTAGATTTTTCATTCCAAAAGATCTAGCATCCAAAATTTTATAAATGTGGACGGTCTTATTATAATAGATATTCACTCTATTCATTTCTATAGCTATCAAATCTTTAGAAAATATAGATAAACTACATAAATTGGACTTAGATTTCCAATCTTTAAAAATGTATATGTGTATGAATTATTATCAAACAAACTTGCTGCATAAATATGTTCTTCAACTGAGATCATGCTGAAGCATACATAAATTGTAAAATGTAATGTAAGCAGATCTTCTTTATATCTGTATCTGTATGAGTATTACATAAATTTACAGAAAAAAAAAATATTGAAAGCATGCCGAAGCATGGAAATTTAAAATAATTCCGCACGTCACATAATTTTTTAAGCAAAGAAATATGACTATGCTAAATGAAATACATAAATATGTATCTACTTTGTAAAAGAATAAAAAGACCTAAATCGTAAATTCTAATAGTATAGATTTTTAACTGAAACACCACTAAATCTCGGACGCTTGCGTCACTATGGACAAAAGCATGCTAAGACATGCATGTTACTTTTTTAAATGAGAAATCATAATATCTGAAACCGATACAACTCAGGCTACATCATCAACAATAACTTCAAGGGGTCAACCAGCAAATCTGATGTAGAAATATTTGAAGCAAAAATTCCTTCAAACGTAGTTATTCCGATGTTTCTGACACTATATGAAAACACCTAGGCTGAATTCATGATGGAGATGACTGAGTTTTTAAAGATCGATTTGGTACAATAGTTGATTATTAAATATATATTTCCTTGTATGTAAACTAATTTCTATATACATACATATATCCGGATATATGTATGTAGATATGAATACACTTGCATATGTACACACACACACATATTTATATATTTTCATTAAAAATAAAGGATTTAAAAATTATATTAATGTTCTCTATTTCAAGTAGTAAAATCAAAAAAAGTAGTGATACATCAGAAGAAAAAATAAATAAAACAAGATACTGACTGACCAACTGATATATACAACCTGTCTGACATGAACACAAAGCATACTTAAACATAGCAGAAATATGTATACAATACGCTAACCTTTAATACAATGAGAAAAAAAAATCATCTTGAGCATTAAATAAAAGGCATAGACGATCACCCTTCATAAAATACACATATAGCCTATCAATGTAAACATACTAACAATATCAAGTAGCACAATTTGAGCAATTAAAATTTTAACATTTAATTACCCATAACGCCGACAAAGGACAGTCAGAAATTCTGACATGCAAAGTTATCTTGTATGCTAGAGGAACCGTCGAGAGGCTAGACCTAAATTCATAGAAAATTACTTCATTTTCTGATGATCGCTTTTCAAGAAGAAAATAAGTTTGTTCATTGTAATTTGACTAATTTAGAAGCACATTTAAATTCAGTCTCATATCCCTATAATGATATTAATATAAAATTTAAAAGTGAACGTTATTCAGTTCTATATAATATGTATCTATATGATATGTATCTACTACTCGTATATGAGAGTTGAGATAAAAGCTCCTTTTATTCAATAGCGGGCCAATTGATATAGAAATTTAATTTGAAACAGCAAGCAAGGACCTCAGCTACTGCATTTTTACTGATGATCGAATAATATAAAGTCCGGAAAGTCTTATAAATTAAGTAATTTGAATGAAAAAATGGTTTTAATAGACGAGTAAGGATTCGAATGATTTTCATTACAAAAAGAAGTAGCGGATGTTTTCAACAATAATGAGTATAACAATTTCATTATAAAACCACCATTTGATTTTAAATGCTTATCAATAAAAAAGGAAAGAGAAGCAAAGTGTTCTAAAATATACATATGTAAAAGGTGAAGAAAAAAGACGATGGTTGAAAAAAATTTTACACCGAAAAATTTCTAACGGTGACTAATAGGCTACATCAACTTTAAACAAATGGAAATAAAATATATTACATATTTATACTATAGTTACTACAACTAGAGAGGAATTCAATTTTACTTAAAACAGAAACTCCTCACAAACTTTTAAGTAAATACATCTAAAAATTAAAAGAACGTTTTTTTAATTTCAAATAAAAAACTATGGAGATATTTCACATCTATACACAAAAGACAAGGCGAATATTTACAACAGCAACAACAAAAGACCACACATGACAACAAAATGTATTTAAACAGGGAGCCCCAAACTTATTTGTATGTACATACATACATACATAAAATCAATTTGTACATCCATATGTACATATGTACACATATTATCAAATTTCTTACCCATGCTCAAGTATTTATTGGATTTTAACAATCACACTTACATATCTACATCATGAAAACATACAAACCGTTCTCCAAGCTATTGACGCTTGAAGACGAAAGTCGAAGAAGACAAATGTATTTAAATAAACAAACTTATAACAGACCAGTCAAACTCTATCGCGCATACACACATACACACACACAAAATCGTCACGATCGTACACAAGAATTTTGTAAAATCTGAAATTAATATTTATACAAATATAAACAAATTTCTGATCGACAGACTTTAACACTGGACAAATTTAAGTTTGATAAAATATAAAGCAATCTCATCCAATATGAAAAACATACTAGGATTAGGGAAGTTCAGATATATGATAATATTTTCTAGCAAAAAATGTTCATATGAGAAATAATTTATTTCTATGTACATATAAATACTAGGGTGAGAAAATCACATACACAAACACATACCAAAATTCATGTAAATATAATACTTAAATAACAAACTTATCACAGACCAGTCAAACTCTATCGCGAATACACATACACACACACAAAATCGTCACGATCGTACACAAGAATTTTGTAAAATCTGAAATTAATATTTATACAAATATAAACAAATTTCTGATCGACAGACTTTAACACTGGACAAATTTAAGTTTGATAAAATATAAAGCAATCTTATCCTCCAATATGAAAAACATACTAGGATTAGGGAAGTTCCGATATATGATATTTTCTAGCAAAAAATGTTCATATGAGAAATAATTTATTTCTATGTACATATAAATACTAGGGTGAGAAAATCACATACACAAACACATACTAAAATTCATCTACGAAAAATGAAACCTATTTCAACAACGCCTCTCCCTTACAAATCACAGTCAGCCTAAAGTTCTTACAGATATACATACACAAAATCTCAAGGTAACATACAATCTATCAATCTCAACAACCTAAATCACGATCAGCCTTAAACTCATATAGACATACATACACACAAATACGGATACATATACATGAACACCTTCACCTCACCTCTCATTAATCATGATCAGCCTTAAACTCCTTCAGATATACACACAAATTGCACGGTTATATATTTCATGAACACTTCGCCCATCATAAATCACGATAAGCCTTAAATTTCCTACAGATATACATACACAAATTCTCAAGGTCACATACAATCGATCAATCTCAACAATCCAAATCACGATCAGCCTTAAACTCCTACAGACATACATACACAAAAATTCCTACAGAAATATACACACCTACATTCCTATAGATACATATTACAATAACACCGCCCGCCTACCTCAAATCAAGGACAGCCTTAAACTCCTACATATACATACATACACACACACATACGCACATTCTATTTATCTATCTATGACAACAACACCCTCCCCCACCTCAAAACACAATCAGCATTAAACTCCTACAAACATACATAGACACAGATTCCCACGGACACGTATTACATGAACACTCTCACCTCGCATTTCATAAATCACACACAGCCTTAAACTTCTGCACACATACATACATACATGGACACAGATTCCCACGGATACATATTACAACAACTCCCCACCCTACACCAGTCGATCTACCGCAAATACATCCCGCCCCTCCACGAGCACAGCTGGGTTTAAATTCCAACAAGCATAAACTTCACCGAATTCCCGCGGTTACATATTACAAAACACCCTCACCTACCCAAATCACGGTCAGCCTAAGGTCTCACAATCTAGACAAACCCCGTCCTCCACCAATCACAGCCAGACTTCAATTCCTACAGCAAGACACACCCACAAATTTTCCGTCGGCATTAGGAAAAATCATTTCCATGATTTTCCCGTCGACATTTGAAAAAAATAAACATGTTTTCCCGTCGGCATTTGAAAAAAATAAACATGTTTTCCCGTCGGCATTTGAAAAAAATAAAGATGTTAGTTATCCCGTCGGCATTAGAAAGTCATATACATATAAAAGCTTCAAACCTATAAACCCCTTTAATGTATTCCCACAAAATATTCCGCGCACAAGTTCCCACGGTCATACATACATACATACAAACATACATACACTTAATATAAATAAAAAACAGTTAATGTAAACAAAAAAACTTAATGTAAACAAAAAAAAACATCAAAGCGCACCGAAAACACAATTTCTCAAATTTCAGCAAAATTTCACAATTTTAATTGTCGCAGTATTGACAGTTCCCTATTACTTTTGTGACTGTTCAAAATGTGTGGTTGAACTCTACTGACGATTTGTTAAAGCAACAATGAAATGCATATAGATATCGCTTAACCACCAGCAAATAAATTTCACTTATAGTATAATTATGACAATATGTCGTACAATAAATCTCTTGAACACCAAAGTTAATTGTAAATATTCTGACAAACACCAACAGAACAAAACCACTAACAATTATTTCTGTTTGAAACAAAAATAAAAATAACAAAAATAAAAAAATAAAAATTATTTCTGCTTAAAAATTTAAAAACTTAATTTTTAAAATCATTGGAGTTTAGAAAAATCTAGTTTAGAACAATTAAATGTCACCAATATAGTCTACAAAAGTGGTGACTTGGGGACACTTAACCCCATGTTTTCTGCAGCGAGGCTAGTGATTGTTATACACATTTATTCATATGCATGCGTACGAAAAATAATTTGCCAAGCAAAAATACCATAAGGCAATGTCTATGTATTAGTGATAAAAAGGGGTTTAATACAAAACAATGCTTATTAAAGCAAATGTTTAAGTACAGTAAATATTAATCGTATTTAAGCAAGCTTCAGCGGCAGAGTGGCTAGTGATGTTAATAAGAACTTTGAATATTCTTTGTTCTATGCACGGTAGTTTTTTCATGAAATTTTAAAAATGTATGATAAAACCATATATATCAAACTTCTATGAACCGATTTTTTTTTTGCTGATTTTCATAACCAATTGTGCTAAGGCAAGTGCGGTCGTTCCAGTCCAACTCCGAGCTCTCTAACTTGTTTGGTCACGATCAGCCTTAAACTCATATAGACATACATACACACAAATACGGATACATATACATGAACACCTTCACCTCACCTCTCATTAATCATGATCAGCCTTAAACTCCTTCAGATATACACACAAATTGCACGGTTATATATTTCATGAACACTTCGCCCATCATAAATCACGATAAGCCTTAAATTTCCTACAGATATACATACACAAATTCTCAAGGTCACATACAATCGATCAATCTCAACAATCCAAATCACGATCAGCCTTAAACTCCTACAGACATACATACACAAAAATTCCTACAGAAATATACACACCTACATTCCTATAGATACATATTACAATAACACCGCCCGCCTACCTCAAATCAAGGACAGCCTTAAACTCCTACATATACATACATACACACACACATACGCACATTCTATTTATCTATCTATGACAACAACACCCTCCCCCACCTCAAAACACAATCAGCATTAAACTCCTACAAACATACATAGACACAGATTCCCACGGACACGTATTACATGAACACTCTCACCTCGCATTTCATAAATCACACACAGCCTTAAACTTCTGCACACATACATACATACATGGACACAGATTCCCACGGATACATATTACAACAACTCCCCACCCTACACCAGTCGATCTACCGCAAATACATCCCGCCCCTCCACGAGCACAGCTTGGTTTAAATTCCAACAAGCATAAACTTCACCGAATTCCCGCGGTTACATATTACAAAACACCCTCACCTACCCAAATCACGGTCAGCCTAAGGTCTCACAATCTAAACAAACCCCGTCCTCCACCAATCACAGCCAGACTTCAATTCCTACAGCAAGACACACCCACAAATTTTCCGTCGGCATTAGGAAAAATCATTTCCATGATTTTCCCGTCGACATTTGAAAAAAATAAACATGTTTTCCCGTCGGCATTTGAAAAAAATAAACATGTTTTCCCGTCGGCATTTGAAAAAAATAAAGATGTTAGTTATCCCGTCGGCATTAGAAAATCATATACATATAAAAGCTTCAAACCTATAAACCCCTTTAATGTATTCCCACAAAATATTCCGCGCACAAGTTCCCACGGTCATACATACATACATACAAACATACATACACTTAATATAAATAAAAAACAGTTAATGTAAACAAAAAAACTTAATGTAAACAAAAAAAAACATCAAAGCGCACCGAAAACACAATTTCTCAAATTTCAGCAAAATTTCACAATTTTAATTGTCGCAGTATTGACAGTTCCCTATTACTTTTGTGACTGTTCAAAATGTGTGGTTGAACTCTACTGACGATTTGTTAAAGCAACAATGAAATGCATATAGATATCGCTTAACCACCAGCAAATAAATTTCACTTATAGTATAATTATGACAATATGTCGTACAATAAATCTCTTGAACACCAAAGTTAATTGTAAATATTCTGACAAACACCAACAGAACATAACCACTAACAATTATTTCTGTTTGAAACAAAAATAAAAATAACAAAAATAAAAAAATAAAAATTATTTCTGCTTAAAAATTTAAAAACTTAATTTTTAAAATCATTGGAGTTTAGAAAAATCTAGTTTAGAACAATTAAATGTCACCAATATAGTCTACAAAAGTGGTGACTTGGGGACACTTAACCCCATGTTTTCTGCAGCGAGGCTAGTGATTGTTATACACATTCATTCATATGCATGCGTACGAAAAAGAATTTGCCAAGCAAAAATACCATAAGGCAATGTCTATGTATTAGTGATAAAAAGGGGTTTAATACAAAACAATGCTTATTAAAGCAAATGTTTAAGTACAGTAAATATTAATCGTATTTAAGCAAGCTTCAGCGGCAGAGTGGCTAGTGATGTTAATAAGAACTTTGAATATTCTTTGTTCTATGCACGGTAGTTTTTTCATGAAATTTTAAAAATGTATGATAAAACCATATATATCAAACTTCTATGAACCGATTTTTTTTTTGCTGATTTTCATAACCAATTGTGCTAAGGCAAGTGCGGTCGTTCCAGTCCAACTCCGAGCTCTCTAACTTGTTTGGTCACGATCAGCCTTAAACTCATATAGACATACATACACACAAATACGGATACATATACATGAACACCTTCACCTCACCTCTCATTAATCATGATCAGCCTTAAACTCCTTCAGATATACACAAAAATTGCACGGTTATATATTTCATGAACACTTCGCCCATCATAAATCACGATAAGCCTTAAATTTCCTACAGATATACATACACAAATTCTCAAGGTCACATACAATCGATCAATCTCAACAATCCAAATCACGATCAGCCTTAAACTCCTACAGACATACATACACAAAAATTCCTACAGAAATATACACACCTACATTCCTATAGATACATATTACAATAACACCGCCCGCCTACCTCAAATCAAGGACAGCCTTAAACTCCTACATATACATACATACACACACACATACGCACATTCTATTTATCTATCTATGACAACAACACCCTCCCCCACCTCAAAACACAATCAGCATTAAACTCCTACAAACATACATAGACACAGATTCCCACGGACACGTATTACATGAAGACTCTCACCTCGCATTTCATAAATCACACACAGCCTTAAACTTCTGCACACATACATACATACATGGACACAGATTCCCACGGATACATATTACAACAACTCCCCACCCTACACCAGTCGATCTACCGCAAATACATCCCGCCCCTCCACGAGCACAGCTTGGTTTAAATTCCAACAAGCATAAACTTCACCGAATTCCCGCGGTTACATATTACAAAACACCCTCACCTACCCAAATCACGGTCAGCCTAAGGTCTCACAATCTAAACAAACCCCGTCCTCCACCAATCACAGCCAGACTTCAATTCCTACAGCAAGACACACCCACAAATTTTCCGTCGGCATTAGGAAAAATCATTTCCATGATTTTCCCGTCGACATTTGAAAAAAATAAACATGTTTTCCCGTCGGCATTTGAAAAAAATAAACATGTTTTCCCGTCGGCATTTGAAAAAAATAAAGATGTTAGTTATCCCGTCGGCATTAGAAAATCATATACATATAAAAGCTTCAAACCTATAAACCCCTTTAATGTATTCCCACAAAATATTCCGCGCACAAGTTCCCACGGTCATACATACATACATACATACATACAAACATACATACACTTAATATAAATAAAAAACAGTTAATGTAAACAAAAAAACTTAATGTAAACAAAAAAAAACATCAAAGCGCACCGAAAACACAATTTCTCAAATTTCAGCAAAATTTCACAATTTTAATTGTCGCAGTATTGACAGTTCCCTATTACTTTTGTGACTGTTCAAAATGTGTGGTTGAACTCTACTGACGATTTGTTAAAGCAACAATGAAATGCATATAGATATCGCTTAACCACCAGCAAATAAATTTCACTTATAGTATAATTATGACAATATGTCGTACAATAAATCTCTTGAACACCAAAGTTAATTGTAAATATTCTGACAAACACCAACAGAACATAACCACTAACAATTATTTCTGTTTGAAACAAAAATAAAAATAACAAAAATAAAAAAATAAAAATTATTTCTGCTTAAAAATTTAAAAACTTAATTTTTAAAATCATTGGAGTTTAGAAAAATCTAGTTTAGAACAATTAAATGTCACCAATATAGTCTACAAAAGTGGTGACTTGGGGACACTTAACCCCATGTTTTCTGCAGCGAGGCTAGTGATTGTTATACACATTCATTCATATGCATGCGTACGAAAAAGAATTTGCCAAGCAAAAATACCATAAGGCAATGTCTATGTATTAGTGATAAAAAGGGGTTTAATACAAAACAATGCTTATTAAAGCAAATGTTTAAGTACAGTAAATATTAATCGTATTTAAGCAAGCTTCAGCGGCAGAGTGGCTAGTGATGTTAATAAGAACTTTGAATATTCTTTGTTCTATGCACGGTAGTTTTTTCATGAAATTTTAAAAATGTATGATAAAACCATATATATCAAACTTCTATGAACCGATTTTTTTTTTGCTGATTTTCATAACCAATTGTGCTAAGGCAAGTGCGGTCGTTCCAGTCCAACTCCGAGCTCTCTAACTTGTTTGGTCACGATCAGCCTTAAACTCATATAGACATACATACACACAAATACGGATACATATACATGAACACCTTCACCTCACCTCTCATTAATCATGATCAGCCTTAAACTCCTTCAGATATACACAAAAATTGCACGGTTATATATTTCATGAACACTTCGCCCATCATAAATCACGATAAGCCTTAAATTTCCTACAGATATACATACACAAATTCTCAAGGTCACATACAATCGATCAATCTCAACAATCCAAATCACGATCAGCCTTAAACTCCTACAGACATACATACACAAAAATTCCTACAGAAATATACACACCTACATTCCTATAGATACATATTACAATAACACCGCCCGCCTACCTCAAATCAAGGACAGCCTTAAACTCCTACATATACATACATACACACACACATACGCACATTCTATTTATCTATCTATGACAACAACACCCTCCCCCACCTCAAAACACAATCAGCATTAAACTCCTACAAACATACATAGACACAGATTCCCACGGACACGTATTACATGAAGACTCTCACCTCGCATTTCATAAATCACACACAGCCTTAAACTTCTGCACACATACATACATACATGGACACAGATTCCCACGGATACATATTACAACAACTCCCCACCCTACACCAGTCGATCTACCGCAAATACATCCCGCCCCTCCACGAGCACAGCTTGGTTTAAATTCAAACAAGCATAAACTTCACCGAATTCCCGCGGTTACATATTACAAAACACCCTCACCTACCCAAATCACGGTCAGCCTAAGGTCTCACAATCTAGACAAACCCCGTCCTCCACCAATCACAGCCAGACTTCAATTCCTACAACAAGACACACCCACAAATTTTCCGTCGGCATTAGGAAAAATCATTTCCATGATTTTCCCGTCGACATTTGAAAAAAATAAACATGTTTTCCCGTCGACATTTGAAAAAAATAAACATGTTTTCCCGTCGGCATTTGAAAAAAATAAAGATGTTAGTTATCCCGTCGGCATTAGAAAGTCATATACATATAAAAGCTTCAAACCTATAAACCCCTTTAATGTATTCCCACAAAATATTCCGCGCACAAGTTCCCACGGTCATACATACATACATACAAACATACATACACTTAATATAAACAAAAAACAGTTAATGTAAACAAAAAAACTTAATGTAAACAAAAAAAAACATCAAAGCGCACCGAAAACACAATTTCTCAAATTTCAGCAAAATTTCACAATTTTAATTGTCGCAGTATTGACAGTTCCCTATTACTTTTGTGACTGTTCAAAATGTGTGGTTGAAGTCTACTGACGATTTGTTAAAGCAACAATGAAATGCATATAGATATCGCTTAACCACCAGCAAATAAATTTCACTTATAGTATAATTATGACAATATGTCGTACAATAAATCTCTTGAACACCAAAGTTAATTGTAAATATTCTGACAAACACCAACAGAACAAAACCACTAACAATTATTTCTGTTTGAAACAAAAATAAAAATAACAAAAATAAAAAAATAAAAATTATTTCTGCTTAAAAATTTAAAAACTTAATTTTTAAAATCATTGGAGTTTAGAAAAATCTAGTTTGGAACAATTAAATGTCACCAATATAGTCTACAAAAGTGGTGACTTGGGGACACTTAACCCCATGTTTTCTGCAGCGAGGCTAGTGATTGTTATACACATTTATTCATATGCATGCGTACGAAAAAGAATTTGCCAAGCAAAAATACCATAAGGCAATGTCTATGTATTAGTGATAAAAAGGGGTTTAATACAAAACAATGCTTATTAAAGCAAATGTTTAAGTACAGTAAATATTAATCGTATTTAAGCAAGCTTCAGCGGCAGAGTGGCTAGTGATGTTAATAAGAACTTTGAATATTCTTTGTTCTATGCACGGTAGTTTTTTCATGAAATTTTAAAAATGTATGATAAAACCATATATATCAAACTTCTATGAACCGATTTTTTTTTTTGCTGATTTTCATAACCAATTGTGCTAAGGCAAGTGCGGTCGTTCCAGTCCAACTCCGAGCTCTCTAACTTGTTTGGGAGCTTCAAAAAACGCATTCCAAGCCACCCATATAATATCCTTACAACAGACGGGCACGTCTTTTTTTCATCTATTCATAAGGATTCAGAATAACTAACTTTATGTAGCCGCAATGAATATTGTAGAAGTTACAAAAATCTGGACAAAACTATATATACCCTTACCAGTTTTGGTGAAGGGTATAGAAAAGAGATATCAGTTTTGTGTTTTTGGTTATACGAAGAAAACTGTGCACGTCAAATTAGAATATAGGAAAGCCTTAAATTTGTCTTATAAGCACCACTTTTTGAACGTTATTGTTTATAATAGAAACTAAAGCGACAAAAGGGTTATGTTTTCCAAGAACCGTCTGTGAGTTAATTTCATTATTTTGTTTTTAATACTTTTTACGCTCAATAAATAATTCGTAATTGCTTAAGAAATTTAGTTTCGTTCACAGGAGGTAAATATTTGTAATGCAATATGTGCAGAAATTGCAAAAATAAAATCTTTTGAAGAAAATATTTGCTTAAAAAGAATTATTAAATTTAAGCATTATATTTTAGCATCTTAATTACTTTTAGCTTTTTTTGAAGTCAATTTAGTTGCAAAATTTTTCGGATCTGGGCACACTGATGTTTGTACAAAGTACTCATAACAAAAAACAAATTGAGCAATCATTTTTGTTTCACTCACTTGAAACTTACCAGTGTTACCGTGTAACGAACAGGCGTTTACTGTAAGCAATTTGAAATGAGTAATAAATTCTTTGGAGTAAACAAAAGCTTTTATTGTAGGCATAGGTATCTTTAAAAGGTGATAGGGTTTATAAATTTATATTAAGGCAGGCCTAGGAAGGACTATGGGAGCCATTAAAGCCACTAGCAAGCAGTCGATTGGGGGGTTCGCGTCCACCTTTCCGCGCCTAGATACATCTACTGATCCTGCTACATAATAATATTATAGACTCCCTATTTAGTATTTAAAGTTTATAGGAAAAATCGAGAAGAGTTCCATAAAGAGATAGTTTATCGGGTTCTAATCAACAGGTGTGTACATTGGTTGTCTTCGTGGTGACGAAATTAAAGACAACTGGCTCATAACCCTCCCTACCTATGGTTTTAGTAGCCAAAATATTACTAAAACCCCATCATGAATTCTTCCAGATCGCTTAAATCATTTTGCAAGAAAACTTAAATGCTTAGAATTCCATGTTATACAATTTTATTCTTCAATATATATTAAAATTCATAATGGACAATATGAGTTGATTATAACTAATTTTGAAAATTATATCAACAGGTAAGGTAAAATTGTATATTTTAAAGCCAAAAAGTATTTATGAAAAAAATAATATGTGTATATATATTAAATATTCCTATAATTTACATAACCATGTACGAACAATTTTTCTTGAGTGTAGGTGAAGTAAGAAAAAGAAAAATACCATACATACATACATATACACAAAATTTGTATGTACGTATGTAAATCTGTAATATACTTTTTTTATGAATGAATTATTTCTCAATGAAATGCATAAATCAATGAAATATTTACTCAATGAGATGAGTAAATCAAATTTTAAATTTTTCAATGAAATAATTTTAATAGTTTAGTTTAACTTTTTTTCTCTTTTTCTCTTCCTTTGTGTTCACGTTGTTAAGGTAATAAATATATGCGATCAAGTGTAACCCAATTGACAATTTTATGAAAGTATTAGACACAAAATTGGAATTATATTATTGTTTGTTTTTGACTCACCAATGATGTAGAAATTCTGCAGCAGAGCGATGAGGCCTCCCGAACATACTGAGTTTTTTCTAAATAGGATGGTTTTTTATAAAATTATTAATAAATTCTTTTGCATATATTCATTATTACAATTATAATTATATGTTGCTTATTGTATTAGGATGTATGTTAAAGTAGGTTATTATTAATATAAAATTTATGTAGGGTTAGAAAGAATCTTACGCTAAGGTAAAAATATAAAAAAAAATAAAAATTATGTAGGAATGATATTTATAACATTTTGTAGGTGCTATGTTATCAAGCAAAGTTAAGGTTTAGGTTATATGTAATTTTTTAAGATTAGGTCAAATTGTTAGATGAGGTTATGTGTGTTATTCGTTACTTATTGTTTTATGGTAAATTATAAAATATAAGTTCTTTAAACCGCTTTCGAAATTCCACAAGAAAATATTTTCATACTAACTTACTTAATTTCATGCTTTTTCTGATTTTTCTTAAAATTTCTTTTAGATTAAATTTAAGGTTAGGTATTTGACCACTTTTAGGTTAGAGCATGTGATTTTACGGTTGCTGGTTTTCAAGGTTAGCGGTTAATATGCCGACATTTTGTAAAAAAAAAATTCTTCTAATTAAGATAATGTGATGGACGACAAAACCGTTTTCTACATAAACTAAATGTAATTATATATGTAATAATTAATAAAATTGTAACTCAAAATTGCACTTTTTCCATCGGGTTTGGAGGTTGTGACCGATAATTTGTAGCCTTAATAGTCTCACTTATCTGCTGCCTATGTATCATCAATATCACTCAGGAAGGTAGTTTTATCGACGGAATCCCTGTGGTGATAATGGTCGTTGCTCCGCTCATGCGCTTCAGATTACTTTTGTTCTCTCCTTTTTCTTCCAATAAATGAATAATCGTTGTTCATACAATGCAATTTAGTTTTTTTTTTTATTTTACTTATTATCACTCTGTCTTTTTACTTTTTTTTCAATAATCTTTATTTTTTTCTTTTGATGTAGTTAAAGTTTACTTCTTCATTTGATGACGGTTCAATTAGAAAAGAAAGCTTCAATCCTACCAATGAAACCTGAGAGCTCGAATTAAAGTTTCTTTGTAATATTATCTAAAGCTCTCATGTAAATCGGCTTCAATGCGAATGAGAAAAGCTTTTGAGTATGCGGATAATAATATCCTTATATATAAAGGAATGCGTTCTCAATTTAGGTTTTGGTTTAAATAGAGACTAATAATAAGAAAAATCGTTGACTAATTATTACATTATTATATAATTAATTCCTCTCGAACTTCATTTCTGATTATTCCTGTTTAAATACGTAAACGAAATCTTACTTCTTGATATTATCTTTATTACTAATGGTAACATGAATAACATTGCATACCAAAGGTTTGACAACTTTAGCGAAGCCATAAACCCATTTGTTTCAGTTTCAGTTAAAGTTATAGCATCTACCTATTTACATAATAAAAGGGCAATGCAGATTGCTAAGTTTTACTTTTAATGATAAGATTATTATTATTTTGATTATTGTTATATTATTTGTTTCTTTTATATTATTGTTATATTTATTATTATTGTTATATTGATTATTATTATTATTATTATGATTATTATTTTAATATTATTATTTTAATCGTTTTTATTTTGGTTATTACTTTGATAATCCTTTTATTCTGGTAATTTTAACCCCAATGGTGCGGGTATTGTTAAAATAGATGTTTCTTTCGCAAGAAAAGATAAATTCTCACTTAGTAATATTTGATCATTACAAACCAGCTAATTCGTGATAAATCATCTAAGAATTAGAAGGAAGTATTAAGGGCGAATGTCTTTTGCATGTAATGTGCCTACGACTTTTCCACTTGGGTCTTCTAAGAGGTAATAGTGACTACCAATCTTTTCGCGTATTTTGGCTTTTATAAATAATGGCGCTAATTTCGCATTAAATTTCTTTTCTGTATTACTCTGACAAAAATTCCTACGAAATACTTCCTGTCCCACCTTATAAGCAATCGGTCTTACTCTCAAGTTATACTGATGTTTAGTTGTTTCATATGCGGCACGTATATGTTTCTTTACGTCTGATCGTAAGAGGGTCATTTGATCTTCCCTTGCTAGTGGACTGAAATTTTCTTTTAACAGATTAAGATCTTTTAAAAGTTTGTACGATGACCCATGCGTTATCATGTCCATACCAAATAAAGATCGATAAGGAGAGCAGCTAAGGCTCTGGTGTTGTGCATTCCGCAATGAACAACTTATGCTACTGATATTCTCATCCCACAATCTTTGATCACCTTTTAAAAATGTACGTATACCTGATACTATTGATCTATTTACCCGTTCTGAGGCGTTAGCTTGGGGTGAGTAATAAGCCGTATAAATATGGTTAATACATAGTTTAGTCAAGAAAGCATTAAATTCATTAGCTCTAAACTGAGATCCATTATCGCTTACAATAGTTTCGGGAATACCATACACATGAAATATTTGAGTTAAGAGAAAATTCTGAATGATAGACGATGTAAATTTCTTTAGGGGACAGAGCCAATGAAATTTGCTTAGATGGTCAAGAACAATTAAAATACCTATGTGGCCATTTTGGCTACGTGGATATGGTCCTAAAATATCTATATAAAGGCGCTGAAATGGTCTGTGAGAAACTGTCATTTGACCCATTTCCGGCTTAAGTATGTTGTTTTGTGCTTTAGTTTCTTTACATACATCACACTCGCGAACATAATTTCTAACCTCTGTGACCAGACCTGGCCAATAAAAGTGACGACGAATAAGTTCAAGCGTTTTTGTCATACCACCATGAACAGAAACCGACGAGCTATGTGCTCGTTTAATAATATTGTTTCTCAGTTTCTCTGGTATCCCCAATTTCCAAGATTCTTCTTCTTGTAGCTCATCGCCAGAATAATGTTGTGTTCTAATATACACGTAATCGTCAACTACTTTAATGTCTGGAAATTTGGACTGGTTTTGCATAATTTTCTCCTTCAATTGAGCGTAATCTTTATCCTGGAAATGACATGAATTCAAATCCATTTCTTCTTCGGCGTATTCAATAGAATGTATTTCTTCAGTGTACATTCTGCTGAGAGCGTCAGGGACAATATGGTTTTTGCCTTTTCGATGACTGATAGAAAATTTAAACGGTTGTAATTTAAACACCCACCTTGCCAAACGACCTGTCAAGTTAGGCTGTTTCATTAACCAAACTAGAGAAGAATGGTCGGTGATAACTTCAAAATCTTGTAGCTCCAAGTAGCATCGAAATCGTTGAATGGCTTCTACGGCGGCTAGACACTCACGCTCAGTGACACTGTAATTCCTTTGAGCCGAGTTCAGCTTCTTCGACATATACGCAATCGGTTTTTCGTTCTCTTCTTCATCTAGTTGCACAAGTACAGCTCCTATACCGTAGTCGCTGGCGTCACAATGGAAATAAAATTTTTTTTGTAAAATCGGGATTAGCAAGAATTGGTGCGGTGGTAAGCAATGTTTTTATACTAACAAATGCCTTTTCTGCCTCGGAATTCCATTGGAATTTCCGTTTTGTGGAGAGAACTTCAGTTATCGGGTATGCAACAGAGGAAAAATTTTCGATAAATCTCCGGTACCATCCACATAATCCCAGAAAACCTCGGACTTGTTTTAAATTACGAGGAGTTGGCCAATTAACAATTGCCACTATTTTTCAGGGATCTGTTTTTATGCCCCCTCTACCAATTATACAGCCTAAATATCTAACTTCAGTGACACAAAAGGAACTCTTTGAAATATTTAACGTAAGATTTGCTTTACGAAACTGTCCTGCAATTCTAATTAAATGCTCTAAATGAGTTTCAAAATCTTCAGATACTATTATCAAATCATCCAGATAACCAAATACTGAATGCTTTAAGTCAGCTGGTATAAGTTGGTCCATTAACCTACACATCGTCTGGGGAGCAGTACAAAGACCAAAAGACATTACGGTAAATTGGTATAGCGGTCTCCCGGGCACGGTAAAGGCTGTCAAGGGTTTCGCTTCGTCGGCTAAGCCAACCTGCCAATACGCATCCTTAAGGTCTAATTTCGAAATAATATTAGCCTTCGGTAGTCGTGAAAAAATTCCTTCGATGTTAGGAAGTGGATATGCATCTTTTTTTGTAATTTGGTTAACTTTTCTAGCATCAAGACATAGGCGAATTTTATTAGGTTTTATAACTAATCGCATCGGCGAACTCCATGGCGATGACGATTCTTCTATTACACCTAACGATTTCATCCGATCAATTTCTTTAAATATCAATTTTTCCACAGCTGGTGAAACGGGATAAAATTTTTGTTTAATCGGTCTAGCATTCCCTACATCAATTTCATGTTTAATTAAACTAGTTCTTCCCAGGCCTTGTTTTTCAAAGTTTGGAAACAAATTTATGGCTATTGATAGTTGTTGAAGTTGCCTAGTAGTTAATGGAAATTTGCAGTTGTCTACTTTTTCTGTCTTGGACTCATTTTCAGTGTCGACTTGAGCCTTGCTATCCCATACCGTTAAATCCGATATACTTTTGGACAGAGAAGTCTGAACTGTTGAATCTGACAACACTGCTGATTCAAAAATGTCTGCTGCAAGCTCAAATGCTTTCCAAAAATTTAACCCTAAAATTAAGCGTTGAGAGATTGAGGGAACAATTAAGATTTCTAATTTTTTTTCTTGGCCTTTGAAACACACTGGGATATTTAGTACACCTAGCGTCTTTTGTGTTTTACCATCCGCGGTTTTAACAAATGACTTAATGCGACTGAATTCGGGAAGTTTGGAAAAATCAACTTTGGCAAGTTCTGCACCTATACATGAAACGTTTGCGCCAGAGTCTAAAAGACCGTATTCTACAAAATTTAAAAATTTAATTTTAGCATAATATCTTTTATCTTCTATATTGTTTACTATGGAAGATATGACAACTTTTGCGAATTTTTTCCTATCCTTGAAATATTTTCTTAGGCGTATAGTTGATCTTTTTGGTACTTTGCTAGCACAGCTGGATATGACAGACATATTAAAAATTTCATTACGTTTGCGCAGGTAATTTTTGTATTTCTCATGAAATGGCCTAATTGGACATAGTACTTTTTCAAATGGTAAAAGTATTCGAGCAGAATTAATCAAGATGGTTTTTTTATTGTTTTCTTTAATTGGTTGAATATCATTATCTTGAATTAAATGTGTTGACTGCACTTGAGCTGGTATTATTTCGTTGCTTAGTTTTTTGGAAAATTTAATTTTTTTTGCAGAACAACGTGAGCATTGCGGCTTATACAAATTTTTTTCCCCACACCCATAACAGAACACTTTTCTATCTTCTACACAATCCTCCCAATGGTGACCCTTTTTATCACAGTTCCAACAAGTAAAGGTCAAAGGTACGGATCTTATGGCCTCTATCATTGGTTCAACAATTGGCGAAGATGCTTTATCGCCGCTATCTGAAAAATCAAGCTCAGATATAGCACGCTTTGCAAAATGTTGATGTACATTTTTTGATGCTAAGTTTCGTTTACAGTAGTCATCTCCCAGTAACGTCTCTCTCATCTGTACGAGTTTTCTAAGATGCGCTACTGAATATATTGGTACGTACAATAGTTCATGTCGAATGTCTGCTCGCAAGTTTCTTGTCAAAATTTCTACTAGTTCGGATTCTGGTATCGGACTGTCTAAGCGATCTAGCATTGAACAACTGTATTCGTAAAACGTTTCAAAATTCTCTCCTGCTCTCATTTTGCGGTTTCTTATTTCTTCCCGGATGTCAAAATTGGAGCGGAAATCTTTGTATTGGTATTTTATAGCTGAACAAAAATCAGTCCAATTTATTTCTTCCACCTCTTTGTGGTACCGCCAATACCAGTCACGAGCCTTACCATTCAATAAGATGTGTAAATTTTTGCATATTACGCTGAAATCGATATTAAAATTTTCAGCTGTTAGGGATCTAACTCTGTACAAGAATTCCTCAACATTCAGGCCATTTGTGGAGCCATCAAATTCCAACTCTGAATTATAGAGGTGATTCTTTCAGATCTTACAGTGGACGGATCCTCTCTATATGACGGGTTGATCGAGTAATTATTTCGATTGCCATGAAAGTTACCATTGGAATTAGAGGGCGTTAGTATGGATTGAAAATTAGTGCTATTCCTGTCGTTATTTCTAGGAAATTGGTTATTATTTGTAAAACTCATATTACTAAGCAGCCTAGTTAAAGTATTCTCTATCATGTGGTTAATTTGCGATGCACTGAGAGAAGTCTGATGGGGTGGTACTTGCAAAAGAGCTGAGTCTTGAGTTAACGGAACAGAATCTCGAGGCATATAGGGAATTTGGGTATTACGAATTGGACTACTAATCGCAACATTTTCAGAATTTGGAACACTGGTCTCTAACAATTGGGACTGCGGAAAATCTGAGCTTAGGTTTTTAGTGTAATTTCTTGTGAAATGTACTTTTGCCATAGCACCACGCGGCTTACTACGACTTTGATGATTGAACTTATGTTTCGGACTATTTTTCGTCGCCTGTTTTTCACTTCCCGATTTTTTCAGAACAAGGTCTGCTAACTGACAACTTGTTCCACACGAAGGACATTCTGCTGATTGGGATAAGCATTCTTCAATGCAATGGCGATGATATTCGTGATAGCAATTAGTAATAACTAAAATTTCTTGGGATTCTAACATACTCTCATTACAAATACTGCATTTAAATAACAAATTTGTGGACGGAGTTGAATCTCGTGAATGTGTAGGGCTGTGTATTATTGACATTGTTAAAATTTTTTTATTTTGTTAGGTATTATATTATATATTATTTAATTTTAAGTACTTTAATTTTAATTTAATTTAATTTAATTTAAAATTTTTTTTTTTTATATAATCACATAAATTTTACATATGTTTTCTTGCAAATTTATACGAAACTGGAAGGTAAAGTTTCGACCTAGTTGACTAGAAAGGAATTTTACTTGGGCTATAGAGATTGTATGAAAAATTGAAGCCTATTATGTGACAATCCATATTTTACAAACCCAACTGATAACTACCGGACATTAAACTGCTTGTTGCTAAATTAATGTTAATCCAGGCAATTATAAAACGTTGATACTATTTTCATAAGATAAACTTCAATTTTACATATAAATCTATCAAAAGATAATGATTACTTTTATTACTTTTAAAATTAGTCGAAAACAGGATGATTGAATCTTTGGTCAAATATTCGTCTTAAAAGACAAATAAATGAATTCCTAAAAATTTTCAAAACTTATTTGACCCACTCAAAATAGTAATAAAATAACATTCAACTTTCTAAAAAAAAATGTGAATAATAAGAGTAATTACGAGCAAAAAGTTCACTAACATGCTGTATGGTGGCAAAGTACAGCTTCTTTACGTATGAAAATTATTGACTGAACTTTTTTTCGCCCCACGTTGGGCGCCAATTACGTAACGAACAGGCGTTTACTGTAAGCAATTTGAAATGAGTAATAAATTCATTGGAGTAAACAAAAGCTTTTATTGTAGGCATAGGTATCTTTAAAAGGTGATAGGGTTTATAAATTTATTTTAAGGCAGGCCTAGGAAGGACTATGGGAGCCATTAAAGCCACTAGCAAGCAGTCGATTGGGGAGTTCGCGTCCACCTTTCCGCGCCTAGATACATCTACTGATCCTGCTACATAATAATATTATAGACTCCCTATTTAGTATTTAAAGTTTATAGGAAAAATCGAGAAGAGTTCCAAAAAGAGCTAGTTTATCGGGTTCTAATCAACAGGTGTGTACATTGGTTGTCTTCGTGGTGACGAAATTAAAGACAACTGGCTCATAACCCTCCCTACCTATGGTTTTAGTAGCCAAAATATTACTAAAACCCCATCATGAATTCTTCCAGATCGCTTAAATCATTTTGCAAGAAAACTTAAATGCTTAGAATTCCATGTTATACAATTTTATTCTTCAATATATATTAAAATTCATAATGGACAATATGAGTTGATTATAACTAATTTTGAAAATTATATCAACAGGTAAGGTAAAATTGTATATTTTAAAGCCAAAAAGTATTTATGAAAAAAATAATATGTGTATATATATTAAATATTCCTATAATTTGCATAACCATGTACGAACAATTTTTCTTGAGTGTAAGGTGAAGTAAGAAAAAGAAAAATACCATACATACATACATATACACAAAATTTGTATGTACGTATGTAAATCTGTAATATACTTTTTTTTATGAATGAATTATTTCTCAATGAAATGCATAAATCAATGAAATATTTACTCAATGAGATGAGTAAATCAAATTTTAAATTTTTCAATGAAATAATTTTAATAGTTTAGTTTAACTTTTTTTCTCTTTTTCTCTTCCTTTGTGTTCACGTTGTTAAGGTACTAAATATATGCGATCAAGTGTAACCCAATTGACAATTTTATGAAAGTATTAGACACAAAATTGGAATTATATTATTGTTTGTTTTTGACTCACCAATGATGTAGAAATTCTGCAGCAGAGCGATGAGGCCTCCCGAACATACTGAGTTTTTTCTAAATAGGATGGTTTTTTATAAAATTATTAATAAATTCTTTTGCATATATTCATTATTACAATTATAATTATATGTTGCTTATTGTATTAGGATGTATGTTAAAGTAGGTTATTATTAATATAAAATTTATGTAGGGTTAGAAAGAATCTTACGCTAAGGTAAAAATATAAAAAAAAATAAAAATTATGTAGGAATGATATTTATAACATTTTGTAGGTGCTATGTTATCAAGCAAAGTTAAGGTTTAGGTTATATGTAATTTTTTAAGATTAGGTCAAATTGTTAGATGAGGTTATGTGTGTTATTCGTTACTTATTGTTTTATGGTAAATTATAAAATGTAAGTTCTTTAAACCGCTTTCGAAATTCCACAAGAAAATATTTTCATACTAACTTACTTAATTTCATGCTTTTTCTGATTTTTCTTAAAATTTCTTTTAGATTAAATTTAAGGTTAGGTATTTGACCACTTTTAGGTTAGAGCATGTGATTTTACGGTTGCTGGTTTTCAAGGTTAGCGGTTAATATGCCGACATTTTGTAAAAAAAAAATTCTTCTAATTAAGATAATGTGATGGACGACAAAACCGTTTTCTACATAAACTAAATGTAATTATATATGTAATAATTAATAAAATTGTAACTCAAAATTGCACTTTTTCCATCGGGTTTGGAGGTTGTGACCGATAATTTGTAGCTTTAATAGTCTCACTTATCAGCTGCCTATGTATCATCAATATCACTCAGGAAGGTAGTTTTATCGACGGAATCCCTGTGGTGATAATGGTCGTTGCTCCGCTCATGCGCTTCAGATTACTTTTGTTCTCTCCTTTTTCTTCCAATAAATGAATAATCGTTGTTCATACAATGCAATTTAGTTTTTTTTTTATTTTACTTATTATCACTCTGTCTTTTTACTTTTTTTTCAATAATCTTTATTTTTTTCTTTTGATGTAGTTAAAGTTTACTTCTTCATTTGATGACGGTTCAATTAGAAAAGAAAGCTTCAATCCTACCAATGAAACCTGAGAGCTCGAATTAAAGTTTCTTTGTAATATTATCTAAAGCTCTCATGTAAATCGGCTTCAATGCGAATGAGAAAAGCTTTTGAGTATGCGGATAATAATATCCTTATATATAAAGGAATGCGTTCTCAATTTAGGTTTTGGTTTAAATAGAGACTAATAATAAGAAAAATCGTTGACTAATTATTACATTATTATATAATTAATTCCTCTCGAACTTAATTTCTGATTATTCCTGTTTAAATACGTAAACGAAATCTTACTTCTTGATATTATCTTTATTACTAATGGTAACATGAATAACATTACATACCAAAGGTTTGACAACTTTAGCGAAGCCATAAACCCATTTGTTTCAGTTTCAGTTAAAGTTATAGCATCTACCTATTTACATAATAAAAGGGCAATGCAGATTGCTAAGTTTTACTTTTAATGATAAGATTATTATTATTTTGATTATTGTTATTATATTATTTGTTTCTTTTATATTATTGTTATATTTATTATTATTGTTATATTGATTATTATTATTATTATTATTATTATTATTATTATTATTATTATTATTATTATTATTATTATTATGATTATTATTATTATGATTATTATTTTAATATTATTATTTTAATCGTTTTTATTTTGGTTATTACTTTGATAATCCTTTTATTCTGGTAATTTTAACCCCAATGGTGCGGGTATTGTTAAAATAGACGTTTCTTTCGCAAGAAAAGATAAATTCTCACTTAGTAATATTTGATCATTACAAACCAGCTAATTCGTGATAAATCATCTAAGAATTAGAAGGAAGTATTAAGGGCGAATGTCTTTTGCATGTAATGTGCCTACGACTTTTCCACTTGGGTCTTCTAAGAGGTAATAGTGACTACCAATCTTTTCGCGTATTTTGGCTTTTATAAATAATGGCGCTAATTTCGCATTAAATTTCTTTTCTGTATTACTCTGACAAAAATTCCTACGAAATACTTCCTGTCCCACCTTATAAGCAATCGGTCTTACTCTCAAGTTATACTGATGTTTAGTTGTTTCATATGCGGCACGTATATGTTTCTTTACGTCTGATCGTAAGAGGGTCATTTGATCTTCCCTTGCTAGTGGACTGAAATTTTCTTTTAACAGATTAAGATCTTTTAAAAGTTTGTACGATGACCCATGCGTTATCATGTCCATACCAAATAAAGATCGATAAGGAGAGCAGCTAAGGCTCTGGTGTTGTGCATTCCGCAATGAACAACTTATGCTACTGATATTCTCATCCCACAATCTTTGATCACCTTTTAAAAATGTACGTATACCTGATACTATTGATCTATTTACCCGTTCTGAGGCGTTAGCTTGGGGTGAGTAATAAGCCGTATAAATATGGTTAATACATAGTTTAGTCAAGAAAGCATTAAATTCATTAGCTCTAAACTGAGATCCATTATCGCTTACAATAGTTTCGGGAATACCATACACATGAAATATTTGAGTTAAGAGAAAATTCTGAATGATAGACGATGTAAATTTCTTTAGGGGACAGAGCCAATGAAATTTGCTTAGATGGTCAAGAACAATTAAAATACCTATGTGGCCATTTTGGCTACGTGGATATGGTCCTAAAATATCTATATAAAGGCGCTGAAATGGTCTGTGAGAAACTGTCATTTGACCCATTTCCGGCTTAAGTATGTTGTTTTGTGCTTTAGTTTCTTTACATACATCACACTCGCGAACATAATTTCTAACCTCTGTGACCAGACCTGGCCAATAAAAGTGACGACGAATAAGTTCAAGCGTTTTTGTCATACCACCATGAACAGAAACCGACGAGCTATGTGCTCGTTTAATAATATTGTTTCTCAGTTTCTCTGGTATCCCCAATTTCCAAGATTCTTCTTCTTGTAGCTCATCGCCAGAATAATGTTGTGTTCTAATATACACGTAATCGTCAACTACTTTAATGTCTGGAAATTTGGACTGGTTTTGCATAATTTTCTCCTTCAATTGAGCGTAATCTTTATCCTGGAAATGACATGAACAGAACAGAATCTCGAGGCATATAGGGAATTTGGGTATTACGAATTGGACTACTAATCGCAACATTTTCAGAATTTGGAACACTGGTCTCTAACAATTGGGACTGCGGAAAATCTGAGCTTAGGTTTTTAGTGTAATTTCTTGTGAAATGTACTTTTGCCATAGCACCACGCGGCTTACTACGACTTTGATGATTGAACTTATGTTTCGGACTATTTTTCGTCGCCTGTTTTTCACTTCCCGATTTTTTCAGAACAAGGTCTGCTAACTGACAACTTGTTCCACACGAAGGACATTCTGCTGATTGGGATAAGCATTCTTCAATGCAATGGCGATGATATTCGTGATAGCAATTAGTAATAACTAAAATTTCTTGGGATTCTAACATACTCTCATTACAAATACTGCATTTAAATAACAAATTTGTGGACGGAGTTGAATCTCGTGAATGTGTAGGGCTGTGTATTATTGACATTGTTAAAATTTTTTTATTTTGTTAGGTATTATATTATATATTATTTAATTTTAAGTACTTTAATTTTAATTTAATTTAATTTAATTTAAAATTTTTTTTTTTTATATAATCACATAAATTTTACATATGTTTTCTTGCAAATTTGATAATTTATACGAAACTGGAAGGTAAAGTTTCGACCTAGTTGACTAGAAAGGAATTTTACTTGGGCTATAGAGATTGTATGAAAAATTGAAGCCTATTATGTGACAATCCATATTTTACAAACCCAACTGATAACTACCGGACATTAAACTGCTTGCTGCTAAATTAATGTTAATCCAGGCAATTATAAAACGTTGATACTATTTTCATAAGATAAACTTCAATTTTACATATAAATCTATCAAAAGATAATGATTACTTTTATTACTTTTAAAATTAGTCGAAAACAGGATGATTGAATCTTTGGTCAAATATTCGTCTTAAAAGACAAATAAATGAATTCCTAAAAATTTTCAAAACTTATTTGACCCACTCAAAATAGTAATAAAATAACATTCAACTTTCTAAAAAAAAATGTGAATAATAAGAGTAATTACGAGCAAAAAGTTCACTAACATGCTGTATGGTGGCAAAGTACAGCTTCTTTACGTATGAAAATTATTGACTGAACTTTTTTTCGCCCCACGTTGGGCGCCAATTACGTAACGAACAGGCGTTTACTGTAAGCAATTTGAAATGAGTAATAAATTCATTGGAGTAAACAAAAGCTTTTATTGTAGGCATAGGTATCTTTAAAAGGTGATAGGGTTTATAAATTTATTTTAAGGCAGGCCTAGGAAGGACTATGGGAGCCATTAAAGCCACTAGCAAGCAGTCGATTGGGGAGTTCGCGTCCACCTTTCCGCGCCTAGATACATCCACTGATCCTGCTACATAATAATATTATAGACTCCCTATTTAGTATTTAAAGTTTATAGGAAAAATCGAGAAGAGTTCCAAAAAGAGCTAGTTTATCGGGTTCTAATCAACAGGTGTGTACATTGGTTGTCTTCGTGGTGACGAAATTAAAGACAACTGGCTCATAACCCTCCCTACCTATGGTTTTAGTAGCCAAAATATTACTAAAACCCCATCATGAATTCTTCCAGATCGCTTAAATCATTTTGCAAGAAAACTTAAATGCTTAGAATTCCATGTTATACAATTTTATTCTTCAATATATATTAAAATTCATAATGGACAATATGAGTTGATTATAATTAATTTTGAAAATTATATCAACAGGTAAGGTAAAATTGTATATTTTAAAGCCAAAAAGTATTTATGAAAAAAATAATATTCCTATAATTTGCATAACCATGTACGAACAATTTTTCTTGAGTGTAAGGTGAAGTAAGAAAAAGAAAAATACCATACATACATACATATACACAAAATTTGTATGTACGTATGTAAATCTGTAATATACTTTTTTTTATGAATGAATTATTTCTCAATGAAATGCATAAATCAATGAAATATTTACTCAATGAGATGAGTAAATCAAATTTTAAATTTTTCAATGAAATAATTTTAATAGTTTAGTTTAACTTTTTTTCTCTTTTTCTCTTCCTTTGTGTTCACGTTGTTAAGGTAATAAATATATGCGATCAAGTGTAACCCAATTGACAATTTTATGAAAGTATTAGACACAAAATTGGAATTATATTATTGTTTGTTTTTGACTCACCAATGATGTAGAAATTCTGCAGCAGAGCGATGAGGCCTCCCGAACATACTGAGTTTTTTCTAAATAGGATGGTTTTTTATAAAATTATTAATAAATTCTTTTGCATATATTCATTATTACAATTATAATTATATGTTGCTTATTGTATTAGGATGTATGTTAAAGTAGGTTATTATTAATATAAAATTTATGTAGGGTTAGAAAGAATCTTACGCTAAGGTAAAAATATAAAAAAAAATAAAAATTATGTAGGAATGATATTTATAACATTTTGTAGGTGCTATGTTATCAAGCAAAGTTAAGGTTTAGGTTATATGTAATTTTTTAAGATTAGGTCAAATTGTTAGATGAGGTTATGTGTGTTATTCGTTACTTATTGTTTTATGGTAAATTATAAAATGTAAGTTCTTTAAACCGCTTTCGAAATTCCACAAGAAAATATTTTCATACTAACTTACTTAATTTCATGCTTTTTCTGATTTTTCTTAAAATTTCTTTTAGATTAAATTTAAGGTTAGGTATTTGACCACTTTTAGGTTAGAGCATGTGATTTTACGGTTGCTGGTTTTCAAGGTTAGCGGTTAATATGCCGACATTTTGTAAAAAAAAAATTCTTCTAATTAAGATAATGTGATGGACGACAAAACCGTTTTCTACATAAACTAAATGTAATTATATATGTAATAATTAATAAAATTGTAACTCAAAATTGCACTTTTTCCATCGGGTTTGGAGGTTGTGACCGATAATTTGTAGCTTTAATAGTCTCACTTATCAGCTGCCTATGTATCATCAATATCACTCAGGAAGGTAGTTTTATCGACGGAATCCCTGTGGTGATAATGGTCGTTGCTCCGCTCATGCGCTTCAGATTACTTTTGTTCTCTCCTTTTTCTTCCAATAAATGAATAATCGTTGTTCATACAATGCAATTTAGTTTTTTTTTTTATTTTACTTATTATCACTCTGTCTTTTTACTTTTTTTTCAATAATCTTTATTTTTTTCTTTTGATGTAGTTAAAGTTTACTTCTTCATTTGATGACGGTTCAATTAGAAAAGAAAGCTTCAATCCTACCAATGAAACCTGAGAGCTCGAATTAAAGTTTCTTTGTAATATTATCTAAAGCTCTCATGTAAATCGGCTTCAATGCGAATGAGAAAAGCTTTTGAGTATGCGGATAATAATATCCTTATATATAAAGGAATGCGTTCTCAATTTAGGTTTTGGTTTAAATAGAGACTAATAATAAGAAAAATCGTTGACTAATTATTACATTATTATATAATTAATTCCTCTCGAACTTAATTTCTGATTATTCCTGTTTAAATACGTAAACGAAATCTTACTTCTTGATATTATCTTTATTACTAATGGTAACATGAATAACATTACATACCAAAGGTTTGACAACTTTAGCGAAGCCATAAACCCATTTGTTTCAGTTTCAGTTAAAGTTATAGCATCTACCTATTTACATAATAAAAGGGCAATGCAGATTGCTAAGTTTTACTTTTAATGATAAGATTATTATTATTTTGATTATTGTTATTATATTATTTGTTTCTTTTATATTATTGTTATATTTATTATTATTGTTATATTGATTATTATTATTATTATTATTATTATTATTATTATTATTATTATTATTATTATTATTATTATTATTATTATTATTATTATTATTATTATGATTATTATTATTATGATTATTATTTTAATATTATTATTTTAATCGTTTTTATTTTGGTTATTACTTTGATAATCCTTTTATTCTGGTAATTTTAACCCCAATGGTGCGGGTATTGTTAAAATAGATGTTTCTTTCGCAAGAAAAGATAAATTCTCACTTAGTAATATTTGATCATTACAAACCAGCTAATTCGTGATAAATCATCTAAGAATTAGAAGGAAGTATTAAGGGCGAATGTCTTTTGCATGTAATGTGCCTACGACTTTTCCACTTGGGTCTTCTAAGAGGTAATAGTGACTACCAATCTTTTCGCGTATTTTGGCTTTTATAAATAATGGCGCTAATTTCGCATTAAATTTCTTTTCTGTATTACTCTGACAAAAATTCCTACGAAATACTTCCTGTCCCACCTTATAAGCAATCGGTCTTACTCTCAAGTTATACTGATGTTTAGTTGTTTCATATGCGGCACGTATATGTTTCTTTACGTCTGATCGTAAGAGGGTCATTTGATCTTCCCTTGCTAGTGGACTGAAATTTTCTTTTAACAGATTAAGATCTTTTAAAAGTTTGTACGATGACCCATGCGTTATCATGTCCATACCAAATAAAGATCGATAAGGAGAGCAGCTAAGGCTCTGGTGTTGTGCATTCCGCAATGAACAACTTATGCTACTGATATTCTCATCCCACAATCTTTGATCACCTTTTAAAAATGTACGTATACCTGATACTATTGATCTATTTACCCGTTCTGAGGCGTTAGCTTGGGGTGAGTAATAAGCCGTATAAATATGGTTAATACATAGTTTAGTCAAGAAAGCATTAAATTCATTAGCTCTAAACTGAGATCCATTATCGCTTACAATAGTTTCGGGAATACCATACACATGAAATATTTGAGTTAAGAGAAAATTCTGAATGATAGACGATGTAAATTTCTTTAGGGGACAGAGCCAATGAAATTTGCTTAGATGGTCAAGAACAATTAAAATACCTATGTGGCCATTTTGGCTACGTGGATATGGTCCTAAAATATCTATATAAAGGCGCTGAAATGGTCTGTGAGAAACTGTCATTTGACCCATTTCCGGCTTAAGTATGTTGTTTTGTGCTTTAGTTTCTTTACATACATCACACTCGCGAACATAATTTCTAACCTCTGTGACCAGACCTGGCCAATAAAAGTGACGACGAATAAGTTCAAGCGTTTTTGTCATACCACCATGAACAGAAACCGACGAGCTATGTGCTCGTTTAATAATATTGTTTCTCAGTTTCTCTGGTATCCCCAATTTCCAAGATTCTTCTTCTTGTAGCTCATCGCCAGAATAATGTTGTGTTCTAATATACACGTAATCGTCAACTACTTTAATGTCTGGAAATTTGGACTGGTTTTGCATAATTTTCTCCTTCAATTGAGCGTAATCTTTATCCTGGAAATGACATGAATTCAAATCCATTTCTTCTTCGGCGTATTCAATAGAATGTATTTCTTCAGTGTACATTCTCAGGGACAATATGGTTTTTGCCTTTTCGATGACTGATAGAAAATTTAAACGGTTGTAATTTAAACACCCACCTTGCCAAACGACCTGTCAAGTTAGGCTGTTTCATTAACCAAACTAGAGAAGAATGGTCGGTGATAACTTCAAAATCTTGTAGCTCCAAGTAGCATCGAAATCGTTGAATGGCTTCTACGGCGGCTAGACACTCACGCTCAGTGACACTGTAATTCCTTTGAGCCGAGTTCAGCTTCTTCGACATATACGCAATCGGTTTTTCGTTCTCTTCTTCATCTAGTTGCACAAGTACAGCTCCTATACCGTAGTCGCTGGCGTCACAATGCAAGTAAAATTTTTTTTGTAAAATCGGGATTAGCAAGAATTGGTGCGGTGGTAAGCAATGTTTTTATACTAACAAATGCCTTTTCTGCCTCGGCATTCCATTGGAATTTCCGTTTTGTGGAGAGAACTTCAGTTATCGGGTATGCAACAGAGGAAAAATTTTCGATAAATCTCCGGTACCATCCACATAATCCCAGAAAACCTCGGACTTGTTTTAAATTACGAGGAGTTGGCCAATTAACAATTGCCACTATTTTTCAGGGATCTGTTTTTATGCCCCCTCTACCAATTATATAGCCTAAATATCTAACTTCAGTGACACAAAAGGAACTCTTTGAAATATTTAACGTAAGATTTGCTTTACGAAACTGTCCTGCAATTCTAATTAAATGCTCTAAATGAGTTTCAAAATCTTCAGATACTATTATCAAATCATCCAGATAACCAAATACTGAATGCTTTAAGTCAGCTGGTATAAGTTGGTCCATTAACCTACACATCGTCTGGGGAGCAGTACAAAGACCAAAAGACATTACGGTAAATTGGTATAGCGGTCTCCCGGGCACGGTAAAGGCTGTCAAGGGTTTCGCTTCGTCGGCTAAGCCAACCTGCCAATACGCATCCTTAAGGTCTAATTTCGAAATAATATTAGCCTTCGGTAGTCGTGAAAAAATTCCTTCGATGTTAGGAAGTGGATATGCATCTTTTTTTGTAATTTGGTTAACTTTTCTAGCATCAAGACATAGGCGAATTTTATTAGGTTTTATAACTAATCGCATCGGCGAACTCCATGGCGATGACGATTCTTCTATTACACCTAACGATTTCATCCGATCAATTTCTTTAAATATCAATTTTTCCACAGCTGGTGAAACGGGATAAAATTTTTGTTTAATCGGTCTAGCATTCCCTACATCAATTTCATGTTTAATTAAACTAGTTCTTCCCAGGCCTTGTTTTTCAAAGTTTGGAAACAAATTTATGGCTATTGATAGTTGTTGAAGTTGCCTAGTAGACTTAATGCGACTGAATTCGGGAAGTTTGGAAAAATCAACTTTGGCAAGTTCTGCACCTATACATGAAACGTTTGCGCCAGAGTCTAAAAGACCGTATTCTACAAAATTTAAAAATTTAATTTTAGCATAATATCTTTTATCTTCTATATTGTTTACTATGGAAGATATGACAACTTTTGCGAATTTTTTCCTATCCTTGAAATATTTTCTTAGGCGTATAGTTGATCTTTTTGGTACTTTGCTAGCACAGCTGGATATGACAGACATATTAAAAATTTCATTACGTTTGCGCAGGTAATTTTTGTATTTCTCATGAAATGGCCTAATTGGACATAGTACTTTTTCAAATGGTAAAAGTATTCGAGCAGAATTAATCAAGATGGTTTTTTTATTGTTTTCTTTAATTGGTTGAATATCATTATCTTGAATTAAATGTGTTGACTGCACTTGAGCTGGTATTATTTCGTTGCTTAGTTTTTTGGAAAATTTAATTTTTTTGTAGAACAACGTGAGCATTGCGGCTTATACAAATTTTTTTCCCCACACCCATAACAGAACACTTTTCTATCTTCTACACAATCCTCCCAATGGTGACCCTTTTTATCACAGTTCCAACAAGTAAAGGTCAAAGGTACGGATCTTATGGCCTCTATCATTGGTTCAACAATTGGCGAAGATGCTTTATCGCCGCTATCTGAAAAATCAAGCTCAGATATAACACGCTTTGCAAAATGTTGATGTACATTTTTTGATGCTAAGTTTCGTTTACAGTAGTCATCTCCCAGTAACGTCTCTCTCATCTGTACGAGTTTTCTAAGATGCGCTACTGAATATATTGGTACGTACAATAGTTCATGTCGAATGTCTGCTCGCAAGTTTCTTGTCAAAATTTCTACTAGTTCGGATTCTGGTATCGGACTGTCTAAGCGATCTAGCATTGAACAACTGTATTCGTAAAACGTTTCAAAATTCTCTCCTGCTCTCATTTTGCGGTTTCTTATTTCTTCCCGGATGTCAAAATTGGAGCGGAAATCTTTGTATTGGTATTTTATAGCTGAACAAAAATCAGTCCAATTTATTTCTTCCACCTCTTTGTGGTACCGCCAATACCAGTCACGAGCCTTACCATTCAATAAGATGTGTAAATTTTTGCATATTACGCTGAAATCGATATTAAAATTTTCAGCTGTTAGGGATCTAACTCTGTACAAGAATTCCTCAACATTCAGGCCATTTGTGGAGCCATCAAATTCCAACTCTGAATTATAGAGGTGATTCTTTCAGATCTTACAGTGGACGGATCCTCTCTATATGACGGGTTGATCGAGTAATTATTTCGATTGCCATGAAAGTTACCATTGGAATTAGAGGGCGTTAGTATGGATTGAAAATTAGTGCTATTCCTGTCGTTATTTCTAGGAAATTGGTTATTATTTGTAAAACTCATATTACTAAGCAGCCTAGTTAAAGTATTCTCTATCATGTGGTTAATTTGCGATGCACTGAGAGAAGTCTGATGGGGTGGTACTTGCAAAAGAGCTGAGTCTTGAGTTAACGGAACAGAATCTCGAGGCATATAGGGAATTTGGGTATTACGAATTGGACTACTAATCGCAACATTTTCAGAATTTGGAACACTGGTCTCTAACAATTGGGACTGCGGAAAATCTGAGCTTAGGTTTTTAGTGTAATTTCTTGCGAAATGTACTTTTGCCATAGCACCACGCGGCTTACTACGACTTTGATGATTGAACTTATGTTTCGGACTATTTTTCGTCGCCTGTTTTTCACTTCCCGATTTTTTCAGAACAAGGTCTGCTAACTGACAACTTGTTCCACACGAAGGACATTCTGCTGATTGGGATAAGCATTCTTCAATGCAATGGCGATGATATTCGTGATAGCAATTAGTAATAACTAAAATTTCTTGGGATTCTAACATACTCTCATTACAAATACTGCATTTAAATAACAAATTTGTGGACGGAGTTGAATTTCGTGAATGTGTAGGGCTGTGTATTATTGACATTGTTAAAATTTTTTTATTTTGTAAGGTATTATATTATATATTATTTAATTTTAAGTACTTTAATTTTAATTTAATTTAATTTAAAATTTTTTTTTTTTTTTATATAATCACATAAATTTTACATATGTTTTCTTGCAAATTTGATAATTTATACGAAACTGGAAGGTAAAGTTTCGACCTAGTTGACTAGAAAGGAATTTTACTTGGGCTATAGAGATTGTATGAAAAATTGAAGCCTATTATGTGACAATCCATATTTTACAAACCCAACTGATAACTACCGGACATTAAACTGCTTGCTGCTAAATTAATGTTAATCCATGCAATTATAAAACGTTGATACTATTTTCATAAGATAAACTTCAATTTTACATATAAATCTATCAAAAGATAATGATTACTTTTATTACTTTTAAAATTAGTCGAAAACAGGATGATTGAATCTTTGGTCAAATATTCGTCTTAAAAGACAAATAAATGAATTCCTAAAAATTTTCAAAACTTATTTGACCCACTCAAAATAGTAATAAAATAACATTCAACTTTCTAAAAAAAAATGTGAATAATAAGAGTAATTACGAGCGAAAAGTTCACTAACATGCTGTATGGTGGCAAAGTACAGCTTCTTTACGTATGAAAATTATTGACTGAACTTTTTTTCGCCCCACGTTGGGCGCCAATTACGTAACGAACAGGCGTTTACTGTAAGCAATTTGAAATGAGTAATAAATTCATTGGAGTAAACAAAAGCTTTTATTGTAGGCATAGGTATCTTTAAAAGGTGATAGGGTTTATAAATTTATTTTAAGGCAGGCCTAGGAAGGACTATGGGAGCCATTAAAGCCACTAGCAAGCAGTCGATTGGGGAGTTCGCGTCCACCTTTCCGCGCCTAGATACATCTACTGATCCTGCTACATAATAATATTATAGACTCCCTATTTAGTATTTAAAGTTTATAGGAAAAATCGAGAAGAGTTCCAAAAAGAGCTAGTTTATCGGGTTCTAATCAACAGGTGTGTACATTGGTTGTCTTCGTGGTGACGAAATTAAAGACAACTGGCTCATAACCCTCCCTACCTATGGTTTTAGTAGCCAAAATATTACTAAAACCCCATCATGAATTCTTCCAGATCGCTTAAATCATTTTGCAAGAAAACTTAAATGCTTAGAATTCCATGTTATACAATTTTATTCTTCAATATATATTAAAATTCATAATGGACAATATGAGTTGATTATAACTAATTTTGAAAATTATATCAACAGGTAAGGTAAAATTGTATATTTTAAAGCCAAAAAGTATTTATGAAAAAAATAATATTCCTATAATTTGCATAACCATGTACGAACAATTTTTCTTGAGTGTAAGGTGAAGTAAGAAAAAGAAAAATACCATACATACATACATATACTCAAAATTTGTATGTACGTATGTAAATCTGTAATATACTTTTTTTTTATGAATGAATTATTTCTCAATGAAATGCATAAATCAATGAAATATTTACTCAATGAGATGAGTAAATCAAATTTTAAATTTTTCAATGAAATAATTTTAATAGTTTAGTTTAACTTTTTTTCTCTTTTTCTCTTCCTTTGTGTTCACGTTGTTAAGGTAATAAATATATGCGATCAAGTGTAACCCAATTGACAATTTTATGAAAGTATTAGACACAAAATTGGAATTATATTATTGTTTGTTTTTGACTCACCAATGATGTAGAAATTCTGCAGCAGAGCGATGAGGCCTCCCGAACATACTGAGTTTTTTCTAAATAGGATGGTTTTTTATAAAATTATTAATAAATTCTTTTGCATATATTCATTATTACAATTATAATTATATGTTGCTTATTGTATTAGGATGTATGTTAAAGTAGGTTATTATTAATATAAAATTTATGTAGGGTTAGAAAGAATCTTACGCTAAGGTAAAAATATAAAAAAAAATAAAAATTATGTAGGAATGATATTTATAACATTTTGTAGGTGCTATGTTATCAAGCAAAGTTAAGGTTTAGGTTATATGTAATTTTTTAAGATTAGGTCAAATTGTTAGATGAGGTTATGTGTGTTATTCGTTACTTATTGTTTTATGGTAAATTATAAAATGTAAGTTCTTTAAACCGCTTTCGAAATTCCACAAGGAAATATTTTCATACTAACTTACTTAATTTCATGCTTTTTCTGATTTTTCTTAAAATTTCTTTTAGATTAAATTTAAGGTTAGGTATTTGACCACTTTTAGGTTAGAGCATGTGATTTTACGGTTGCTGGTTTTCAAGGTTAGCGGTTAATATGCCGACATTTTGTAAAAAAAAAATTCTTCTAATTAAGATAATGTGATGGACGACAAAACCGTTTTCTACATAAACTAAATGTAATTATATATGTAATAATTAATAAAATTGTAACTCAAAATTGCACTTTTTCCATCGGGTTTGGAGGTTGTGACCGATAATTTGTAGCCTTAATAGTCTCACTTATCTGCTGCCTATGTATCATCAATATCACTCAGGAAGGTAGTTTTATCGACGGAATCCCTGTGGTGATAATGGTCGTTGCTCCGCTCATGCGCTTCAGATTACTTTTGTTCTCTCCTTTTTCTTCCAATAAATGAATAATCGTTGTTCATACAATGCAATTTAGTTTTTTTTTATTTTACTTATTATCACTCTGTCTTTTTACTTTTTTCAATAATCTTTATTTTTTTCTTTTGATGTAGTTAAAGTTTACTTCTTCATTTGATGACGGTTCAATTAGAAAAGAAAGCTTCAATCCTACCAATGAAACCTGAGAGCTCGATCTACCTATTTACATAATAAAAGGGCAATGCAGATTGCTAAGTTTTACTTTTAATGATAAGATTATTATTATTTTGATTATTGTTATTATATTATTTGTTTCTTTTATATTATTGTTATATTTATTATTATTGTTATATTGATTATTATTATTATTATTATGATTATTATTATTATGATTATTATTTTAATATTATTATTTTAATCGTTTTTATTTTGGTTATTACTTTGATAATCCTTTTATTCTGGTAATTTTAACCCCAATGGTGCGGGTATTGTTAAAATAGATGTTTCTTTCGCAAGAAAAGATAAATTCTCACTTAGTAATATTTGATCATTACAACCGTTGGTGCTACTAAAGTAGCAATTTGCCACTTTTTCGACTGCTTGGATACTATTGTGCTACCTTTACAAAATGCACCCAAATTTGACACTTTTTCTAATTTTTGTCAATTTTTGATACTTTTTACTGAATGAATTTGTACGTTCGGTTTTATTATTATGAAAGTTATGCTGTTTTAATATATTGATATGTAAGCAAGCTTATACGAAATATTTTTTTTTTTATCATGTGTGGTTAAGGCCGTGATACACAAGCCTACACGATCGTGAGATTTTTGAGAAAATACAGCCCTGGTATGATGGAGTCTATGAACATTTTCAAAAGACAAAAACAATTTATCAGATCAAGGTTGTATTTTTTCGTAGATCGCGCGATTGTGTAGGATAGTGAATCATGGCCTTTAGCTTATGGATATCGCTTGTTTAAATTCGTATACCTCTGTCTGTACGGATATGTAAATATTAAAAAACACTTCCTGTTAAAATTTTTATTTACTTAAAAAAATAGTTTTAGTCAAAATTATGTAGTGAAATTGTGTCAAGCATTAATAGAAGCGATAAAAAACTGATTGTATTGAAGTATTTATTTAGATCCGTTATTTATTAAAACGATTGAGGACACTAACTACTTTGATATTGTTTCCGTTTTTAGTAATATATAGCGTTGTTATCGCGTAATTCATAAAAAGAGGACAGCAGAGGGAAAAACCCCGGACATTTGCTTAAAAAGTAGAACTTAATAACAAAACGAAATTGAGTTTTTCCAATAATATTACTACCAATAAAATCTTTAGAATATTGGATACTTTTACCCAACACCATCGATATGCTTACATTAAAACTGAACTATGTACATAAGTATATACACATTTGAGAGTATTTGCTTACATTAATGCAGAGAAATAGCTCTTCAAATATCTTTTAAAATGTTTTTTACATATATTTATTTATTGTATCTTCAAATATGAACTAACAATAAGTGTTCAAATCTTAAATATAAATTTAGTTATTAGGCCCGACTAATGTCGGACATAAACTTACTGATAGTAAATTAATGATACATAAGAGTTGTTGTAAGCAAAAAAATAAATAAAAGTATATTCAAGCAGCTACATCTGGAGTGTTGGGTATTAGCGCCGTAGTGTCCCTCTTTTTTAAGCGGATCTTTCCAGTAAAATTCAAGATGTTACGAGCAAGGGGATTAGGATGGGATTCGAGTTTTGTTAAGTACTTGCCTGCGTATTTTGCAATTTCTTCAGTCACTAGTGGCATATTTAAGTCTCGATGTAAATTTGAATTTTTAATGTACCATGATTGAGCCGATGTTATCAAACGTAAAATTTTGTTTTGTCTTCGTTGGATTCTCTCTACATTGGAAGCTGAAACAGTACCCCATAGCTGAATTGAGTAGCACCATATTGGTTTCAAAAGCGACTTGTATATTAACAGTTTGCAGTCTAGGCTGAGTGTTGAATTTCTGCCAATCAACCAATGTATTGAGTTAACTTAAGTTTCATTTGGGTTAGCTTAGAGTCAATATGATGTTTCCATATAAGCCTGCGATCAAGGTGTATACCAAGGTATTTCACTTGAAAATGTTGGGGAATATTTTGATTGTTAATTCGAATGGGGGAAGAAGTATGTCTTCTTAAAGTAAATGTTATATGGACACAATTTTGCTCATTTACTTTAATTCTCCATAAGTTCAACAATTTTTCCAGCTGGGTAATATGTTCCTGGAGATTTCGGGATGCCTCATAAGGGTTTTCATGCATACTCATACAGGCTGTATCATCAGCGAATGTAGAGGTATGGATGTTATTGCTCACAGGCATATCACAAGTATATATTAAATATAAGACTGGCCCCAAAATTGTTGTGTATGTATTATCAACGAAAAATTGTTCAAAATAATCGAATACCTTGCCATTTGCTTTACTGTTTACACATGCAATTGCAAGTTCATTTCAAAAATTTCCCCGAAGAGTAAACTTGAGAACATTATTTATTTCTCAAGTAAAAAAATTGCTGCAGTTTTGTTTATAGAGTTACCAAGTCATCATATAAGTACATGTTTAGGGAAATAATTAACATTTATAATTATAAGTATTATTTTGATAATATTAATGGTCTATAATTAACAAAATTACATTTTTAATGTGCAGTGCAATAAATAAATAAATAATATTAATAAATAATAAATAAAAATAATACATTTAACAAGTTAAAACTTTAATTTAAATTTCACAGTCATCCAATAAATTTCCATCAAATGCCTAACAGGGTAACACTTTTCTTGGTTTTGACATTCAATGGCATGCAAATTCCAAATTTTCACTCGCATGCAAATTTTGCTGCCACTGGAGCTGCCATTGCAAAAAATTTGAGTGTATCAGTGAAAAATCGTGAGTGTATCGAGTTTTTTGAAATGGCATGCCACTATAGTGGCATGTGTAAACGGTATGTTATTAATGAAATACAGATTTTGAACTCTCGCTTAAAGCTTTGCACTACATTATATACTGGCTCTTTTTGCGCAACTCCATCGATATTTTAAGTACATCTTCATAATTATACGTTTTGATATAACAAACCACAAACTGCGCTGGACACTAAATACCAATTATTTTAATTTTTATCATGGTTTTTAATAAATACAATTTTTCAATGTAAAATGTAAAAGCGAAAAAAATGCCTCAAAAAGTAGGACTTTCCCGGACGCAATTTTTTTACGAGGACAAAGATCCAAAAAAGAAGACAGCGTCTAGGAGAAAGAGGACGTATAACAACCCTAGTAATATAACAAGTAATCTTAAGGTTTTTGTAAAAGATTTAAAAAGTAAGCTAAGAATAAAAAAAACGGTGATGCAGTTTTGAAAATGTCTTAATCTGAAATATTGGTACGAAAAAAGCAATTTCTCAAATTCCTTGAATGAAAATTTATAATCAAAATTGTATACATTTGCTTCATATATATTTAGTTTGCTGCATACTAGGTATTCCGCTGAGCGTTTTTTTTTCTAAATTGGCATCATTAGAAAATAAAATACCTAAGAGACTGAAAGTTTTAACTTGTCATTCCATGTTATCTATTTTAACAATATAACCTATTTAAAAGCACATTCACTTTAGAGTAGCCACAGTGGAATTTTTTTTGAAAAGTTCAATTTTTCGCACTGAAAAATATGAGGTTGGGGATAAAAATAATTATGCATATTTTAAATTTTTTTTAGTTCCGAGTACCTCCGGTTTGAGCCCAAAGTTTTATTATATTACCCATTCATTAATATTTTTGTTCCTGTTTATATTTGAATAACAACAAAATCGGACTGTATGTTCCCAACTGAATTTCTTCGATACCTATAATAATTACCCTAAAACCAAAGTTCTAAAAAATTGGTGAATTTTTTAATATTTTTTAATGTTGATAATATTATACTAATGAAGATTTTTTGTGGGATGAAAAGTTTTTTCTGTAGTGCTTCACAACTTCAAGCAAATACTGCTTATCCTCTTCGTCGTATGTCAATGCCCGATTGAAATCTGTAATTAGTTTTGTTGCTCTTTCTGCCGGGTAATTTACAACGGTTAAGTGTTGGCATATTCGTTTTGCGGTGCAGTATTCTTCTTAATTCTTCCAAATTGATGGAACCAATTCAAAAAATGTCACATCGATTTGTAAACGATGGAAAAAACGCTTGGTGCGAGGAGTGACGAAAGAACTTACATCCTTATTCTCAAACGATTTCACTTGTTTCAGCGTTAAGTTTAAAATCTTTTCGGAATAACTTCGTAATTTTCGCCAAGAGCATCAACCATTTTCCACTTCACTTCAATAGATATCATTTCATCGAAAAATCCAAGAGCAACTGCCTCTTCGGATAAATACCATAAATGGTTTTTGATTTTTGACAATAAGGCATTTGAACATTTAGATCGAAATATGAAATAGCGTCTTTAATGAATTGCGGGTGCAGATACAGCGTTAACGCATCTGAACCAATACGAAACATATAGGGAGTTCACAATAGCATTTTAAAATGTGTTAATATTGCAACGTTTCAACTTTAATACTTTAATATGGTCTGGCAAGTTTGTTGTTTTTGTTTGTATGTAAATCAAATTTATTACCAGGTGGCAAATTTAAAAGTATAAAAAGCATGTCATTTTCTATATGGCAATATGGTAATGTTAAACTAAACATTTTAAAACTGTCAGCGCTGTACTGTAGTTGGTGAAAAAATATTTGTATATTTCGCAGAACAAAAGTTATTTTGAAAAATTTATCCCACAATAATTTCTAATATAACAAATTTTCTTATTTTGATACGTACGGAAGAAAATAATTCAGTCTCTCATAAGCATTCGTACAAACATGCATTTTATTCTCCCTCTCTCATATTATAAACTGATATGTAAATAATATAAAGATGTATGTGTGTTTGCCTGACTTTGATATACACAGTATGTGCATTTATATCGTTGCCTGCTCACAATAAAAAATTAAGATGGCTCAATGTTGCCACATTAAAATTTTAATATACCCATTATTCCCTAATAAATACGCGTCAAGAAAATGCAAATGTTTCGAATGCGTTTCAGTCCAGAGGATGTCATCTCAAATTGTTCGCGAAGCAAACAAATCTTATAGCAATACATAGCTTTGGACATAAACCTTGCATGAATTGTTGCGCCAGGCAAACGCAACTGCGTAAAATTTTGCACTTCCTTACCAAGAAAAATGAGCGAAAGTTGCAACAACTCCTTATAATCGGCTCTCACATAATGAGATTTCAACGCCTCAAGGCAAAAGTTCTTGTGTGTTTCTATTTCGGCTGCTGCTAAGTTTTTTTGCACTGCTTCATCCAATACTCCACTCTTGAAAGTATTGATATTCATAGTTTTCCAGTTTTTTGAAAAACGATTAAAGATAGTGACTTCTGGTGCTGATGTTTTTCCGAAATTTAACTCAACAGCTTTAATAAGCAATTCGCTGATATGATGGCGACACGGTAGAAAAAATTAAATTAATCGCGACCCAATTTATTTTCAAGCAAATATGCTGAGCCTTTTTCAATACCAGTGTTTTGTAGATGTTGTGTCAAAAGCCACAATTTGCACTAAATTATCAATCTTCCATTTGCGTAGGAATTTTTCAATGCTGCAGCAATATTTTCACCACAAGATTCTTCAAGTTTCACAATGCCAAGGAGTTTTTCTTCGTTCTCTGCGGTTATAACGAGAGCCAATCGATCAACTTTGTCCTTGCCTTTCATATCTGGAAGCATTTTACCGTACCAATGCAAGACAAATACTTCAGGAATCTATGTTGAAATTAAATATTACGTTAATTACCTTCAAGATATTTATTTATATATAATTATTAATTATGTACCTTGAATTCATCTATGATCTGTTTCGCTTGCCTGCGGAGATATTTCTTTCGCATTGTTTGAAACGATGTTCGGTTAAAGACGAAATCTTCCACTTTTATGTCCTTCAAGTCAGGTTTCAATTCCTGCAACTTCCGCAAGACGGCTGTATTTGTTGCAGATGTTAAATGCATTGCATAGCGATCACTGATGTGGCATTTATCCATGCTTGCAAAAATTCGTTCATCAACGAAATGGATTTTTCCGAGATCCCTGGATTCCTTGATGTTGGTCCTTTAGAAAATCAACTTGCGGAGCTGAATTGTCCATTTCTACGCCTTCGTATACAATACTTTCTGAGGTATCTGTATCAGACGCAACCTCATCTATGAACAACAAGCAATAATTAAAAATAATAAAAGAAGACATTATATTGACCAATACCTTGAACTTATTGATATTTTCGCTTGCGTTTTTCTGCTTCTTCCAGTACCTTCGCTTTGCGTCCTTGCTTTCGTGACATCTTTAAATCCTGGTCTGACATACAACCTGGCCGACCCTTTTCTCTTTGCAACAGAAGGAAATCTTTGTCCTCTTCAATAGACATAGTTTCAAGTGCATCCGCAGCTGCGATATCAAATATATAACTCGATCTTTTCACAGAATTCTTTCTCATCGTTTCTATATTTTTCATATTTGCCAAATCTGTTCTTGGACAAATTTCTCCATTCGGCATAAAGTAAGTTAAATTTTTTCATGTAGTTGATTTCGGTCATTGTTTTTGCACTCGGGTTTTATAAAAAAAATAATTGAAGAACTTGCTTCACATTAGGCGACTTTGCGCCTTTCAGTTCACTTTCGCGATTTCCCACCAAAAATATATCATTATCGGATCGTAGTTTCTTAGATAAGCTTGCCATTATAACTGTTTATTGTTTTATTTTATTTAATTTATCTTTACTTACTATCCACTTGTTTCTCTTATCACTTTTACTTTATAACTGCAAAATTTTCACTAATTTAGTATACATAGATCAAATATTAAAACTTCTTAATAATTAACAACAACGCATTTAATCCGAAGATCGTATTGACACCGTATTTACGCAGTAAAGCAACAGAAGTATCAAGTAATGTTCAACAGTTTAATGTTCACAAAATTTCATTTCAAAAAAACATCAATACACCGTTAGATTACTTTGTCTTGTTGTCGCTAATAGCACAAAATTTTTTTAGAAAGGGTGATCAATGGGTAATATAATAAAACTTTAGGCTCAACCCGGAGGTACTCGGAACTAAAAAAAAAACTTAAAATATGCATAATTATTGTTATCCCCAACCTCATATTTTTCAGTGTGAAAACTTTTGGATTTAACATATTTTAATTTTTCTGTATAACGCTTTGGCCAGTCTAATACACATACAGTTTCAAGAAGTAGGCATTTAATAACTTAGAAATTTCTAAAAACGATCTTTTTCCGTTAATTAAAAAAAGCAATGCCAAAAATTTTACAGAATTATCTTGTGCCTGCCTATTGAGAATTCTATTTTAACATATTTATCAAGAGTTAAATAAATTTTCTGTAAAGTCCATAAATTGAGTTATTTTTTTTTTTTTGTAAATAAGTGCCAATGCCAAAAAACATATATTAATTTTTCTTGTTCTTAAGTTTGCCCTTTTTTTTCGTAAAATCCCCTCTTTCGTGCCACTTTTTTTTTAAATCCCATTTTTCGTGCCACTTTTTTTAAAAAATCCCATTTTTCGTGCCAACTTTTTTTAAATCCCCTTTTTGTGCCACTTTTTGAAATTTTCCAACGCACTGTGGACCATTTTACGAGATGGCGGCCAAAAGTACTTTTTTATCATGGTCACTGATTGAAAAGTTCATTCGAAAGTAGCCAAAATCTTAAAACTTTATTTTAGCTATATCACAGTGAACAGGGTGACTCAAAACGGAAATTTTCAGTATTTTGCTAAAATGAGATAAGAAATTTCTTAGTAAGCTTTTGATTTTCAAACATCTATAACTTTTTGGTTTTTTAAGATATTCAATCGAAATAAATTTTGTGTAATTACCTTGTTTGTTAGCTTTCAGTACGAGAAAAGTAAAGTGTTTATAACTTTTAGAAATAAATTTTTTTTGTTCTTTTAAAAAGGTCCAAATATTCCTAAACTCTTCCACTTAACAGAGCATAACTTCCACAGGTCAAAAGGGAACAAAAAAAGATTAGCACTTTTTTGTAGCCGAAACTCTCCTCTAAACACCTATACACCATTGTACACCCGGGACGATCCGACCGTGACCACCAGAACAATTTTTCTGACAAGGTCTAAATTTTTTGCAAAATTTCAGTAAAATAGTTATAAAAATGTTTTTTCTGTAATGCTATTTTTTTAAGTATTTTAGTTTTTTTATAAAACCGCTATTATGAAAGACGGTTTTTAGATGGATATGCGTATTTCTAAATCATGTACAGTTGGTCACAAAAATATCTTGCCTACTTAAAATAAAGTAATTATTGATGTCATCATAAAAATCATCAGTTTTAATTGAATAAATAAAGGAGTCAGTATCCATATAGTTGAGAGAAACGTTCTCTCCACATTTAGGCTTCTTGAAGCCATAATGGAAGTCATACATTCTCCACTTGGATAACTCCAGTACTGTAAAACCAACATATATGGATTTATCATATAGTGGTTCCATTCAGAAAATTTTTTCAAATGCTTAAAATTTGGTCTCGCAATTAATGCTCTGAGACCCAAATGGTTCCTCTTTGTTGTTTCCCAAGATGTAGTAATTCTAATGTCCCTATGTTTTTCAAAGTTTTCCATTGTCTTCCCATAAAAAGCATTGTTTAAAAGTTTGAAGAAATCTTTTTCAAAGTTATTTTTAGGAGTTGTCCTATGGAATGTGTTTAAGTCAATATAAAGGATCGCTATCAAATGTTTTTTTTTCAACTAGTGTTTATTTCGTGAATGGTAACACTTAGCGCATGCCTGATTTGACAGATAATTAGTTTTATCCTTCCGCTGAACGAATATGGTTGTGTATACGCTTGAACAACGCTGGGAAATATTGCCTGCGATCGTCTTACAGAAGATGCCGATTTTGCCAAAAAAATTATCTTTTCAGATGGAGCTCATTTTGATCTTGGCGGGTATGTAAATGGCGATCGTTATCGGGCCATGTTGAACAAATTTTTGTTCACAAAACTTGAAGAGGAGGATACTGGCAACATTTGGTTTCAACAGGACGGCGCTACGTGCCACACAGCCGAAGCTACACTCGATGTTTTGCGCCCTGTTTTCAAAAAAAAAAAGTTATCTGGCGGACACTTTATTTTTTAAGCCAAGGATATTGCTTAAATCTGAGGATTCTATGGATTTGAGGATGAGGCTATTTGAAATGCCTTGTTTTAAAACTCTATAGTGTATGGTGTAATTAGTTTTTGAGTGTAAGTCTGCAACTAATTTTTTGATTTTGGATCCCCCCACGTGCTTGTTTTGAGGGCAAAATGGCAAATCATTATGTAGATCATGGACTGAATTGGGATAATCTATATCCACTTCCAAAATGTACCCATACTCTGCAGTATCAGAAATTTTTTTAACATCAAAATCAGTATCACATATTCACTCAAATTCTCCGGAAGGAAGATATTCGTACATCGCCCAACCGTAAAGGTTATTTGCGTCTATACAAGAAATTCTGAAGGCTTTATCAAAATCTTGCAAATACTTATTCGCTTTTGAATATATTTGCGAACATTGAACTAGTCCACCTCTAATTCCGTTTTGCATAAACATATACATTTCAGAATCAGTTAACTGTTCCAGTGAAAAGTGTGTGGTTTTCAACATTGCTGTATAATAGTGATAGGGGTCCAAATCGTATATACCTTTACAAATTTTCCTAAAATTTTCAAACACATTGGTTGGAAGAGGAACATCTGTCTTTAAGTAGAGCTCATTATAGTCAAGGAGGGTTTTGCAGTTAAACTCCCTCCATATTTTTTGAGCATGTTCATACTTGACTACATCACATTCTTCATTCGTTAGAATATAGAAGAACTCTTCTCTGCTAGGGAGTTTAGTTTCCTTAAACTTTGTCATGGAACACATCTAAGAGTATGGAAATACACCGTTTCTTCTAATCAGGTTGAAATTATCTTCATCAACGAAACATGATCGAAAAGTATTGAAATTATTACTGTAAAGATTTTTCGCTAATGTATCTAAACTCGAAGCCATAAATCTAAACGGGTCTATAAATCTTATTTCGAATCCATGTTTTACATCTAACTTGATAAGAATTGAAAGAGAAATATAACGCTCTGTGTTCTGGGAAATTACTTTTATTGCGGCATTTTGTATACTAGAAAGTTCTTTGAAAAATAGATGAAAATCATATGCAGAAAGATTATGAAAAATAACCGGTATGAACTGAGGTGTTTTATAATTCAAATTGCATTCGTTATGAGCTGCCCCACGATACTTACCCGTAAGATGACAATGATCTCTAACTTTATCGTTATTTAAAATTTTTTTACATATATGACAATTTTGTGCGTTTCTATATTGAGCTATTTCTATTGGGGTCATGAATATTTTCTTAACTTTAAGTAAATAATTAAGGTAAATATCTGTACAATCTTCAACTATTTTTTTGATAAATAATTGCCCAATCTTCACCAAACTAATGTATATATAAATTATTTTCTCTATTAAAGCTACAATTAATAAAATAGCTGAATGCACAATATAGAGTAGCATGAACAATTCTATCCATGAAACTACTGAAACGTTTGTTTACTAAAGCCCAACTTCGAATAAATATGTTAATAATGAACAAACTGTTGCTTTTATCATAATATGAATAAAAACATTTCGCTTCATACTGTTAACACAAAGAGATTGTTCATTGAAACGACTTTTGTTTCATGCTTCTTTCTCTCATCTCATCTTTTGTTATTAATACGCAATATCAATGTTGCCAATATAGTGAAATCATAGAATATTTTGTATGCGTCGAACATGTGTAATAGCCCAATCAAAAAATTTCAAAAAAGGTAAACGGGTTTGGAATTAAGCAATTTTGGTGGAAGCTCTTCGCTACTGGATTACCAACTTAATGATTTTAACAAGGCGTGAGATTATAATAATCTATTCTTGAGAACTTCTTACATTTTGTATTTGGCAACATATTCACGTAATCTATGAAATCTAAAAAATCATTCTTCTGATTAATCAACTTCTATATAATTTTTTTTTTAATTTTATGTAAAGCGAGTAATGAAAATTGGCAATCAGAAAAATAAGTCATTATGTGGCAAGTAGTTCTAATGGTAATGTGTAATTTTTTGCTGGGGGGTTTTACTTTTAAATTAAAATTTTAACTTTTACACATACATACATAACTAAGTACATAAAAAATATAACAAAAAATTATTTTTGAAATTAATATTTGTAATAAACCTCAAAAAATTTGTGATAACAAATCTAATGTAAAAATACGAAATTTTAACAACAATAATATTGCATTTAAAAGAAATAAAATTAGGTGTACTTTTAACTTATGTTTATATGTAATAAATTTCGTGAAAGCGAAAGATAGTATAAAATTAAATACTTTTATCTAAATGAAATATTTTACCGAAGTTGCAGATCACTCCCGCTAATAAAAACTGAATTTAATTTAGAGCTCGTTAAAATTTTTTAACTAGAATAATCGATTCTAGTATTTTGCCTTTTCCTAAACTGGCAACACTGATCTTTAAAAACATATTGTTTTTGCATGAACTTAATCGAGATTTACTCAACACATGTTCTGTTTCACATTTGTAAATGTTAAGGCCCAACTATAGTATGAATAAGCTGGCTTAAATTAATATCAGAATTAAACGATAAGCCTGTCAAATGGTTAAACATTTCAGAGGTTACTTTTAGGTGGCCATAATGTACTTACATGAACTTAAGCACTCCTTAGCCATAGCTGGACATCTAGGTATTGTTCATAATTTTGCAGTAATTTTGTTTCTTCTCATAACTCCTAAATGAATGCAATTCAATCTAATTAATTTGTTATAATGTGCTTATCTATTAAAAATTCACAAATAATTATATCTATCAATTTATTACATGTTTTATTTGATTTGCCTACTAAAAAGTACAACAGTGAATACACAAGCAAACACATGTGTATGTGTGATATGTATGTTGTAAAAAAATAAGTGCAAATTAAAGTTGCTTTATTTTCTAAGTTTCAAATTAAAAATTAATAAAAAAAAATTTTAAAAGCAATGAATATTTTCTGCTGCTGTTTATTTGAGTTTAAAAAATGCACAAACCGTTGTTTCCGTACGGAACGTGCGTTCAGTTTGGCACTTTACTTAAGAAAATGACATTTGACGAAACTTGACGAAAAGTTTCATTAAGTACATTATAGTTGCACACATACGTATTGTATGTAATCGCACAGTTGCTTAAGTTTGCTTATTCATATTATAGTTGGGCCTTTAGTATGCTCTTGTATAAGTAAACAAACCAATATCATTTTACTGCGTTCTTAACTATTGAGTGTTCATTGTTCTTGTTTCATAGTATGTATCCTACGACGTTCATTAAGTTGTTTTACTATGGATCTCTTTGCAGATGCGAGAAACTCCTCCGGAAACAAGACATCCACATTTTTGTTGAGGAGGATATATGTCTCGATCATCCCATTGAAGTTACTTATTCTCCTAGTGAGAAAATCGCTGGTCCTTTCTTGCTGACAGCTGTTTGTGTTTTGTGGTTCTGACATGAGCCATACAACCATTTTATGGAATCATCTAATCACAATCCTCACAATAATTGTTTTTAATATTTAGCTTACTAGTTCATATAGCCTTCGACTGGCTAGCATAGGTGTGCGTTTCTATATGCTCATTTACTTTTATTTGAGTCATAAAGACTTTATTGCAGGTGGGACAACTTGCGGTATTCATTTTATTTAATTATTTTTATTATTTGTTTATAATTTATTTAATTATTGTATTTATAAACAATTTACTTAATTATTTTATTTATACAGAATTTATTTAATTCTTTTATTTATTTAATTATTTTTTTTTACACACTATAAACTTGTTTAACAAACAATATTTAGTTTTAGAACTTTTGTAGTTTTTTTTTGTTTTCAAACACTTTAAAAATTTGGTTTGGAAAATAGGTTGTGACTTGTTGACATATCAGAGTATACTGATGACAATCTACATTATTTTTTCTACTTATACACGTTACATGAGAATCGCGTAGTAGTCATCAAATCTAATTTGTGGGTATTACGACCACAGTTGCCACTGAGTAAAAAAATTTTCTACCAAAATTTTCCGAAAATGTTACCAAAATTTTTTTTAATAAAAACAAAAATCTTTATTTTTATTATAATAAAAACAACAACTTTTATTAATAAAAAACATAACATAAAACGTTTTAATTCATTTTAGAACATAAATAAATATTTCAATTCATTATACCTACGAATTCCGTATTTAATTTAAATAAATTATTTAATATTGCAGTCATTTAAAATAATCTTTTGCTGACCAAACATAATGTTGGTCATTACCTAAAGTCAATTCTTTAGCTAGCATTATGTTGTTTAAAGAATTGAATTCTAACCTGCTTCTCAATTTGGTTTTTATTAAACTTTGACTAAAAAACTTTCTTTCTGCAGCAGCTGAGCTATGTGGAAGGCACATTAAATTAAATATAAAATCAGTCAGTTCCTTAAAGCTATATTCATTAAGTCCGTTTTTGATAGAATTTATGTTTTGCCAGAATGATAAAATATCATTGCTTGATTGAGATCATTTTCTAATAGAGTAAGATGTCTCCATTGTGTAATTATTGTATCATTATTATAGTCATTTAAATATGAAAATGCATTTAAAAGTTGTAAAAAAGAGTCTTTGGTTTGATTGATAATGTTATTTGGTGTTATAATAGACAAAGATTTTAAATCAGTTCTACTAAAATCAAATCTCTTCTTTAATTGATCAAGAAATTCTATATAAAACTTCCTACAGCATACTTTAATTTCTATTTGTTGCGATTCCGAGAATTTTTTGTCTTTTAAATACTTTTTCGCTTCACTACCAATAAATACTTCCAGTGGAGGTAAAAAGTTTTCGGAATTATTGGTTACAAAATTGTTTAAACATTCGATGCTTTTTATATAACTGCTTTTAATATAATTGAAAGCAACAAGCTTGAAATTAATATCTAGTTGCTGAAACAAATAAGGCAAACGGACCGTTTCTGATTGAAATTCCTTATTTAGATTGTTAATAATTTTCAATATGTATGACAAAAACATCATATAAACCCTTATTTCTTCATTTGCCAATAAATTTGAAATTTCAATTGGCTTACCTCCGTTTACCTCCAGTGCACATGATAGAAAATACAGCTGTAGGGGCTTCCACTGCTCAATTATTCTTGAAACGACCGCTTCCAACGCTAACCATCTAATTACGGAAAGTCCCAGCATTTTGTGCGGCTCAGAGTTACAATACTCTTGAAATTCTTTAAGTTCATGGATTCTTTTAGAACTATGCGCGAAAAAATTGTAAACCTTTCTGCATAGATTTTCAACATCCAGTGGCAGTTTTTTGCATGCATAGCTTGAACACAAATGCAATGAATGGCATGTACATTTTATATAGAAGAAATCTGTGTTGCGTTTAAGTTTCGTTTTTAAGCCATTTAATTCCCCAGCCATTGTGTTCTCTCCGTCCGTTGCCAAACCAATTAGGTTTTCTATGGGAATATTATTCTTATCAAAAAATGCTTTGATTGTTTCGTATATGGATTTGGCGTCAGCTTGAACCAATTCCAGTAAAGATAAATATCTTTCCTTGATTGATTTAGAAATTCTGTCGAAGTACCGCACGACCAATACCAAGCATTTACGATAACTTTGAGGACTGCATTGTTGATGTTATGTTTTCACGTGCTTTTCCTCCTAATGTGTCAGCCAATTAAATAGCTTTACTGCGACCACATTTAATCAATTTCGCAATGCGAGAATCAGGACAACATTCCCGTAGCAGAAAAGGCAAAAAATCCATTAAAAGGAAGGGTAGGTTGTGGCAAATGCAAAACATGACTAATGTCAATTCCGCCTGCATTACTTGTTTATCTAGAGATCTCTGCTCCTCAGTAAAAAACTGGTCAAGTTGAACTTGATTTTTCTTCTGTTCTAAGCGTTGGGCATGTGCACTTTTTGTTGCGTGATTCTTTAAATGTGACAAATGATTAACTAATGTCCTTTAAGGCCGTGATACACTATCATACAAAGTCGTGCGATCTACGAAAAAGTACAACCCTGGTGTGATGAATTGTTATTGTCTTTTGAAAATTTTCATAAACTCCATCATACCAGGGTTGTATTTTTTCGTAGATCGAACGACTTTGTATGATAGTAGTAGTGTGTTTATGATGATCCGGGGCCAATGTGCACCATAAGGATCAATGTAAAATTGCACATCATGCTAGGTGTGACCGTAGTCCTATTTTTCTTCATGCTATTTTATGTATGTATCAAAGTGCAATGTAAAAGTGCACTGCATGCTAGGTGTGGCCGATGTGTTATTTTCCGTCACCACGATTATTTTTAATGGAAGATAATTTGAAATGAAAGTTTTGTTGAGGGGAATTTTTTAAATATTTCGTATCTTTTTTTATCTTTTTCTATTTTGTTCACTTACAAGTGATACATTTCTATTGGTTATTGTGTTTGTGTGCGGTGGGAAATTGTATTATATTACGATGAAAATTTTATTGAGGGGAATTTTTTAAATATTTCGTATCTTTTTTTTATCTTTTTCTATTTTGTTCACTTACAAGTGATACATTTCTATTGGTTATTGTGTTTGTGTGCGGTAGGAAATTGTATTATATTACGATGAAAATTTTGTTGAGGGGAATTTTTTAAATATTTCGTATCTTTTTTTTATCTTTTTCTATTTTATTCACTTACAAGTAATACATTGGTTATTGTGTTTGTGTGCGTTAGAATATTTCATCATGTTATGTATGTATGTGTGTGTGTGGCTTGTGTTTTCATTGAATAATTTTCTATCTGTGTTTTTATATCACATATCTTGTTGTTGTCTCTTTTTATTACAAATGTGTGTATTTGTATGCATTCATCAGTTCTATTGTTATTAATAGAACTGTATAAAAATTATCTAGCAGCATGTTTGAAACAGTTCTGTCTATTTTTATTACACATATTTTATAACCTTTTCCTAGAAAAAGGATCAGTAAATAAAAAAAGGATGAAAGAAAACAAACGTGCATTAGCAGATCGCAAATATATGTCATATATGGCGAAATCTTAACAAATGTTCATATATGTGTTATATTTAGCACACTTGGTATGTAAATCCTTTCTTATTGAACATTTTGGGTTTGAATTGTTATTTAATTTTTTTTTTGCTTAAAATGAAATTGTATGATCGTCTGTCTTCTGTGTCCATTTGGCTATTTTTATTACACACATTTTATAACATTTTCAAGAAAAAGGATCAGTAAATAAAAAAAAGATGAAAGAAAACAAACGTGCATTTGCAGCTCGCAAATATATGTCATATATGGCGAAATCTTAACAAATGTTCATATATGTGTTATATTTAGCACACTTGGTGTGTAAATCCTTTCTTATTGCACATTTTGGGTTTGAATTGTTAATTTTTTATTTATTTTTTTTTTTTTTGCTTGAAATGAAATTGTATGATCGTCTGTCTTCTGTGTCCATTTGGCTATTTTTATTACACACATTTTATAACATTTTCAAGAAAAAGGATCAGTAAATAAAAAAAAGATGAAAGAAAACAAACGTGCACTAGCAGATCGCAAATGTATGTCATATATGGCGAAATCTTAACAAATGTTCATATATGTGTTATATTTAGCACACTTGGTATGTAAATCCTTTCTTATTGAACATTTTGGGTTTGAATTGTTATTTAATTTTTTTTGCTTAAAATGAAATTGTATGATCGTCTGTCTTCTGGGTCCATTTGGCTATTTTTATTACACACATTTTATAACTTTTTCAAGAAAAAGGAACAACAATTTTAGAAAAGGATTTTCCGCACATACATTTTTTTTTTAATACAATTCATAGGATTTTTTTTTCTTTTAAAAATCCTATAAATACAGTTTTGTTTTTTCAATAAGTTATAAGTAGTATTAAAAATATCAATCAATTGAGATGAATGCAGCAATTTTCGACCTGGATGATGAGGAGACAATGCTTCTCGCACCTCTTCCAAATCAACAAATGGAAAGAGGCCAAGAAGTAGAGCATGAAGAGGAGGTAGAACTCGAAGAAGTCGCAGAGGAAGAAGAAACCGAAGAAGAAGGAGAAGCCGAAGGAGCTGAAGAAGAAGACAACGATGAATTCATTTCATTACTTAAAAGTAATGAAAAAAAATCCAGACGATTGACCAGGAAAGGAATAATTATAATGAAGAAAATAAAGGATTTAAAAAAAAAATTAAAAGCCTTGAAAAAACAAAAAAAAAAACATTATTAATAAAATAAAAAACAAAAAAGAGGAAGTTAATCCCCTTAAAATATTGTACGAGCAACATCATTCTTGCCCAATATGTCTTAGATCAAATATATTGGGTAGTAATATGATATTCATTAATTGTAGTCATAGTTTTTGTTCAAGATGTTTTAAACACTACAATTCAAATAAATGCTCTGTGTGCAGGCATATTTTTATTATATAAATACAGTAGATAAAAAGGGTGAATTGTACGTAATACGTACACAGTCTATGACAACCTTTTTACCTATCGAATAAATAAAAACAAATTTTGCATTTAAATCATAATATAAATTTTATTTAAAAATCTTTTATATTTCTTTTACTTTTGAGATATAGGTTTATAGTAAAAAATTCTTTTATATAAATTAAAAAGTTTTTGAGTTAATAAATATTCATTGTAATGTAATTTACATGCACATATGTTAACATCCTGAATATAGTAATCCTTTGTTATTATATCACAATCATATTTATGCAAGTTATTACGATAATATATGAAAGGAGTGTAGACATTGCTATACATTCTTAATTCGTTTATCATTCTCAGGAATAATTTCTTGTGGTCCTTATCAATATGACAACTATAACCATCTAATAGTTCCTGCAATTCAGCTGATGAAACCATTTCAGATAAAAGACAATGTAACTCGCAAAAAGATGATTAAATAACTAATTGAAATTTGTCAGTAAAGAACTATTTATTATTAAAAAATGTTAAATGAGCAACAGTTTTCAGATGTTTTCAATGTTCTCTTTATTAAGAGATATATGTACATATATGTACATATATGTACATATATATATATATATATATATATATATATATATATATATATATATATATATATATATATATATATATAATTTCTAGCTAGTTTATTTTTTTTTTTTCAAAAAATAAAAAACATTTAGTTACATTGTATATCTTTTAAATTTTATTGACATTACAATTTTTGCATTTAGTTACATTGTAGATATTGTAATAAGTTTGTATAAGCTGTTTTGCTTCTTCTTCTGCTTCCATATGTTGTCTTCTATAGTACGAGCAGGAGCAGGTGTCTGGTCCACATGTTTCATTTTCGTTAGACCAACAACAATTGTCATAATGTTCTCCATATTTATTTTTCATTGTTTTCAAGCTGCTTGAAATCTCCAAATGTGTTTGAATATTGATGAGTTTATATTTGTCTTCATCAGAAACAATATGAGAACATCTTTTTAAGAAAGTATATATATCTTTTAATATCATTCTAACTACTGAGTATGACTATATGACTGCACTAAATGATTATCAATAACCATTAGTGTTAAAAGTTTCGTTATTTATACTCTAAAAATTACTTACTTCATCATTGTTTTCTACTTTTTTAACAAAAAGATAACAAATATTTTAATTTTTATTTTATTTTAATTATCTGTCTTTAACTAACTATAAAATATATACAATTAGTATGGTTACAATAGTTTTCTTATTTCGTTTGTAAGAGGAATATATTCAAACATTTTATCATGTATAATTAACCAATATGCGGATGTATTAGGAGGAATATTTTTCAAGGTTTTTAATTCAATACGAATATCGATAGGTCCAGTTTTAACTGATTCATTTTGATGAGTAACATCTAAAACTATTATTGGCGCCATAGTTTTGAAATTTTCTGGTGTTAATAATGGTTGAGAGTCACGTGAATAATAACTTTGTTGAAATTTTAAGTACATATCGTATAGAATTGCAAACGATTTCTGTCGAATTTAAGATTTAAATCATCATAAGGATATGTAACAGAATTAAGATGCACTTTAATATCACTTAAATCGCAATGTTGAAACTTGTTGTCATTATTTCGAAGACCCAATAATAAAAAACGCGGTCTTTCGTTTTCGGTAGCTAGCTTAACATTCCATAAAACTGTTGTACTTTCTGGAAGTAAAGGATAGTAATACATATCCCAACTTCTAAAACATATATTTAATGGATGACGATTGTTTATTGTTTTAAACATCTGCAATTTGTACGCATCAGCAAGTTGAATGTGTTGTACTTTCCAAGTAATATTTAAAATTGATAACTTAATTTTTTCAGTTGTCGTTTGTGATTTAAGAACTTGTCCATCATCTTTAGATCGTGAAAGTACCAATTCATGCTTAGAATTAACTATAATTTTATTAAAGTCTTCAGCAAATCCGAGTAAATATTTTAATGGTACACAAAAATTAAAATAACCCTTTTCAAGCGTAAGATCATCAATGTTAAAAGGAGACCATCCTGCATTTAGTAGACTGTCACTTTCAGATTTATTCAGCGAGACATAGTTTTTTAATTCTGTTGCAATACCCAAATGCCGTGTGCGATCAATTTCTACACCATTAATTTCATAACGAATTTCATCAAATAGATGTGCCATGCAATTGTTTAGAGACGTATGGATGCAGAAACTGTTGAATCTTCCTTTGTAGCAAGTCCTTCTATGTATCTAAGACTTCCACTTGGTAAAACATACAAATCTTGATTTTGAATCGTTATACAAATCTCATAATTATTTTTAAATGATTGTAAATATGATGTGTAGCTGTGGTACTCTTTCTTAACAATTGAGTTATCAAATTGCGGTTTTTGTAAAATGTTAATAATACTACTCATTGTTCCTGTATCTTTACGCTTTTATTTTTAGATGGAACCCCAAATTTTTTAAAAACTCCTTATTAGCCTCACTAAGAATAATATTTTGTTTCTGTTGTATTATTTCCATAATTTGTCGGTTTTTCTGTTTCTTTGATTTATTGCAATTCGATAGCTTTCCGGTTTCGTGTTCCGTTGATAAGGTTAGAATGAATGGTGAATGCTTTTGCAACTCAGTTTTATTATATATAATCATTCTCTCATAGGCTTTAAATGCAATCGCATTGTTAGTTTTTCACCACGAAAATTTATTAAGTTTCCGTCTTGATCAACGACTTTCAAAATAAGACTATTTATTATTCTTGAACTTACAGGTAAATATATTACATTAGTTGGAGCCTCAGTTATTTTATATCCTGGACTAACGTTAAGTGAAAACTCATGCAAAATATGTGCAGACATGTTATTTATATATGATCCACCTACAATGTTACATTCAACGATTATTGTATTAATTTTGGTTATATCTATTGTTTTATCAGAGTAATGTTCCACGCCAGGCTCTAATACTTTTGTACTAAAACCTAATAAGGATCCGATTGATCTCTTCTTATTAAAATAAATTGAATCTGTAGTACTTTTGATGCATGTTTGCAGAGTATTGTAATTTGCTCGTACATCAAGCGATCCTTTTGCATTTATATTGTGATATTTATTTGTTAATACTTCAGCTATATCTGATAATTCATATGAGCCAACTGGAACTTCTATTTCATGATTCCCAATATGAAATAAGTTGTTTTCGACATCAACATTTGGGATTGAGTGATACGTATCGAAACTGATTAAGCCGCAAACATAGTTTTCATTTAGTTCATTTGGGATTGAGTGATACGTATCGAAACTGATAGTTTGCAACAAGATATGAAGAGTCTCCGTTCAATGTTAATGTAATTGACATTTTAAGGGTTGATGAGTGAATGAATTATTAATAAATTTTGCAATGATTTTTATGATGCTATATTGTCGATATTAATCCAAGAGTTATGTTCTGACGAGAATCCCAACCATTTAACGTAAACCATATTATTTCTTCTTTTTAAAATTTTTTCAACTAAATATGATTCTGGAAATTTGGTTTTCATTAGCTCATGTTCGTAAAAACCACCTTTAATTTCATGATCTTGATAGTCTTGTAATATATAAGTATTAGGGTTAGTATTTTTTATAGTTTTGATTTTAAATATTTCTGTTGTCCAGTTTGGTGTGTAACCTTTTTCAAATATATGCTTATATTTACTTATTCGAACATTATCATTTACTTTAAACTTGGGTTTTTGAAATACTTTTAAATTGTTGTAGACTGTATTCAACAATAAATTTTCATTTGACGAATTTACTTCATTTGGAGTCATCTGTATTGTTCTATGAAATGTATCATTATATTTATCAACAAGTTATTGATATTTGTTTATCCATTTGTATGTTCCTTGGTAACTAAACTCTTTCTACATCATTCCTTTTAAGGTTCTGTTAAATCGTTCTACTATGGATGCCTTTAGAACACTATACGTTGAATAGTGATTAATATGATTCGATTGCATTAGATGATGAAATTGATTATTGAAAAATTCTTTACCGTCATCTGTTTGTAAATTTCTTGGTTTTCTATTGTTGCTAGTGAAAATACTTTTCATAGCGTTTGCTACGTTTGATGCAGTTTTATTTTTTAATGATACAGCCCAAGCTTTCTTTGAAAAGGTATCTATTACTGTTAGAAGATATCGATATCTGTTATTATGTTCTGCATAATTTCCCATTTCCACCAAATCTGCTTGCCATAAATCATCAATTCCTTTCATTATAACTCGTCTTCTTTTAAAATTTTTTCGCGCTTGTTTATGCAGTTCATTAACTATTTCTCTCTTATCTGAATTCATTTTCTTTATAATAGTTGTTCCTTATTAATATCTAAACGGAAATTTCATATGCTTATATATAATTTTTATCCTTTAATTTTAGGAAGCTCGAGTTTTCGTTTTTTAACAACATCTACAACAGCATTTTTATTAATTGACTTAAATATAAATTCTTCAATATTATCAAATCTTTCCTTGATATTCTTTAAGAAGCCTTCATTTGCAAAATGAACTTGATCAATCACTACTTTTTCAATAGCTTTAACATCGTCATCGATCCCTTTTGTAATCAACTCTCGTAATACTTTTACATCTCGTCTGATAACGTTTAATTGTGAATTATAATCGTGTTTAAGTTCCTCACTTTGGTCCTTAATGGTTTTGATGATAACATGCATTTTCTGGATATCTTTTGCAATGACATCCATTTGGAAATTATATTTGTACGTACTTAACTTTAAATTATTTAGATTAGTCTTAATGGAACTTTCTCCAAACTTATTTATATAACTCATTTTTAATATATTATGTCAGCTTCTCTTAATTCTTCAACAATGGAAATTATTTCGTTTTTATGATTATTATGACCAGCACTTTCCGATGAAAGAAGTAAACGTAATCTGTCAACTAGTTCATTTGGATCATCCCAATATATATAATTAGATTTACGATTATCTGCAGTTTTTAATAATAATCCATTACCTTTTTTTAAAACATTTGGTTTCGTAGTAAATAAATGTTTTATTATATTAACATATTTATATGCTCGTGTACCTTTAATTTGATCATGTGGTTGATATTGTCGTTTGTATGCATTTGTACTCGTTAAAAGTTCTTTGTAAGTTTTCAAATCATTTTTAGTGTAATGTAGAGGTTTTAAATGAAAAACTAATTCGAATAATCCTGGAGTCATTTTCCACTTTGTACTTCCTATTCGAATAGAATTATCTGCATCAAAATGTAGTTCATTATTTGCATATCGCCAGTTTTCGCTTTCATCTATGTTGAACCCATAAACCATATCTATTTTTTTATTAATCAAGAACAGTTCTATATTTTTGACTAGTGAGGACTTATTATTATCATTTTCGGTTACCTTGAAGTTGTTCTTATCGTCGTTATTATCCTCGCTAACTATTTGTAAATCTAGTTTTATTTTTTTTGTTGGTATGTTATTAATCATATTATCATCATAACCCTCAGCATCATCAAAGTTATCAGAACTATCATCGGATGGTAGTGATGGAAGTTCTGAATCTGATATATCATTATTTGATTGATAAGCATCTGATTTGTAATCAGGTGTTTTTTTAATTATCTTTTTTAAAGGTTTTGCTGTAGGTGTATATGTATCTTTCAATAAATCACCGGATTGATAATCATCAATTTTTTCAATTATCTTATTCAGGGGTTTCGTTACAGGCTTAAATGTATCTTCCAATAAATTGAGTCTATCTACTTCGTTTAATTTTATATTTTTTAGTTTTTCTTTTAATATCGTTCTTGTTTTAACAATATCTTTTAATAATTTGTTATTATTCATTTCGAACTAATTTGTATCTGGTTGTTAACTTCTTTGTATCTGATATTGATCTGGTTTGTATCTGCTTTATATCTGCTTTTTATCTGCTTTTATCTGCTCTGTATCTGCTTTGTATCTGCTCTGTATCTGCTTTGTATCTGCTTTTTATCTGCTTTTATGTGCTCTGTATCTGCTTTTATCTGCTCTGTATTTGCTCTGTATCTGCTTTGTATCTGCTCTGTATTTGCTTTTATCTGCTCTGTATCTGCTTTTATCTGTTCTGTATCTGCTTTTTATCTGCTTTGTATCTGCTCTGTATCTGCTTTTATCTGCTCTGTATCTGCTTTTTATCTGCTTCTGGACAAAACCACTTACAGTTGTATGAATTTATCAAAACCTTTTCTATATCGTCCTTTACTAACAGCATCATCCTTACTAATAACAACGAATCCATATTTATCTTTCCAGCACTCACTACATATATCCGTAAATTCTCTAAACGACATATCTCCAATAACATGGTCATTATATATATGTCGTAAATTCATTTCATCTTGTTTAAATATTATGATCATATTCGCATTATCACGTATTAGATGTTTGGGAATTTTTGTATATGTTTGACATAAATAAAAGCAGTCAATATGCTTATGTCTACCCATGCAAAAGTAATCTCTTATATTATCTTGTTTACCACAAATAACGTCATCAAATATTATTATAGAATTAGAATTTGCTTCAGCGGGACTTAAAACTTTTTCATTTTCCGAAAATGTAAAAAGATTAATTCCTTTTATCGGATCGATCAGTTGCTTAAGGTAACAGTATTTTGGTTTATATAAGGACTTCGAATATATATATAAGTTTCTGAAGCTAAGACCGTTAGGAGTTTCTATTAGACTAATCATTACGTTAGTTTTACCGCAGTTTGAAGGTCCTACAATTAGTGCACGTATTGAATTGGGTAATAATGTGCTATGTTTAATTTTAGTTTTCTGCTCTTGTGATACGTCAACATTTCTTATAACAATTTGTTTTGCTTGCTCTACTAATCGCATATTGATAACTAATATGTTTTTGCTATAAGTTCAATCTTATATACGGAAATCTCATCATTTTCATTTTTAGTATGGAACACATAAGACATACATATGTATATTAAAGAAGAATAAACATTAACATGGTTATAAACTATAACAAAGGAGTTAGAGATAATCACTCTAAGATTGGTAGCGGCTTAGTAAACAACTTAATAAACAAATTACCTATTGAACTACATTTACCTGGTTATCAGTTTTGTGGACCTGGAACAAAACTTGAAAAACGTTTAGCAAGAGGAGACAAGGGATAAATTTATTAGATGTTGCTTGTAGAGAGCACGACATTGCATATTCAGAAACAAGCAATATTAATAAAAGACATCAAGCAGATCAAATACTAGCTGAAAAAGCGTGGCAACGAGTAAAATCTAAAGATAGTAGCTTAAAAGAACGAGCACACGCTTGGTTCGTAACGAACGCAATGAAAGCAAAAGTTAAATTTGGATTAGGCATGAAGAATACTAGTAATTCTAAATGTAGAAAATCGAAGAAGAGAAACTTTAAAAAGAGAAAGGCATGTGATACCAAATTGTTTTCAACCACTGTAAAAAATTTGGTATCACATGCCTTTCTCTTTTTAAAGTTTCTCTTCTTCGATTTTCTACATTTAGAATTACTAGTATTCTTCATGCCTAATCCAAATTTAACTTTTGCTTTCATTGCGTTCGTTACGAACCAAGCGTGTGCTCGTTCTTTTAAGCTACTATCTTTAGATTTTACTCGTTGCCACGCTTTTTCAGCTAGTATTTGATCTGCTTGATGTCTTTTATTAATATTGCTTGTTTCTGAATATGCAATGTCGTGCTCTCTACAAGCAACATCTAATAAATTTATCCCTTGTCTCCTCTTGCTAAACGTTTTTCAAGTTTTGTTCCAGGTCCACAAAACTGATAACCAGGTAAATGTAGTTCAATAGGTAATTTGTTTATTAAGTTGTTTACTAAGCCGCTACCAATCTTAGAGTGATTATCTCTAACTCCTTTGTTATAGTTTATAACCATGTTAATGTTTATTCTTCTTTAATATACATATGTATGTCTTATGTGTTCCATACTAAAAATGAAAATGATGAGATTTCCGTATATAAGATTGAACTTATAGCAAAAACATATTAGTTATCAATATGCGATTAGTAGAGCAAGCAAAACAAATTGTTATAAGAAATGTTGACGTATCACAAGAGCAGAAAACTAAAATTAAACATAGCACATTATTACCCAATTCAATACGTGCACTAATTGTAGGACCTTCAAACTGCGGTAAAACTAACGTAATGATTAGTCTAATAGAAACTCCTAACGGTCTTAGCTTCAGAAACTTATATATATATTCGAAGTCCTTATATAAACCAAAATACTGTTACCTTAAGCAACTGATCGATCCGATAAAAGGAATTAATCTTTTTACATTTTCGGAAAATGAAAAAGTTTTAAGTCCCGCTGAAGCAAATTCTAATTCTATAATAATATTTGATGACGTTATTTGTGGTAAACAAGATAATATAAGAGATTACTTTTGCATGGGTAGACATAAGCATATTGACTGCTTTTATTTATGTCAAACATATACAAAAATTCCCAAACATCTAATACGTGATAATGCGAATATGATCATAATATTTAAACAAGATGAAATGAATTTACGACATATATATAATGACCATGTTATTGGAGATATGTCGTTTAGAGAATTTACGGATATATGTAGTGAGTGCTGGAAAGATAAATATGGATTCGTTGTTATTAGTAAGGATGATGCTGTTAGTAAAGGACGATATAGAAAAGGTTTTGATAAATTCATACAACTGTAAGTGGTTTTGTCCAGAAGCAGATAAAAAGCAGATACAGAGCAGATAAAAGCAGATACAGAGCAGATACAAAGCAGATAAAAAGCAGATACAGAACAGATAAAAGCAGATACAGAGCAGATAAAAGCAAATACAGAGCAGATACAAAGCAGATACAGAGCAAATACAGAGCAGATAAAAGCAGATACAGAGCACATAAAAGCAGATAAAAAGCAGATACAAAGCAGATACAGAGCAGATACAAAGCAGATACAGAGCAGATAAAAGCAGATAAAAAGCAGATATAAAGCAGATACAAACCAGATCAATATCAGATACAAAGAAGTTAACAACCAGATACAAATTAGTTCGAAATGAATAATAACAAATTATTAAAAGATATTGTTAAAACAAGAACGATATTAAAAGAAAAACTAAAAAATATAAAATTAAACGAAGTAGATAGACTCAATTTATTGGAAGATACATTTAAGCCTGTAACGAAACCCCTGAATAAGATAATTGAAAAAATTGATGATTATCAATCCGGTGATTTATTGAAAGATACATATACACCTACAGCAAAACCTTTAAAAAAGATAATTAAAAAAACACCTGATTACAAATCAGATGCTTATCAATCAAATAATGATATATCAGATTCAGAACTTCCATCACTACCATCCGATGATAGTTCTGATAACTTTGATGATGCTGAGGGTTATGATGATAATATGATTAATAACATACCAACAAAAAAAATAAAACTAGATTTACAAATAGTTAGCGAGGATAATAACGACGATAAGAACAACTTCAAGGTAACCGAAAATGATAATAATAAGTCCTCACTAGTCAAAAATATAGAACTGTTCTTGATTAATAAAAAAATAGATATGGTTTATGGGTTCAACATAGATGAAAGCGAAAACTGGCGATATGCAAATAATGAACTACATTTTGATGCAGATAATTCTATTCGAATAGGAAGTACAAAGTGGAAAATGACTCCAGGATTATTCGAATTAGTTTTTCATTTAAAACCTCTACATTACACTAAAAATGATTTGAAAACTTACAAAGAACTTTTAACGAGTACAAATGCATACAAACGACAATATCAACCACATGATCAAATTAAAGGTACACGAGCATATAAATATGTTAATATAATAAAACATTTATTTACTACGAAACCAAATGTTTTAAAAAAAGGTAATGGATTATTATTAAAAACTGCAGATAATCGTAAATCTAATTATATATATTGGGATGATCCAAATGAACTAGTTGACAGATTACGTTTACTTCTTTCATCGGAAAGTGCTGGTCATAATAATCATAAAAACGAAATAATTTCCATTGTTGAAGAATTAAGAGAAGCTGACATAATATATTAAAAATGAGTTATATAAATAAGTTTGGAGAAAGTTCCATTAAGACTAATCTAAATAATTTAAAGTTAAGTACGTACAAATATAATTTCCAAATGGATGTCATTGCAAAAGATATCCAGAAAATGCATGTTATCATCAAAACCATTAAGGACCAAAGTGAGGAACTTAAACACGATTATAATTCACAATTAAACGTTATCAGACGAGATGTAAAAGTATTACGAGAGTTGATTACAAAAGGGATCGATGACGATGTTAAAGCTATTGAAAAAGTAGTGATTGATCAAGTTCATTTTGCAAATGAAGGCTTCTTAAAGAATATCAAGGAAAGATTTGATAATATTGAAGAATTTATATTTAAGTCAATTAATAAAAATGCTGTTGTAGATGTTGTTAAAAAACGAAAACTCGAGCTTCCTAAAATTAAAGGATAAAAATTATATATAAGCATATGAAATTTCCGTTTAGATATTAATAAGGAACAACTATTATAAAGAAAATGAATTCAGATAAGAGAGAAATAGTTAATGAACTGCATAAACAAGCGCGAAAAAATTTTAAAAGAAGACGAGTTATAATGAAAGGAATTGATGATTTATGGCAAGCAGATTTGGTGGAAATGGGAAATTATGCAGAACATAATAACAGATATCGATATCTTCTAACAGTAATAGATACCTTTTCAAAGAAAGCTTGGGCTGTATCATTAAAAAATAAAACTGCATCAAACGTAGCAAACGCTATGAAAAGTATTTTCACTAGCAACAATAGAAAACCAAGAAATTTACAAACAGATGACGGTAAAGAATTTTTCAATAATCAATTTCATCATCTAATGCAATCGAATCATATTAATCACTATTCAACGTATAGTGTTCTAAAGGCATCCATAGTAGAACGATTTAACAGAACCTTAAAAGGAATGATGTAGAAAGAGTTTAGTTACCAAGGAACATACAAATGGATAAACAAATATCAATAACTTGTTGATAAATATAATGATACATTTCATAGAACAATACAGATGACTCCAAATGAAGTAAATTCGTCAAATGAAAATTTATTGTTGAATACAGTCTACAACAATTTAAAAGTATTTCAAAAACCCAAGTTTAAAGTAAATGATAATGTTCGAATAAGTAAATATAAGCATATATTTGAAAAAGGTTACACACCAAACTGGACAACAGAAATATTTAAAATCAAAACTATAAAAAATACTAACCCTAATACTTATATATTACAAGACTATCAAGATCATGAAATTAAAGGTGGTTTTTACGAACATGAGCTAATGAAAACCAAATTTCCAGAATCATATTTAGTTGAAAAAATTTTAAAAAGAAGAAATAATATGGTTTACGTTAAATGGTTGGGATTCTCGTCAGAACATAACTCTTGGATTAATATCGACAATATAGCATCATAAAAATCATTGCAAAATTTATTAATAATTCATTCACTCATCAACCCTTAAAATGTCAATTACATTAACATTGAACGGAGACTCTTCATATCTTGTTGCAAACTATCAGTTTCGATACGTATCACTCAATCCCAAATGAACTAAATGAAAACTATGTTTGCGGCTTAATCAGTTTCGATACGTATCACTCAATCCCAAATGTTGATGTCGAAAACAACTTATTTCATATTGGGAATCATGAAATAGAAGTTCCAGTTGGCTCATATGAATTATCAGATATAGCTGAAGTATTAACAAATAAATATCACAATATAAATGCAAAAGGATCGCTTGATGTACGAGCAAATTACAATACTCTGCAAACATGCATAAAAAGTACTACAGATTCAATTTATTTTAATAAGAAGAGATCAATCGGATCCTTATTAGGTTTTAGTACAAAAGTATTAGAGCCTGGCGTGGAACATTACTCTGATAAAACAATAGATATAACCAAAATTAATACAATAATCGTTGAATGTAACATTGTAGGTGGATCATATATAAATAACATGTCTGCACATATTTTGCATGAGTTTTCACTTAACGTTAGTCCAGGATATAAAATAACTGAGGCTCCAACTAATGTAATATATTTACCTGTAAGTTCAAGAATAATAAATAGTCTTATTTTGAAAGTCGTTGATCAAGACGGAAACTTAATAAATTTTCGTGGTGAAAAACTAACAATGCGATTGCATTTAAAGCCTATGAGAGAATGATTATATATAATAAAACTGAGTTGCAAAAGCATTCACCATTCATTCTAACCTTATCAACGGAACACGAAACCGGAAAGCTATCGAATTGCAATAAATCAAAGAAACAGAAAAACCGACAAATTATGGAAATAATACAACAGAAACAAAATATTATTCTTAGTGAGGCTAATAAAGAGTTTTTAAAAAATTTGGGGTTCCATCTAAAAATAAAAGCGTAAAGATACAGGAACAATGAGTAGTATTATTAACATTTTACAAAAACCGCAATTTGATAACTCAATTGTTAAGAAAGAGTACCACAGCTACACATCATATTTACAATCATTTAAAAATAATTATGAGATTTGTATAACGATTCAAAATCAAGATTTGTATGTTTTACCAAGTGGAAGTCTTAGATACATAGAAGGACTTGCTACAAAGGAAGATTCAACAGTTTCTGCATCCATACGTCTCTAAACAATTGCATGGCACATCTATTTGATGAAATTCGTTATGAAATTAATGGTGTAGAAATTGATCGCACACGGCATTTGGGTATTGCAACAGAATTAAAAAACTATGTCTCGCTGAATAAATCTGAAAGTGACAGTCTACTAAATGCAGGATGGTCTCCTTTTAACATTGATGATCTTACGCTTGAAAAGGGTTATTTTAATTTTTGTGTACCATTAAAATATTTACTCGGATTTGCTGAAGACTTTAATAAAATTATAGTTAATTCTAAGCATGAATTGGTACTTTCACGATCTAAAGATGATGGACAAGTTCTTAAATCACAAACGACAACTGAAAAAATTAAGTTATCAATTTTAAATATTACTTGGAAAGTACAACACATTCAACTTGCTGATGCGTACAAATTGCAGATGTTTAAAACAATAAACAATCGTCATCCATTAAATATATGTTTTAGAAGTTGGGATATGTATTACTATCCTTTACTTCCAGAAAGTACAACAGTTTTATGGAATGTTAAGCTAGCTACCGAAAACGAAAGACCGCGTTTTTTATTATTGGGTCTTCGAAATAATGACAACAAGTTTCAACATTGCGATTTAAGTGATATTAAAGTGCATCTTAATTCTGTTACATATCCTTATGATGATTTAAATCTTAAATTCGACAGAAATCGTTTGCAATTCTATACGATATGTACTTAAAATTTCAACAAAGTTATTATTCACGTGACTCTCAACCATTATTAACACCAGAAAATTTCAAAACTATGGCGCCAATAATAGTTTTAGATGTTACTCATCAAAATGAATCAGTTAAAACTGGACCTATCGATATTCGTATTGAATTAAAAACCTTGAAAAATATTCCTCCTAATACATCCGCATATTGGTTAATTATACATGATAAAATGTTTGAATATATTCCTCTTACAAACGAAATAAGAAAACTATTGTAACCATACTAATTGTATATATTTTATAGTTAGTTAAAGACAGATAATTAAAATAAAATAAAAATTAAAATATTTGTTATCTTTTTGTTAAAAAAGTAGAAAACAATGATGAAGTAAGTAATTTTTAGAGTATAAATAACGAAACTTTTAACACTAATGGTTATTGATAATCATTTAGTGCAGTCATATAGTCATACTCAGTAGTTAGAATGATATTAAAAGATATATATACTTTCTTAAAAAGATGTTCTCATATTGTTTCTGATGAAGACAAATATAAACTCATCAATATTCAAACACATTTGGAGATTTCAAGCAGCTTGAAAACAATGAAAAATAAATATGGAGAACATTATGACAATTGTTGTTGGTCTAACGAAAATGAAACATGTGGACCAGACACCTGCTCCTGCTCGTACTATAGAAGACAACATATGGAAGCAGAAGAAGAAGCAAAACAGCTTATACAAACTTATTACAATATCTACAATGTAACTAAATGCAAAAATTGTAATGTCAATAAAATTTAAAAGATATACAATGTAACTAAATGTTTTTTATTTTTTGAAAAAAAAAAAATAAACTAGCTAGAAATTATATATATATATATATATATATATATATATATATATATATATATATATATATATATATATATATGTACATATATGTACATATATGTACATATATCTCTTAATAAAGAGAACATTGAAAACATCTGAAAACTGTTGCTCATTTAACATTTTTTAATAATAAATAGTTCTTTACTGACAAATTTCAATTAGTTATTTAATCATCTTTTTGCGAGTTACATTGTCTTTTATCTGAAATGGTTTCATCAGCTGAATTGCAGGAACTATTAGATGGTTATAGTTGTCATATTGATAAGGACCACAAGAAATTATTCCTGAGAATGATAAACGAATTAAGAATGTATAGCAATGTCTACACTCCTTTCATATATTATCGTAATAACTTGCATAAATATGATTGTGATATAATAACAAAGGATTACTATATTCAGGATGTTAACATATGTGCATGTAAATTACATTACAATGAATATTTATTAACTCAAAAACTTTTTAATTTATATAAAAGAATTTTTTACTATAAACCTATATCTCAAAAGTAAAAGAAATATAAAAGATTTTTAAATAAAATTTATATTATGATTTAAATGCAAAATTTGTTTTTATTTATTCGATAGGTAAAAAGGTTGTCATAGACTGTGTACGTATTACGTACAATTCACCCTTTTTATCTACTGTATTTATATAATAAAAATATGCCTGCACACAGAGCATTTATTTGAATTGTAGTGTTTAAAACATCTTGAACAAAAACTATGACTACAATTAATGAATATCATATTACTACCCAATATATTTGATCTAAGACATATTGGGCAAGAATGATGTTGCTCGTACAATATTTTAAGGGGATTAACTTCCTCTTTTTTGTTTTTTATTTTATTAAGAGAGTTAGAGATAATCACTCTAAGATTGGTAGCGGCTTAGTAAACAACTTAATAAACAAATTACCTATTGAACTACATTTACCTGGTTATCAGTTTTGTGGACCTGGAACAAAACTTGAAAAACGTTTAGCAAGAGGAGACAAGGGATAAATTTATTAGATGTTGCTTGTAGAGAGCACGACATTGCATATTCAGAAACAAGCAATATTAATAAAAGACATCAAGCAGATCAAATACTAGCTGAAAAAGCGTGGCAACGAGTAAAATCTAAAGATAGTAGCTTAAAAGAACGAGCACACGCTTGGTTCGTAACGAACGCAATGAAAGCAAAAGTTAAATTTGGATTAGGCATGAAGAATACTAGTAATTCTAAATGTAGAAAATCGAAGAAGAGAAACTTTAAAAAGAGAAAGGCATGTGATACCAAATTGTTTTCAACCACTGTAAAAAATACCCTGAAACTCTTGAAAAATGAAAAACCAGACAATTTAAATGCGGTTGTTAAAATTGCACAAAAAGCCGTTGCTTCAAACTTTAAAGGGAAAAAGAGGGCTAATAGTGTGATACCAAGAGTTATACCAATACCAAAAATTGGTGGATTTCTTCCACTAATTCCAATCTTAACAGCTTTATCAGTACTTGGAGGTTTAGCTACCGGTGGATCAGCTATTATTAAGGCTGTAAATGATATAAAAAATGGAAAGCAATAGCTAGCAGAGGCTACAAGACATAATAGACATATGGAATCAATTGCTATGGGAAAAGGTCTATACCTTAAAACATACAAAACTGGATATGGTCTTTATTATAACCCAGCTCCAAAAAACTTTTAGGTAGTCTACCCAATCGACCAGTAACTGATCTAGATTTAATGAAATATGCTAAACAACTCAAAAATTTTAGAGGTGTTTTTATGCGTGATCGTTTACCTAAAAAGACATTAATTCAAGAATGTGGTATTGTTAATTTAGATAGTTCTACTGGTCCTGGAACGCATTGGGTAGCCTATTATAAAAATCGTAATTATAAAGAATACTTTGATAGTTTTGGAAACCTCCATCCACCAGTTGAAATAGTTAATTACTTAAAAACACCAATTGAATATAATTATAAACAAAAACAAAAATTCAATACATTTAATTGTGGACATTTATGTTTAAAATTTTTATTCAATAAATATAATTTGAAATAAAAACAACATTTTGTACTTTTCTTTTTCATAATCTCTTTATTTTACAATTGATTCTTATTTTAACAATTTTAGGTTAATTACACATCTATATAAACATTAAGAAAAATATCATCATCTTCCATAAATTCTTCATACATATATAAATTTGTTGTTTCTAGCACTAATTCTCTTGATGATGATCACGGTAAACAAACATTTAGGAGAATATCATCATCTTCTTCCATAAATTCTTCATACATATTTAAATTTGTTCTTTCTAGTGCTATTTCTGGTGTTGATACTGATGAATGGTAATTTAATCTATAATGCCCCCACGCATAAGTATCAACACCATTTTCACGTACAAATCTCTTATCATCTAAATAACTTAATGTCAACTTGCTAATGTATTGCGTATAAATATTATGCACCTTAGACCTAAATACATACATAGAATCATAAAATAACTGTTTATTTAATAAACAATTTCTAAAATCATTAATACTTAACTTATTTGTAACACATTGTTTTACACCTTTTATTTTTTTTTATTTCCTTATCTAACTTATCTATTTTTACAGAATACATTTTAGCTCGTAAGCCAATGAACTCTTTAATTAACTTACCATTGCATTCGTCCTTCATCATCCCTAATACTTTTTTATTCATCAGAGGAAAATTGAATACATTATCTTCCGGATATGCAGATGTATCAAAATGCATTTTAATATCATTTCTAATATCATCATATAGGTCATTTGTTTTGATATCATATATAAAGGAATCAGTATCCATATAATTAAGATTAATATTTTCACAATATTTAGGTTTCATATAATCGTAATGAAAATTATACATTTTCCATTTTGATAATTCTAAAACAGCAAACCCAATGTAAATGGGTTTATTATATTCAGTTCGTACTACACTCATTTCAATGGCAACCATTTCGTCATGAATTTTGAGGGAACTATGAAAATTAGGTCTAGCAATAAGAGCTCTTGCTCCTAATCGCTTACCTTTATTCTCCCATTCACATACTATTTTTATATCCTTTCTTTTATTGACATTTTCCATAGTTTTACCCAGGGACCGTAACGGTTATAATTTTTATTTTAAAAATTACTTTTTAATCGTTATTTCTTGAGTTTTATTTATTCCTCACAGAATAATAGTTATTTTGTGACTTTTATTTATTCCTCACAAAATAAGAGTTATTTCTTGATTTTTATTTATTCCTCACAAAATAATAGTTATTTTGTGACTTTTATTTATTCCTCACAAAATAACAGTTATTTTATGACTTTTATTTATTCCTCACAAAATAAGAGTTATTTTGTGACTTTTATTTATTCCTCACAAAATAACAGTTATTTTTTGATTTTTATTTATTCCTCACAAAATAAGAGTTATTTTTTGATTTTTATTTATTCCTCAGAAAATAAAAGTCATTTTTAAACTAATAACTGCCAGTTCATAGAAGTCAAGTAAAAATTCTTGCTTGGCTATTTACATTGAAATCAAAAACAAATTTTGAGTGCTTTGTTTGTGTTTTCAATATAAATAAAGCAAGAATTTTTACATGGCTTCTATGAACTGGCAGTAAATAAAATATAAAAAAATAACTCAGTGTTTTTGTAAATAAAATGAAAAATAGAGACTTTAGTATAGATTCTGCATATATTCGTACAATAATTTTTTCCTTTTGAAATTTGTATGAAAAACATATTGTTTGTAACGAATTGTCATTATTTTTCATACAATTTGGAAACGTGTAGAAATGAAATTTTTTACAAAATATGCCTATTTAAATTGAAAAAAAAACAAATTTGATATTTTTTATTACAAATAATTTTATTTCATTTACAAAAACAACCAATTTATAAGAAAGTGAGTTTGTTTTTTGCTAAGCTTTCACGCCCAAGCCGCTCATCTGGTTTTAAAAATTCTTTCACCAATGGAAAGCTACATTACCAGCGTCAAATATAAGATATTTTTATCCGGTTTGGAACCGGATTTCTTATATTTGGTACGGATTTTGTCCGAAAAACACATTTTTGTGCTGGTTAGGGTTTTAAGACCGGTTCTTATGTATTTTATAATTAATTTGTTGCATAACATAAAAATATTTTTTGATTTGTCAAAATTTTTTAATGTACTAAATATCTCAACACCTTCATAATTAACACATAAGAGTTACCAGCTTGATAAATGAAACTTGATAAATGAAAGAAAAATGAAATGTCATATGGGCTTTAGCGAATAAAATAAAAACTTCGGCCCATTGGGTGGTCTAATGTACATGAATTTAATAAATTTTACTCTTTGTGAAGAATGATGCAACGCAAAAGTCTTCTGACTTACCATCATCTTCAAACGCTGAAACACCAGATGCTTTACCGTCGTCTGAAGACACAAACACGTGTTCATTATTAAACGAGTTCTTAAACTCTATTGAAGTAAATTCAGAGGATGAAGACTCAGATGGTGATCTGGAGGAGGAAATGAAAAGGGCGATAAACGAAATAGACAATTACAATCCTAAGCCCATTGACGTGGATGCAGATGTAATGAAATATTGGGAGGAAAAAAAATATATATATCCATACCTGTACAGATTGGCACAGGTTTTGCATAGCACGCCAGCGACACAAGTCTCTGTAGAAAGAGCATTTTCTGCGCTAAAATTAATATTGACAGATTTCAGATCGAATTTATCACCAGAGTCCATGCAAAAACTCTTATTTGTTAAATTAAATTAATTAATAAACACATTTTAAAAATGACTTTTATTTTCTGAGGAATAAATAAAAATCAAAAAATAACTGTTATTTTGTGAGGAATAAATAAAAGTCACAAAATAACTCTTATTTTGTGAGGAATAAATAAAAGTCACAAAATAACTGTTATTTTGTGAGAAATAAATAAAAATAAAAAAATAACTCTTATTTTCTGAGGAATAAATAAAAATCACAAAATAACTGTTATTTTGTGAGGAATAAATAAAAGTCACAAAATAACTCTTATTTTGTGAGGAATATATAAAAATCAAGAAATAATTCTTATTTTGTGAGGAATAAATAAAAATTAAAAAAATAAAAGTCATTGCATCTATAGGTAGTCCATGTAACATGGAGTATTGTGGTATATTCCTTGTGCCCGTAGCACTTCTCTATTATTGTGATTTTTTCAGTTTAAATTTGGAAAATAATCGTTATTTGCGATCCCTGGTTTTACCATATACAGCGTTGTTTAACAGTTTAAAAAAGTTTTGCTCAAATGAATTTTTAGCTAATTTTCTATGATGATTATTTATATCGATATATTTTTTCAACCAATTCGACTGATTAAATTCAAGAATTCTATGAATTTTCTTTAAAATCAGACCATGTTTCATACATTGTTGAAGATTGCGATAATGTATTATATAATTGGTTTTATCGTTTAAATCTGTTATTAACTTTCGTTGTTTCATGCTTTCAATTTTCTTGTTTTCTGCACAAAATGGTAAGTCACTATGATAGTCGTGTAATGTGGTTGGATATGCTATATCTACCTCCAATATGTAACCAACTGTAGAATCTTCTTTTACATTATTTACATTAAAATTTTCACAGTTTTCAACCCACTTGAAATTTTTAAAGGGTAGGTATTGAGACATTGCATGGCCATATAAGTTATTTACATCTAAATACATAAAGTAATTTGATTCTTTTGTAGGATCATAATCACTGATGTATTTGTTATTTGCTATCGAATGTCGCTTACTGCATTGAACTATACCTCCCCTAATACCCCGTACAACGAAATTGTACATGTTAATATCAGTTAACAATTCTAATTCTATTTCCGTTGTTTTCAACATTGCATCCCAAGATAAACCCGGGGTAGTATAATATTGACAGGGATCTAAATTGTAAATGTTTTTACAAACTTTACGGAAGTTTTCAAAAATATCACAAAGCAATAAAACATCTACTTTTAAATATAATAACAGATAGTCCAACATAGTGTTACAATTGAATGTATTCCAAACCTTTTCAGCATGTTCGTAATCATTAACACTACACGACTCATTAGAGAGTTTATTAAGGAAGCATGAACGGGGTGGTAGCTGTGTTTCTTGGAGTCGATTTACGGAATCTAGATAGTCATATGGAAAGACACCTTTACGCTTCATTAAATTGAATTCATTGTCAATGTGGTAGGTTGATTTAACAGTTGCCAAATCATCATCGGACAAAAAGAATGCTAGTTTTTCTAAACTCGATGGCATAAACCGACAAGAATCTAGAAAACGCAGTTCAATCGTGTCTTTTTCATTAATAAAAATTCTTTTTGAAATGGATACATATAATTCCTTATTTAAAGGAATTATATTTATATCACCTTCGATAGATGAAAGTTCTCGCACAAACAAATGACAATCATATGCCGAAAGATTATGGAAAAATATAGGGATGAAGTTTGCGATTTGATACTCTAAATTGCACTTTTTATGTGCTGGCCCCCTATATTCACCTGTTAAGTGACAATGGTCGGCCACGCGATCTTCAACAGATAAATTTTTTTTACAAATGTGACAAATTGTGTCCTCATTTTGTCTAATCTGTTGAAGCCGTGTTAAGGAATTCATTGGTTTAATTACATTTAAATAATTGTTATATATATCTAAACTATCGTTAACTAAATTAGTAAAAAAATGTTTTGGTGAGTTATCACCACTATATATTCTAAATATATCTAAAGTAGAATTAAATGAGCATTTTATATAATAACTGTAAGCAAATGGGATATGCCTTTGTGTAGATTTCACATTAGCTGAATTTTCAACATTAACTGATTCCAGAATACATTCAAAATCAGCGTACACCACAAAAGGCACATCCATTTGCTTTTTTTAATTCTTAAAACTCACTAAATTATTTTCTGCCGTTGGCATCTTAGTTACAATTTTGTTGCATTGCTCCTTATGAATTTTTAATGATGTCTCGTTATGGAAGTAAATAAGGCAAGTGTTACATATATATACACAGTTCCCGTGTTTTGTTAATTGACTTCTAATCAATCTGTAATTAAATAAAAGAAGTAGAATATTTTTTTTTTTTTTTTATTATTAATATATTTTAGTATATATCAATATAAATATTAGTGACATACTTTGAAATATTTTTGATCCAGACATAGTGGAATCGTTCACCATCTTCTAGGAGCAATAAATTGATGTGCTTGGCTTTTTCCTCTGCAGTAAAGTAGTATGGACCCACTATGTTTTCCCCTTCCAAACCAAACGCATTTATGCTGATATTCAGATTATTTAACTCAAACACCTTTATTTTATTTACGGACAAGGGAAAATTGAGTTCTTTGAAATTTAAAACGATGTTATTTCCAGCACTATAGTTTCATCTTGTATGTTATTAATATTATATGATGAACATCTCGTTGGATGCTGTCCATGAGCGATTGGACATAGAGCCGATATTATGGCCCACTTGAAACAATACTCATCCTTATTTTGCACGTTAATGCACGCAAACTTTCTCTGTATTGCAGGTGGTAGAGGAATGTATTGTGAACCTTTAATGGATTTGTATTCATTAATATTAATTTCGATGTGTGATATTTCTATTAAAGCCCATCCGCTATCACGCTCTTGAAATTCGCTCATCTTTTTCAAAATAATATTGCACTGGTCTCTGTAACTGTGGTGAATATCATCTGTTGTTGAGGTTCTGCTAAGTATAGTCATTTTAGTTTGGTGTGACTTTACGTTGATATTACATGTGTCTTGTTCTTCTTTTATCAACACGTATTCACAAAATAGTTCACAATTAAATTTTATGGAGCAATGTTTTTGAAGCATATTCCTCAACAATTCAACCACTTGGACTTTAATTTCACCCAAAAAAGTTTAAGGTATTAAGTTGTCTTTATTGCTATTTTCGATCATATATGTTGCAATGCGGCCCCGATATACTGAGTTTATACACCTTAAACCATTGTCTAACATCTTAGCACAATTAATTTTATGTCTATTTGTTCTTACATGATAATGATAAGTCGTTTTAGGAATATAATCTCCACAATCTTTACAATAAACACTAGTTTCTTCCACTTTTTTCGGATGCTCAATAAAATGAGTGTGTTTGAGAAATTCTTTACGATCCGAGAAACGTATATTACATACGTTACACATCATTGATGAACCTTGATGTTGCGTTCTCACATGACGTTTTAAGCAAAAATTGCGACTAAATGATTTTCCACAGATATCGCAAGTAAAGATGTCCATTTTCCGGTTTTATTTAATAATTTTTTAATGATATGTTATGATGAAATTTTCAAAAAAAGAATGAATTATATTAATTTTTACCGATCTATTTATACTCTAAATTGTGGGCGTGGTTTAAATGATGTAAAGAGCAAGTTTTTATGTACATCCCTATGCACATAAATATTAAAGTGTAATAAAAATAGACAGAACTGTTTCAAACATGCTGCTAGATAATTTATATACAGTTCTATTAATAACAATAGAACTGATGAATGCATACAAATACACACATTTGTAATAAAAAGAGACAACAACAAGATATGTGATATAAAAACACAGATAGAAAATTATTCAATGAAAACACAAGCCACACACACACATACATACATAACATGATGAAATATCCTAACGCACACAAACACAATAACCAATGTATTACTTGTAAGTGAATAAAATAGAAAAAGATAAAAAAAGATACGAAATATTTAAAAAATTCCCCTCAACAAAATTTTCATCGTAATATAATACAATTTCCTACCGCACACAAACACAATAACCAATAGAAATGTATCACTTGTAAGTGAACAAAATAGAAAAAGATAAAAAAAAGATACGAAATATTTAAAAAATTCCCCTCAATAAAATTTTCATCGTAATATAATACAATTTCCCACCGCACACAAACACAATAACCAATAGAAATGTATCACTTGTAAGTGAACAAAATAGAAAAAGATAAAAAAAGATACGAAATATTTAAAAAATTCCCCTCAACAAAACTTTCATTTCAAATTATATTCCATTAAAAATAATCGTGGTGACGGAAAATAACACATCGGCCACACCTAGCATGCAGTGCACTTTTACATTGCACTTTGATACATACATAAAATAGCATGAAGAAAAATAGGACTACGGTCACACCTAGCATGATGTGCAATTTTACATTGATCCTTATGGTGCACATTGGCCCGGATCATCATAAACACACTACTGATAGTGTATCACGGCCTTTAGCAGACTGAACAGTAACATTGGCCAGCTTTTTCCAAAAGCCAAGGAAACTGCTGCTTCCACTCAAACGAAACTTGCTGGTTCGCTTTGTAATTTCCTCTTCATTTCTGTAAGAAATATACAACTTGTCAAATATTTGGTTTTATGCATTGTGCATTCAATATTTATTTTACCGATTTTCTTTGGAAGTTCCATGTTCATCGTCGCTGCTCAAAATCGACACGTCCTCCGCAACCTTTCGCTTTTTTATGTTAAATCTAAACGAAAAAATATTTCAATATATTTGTCATAAAACAGTTACGTTTATACTTAGTTATCCATACAGTACACAAGATGAAGAATATTTTTAATTTGTCCAAAATGTTCACACCTAACTCAAACTTAACATAAATAAACAAACATAACATCAAAGCCGATGTGATCAAAAGTTTCTAACTATGACATTTGCATATTACGCCGTTGAACAATTTGGCGCACATTCACACAGTTGCTTTTAATGATTTTTTTCTCAGTGTTGAGTAATGCGGAAAAATGATGAAAGAAAAGCAATATTTTGATAGTTTGTCAAGCCTTAAAAAAGTTACCAAAACAAAAACAAAGTTACCAAGTTACCAACCCTAAAAAAAATTTCCAATTTTGGTAGAATGTTACCAACTATGGCAATTGTGATTACGACATATGATGAAATTCATATACACACACATACACACATCCCCACGATTCATATGAGAATCGCGTAGTAACCGTCAAATCTAATTTCTCTGTTGGTATTACAGTATATGATGAAATTCATATACACAGCAGCACCCAGACCAAAATCGCTAGTATCAGTTTGCAATATGAAGGTATAGGAAAAATCGGGGCACGTAAGTGCAGGTCTTTCTATAAGTTTTTGCTAAAGTAAAATATACTAAAATAAAAATATAATTACCCCTATTCATCAATATATATAATTACCCCTATTCATCAAAACTCTGCTTGTCAGCCTGATGGGACTCAAAATATTTAATATCTGAAATGCACTTGTACATACATATAAAGCCAACACAATATTTTTCTACCTCCATAATAATAGCAGTGCAAAAGCTTAGAAAACATATATATAGTGTTATATACATATGTGTGAAGAAGTCTTGATTTAATTCACATAAGCAATGATATCTTCAAAGCCAAAATAGATACAATCACTTAGATTACTCCAACAACATATACATACATACATTACCAAATACATTCCCTATCCCCCTCCATTCCAAACATCTATCAGGGTTGCCACTACCTACAGTTATTAGATTATTTCCCCAGAGATCCCAAAAATAAATGTTACATATAATAATTATCAAAGTCAATCATATAACGATCAATACATACACACAAACACACAGATCCCTTGTCACTACCCTGCAGCCAGACTGAGGCCAAGTGACTTTGTGTCAACACTAAAATTCTAGTGACATAGTATAATAAGTTTTCTACTATCCGTCAGTATAAAAGAAAGATTGAAAACAGATATGACGTATTTGTGGTGGAATTGTCAACAACTTATCAATATACATACATTTGTATGCACGTAAATTATACAAATGTACCAGTAACTAACTGTTTGGTTAGTATGTCTCCATTTTCCCATAAGAACTAAGTAGTCACTATGTCTATGTCTATATCTATGTCTAAAGCATTGCATGAGAAATAATTATAGAGTAGTACTGGTTACAAAGACAAAAGCGAGTCAGTACATTTTCACCATCGACATTTCCTACAGGGTATAATGTTTGTCTGCCACTACAACCAAAGTAGTGGATACTGGCAAACATACAATTCAATACAAAAACGCACACATATGCACACACACATACATACACATATACAAACACTCACAGATACATCCATAAATCCACTGTAAGCACAACTTTGTCTTACAATAACAACAAAAGCGGCACACAAAAGCACATATATACATACATCCAAATAAACAAAGAATCAAACTCACGCACACTTATAGCTAATAAATCAGTGAATGTTTAAATATAGTTTGAGTTAATTTTCATAAAAACTTAAAATGTGTTTAAACACACTTTCATTTTTTCAGTGGCGAATTAAAGTTATTATCAAACTACGTTGAAAGTATGGTAGCACTACAAGATTTCCAAATATTATGGAAAGCTTTCCAAAGAACAGCTGTTCAATATAAATAAGAAAGTTGATTTATAAATTTGCAGAAAAGTGCAATAGCAAAAAACAGATTTTATGATACAAAAATAGCATCGGAATGCATTTTTCTATTTATATATTTCATGATATGAAAATATGTGTTACATTTGTTGTATATTTGCGAAAATTAAAGGAAATTCTTTTTAATACGACCACATGATGTTCATGTATATGCATTCAAAAAACACACACATGCACAAAACATATGGTATGCTTGTAAAACTTAAACAACACTTAAATGCACAATGTTGGCTATTTAAGATTCATTTAATTTTGGGGTGAAAAACAAAATTTTCTGTTTAAACATGATTTAAAAATAAAATACATATAATCATTGACTGATTTATTAGCCCTTAGTCTCACAAAATCTCATCATGAAAATCCCCAAAATTCCACATTTGTAACAGGGTTACTAACATAATTAGATTTTTCCCGGTTTTGAATTCCTAAAACATGTCGTCCTCCGACATTAACTATCTACTCGTATAGCTATATTATTTTATTTTTCCTATAATAAGAGATAATATTTATGAAATGGATTTCATAAATATTGGTACATACTCACAGTCAAAACAACCTAAAAATAACTTTGTACGAAATATCGATGAATCATCGAACGTTAATTCAAAAATGAAGAATAGTTCCTTCCTAGCAAATGTTATTCGTGCCACAATAGTTGGTCTGTCAAATTGTGAAAAAAAAAATTTTATAATTGGCTTGCTAGATAGTCCTAATGTACTAAAGTTTGTAACATCTATTTATTCTCAAAATCTCAATAATACCTGAAGAAATTAATTTCATCAATTAAGGAAATGGGATATGACGTATCTGTTATTTCTCTTAACAAAGCTAAAAGTAATTCAAATATGAAATTTAACGATGATGCGTGTGAGAAGCATAGTTTTGTATGGGGTGATATAAGAATGTTGATATATTCTACTTATGCCAAACTTATATCAGAATCTCTAAACATTTGATACTAGAGAATCCTAATGTAATTATAATGTTTAAGTAAGATGAGAAAACTAAAAAGCATTTTTTAAGGATAAACATGGATTTTTGTTTATAAGCAAAAATATTGAATTAAACGATGATCGTTATAGAAACACTTTGAGTACATAAAAGTTTACTTTTTCGTATTTTATCTGATCTTAAACTTCATTCATCTAAATGTTATAAATGACCAGCTACTTGTAACCTGATCAGCTAAGCTAACCCAATCTGAACCTGATATGAAAAATCAGAACAACTCCTGATAACCTGATCTAATACCTGATAAGTTGATCTGAAAACCAGACCATCTACCCAATAAGCTGATTTGATACCTGATCTAAAAACCAGACCAGCTACCTGATAACCTGATCTGATACCTGATACATACACCCACTGCAAGCAAAAATTTTCTCTACAATAACGACAAAAGCTGTACACAAGTATGTATATACATACATATAAACAAAGAATCAAACCTTAACACACACACAGATAGCCTAACAAAATCTCAACATGAAAATTCCCCATTGCCAATGTTTTTGTTTTGTCCCGGCTTTGAATTCCCAAACTTGGACTATCGTCCCCATTACAAATGGGGGACGAAGTAACAGGGTTTGAGTTGCTGACTTCAAAATAGCATCAGCACACAAATTTTGCTATGCTTCGAGCTAAGCTATTTACATTGTATAAGCAGCAGCAATCAGCATCAGCACACAATGGAAAAAAAATATTTGCTAATGCTGTGCTGTGAAATGTTTGAAGCACAAGCAATCAGCAAAATTAAATTACTGAAAGAAAGTGCTGATGTAAGCATTAGCAGTAGTAGTTTTTTGAAAAATTGCTGATGCTGACCATCAGCAAATTTTGTTTTTTTCGTTATTTTGCTGATGCTGATTTGCTGTGCTGTAAAAGTTTGTCAGCATCAGCAATGAGCAAATTTTCAAAACTACGGTTTTTGCTGACTCCAGCATGATTAAGCATTGCTGAAGAATTTCAATTGTGTACAATATTAAAAAGGAAAGAAAGTGAATATGTATGGGTGGGAATATATATATACTACTTACATACATATGTACATGTATGTTTGTATACTTACATATGTGACCTGCTCCACGAATAGGGACCTCTGCGCCGAAAATTTTTTTTTTTTACTTTTTGAGTGATTCTTATAGGAAAAAAACGCTCTTTCAAATAACTCAATAACTTCTTTTCGGCGCAGAGGTCCCTTTTCGTGGAGCAGGTCACATATATTTTTGTTGTTAGTTTGAATATGTATTTTTTATATATATGCATATACATACATACGTGCTACATACATATGTATATGTATGTATATAGAAATAGATGTAGAGTAGAAATGGATGAATTTTTGATTGAAAAGTGATATGTTTTTGTTGTGTGTTTTGTTATTGTAGAAATAAATGTAGGTAGTAGGTATGTATGTACGTATATATGTAGATATCAACGTAAATGCACATGTATATACATACATATGTAGAGACGCATGATGACTTTTATTAAGACAAAAAAATTTTTTTTGTGATATCTACATACTACATATGTAAGCATGTTACAGTTGTGTCCAACAGCTCTTTTGAACTAAAATGAGCTGTTGGGCACAAGTCCGGTCAAAAACATCAATGTAATTTAAATGGGTTTGAAACAACTTTTGATTCGAAAGCTCTCAAACTAGTTCAAAAAGAGCTGTTGGACACAACTCTAAAGCATGTATTTACATATGTAAGTGTAAATATTTATTAATAATAATAAATAATTACCAAATTTTTAAATTGTTTGTACACAATTAGTATGTTAGAAAAGTTAATCAGAATTAAACTAATTATTCACTTAAAATTCTCTACTAAGGCTCGATTTTTTTGTTTTTTTTTCCTGTTTTTACAAAAATTAATATTATTATAGTTGTACTATTAATTGAAGTTTTCTTTAAGATTTATTTAATACTTCAAAGCAAAAATGGGCATGACTTAGACCACTTTCATTATTAAAATTATAAAGATTAACTGTGGGAAAGTTCATTGTGTGCGACAATATTTGGAGCCTTTTACTTACAAATTCATGCATCGCGAGCTCAAAAATCATATCTGACGATTCTTCTTCTGTAGAGTCTTCTTCAAAAATGTTCTCACTAGGCACCATATTTACAAAAATTCAGATACAGTGCACAACATATAACTATATATCTACATATATGTATGTATATGATGATAAAGAAATAAAACTATTATTGTATTTCTCTTTAACTGGAGATTTAAAAAAAAATTAAGCGTGAATTGTCCGAAAATTTTAAATTCGCGAATTTTAATATTAATATATTTAATATTAGTATTGTCCTTCTTTCATGCAAGAATACATGTAAACAAATCCAGCCTTAGTAGAGAATTTTAAGTGAATAATTAGATTAATTCTGATTAACTTTTCTAACATACTAATTTGTGTACTATGCAAACAATTTACAAATTTGGTAATTATTTATTATGATTAATAAATATTTATACTTCCATATGTAAATACATGCTTACATATGTAGTATGTAGATATCACAAAAAAAATTTTGTCTTAGTCTTGTTTTAGACTCGGCAGTTTTTCTTGAAGCAGTTCTCTTCAATTCTCTTTTAAAATTGCTCGTTTGTTTACACTCAGACGGTTTATTGTTAAATTTTGCTGTTGTTTTAATACAGCGAATGAAATAACAAAAGAGAATTGAAGTAACTTTTCTGTACAAGCGAGTCAGTACCCCTCTTCTTTCTTCTTTCCCCTCTCTCCCATAAACTCAGACTTGCTTCAAGAAAAACTGCCAAGTCTAAAACATGACTTAATAAAAGTCATCATGCGCTCTACATATGTATGTATGTATGTATATGCATGTGCATTTACGTTGATATCTACATATATACGTACATACATACCTACTACCTACATTAATTTCTACAATAACAAAATACACAACAAAAACATCACTTTTCAATCAAAAATTCATCCATTTCTACTCTACATCTATTTCTACATACATACATATACATATGTATATGTATATTTGTATCTAGCACATATGTATATGTAGGTACACATCACCTCATAAAAAATACATATTCAAACTAACAACAAAAATATATGTAAGTATACAAATATACATGTACATATGTATGTAAGTAGTATCTGTATATTCCCACCCATACATATTCACTTTCTTTCCTTTTTAATATTGTACAAAATTGAAATTCTAAGCATGCTGAAGTCAGCAAAAACCGTAGTTTTGAAAATTTGCTCATTGCTGATGCTGACAAACTTTTACAGCACAGCAAATCAGCATCAGCAAAATAACCAAAAAAACAAAATTGCTGTCAGTATTCTTTCAGTAATTTCATTTTGCTGATTGCTTGTGCTTCAAACCTTTCACAGCACAGCATTAGCAAATAGTTTTTTTTACATTGTGTGGGAATGATGATTGCTGCTGCTGATTCATTTGCGTTAGTTTTAGTTCAGCAAAAACGAATTGCTTGAAAATAGTTAAGCAAATTCAAACCCTGGATAGTAAATACTTATACTACCTTATTCACAAAAAATATTTTTGATATATGAGATTTTTATAACAAATTTTCACACTAAATTTGTTTTATAAACCCCTTATAAAGCAAAATCAATATTTATGATTTGATTATGCTAAAGATCGTATCTCTCTGTAATCCAACTTCCATGTGTTAATTATTAATGAACAAATAACACCAAAATTAATTGTAAATATTCGGAACGGAACAACTAGCTGTTTTCGAAGGTCACTACATTTTAAATCCTCCACTGATAAAAGCACATCGTCTTCAATACGAATTGAAACAAAATCAAATTTATCATTGTCCGACGTAACTTCAAAACAAGTAAACGACCTCTCCACTTGAGCAAACCATAATTGTGGACAATTATTGAATTTAGGAATATGTATTTTCTGAATGTTAGATCTCGTGATGCCATTTAGCTGCCCATGTTGTTCCCGCAATGAATGTACTTCCCTTTGAAGTCTTTCTATTTGGGCAATAATATGAATCTCCGCCATCGACTAATTAGTTGATTCGAAAGAATTCCCTCCTTCACTTTTCGTAGAGTTTTCACTTTGTGTTTCAGTTGTTTTGCTTGTTAGATTATACTTAGAAGTCATAAGCAAACTTGTTCATGCATGCGCAAACAATCCTCAATCATATGCCGCAAAAGCGTTGAAATTAAAAAAACGAAGCAACTGCGCTGCTCGCGTTCTAACTTGGTGTCACCAATATAGTATTTGACAATAAAACACGTTATTTTATTACTAAACAATTTACAAAAGAATTGCAATTTATTTTCGTGAAGTACAACTTCAAATATATTTAAATAAGGATTTCTTCAGCTGACACAGCAAACACAGTTCGTGGAGTTAACTTCTGTTTTTTTCTGTCAGCTTTTCAAAAGGAGTTGCCAGCTTCAAGATTTTTAATTATCGGCAAGCGTGGAGCTGCACATATCTGTGTGGCTGGACGAGTCCACATGCAAACCAAACGGCTGGACCGATTTTTATTTAGTTTTTTCGGTTTGAAAGGTGACTTGATCGAGAGTGTTAATAGCTATGTTTGATATTATATCTTTTCTAAGATATTGTTTCTACCATGTCAAACTATCCAATAAGCAAATTTGTACTTGGCAGAAGAGCGCAAAGAGTCTTCATTTCGTCAGGTGGTTACTGGTTTGCCGCACAGATGTTAAGAATTCATTATTATTGCGGCAAACCAGTAATCACCCGACGATTTGTGAATTTAAAGTCGGCGTATTCCTAAAATATTTCTTATTGAGTTATCTATCGTCTATGACAATTTCAACATTTTGAAACGAGGCATGTTTTAATTTACTTTTTTCATTTGAAATGTGACTTTATCTAATCTTTTCTAGTCTATACTTGAAGAAGATCTGTCCAGCCGTTTGGAAGTTATCATAAATTTAATTTTTTATGAATCCATAATATCATTTCTGAGGTATGTTTGAACAAAAATCGGTTAAGCCATTGGAAGTTAAGAGCTCTTTTCTGTCTGTATTTGTGGCATTATAGCTTCTAATCGCGGACTACGAAAAATAAAACAATGGTAAAACTAAATGAAGTCAGATTTGCGAAGTATTATTAGGGGTCCAATACAATGATCCCTTTGTGCTACCTGTGAGTTGTAGAGAAGATAGTGAGAGAGGGTGATAGGGAAGCAGGCGCGGATCCAGGGGATGGGGAAAAAGGATGTTTCCCCCACCAAAATTATAAAAATAGTTTTTGTTCCTTTCGCTAATAAACGATTTGTGCTTGTGTTAATAGCTATTGAAATAAAAAAATTTAACCGATTTTCTTTCTAACCTAACCTAACCATATACATTCATATGATATGAGAAGTCATTTCGCCTTTGTCCAGATAAAAATTATAATTAAATCAATTCAAGTTGAAAGTGATCCGAGCAATTCAATTCGCTAAAAATATGTAATTATTAATGGAACTTATTTTTTATTCACGAGAGGAAAATACTAATAGCTCAAAAAGCGATATATATATAAAATTTCATTAAAATGCGTAAATTTAAGCACAATCAATCAATTAGTTATACGAAAACTATCTCAACTTTAAACAAAGATTTGTTAAAAAAAACATAAGAATCCTTAACACCTTAAGACCACATTTGAGATCGCCGAAGTCGCAAATATTTGGCATATAGTACGTCACAGGCATTTATTTATGAGTACCTGAAGTTTGTTGCATTTAACGTCCATTGCAAGTCTGAGAACCATATAACACGACCGGTTTTACGTTGATGTGCAAAACGCTTATTTTTGTTCACTAAGAAAGATTTCCTATGTCAAATACTAATTGTAAAAATTAAAAATTTACAGCCTTATGCAAAAAAAATCTTACTTTATGCTTGAAGTTCATGTCAGCTACCAGCGATGTTAAGGCTAATAAACCTGTGTTAAAAACTTGTATGCAAAAACACTATGTTAACTAGTGTCTGCTACAATACATTTTACATGTTGATACTGGCAACACCATCATTCTCTCTTGTCTTTTTAATGTTAATGATGCATACAAACGAGTTTCAATTTATCCGGATAGTCGGATATATTAACAATGTTTTGTATTATTTTAATATAAAATGAAATTATTTTAATTAGGATGTAAATTAATGTTTATACTACATAAAAAACATAAGCTAAATGCATTTATTGTGAAGCAAATAAGTAAATACAACTATTTTTTGTAAAGGGTTTAAACCGATTATTTATAGAAAGAGCTTTGTTTACATTTGGTGATTGTATGTGCATCACTATAAAATTTTGTATATTTTTAAATTGTTTTAATAAGTAATTTTGGTGAATAGGTACGTATATTTTGTAATTTAATAAAAAATGGAGGATACCAAAAGGAAAAGATCAGAAAATTGGAACGTTTTAAAAGTTCTTGCCCGGTAATAGCCCGTCAATTGGTTTATGCGTTCTAAATGAAAAATCACACATTGAAAAATAATTTTCGCATAAAATAAAAACAATGTTTACCGATTCTGCTCATTAAATTTAGAGTATCCATTTTTTATTTTATAAATCCATACAATTCGCTGTTTTTTTTTCACAAAACTTTGTTGTGAAAATACAACAATAAAATATTTTAACATAGCCTTAAAGTAGGTGGGTAGCTGCTTTAAATTATTTGATGTTAACATCTGTTTAAAATACGTATGTTAAGCTAACAATCGTTTTTACATGAAACTTTAAGGAATTTCGCTTAACATTGGTTTGCCAACCTATGTTAAGTTTTTTTGCATAAGGCTGTTAACCTTTAAAGAAAAAAATTTTATTTTTGCTCAAAAAAAAAATAAAAATTAATTAAAAAAATAAAAAAAAATTTTAAATGGTGTGATTCGGTACGTTATACGCTGTTTCCTTTTTACTTGTTTTTTTTTCTTTAAAAATTCAAGAACAATTATTAGTTTCGGTCCCTGCAATTTTCATATAAAGTGGACTTACAAAGTTTGCTAACTAAGCCATTGTATGTATTTTTTAATCGAAAAACTGGTGAAACATTTTAATGTGATATGGAATATATGTAGCAAAATAAATTGCTACAAATTAATAAACATTAAAAAAATATCACCAAAAATGTTCCCCCTCCAAAAGCTTAAGCTGGATCCTTGCCTGGGAAGGAATAGTGATAGAGAAGACAGGTGGTGAATGAAGAGATAGAAAAAAGCTGAGAGCTTTTTTTCTAATGATGATGATGGTAAAATTGAGCTTTCATCACAAAAAAAACTTTCAACAAATTGTAATACGATGAATCAAAACAATTCAAATATTCCATTTGCAATTAAAGGCTATGTATATAAAGTACAAATTTACATCAACTGACACCACACAGTGGACCAAACAAAAAGAACGTTGGTGATGAAGGTGCAGTGACCTACGAAAACACCTAGTTGTTCCGTTCTACTAGTGCTTGCCAGATTATTTACAATTAACTTTCGTGTTATGTGTTCATTAATAATCATCACATGGAATTTTACTTACAGAGCGATACGAAATTTAGTATAATCAAATCATAAATATAGAAACAAATGAAGTTCGAACAATAACAACTAAGACTAACTGCAATTAATATTCGTTTTCGTAAAGTTTTTTAATTACAGATCTGTGTTTTTAATACTGTTAAAGACCACAATATATCTACATATATACATACTTAAGTGTATATAGATGTCTAATCATTGAACTAGAAATATGATTGAACTAAATGAACTAACTTTGCCAGTTCATGTATACCTAAGTAGTTCATTGAACTAAGTGAACGAACTAGTTCATTTATAAATAATGAACTGAAATGACCGGTCACTGAAACGAACTAAATGGCACAAGTCTAGAGAAAATCTTTGCACCCGGCCGATGCGCTGCTATGCAGACAATTTTTTATTATTACCGCGCCGTGTCGAGAAATATCATAGGAGTAAATCTTTGCCGAAAAATTTAACTAATAATAAAAACATTGTTAATTTATTTTAAAAAAAATTCCCTGCAGTCAGACTGGGACCACTTGTTTTTATGTCAACACTCAAATTCTAGTGACAATTGTAATAGGTAAATTGTCTATAAGTTTTCTTCTGTCTGAAAGAATAAAAGAAAAAGAGAAAACTGATATGGTATATTTGTGGTAGAATTGTCAATAACTTGTGAATATCATACATTTGTATGTACGTAAATTATAGAAATATACCAGTAACTGTTGGTATGTCTCCATGTTAACATAAGAACTACGTAGTCACTACCTAGTCAATTGTTTAAGTGTTACTATTAGATTTTCAATGACGAACACATGCTAAATGTCTATAGCACAAAGTATTTTATGGGGAATAATTACACCGCGTTACACACATTCTGTCCTATGAGCCAAATATACTTTTTCGGAAAGGGGAGAAAAAATAAAAATACATGTGTATCGGCGATTTTCATGTACACGTCAGAATTTTTTTTTTTTTTATAAAATATAAAGCTCGTAGTGTCTGTCTGTCTGAAAAACTTTGAATAAGTTTTTAACCCTGAGTTTTTGCAGGCAGACTCGTAGAAATGTCTGTATCATATCAAATTTAAAAAAAAAAATAGAGTTTTATCAATTCTCAGATTTTTTTTAATTTTTCTGAAAAATTTGTTATCGGTTTTTTTTTGTAACGGTTTCAGCTCCTTAAAAACCGATTTTTTTTATTAATTTTGTTATATTAACATTGAAAATTGTTACATTAAAAATTTTAATGCTTTTAAAGAAACTTCGGCCTTTTATTCTTGCGTTTGTAAGCATTTGTGTCACCATCGCGACAAATAGACCAACAGTATTCGCCAAGCATATGCGTAATATGTTGTCCTTTAAAGCGCTTTTCAATAGTCGCAATGTCCTGATGGAACCTTTCGCCATGCTCATCGCTACAAGCTCCTAAATCATCAGGGAAAAAATCTAAATGATTGTGAAGGAAATGGATCTTTAGCGACATTAATATGCCCATTTCGCCATATGCCGAAATCATTTCTGCGACAATATTTTATAATTGGCAGCTCGTTTGTTGCCAAGAAACTGCTCAATAACTGCAACTGTGCCTTTCCATGCACGTTGTTCGATAGCATTCAATTTATCTGAAAATTCATTCAACTTGCAACTATTTTTTTTTATCTGCGGACCATTGAAAACACCTTAAATCATACACATCATTAAAAACAATTTACTGAATGACTTCTTAAAAATGAATCTTTGCGCCGCTCAATTTTGGAAAAATTTTGCGCAAACTTGCAATCGCCTCGCCCTCACGATCCAGTTTTTTAACAAAATTTGATACGAGACCGAGCTTAATGTGTAGTGGTGGCAAAATGATTTGAGATGGACGCACCAATGGTAGATGCTCTATACTTTCTACGCCTACTTTGTAGCATGTTCATGAGTTGGAAATCCACGCTTAACACCCATGAGTAATCCGACCACTTTCAGATCGCAGCATATTTTCCATTTATGCTCTTGGTACTTTATCAGCTGTAATATTAATTCCATGCCTTCGTATGTTTCTTTGAGATTTGTGGCATATGCGATCGGGACAGATGGATGTTTGTTACCTATATGAAGCAGCACGACTTTAAGGCTGTTGACCGATGCATCGATGAAAAGCCGCCACTCCTCTGAAATATGAGGGTAACCAATTTTTGCAAACATCGAATCAATATCATAACAATAAGCCAGATTTTTTTCCCCGATCTTCGTGCAATTTAAAAAATTCGTCATATGGAATAGTGCTACCTCGATCACGAGCGGCTGTTATTTTAAAATCAGCCGCCACTATATTCCACTGCTTAAAGCGTGATGCAAAGAGTTCCGCTGTTCTCCTCGACAAATTTCCGTCTCGTACATATGTTGGTACATATTCCGATACTTCTGAACTCTCGCATTCGATGCAAGAAATGTTGATAGCATTTACTTTATTGTTGACCTTCCATCAGTAAACTTGCATAAATTTCTATAGCAATAGTCGCACACGACTTCCTGAGTATACCACAAGTAAGGAACATAAGCAGTCTTGAATATTTTCTGAAACGAATTAACCACTGTTTTCGTAATATTTCTCAAATTTTTACTTGGTGCGAATAAGCCACAAACGTAACAAAAGTTATTTCGAGTCGGGCACTGCATTGATAAACTGCAAATACATGGAGTAGGATGGGTCGAAAAACAAATCTTTTTTTTTCTCGGAACGCTTTAGTAGTTTAAAAATTTGGAGTCCCTTCAAGTTATGCTGAAAAAAGAGAAAAAAAAAGAATTGATAAAAATTAATTTTTTTTTTAAATTTGACATGATACAGACATTTCCACGAGTCTGCCTGCAAAAACTCAGCTCGATTGGATCACGGAAAAAGGGTTAAAAACTTATCCAAAGTTTTTCAAACAGACGGACACTACGAGCTTTATATTTTATAAAAAAAAAAAATTCTTTCGTGTACATGAAAATCGCCGATACACGTATATTTTTATTTTTTCTCCCCTTTCCGAAAATGTATATTTGGTTCATAGGACAGAAAAAAAGTTAGTTTTTGTAACGCGGTGTTAGAGAGAGAGTAGTACTAGTGAGAAAGTCACCATCGACATTTCCTTCAGGGTATCAAAAGCATTTGCAGGCACAATCCTTATATAAACGCGCCGTCTTGGGAAATATCACAGGCCGGCTAGTCAAAGAATCTTTAGTGGTAAGCACCCTGTCGGGAAACAGCAGAGAATCTTAAGTAATTTGCACCTTGTCGGAAAATATCAAAAAGTTGAATCCATGCGCCCGACCGAAGAGCTTCTATGCAGGAAATCTTTACTAATTATGAAAACATTGTTAATTTAACTTTTTCCTTATTTATTACTAATTATAAAAAGTGAAATAAAAATTAAATGCTAATTCTGCTACGGAAATAATACTTTCCAAATTCTATATAGTAGGAAAATTTTGGAGGTCCGTAACTCTGTAAATATGCCTTTCCGAGGATTTTTTACTTAATAGTTGTTTCTAAGAATTAAATTTTCTATCATTTATGATTATTTTTATTTTATTTGGAGCCGCTTCAATAAATTAGATTTGTTTCGGTGTTTGTTTAGAAATAATATAAGATTACCTTCCTACTGTATCACGTATATTCCCAGGAACGCCTCAATGATATACAACGTTTAACACATCAAATTGATGATGAAAGGCGACACTCTGAAACAAACATAAATAGTTTAATCCGTGTTTATTATAGTAATTTGCCTATTCCAAAAATAAAAGGTCTACTTAAAAATTGTTTGCAAGGTGCTGCTGTTGAAGAAGATTGCATCCGTAAAGCTCTAGAAAAAATTCAAGAAATTCGTAATATACGAAATGAGCGCAGGATACAAGCACGAAATGCTGGTAATAAAGAAGCAATTAGAAGGGGTGCTTTAATGAAAATGGTTCAACTTTCTGCACAGACATTACCATTATTTGTTAGCAAGCCCGGAGAAAAAGTACCACCTCTTTGTGGCGCAAACCCAGCTGAAAGTAATTATATAGCTAAAGTTGGAGATAACGTTGCAGCTTTAGTCAAAGGTGTTGAAGACGAAGAAAACTGGATATTAGCTGAAGTAGTTCAATTCCTAAACAGACAGAATAAATACGACGTTGTGGATATAGATGAGGAGCAGAAGGACAGGCATGTTTTAAGCAAAAGAAAAGTTATGCCATTGCCCTTAATGAGGGCAAACCCCGAAACGGATGGGCATGCTTTGTTCCCGAAAGATACTGTTGGTAGGTATGTAATAGGCTTTTCCCACTTGCTTACATCTTAGACGAATTAATGGAAGATGTTAAAAATGCGTCAAATAAGTTTGTATTGACAACTCCTAACATCTACCATAATCTCAGTTGTCAAAAAGAGAACACGCACAGCATTATATTTGTTCAGAAATAATTTTTTTTTAATACGTATGTTTATTTATTGTATCTTCAAAAATGAACTAACAATAAGTATTCAAATCTTAAATCTATATATAATTATTAGGCCCGACCAGTGTCGGACATAAACTAGTGATAGCAGCTAACAATACATAAGAGTCGTGCAAAGCAAAAAAAAATACGTTTGTCGGCTACTTTACGGAATTTACATGTATACAACACGATCAATCAAAATAAACAACAACAAGAGCACAACAGCACGTTTTGTCAACCAGCAAGCAAGATAAACACCAACACAATTAAATAACAAATCTGTCAGACAAAATATTTATTGATTCAATGAACTTGGTTACTGAAAATGAAATTTTGGTTTTTCTGTGTGTGTGGATGTTACTGCTCACAGGCATATCACAAGTATAAATCAAATACAAAACTGGCCCCAGTATACTCCCCTGTGACACACCGGATGAGATTGATTCGGTCACACTCATGAAGTCTCCTTCCACAACAGTGAACTTCTGGGCAAGAATATACATAACTTTGCAAAAGATTAAGAATGTTTATTGATAGATATGTCTTTAATTTGAAAATTAGGCCTTCATGCCACACTTTGGCAAATGCCTGAGAAACGTCAATAAACAGGGCAGAATAATACATCTTTCTTCAAATGTTCTTATAAATTGAACCAATCTATGCGTTTGTTCAATGGTCCTATGCTGACTTCTAAAACCAAATTCATGGCCTGGGATACACCCACTACCAATTAGAATTGCGGACAATTTTATCATGAGTAGCTTTTCGAAGAGCTTTGACATTGTTGACAGTAAACTTATTGGTCTGTATGACTCAGCCTTGGTAAGATCTTTGCCCGGCTTTAGAATCCTTTTGACCTTGGCAAGCTTCCAGTGGTGTGGATAATACTCCAGTCGTAAAGTGGCATTAAAAATTAATAAACGGATTCTAATTGCAATACAAGTCATCTTCATCAGCATCTGGTTACTAATTTCATCAATAACCGGAGCTTTTTTCGGGTTGAGTTCAGCAATTAGTTTTTGTACATCACGCATCTTAAACTTCAAGGGTCGAGGGGGTAGAGCAACTACACACGGCAAATCAACAACGCCCGTACATGTGTTTTGGGTTAAATACGGATTTTAAATGCTCAGCAAATATGTTACCTTTTTCAGTATCGCTTCTTGCCCAACCTCCGGTAGAAGTGCACAGAGGTGGTTTAAACTACGGGTGTTTTAAGCCTTCTCGCAGCGCGCCACAAAGAGTAATTAGATGCTGGTGTGACATCGAGGTTTTCCAGATGGTTTTTAAGAAATTCAGTTTCTTCAGATGCAAGCAACTCTTGCAGTCTTTTAGTGAACTCTTTAAACCTGATTTTATGTTGGGGTGATCTGTGTTGTTGCCATTCTCTTCTCTTCTTTTTTCATACACGAGACGTTCAATATCAGTAGAATAAATTCTATTAAACCTAGTCTGCGGGTGGGAGGTGGTAGCATGTTCAGCAGCCTGCTTAATATTTTCGTTGAGTTTCGCAATGTTAGATTCTATATCATCGAATGTTCTTAGCGCTGTGTTTTCCGTGCAATGACTACTAAGATACTTTTTGAATCTCAGCCAATTAACACGATTGATCATCTTCACATATGAGTGAGGTAAGTCACTTCTTAGGGGGCTACAAATCATAACGATTGTGGGAGAGTGATCGAAGGAGAGATCTAGGAAAGCTTCGACATGAACTATATCCCTAGAGATATTTTTATTTTTTTTTCCGGAATTTTTTGTATGTCTGTAGGCCAGTAAGTGGGCTCCCCACTCGAAATGACGTACAATCCCATTTTTGAAATTGTGTTGAACAACGGTCTTCCTCTAGGTGTCATAAGGTAAGAACCCCAGAACATATGTTTTGCATTGTAGTCTCCAGCTGCTATGAAACAAGGCCCAAGAGATTTGTAGAAATTCTTGTATTGATCCTCGGTGATTAAAAATCTGGGAGGAGAGTAAATTGATGATATCACGAAATTTTTACAAACATTTTCAATACAGATATTTGTTGCTTGTAGGTGTTCTTCACAAATGTTGTAAAGAATATAGTGCTTGAGTCTCGACTTTATTAGAATTGCTGATCCACCGCATGCTTTTCCTCTCGGGTAAGGAAGTGCTCGAGTTCATTTTTGTTTTGGCGAAAAAAAAAAATATATATATATATGTTAAGAAAATATAAAAAAAAATGATGCACCCCAGGTGATAATCTTAGAATTTTGTGTAGATGTAGTTTTTGCTAGACGCCTGTTGACAAAAACAATTGACCCACCCTAAAGGGGCCCATACACTATAACATAATGCAAGCGCAATCAAGTGTTTGTGCCGGTGGTTTGGTCGTGTATGGGCATTTTGCGTGATTGTAAGGTTTGCTGTAACGATGTCAAATAGAGATTGATATTTTGCTGATGAACAAGCTTGCTGGTTAGTATATGGTGAAATTGGCTCAGTTGAGCCAAGTTGCCATGAAGTAAACATGCATTCAAAAAATAAAACTTGAAACATAATTTGTTTCAATGAAAAATGGAATTTGAGCGCTTTAGTTATACATAGTTGCTAATATTAACAACATATTCACAATAATTGCAGCAAAAACAGTGTCACTTGCATAACCCACCCTTCCTGATTTTTTTTCAGAAGTGAATAATGTACCAGCTTGCTGGTATGTTATGTGGTTTGAGCATGATTGCTCAATCGCTTGATAGCGCGTGCATGATGTTGTAGAGTATGGGCCGTAGGGAAAAGGCTGTACTAAAAAACAAAACGCATACCAAAAGAAGATAAGCGATTTGTTTGCGTATGAGATTATTGTTATGCTCGACAATACCTACCAGAAAAATAGTAACACGTCCCAGGTATTTCGATTTCATTAAAATTTGTCACATTGTAATTTCTTCACTACATACTTTTTTAAGCTCATTTTTAGCTTTAAAGTCTATTTTTGAATGGACAGCTTCGTGTTTTCTTACACTGTAGCGCTCATCAGTTTCATTAAAATGTTTGTTAGTATCTCTTCTGCCTTTCTCACGTGTTCTCTTTTCATGAATGAATCAAGACATTCACCCTTATTAAAGTTGTCGACATTGACGTCACTTTAACACTATACCAAAAAAAATTGGAGGTTGTGTACTGTAACGAACCACCACTTCAGGCCCCATCATTCTAAAAACTATGCTACCTGATTTTCCGGCCGTACTCAAGGATATTTGGGTTGTGTATTCTGTTTTTAAAATGATAGACTTCGGTTCGCGCAATAAAATTTTAAAAACAGGTAGCTACTACGTCGATTCTACTCAAACATAACAACAAAAATAAAGTAAACAATGGCAAATACCATATAAAAAAATATAATTTACAAATAAATATAAATATGAATAAGCAACCTGATAAAGAAAAGCCGATGTTTATACCTTCCTTACGTCTATACCCTCCCTACCATTGCTACCCATCCTAAATTCTTAAATACCCCATTATGCTTCTTGAAGATATATTCAACTTACCCTAGCATTTCGTGTTCAAGTTTAATTGTTAAACATAAATTTTTAATGCAGACATAATAATAATATAAAATTGCATTAAAACCATTGCATTGCGTGTGAATGTAATAAAGATTGTGTAGTAGTATTCTGATAAATTGTATTAGTGTGTTAAATAAATTTTAAATTTTCAATAATCTATATAAATAAAACGGAATGTGTGTTTGTTTTTTTTGTTTGTTTGTACCTTATAGGAGACCAGACCTCTTGACCGATCTTCCTGAAATTCCCACAACATTTATCTGGGTATCTGGATTGAATTATAGGGTACTTTTTTTCTCACCCACGCCCACTTTTTAAAATTTTTTACTTCTTCCACATAGTATTTAAGAGGTTTGTTTTATAATATTAATGAGCATAACTCCGCAATTTTTTTTTTCATATAAAAAAGTCCACTTATTGTTTTTTTTGGGAGGGGAGGAGGGTGTCGCAGCCAAGTTTCAAAGTGCTTTTTGCATATAGAATAGGTCCACTAATTTTTTTTGTCTTTTCATTTTTTTTTTCTTTGTCATTTCTAGACCAATTTTCAAAATTTCAATGACATATGGAAAATGATCACTGAAATAGGTTTTTTTTGAGAAAATGGGGCGGGGGGAGTGCAAAATGCCCGCCACAAAAGTAAAGTGCCCGCATTTAAAAAGTTGTGTTTGTTTCTATAAAAAAATAACTTCGTCATATGTCAACCAATTTCCAAAATTAATTTTTCATATGAAAGAGGTCCACTAAATTTTTTTCTTAATTGGTGAAGGGGGTGCAATTTGCCCGCTTTAATAACTGATTATCAAATAACTTCATTTGTCGACCAATTATAAGATTGCTTTTTGCATATGAAAGGTCTGAGTTTTTTTTTAATACATATTAAGAGGGTGAGGAGTGTGCGATATATGGCCATAAAAAAAAGGATTGTCAAACTAGTTTGTCGTTTGTGGACCAATTTTCAAAATTCATTTTGTATATGGAAAAGGTCCACTAATTTTGTTGTTTTTTTAATTGGGTGGGTGGAGGGAGCAGAGTGATTACACCGAAAATTGATTACCAATAAACTTTGTCATTTGTGAACCCATTTTCAAATTTTTTTGAATATAGAAAAGGTTCACTAATATGTTTTTTTTTTGGAAATTGGGTAGGGGGGGGTAGAAAATGCCCACCCCAAAGTTACCGCCTTTAAAAAGTGAACATCAAATCTCAAATAACTTGGTCGTATGTGGAGCAATTTTCCAACTCTGCTTTTGATTTGGAAGATGATCAATAATTTTTTGTTAACTTGGGGTAGCGAAATGTGCCCGCAAAAAAATAAGGATTATCACATTGTTCTTGCATATGGAACAGGTCTATTAACGAAAGTTGGTGGGGGAGCAAATATCCACAAGAAAATCAACAAGGAAAATTACTATATGTATGTTTTAATGCAATGAAATTTAATATTTTGTACGTGACCGTTTTTGACCGAAATTTATGTACTGTTATGGTATCTTCTCAAAAAGTTTTAAATTTGTTTCGTATGATTTGTAGCAATTTTTTTCGATTTAGTTTTTTTTTCCATAAATTGTCGTATTTAAAATTATACTTCACAGTTTCTCACTTTATTTTTCCTGGAAACCAATATACTCATAATTCTTATATCTCGTGTAATAAGACTTTATATGATTTAATACGTTAAAGGGCTTAGTTACAACTTGTTCTATCCTGTGGTTAAATTTTCTTGTTGTGCCTGAGTAGTAGGGAACTGGGCATTCTGCCCCAATTAAAACTGTGACATTTTGAAATTTTAATTACCCAAATTTTAAAATTCTTGGAAATTTGTGAAATTTGATACCTACGTGTGTGTGTGTGTGTGTGTTTTCGGCGGCGCTTTAATGTTTTTGTTTACATAAGGAGTTTTTTGTTTGCATTAACCCTTGTGTGAACGGGTGATTTTTTTTGGGGTGACATTAATTGTGTGAACGGGTGATTTTTTTGTGGGGGGTGGATTAAGGTGTTTCATAAGATTAAGATATCATAAGTATATATATATATATATATATATATATATATATATATATATATATATATATATATATATGCCGACGGGAAAATCATGAGATGATTTTTCCTAATACCAACGGGAAAATCATGAGATGATTTTTCCTAATACCAATGGAAGGAGTTGTGAAACTTAATTTTTCCTAATGCCTACGGCAATGCATGATTATTTTTCCTAATGCCGACGGCAATAAAGATTATTTTTCCTAATGCCGAAGGCAATACATGATTATTTTTTTCAAATGCCGACGGGAAAACATATTTATTTTTTTCAAATGCCGACGGCATTGCATGGTTATTTTTTTCAAATGCCGACGGGAAATTCATGGAAATGATATTTCCTAATGCCGACGGAAAATTTGAGAGTATGTCTAGCTGTAAGAATTGAAGTCTGGCTGTGATCGGTGGAGGGTGGGCGTGTGTCTAGATTGTGAGACCTTAAGGCTGACCGTGATTTGGCTAGGTGAGGGTGTTTTGTAATATGTAACCATGGGAATTCGGTGACGTTTATGCTTGTTGGAATTTAAGCAAAGCTGTGCTTGGTGGGGGGCGGGGTGTATTTGAGGTAGATCGAGTGGTGGAGGGCGGGGAGTTGTTGTAATATGTATCCGTGGGAATCTGTGTACATGTATGTATGTATATATGTATGTCTGTAAGAGTTTAAGGCTGTCTGTGATTTATCAAAGGTGAGGTGAGAGTGTTCATGTAATACGTATCCGTGGGAATCTGTGTATATGTATGTTCGTAGGAGTTTAAGACTGATTGTGATTTGTGGTGGGGGAGGGTCTTGTTGTGATAGATAGATAGAATGTGCCTATGTGTGTATGTGTATGTATGTATTTATATATAGCAGTTTAAGTCTGTCCTTGATTTGAGGTAGGCGGGGGGTGTTATTGTAATATGTATCTATAGGAATTTGGGAGTTTATATGTTTGTAGAAATTTTTGTGTATGTATGTCTGTAGAAGTTTAAGGCTGATCGTGATTTGGATTGATCGATTGTATGTGACCTTGAGAATTTGTGTATGTATATCTGTAGGAAATTTAAGGCTTATCGTGATTTATGAGGGGCGAAGTGTTCATGAAATATATAACAGCGCAATTTGTGTGTATATCTGTAGGAGTTTAAGGCTGATCATGATTAATGAGAGGTGAGGTGAAGGTGTTCATGTATATGTATACGTATCTGTGTGTATGTATGTCTATATGAGTTTAAGGCTGATCGTGATTTAGGTTGTGAGATTGATAGATTGTATGTTACCTTGAGATTTTGTGTATATATATCTGTAAGAACTTTAGGCTGACTGTGATTTGTGAGGGGAGGGGCGTTGTTGAAATAGGTTTAATTTTTCGTAGATGAATTTTAGTATGTGTGTGTGTGTATGTGATTTTCTCACCCTAGTATTTATATGTACGTTGAAATAAATTATTTCTCATATGAACATTTTTTGCTAGAAAATATTATCATATATCTGAACTTCCCTAATCCTAGTATGTTTTTCATATTGGAGGATGAGATTGCTTTATATTTTATCAAGCTTAAATTTGTCCAGTGTTAAAGTCTGTCGGTCAGAAATTTGTTTATATTTGTATAAATATTAATTTCAGATTTTGCAAAATTCTTGCGTACGATCGTGGTGATTTTGTGTGTGTGTATGTGTGTATGCGCGATAGAGTTTGACTGGTCTGTGATAAGTTTGTTTATTTAAGTACATTTGTCTTCTTCGACTTTCGTCTTCAAGCGTCAATAGCTTGGAGAACGGTTTGTATGTTTTCATGATGTAGATATGTAAGTGTGATTGTTAAAATCCAATAAATACTTGAGCATGGGTAAGAAATTTGATAATATGTGTACATATGTACATATGGATCTACAAATTGATTTTATGTATGTATGTATGTACATACAAATAACTCTGGGGCTCCCTGTTTAAATACATTTTTTTTGTCATGTGCTGTTGTTGCTGTTGTAAATATTAGCCTGGTCTTTTGTGTATAGATGTGAAATATCTCGATAGTTTTTTTATTTGAAATTAAAAAAACGTTCTTTTAATTTTTAGATGTATTTACTTAAAAGTTTGTGAGGAGTTTCTGTTTTAAATAAAATTTAATTCCTCTCTAGTTGTAGTAAATATAGTATAAATATTTAATATATTTTATTTCCATTTGTTTAAAGTTGATGTAGCCTATATAGTCAACGTTAGAAATTTTTCGGTGTAAAATTTTTTCCAACTATCATCTTTTTTCTTCACCTTTTTCATATATTTTAGAACATCTTGCATTGGCTTTAAAAAATGATAAACGCTTTGAAATGAAACTGATCCAGCAGTCCAGCTTTTTTTAACCACTTTGCTTCTCTTTCCTTTTTTATTGATAAACATTTAAAATCAAATGGTGGTTTTATAATGAAATTGTTATACTCATTATTGCTAAAAACATCCGCTACTTTTTTTTTTGTAATGAAAATCATTCGAAACCTTACTTAATTTATAAGACTTTCACGATTTTGTATTATTCGATTATTCGATCATTAGTAAAAATGCAGTAGCTGAGGTCATTGCTTACTGTTTCATATTAAATTTCTATATCAATTGAGCCGCTATTGAATAAAAGGAACTTTTATCTTAAACTTTAGTGCATTTGGAAGTGTTTGAGATTCTTTCATATAATAGCTTTGTTGGAATCTTAGATACGAGTACATATAATATAGAATTGTATAACGTTTATTTTTAATTTTTATGTTAAGATCATCATCATTTAGATATGAGACTAAATTTAAATGTACTTTTAAATTAGTTAAATCATAATGAGGAAACTTGTTTTCTTCTTGAATAGCGATCAACAGAAAACGAAATCGTTTTCTTACAATTTAGGTCTGGCCTCTCAACGGTTCCTCTAGTATACAAGATGACTTTTTATGTCAACATATCTGTCTACTCTTTGTCAGCGTTAAGGGACAATTAAATGTTAAAATTTTAATTCCTCAAATTGTGTTACTTCATACTGATAATATATTTTCATTAATAAGGTATATGTTTATCTTACGAAGGTTACTCGCCTATGGCTTTTATTTGATGTTCTAGATGATTTTTTTTCTCATTTTATTAAATTTCAGCGTATTGTGTATATATTTCTGATATTTTTAAGTGCGCTTTATTTACCTGTCAGACAAAGTGTACGTATCAGTTGATCACTCAGTCTCTCTTTTTAATATTTTTTTTTCTTCTTTTAATGTATCACTACTATTTTTTCAGATTTTACTACTTGAAAAAGAGAATATTTGTATAATTTTTAAATATATTCATATATACATATAGGTAAATATATGTATGTATGTATAGAGAAATTACTTTATCTACAAAGAAATACATGTTTAATAATCAACTATTCTAGAAAATCTATCTCAAATAATTCAGTTACCTCCACCATAAATTCACCGTCTGTGTTTTCATAGTGTCAGAAACATTAGAATAACTATGTTTGAGAGAATTTTTACATCGAGTTTTTCTACATGAGGTTTGCTGGTTGACCCCCTTGAAGTTATTGTTGACGTAGGCTGGGTTGTATCACATTCAGATGTAATCATTTCTCACTTAAAAAAGGTTCTCATCACCTTCTATCAGGTTTTTATATTTTTCTACCATGCATGTCTTAGCATGCTTTTGTCCTTAGTGACGCAAGCGTCCGAGATGTAGTGGTGTTTCAGTTAAAAATCTATACTATTAGAATTTACAATTTCGCTCTTTTTATTCTTTTACAAAGTAGATACATATTTATGTATTTCATTTAGCATAGAATCATAATATTTCTTTACTTACAAAATTATATGACGTGAGGAATTCTTTTAAATTTGCATGCTTCGGCATGCTTTCAATATTTTTTCTGTAAATTTATTTCATACTCATACAGATACAGATATAAAGTAAGATGTGCTTATATTGCATTTTACAATTTATATATGCTTCAGCATGATTCCAGTTGATGTCCATATTTATTCAGTAAGTTTGTTTGATACTAATTCATACACATATACATTCTTAAAGATTGGAAATCTAAGTCCAATTTATGTAGTTTGTCCATATTTTCTAAAGATTTGATAGCTATAGAAATGAATAGAGTGATGATCTATTATAATAGCCCATGAGCATATTTTAAAATTTCGCTTGCTAGAGCTTTCGAAATGGAAAATGTACAATTTTCACTATAAAAAGTGATAATATTATGTGTTACTGAATATTAACTTATTTTGAACGCTTAAGTTTTCACAATATTTCATACAGGCCAACAAGTTTAGAAAATTTCCAGTATATTAAGTTAATTATCTTTCTTAAGACCTATCATTCCTAATCATTCCTTCAAAAATACAAACCAAACTAGATTTTTCCTGTTTAATTATATATTTTACTTTCATTACATTTCAACATTTTGTTCATCTTCAAATTATTATATTTAGCAACTTTTTCTCATTTGTTAAGTTAACTTTAATCGGAAACATTTAAATAGTGAGATGAACTTTTATATTGTATACGAGTACATTAAGTAATTCTTTGTATATTTCAATACACTTATATGAACCATCATCACATAATTCCTTTGGATGATCTATTAAATCATTCTACTATTGATGCTTTCATATTAAGTAATGTTAAATATTCTACTTATGCATGAATTTTCCAGTATCTATTAAAAAATTCTTTACAATCATCCATTTGTAAGTTTTTTGGTACTCGTAACATTTCAAAAATATTTTCCACAGCCTAGGTTTTTTCGAGTGCAACTTTTATTTTCAACGGTATTGACCATAGAAACTTTGAGAATGAATCATTTACAGTCTACAATAATCAATAATTTCTATTTTCTGTAGAATAGTTTCCCATTTCACCTAAATCAGCTCCATAAAAGATCAACTATTCCTTTCATTACATATCTGCAATGCACAAACAATTTTCGAGATTTATTATAGAGTTCGTTTACTAAATTTCTTTTTGAAGACATTAAGTTGTTTTACAGATTTTTTGGAGAGTGTTGTGATCTACTTGATGCACTTTCAGCTATTTATACTATCATGTAGTTAATTTTCCAATCTATAAATTTTATTGTTCAGCTGTTCAATTTGTTTTTTCAAAAGATGATTTAATTTTTAGTATGTGTTTTTTCAATTTTATAAATATCTTCTATCTCTAATTGTATTTCACGTTGTACTCCATCAATTTGCATTTTAATATATTCTTGAATTATATTAATTCCTTAAGCTGTATTATTAATTTGTCCTATAGTTTATCGTTTTGAGTTTCCAGAAACAATTTACTGATAACATCATTCTCCGTCAGTGAATGATGATGATTCTCTATCCATGTATTAGTAGAAATTATATATTTTATATAGTTTTCAAAATAAAATTTCTCATAGTATTTCCATGTTTTATTATCATTCATTAAAGAAAATAAAGCTACTATTAGAGCCTATATTTGACCATCAACTTGTATTTTATCTTCATTTAGTTTTAGGTTACTATCACCAAACTTCCATTCATTATTCAAATCTTAATGTGGGCCATAGTTTGTATCTAATTCAATTCTTCCTTCCAAGACTGATAAATGAGTATAAGTGTCTTCAGAATTGGAAGTCTATGAGTAAAAATCATCTTCATCATCCTCATCATCATTCTCAGTATTAGCATCATTAAATAAGATGATATCATCAAATATTGTTCCTTCTGAAAGTTTCTTCGGTGAACTTGTCTCTATATTGACTGATGGCTTTAAACTTATATTATTTTCAGCTTCTATCTTGATTTTACTTTCTTCTTTCTTGTGAATTCTTTCAATATTTCTAGAACTATTTATGAATTCTTTGAGAGGTTCTGGTATAGGTTTAAATGTATCTTTTCTAGCTCACAAGTATCTATTTCACCAGTTTTTATACTACTTGTCAACACCAACTGTTTTAAAATTTTCTCATCCATGTTTAGCAAATAAGAGGTATCAGCTATTAGATTAGGTATCAGCTATTAGATCAGGTATCAGATCAGGTTATCAGGTAGCTGGTCTGGTTTTCAGATCAGCTTATCAGAACCTGGTCTGGTTTTCAGATCAGCTTATCAGGACCTGGTCTGGTTTTCAGATCAGCTTATCAGGACCTGGTCTGGTTTTCAGATCAGCTTATCAGGACCTGGTCTGGTTTTCAGATCAGCTTATCAGGACCTGGTCTGATTTTCAGATCAACTTATCTGATTCAGATTGGGTTATCAGTTTACAAGTAGCTGCCTATTTATAACATTTAGATGAATGCAGTTTAAGGTCAGATGAAAAACGAAAAAGTAAACTTTTATGTAGTCAAATTCTCTTTCGTTGCTTATAATCAAAATTCATATTTATCCTTTTAACATGCATTTTATTTGTCTCATCTTACTTAAACATTATAATTACATTATGATTATCTGGTATAAAATGTTTGGTGATTCTGGTATAAGTTTGGCATCAGCAGAATGCATCAACATTCTTATCTCACTCCATACAAAAATATGTTTCTCACATCTAACATCGTTAAATATCATATCGGAATTACTTTTAGCTTTGTTAGGAGAAATAACAGATTCAGTATCTGTAAATGTGTATTATCCCATTCCTTTAATTAATGAAATTATGTAATTTCTTTAAGTATCCATATTTAGGTTGATAGAGAGATTTTGAGTATTAATATGTAGATGTTTTAAAATTTTAGTTCATTAAGACTTTTTAGCAAGCCAATCATATCATATTTTTTATTTTATTTTTTTACAATTTGACAGACCAACTATTTTTGCGCAAATAAAATTTGGTAGAAGGGAACTATGACTTGTTTTTGAACTAACGTTTGATGAATCATCAAAAATTTCTTACCATCCTTTTTTTAGGTTGTTTTGACTATGAGTATGCACCAATATTTATGAAATGTGTTTCATAAATATTGTCTCTTATTTAGAAAAAATAAAATAATACATCTATACGACACCAGAAAATATTTTCTGGTATCGTATAGCTATATTATTTTATTTTTCCTATATAAGAGATAATGGTCCCTACTCATAGTCAAAACAAAGTATATTTTAAGAGTTTAAAACCAGTATTATCATAAAAATACTGATTTTAAACTCTTACAGTCTTATTTATAAAAATTATTAAGTTTTTATAAAGGTTTTTTTAGACAAATTTTCATAAAAAATTTTTCTAAAAAAGCCTTAATAAAGTCTTAATAATTTTTATAAATAAGGCTGTTAAAATATACTTTGTTTCACTAATCACATTTGTGTAACTAATTGCATTTCATAAATATTGACGTATACTCATAATCAAAACAAATGATAGTTTTATGTTGTTTTGAATATGAGTATACATCATTATCTCTTATTAAAAAAATAAAATAATATATCTACACGATTTCAGAAAATATTTTCTGATATCGTATAGCTGTATTATTTTATTTTTTTAATAAGAGATAATATTTATGAAATGCAATTAGTTACACAAATGTGGTTAGTGAAACAAAGTATATTTTAACAGCCTTATTTATAAAAATTATTAAGACTATATAAAGGTTTTTTTTAGACAAATTTTCATAAAAAAATTTTTTTTTTTTTTATAAATAAGACTGTAAGAGTTTAAAATCAGTATTTTTATGAAATACTGGTTTTAAACTCTTAAAATATACTTTGTTTTGACTATGAGTAAGGACCATTATCTCTTATATAGGAAAAATAAAATAATATAGCTATACGATACCAGAAAATATTTTCTGGTGTCGTATAGATGTATTATTTTATTTTTTCTAAATAAGAGACAATATTTATGAAACACATTTCATAAATATTGGTGCATACTCATAGTCAAAACAACCTAAAAAAAGGATGGTACGAAATTTTGATGATTCATCAAACGTTAGTTCAAAAACAAGTCATAGTTCCCTTCTACCAAATTTTATTTGCGCAAAAATAGTTGGTCTGTCAAATTGTAAAAAAATAAAATAAAAAATATGTTATGATTGGCTTGCTAAAAAGTCTTAATGAACTAAAATTTCAAAACATCTACATATTAATACTCAAAATATCTCTATCAACCTAAATATGGATACTTAAAGTAATTACGTAATTTCATTAATTAAAGGAATGGGATATTACACATTTACAGATACTGAATCTGTTATTTCTCCTAACAAAGCTAAAAGTAATTCCGATATGATATTTAACGATGTTAGATGTGAGAAACATATTTTTGTATGGAGTGAGATAAGAATGTTGATGCATTCTGCTGATGCCAAACTTATACCAGAATCACCAAACATTTTATACCAGATAATCATAATGTAATTATAATGTTTAAGTAAGATGAGACAAATAAAATGCATGTTGGAAGGATAAATATGAATTTTGATTATAAGCAACGATATTGAATTAAACGATGATCGTTATAGAAAAAAAGAGAATTTGACTACATAAAAGTTTACTTTTTCGTTTTTCATCTGACCTTAAACTGCATTCATCTAAATGTTATAAGTAGGCAGCTACTTGTAAACTGATAACCCAATCTGAATCAGATAAGTTGATCTGAAAATCAGACCAGGTCCTGATAAGCTGATCTGAAAACCAGACCAGGTTCTGATAAGCTGATCTGAAAACCAGACCAGGTCCTGATAAGCTGATCTGAAAACCAGAGCAGGTTCTGATAAGCTGATCTGAAAACCAGACCAGCTACCTGATAACCTGATCTGATACCTGATCTAATAGCTGATACCTAATCTAATAGCTGATACCTCTTATTTGCTAAACATGGATGAGAAAATTTTAAAACAGTTGGTGTTGACAAGTAGTATAAAAACTGGTGAAATAGATACTTGTGAGCTAGAAAAGATACATTTAAACCTATACCAGAACCTCTCAAAGAATTCATAAATAGTTCTAGAAATATTGAAAGAATTCACAAGAAAGAAGAAAGTAAAATCAAGATTGAAGCTGAAAATATAGAGAAGAAGCCGAAGAAGCTTTCAGAAGGAACAATATTTGATGATGTCATCTTATTTAATGATGCTAATACTGAGAATGATGATGAGGATGATGAAGATGATTTTTACTCATAGACTTCCAATTCTGAAGACACTTATACTCATTTATCAGTCTTGGAAGGAAGAATTGAATTAGATACAAACTATGGCCCACATTAAGATTTGAATAATGAATGGAAGTTTGGTGATAGTAACCTAAAACTAAATGAAGAAAATATTTTCTGGTATCGTATAGCTATATTATTTTATTTTTCCTATATAAGAGATAATGGTCCCTACTCATAGTCAAAACAAAGTATATTTTAAGAGTTTAAAACCAGTATTATCATAAAAATACTGATTTTAAACTCTTACAGTCTTATTTATAAAAATTATTAAGTTTTTATAAAGGTTTTTTTAGACAAATTTTCATAAAAAATTTTTCTAAAAAAGCCTTAATAAAGTCTTAATAATTTTTATAAATAAGGCTGTTAAAATATACTTTGTTTCACTAACCACATTTGTGTAACTAATTGCATTTCATAAATATTGACGTATACTCATAATCAAAACAAATGATAGTTTTATGTTGTTTTGAATATGAGTATACATCATTATCTCTTATTAAAAAAATAAAATAATATATCTACACGATTTCAGAAAATATTTTCTGATATCGTATAGCTGTATTATTTTATTTTTTTAATAAGAGATAATATTTATGAAATGCAATTAGTTACACAAATGTGGTTAGTGAAACAAAGTATATTTTAACAGCCTTATTTATAAAAATTATTAAGACTTTATAAAGGCTTTTTTAGAAAATTTTTTTATGAAAATTTGTCTAAAAAAAACCTTTATATAGTCTTAATAATTTTTATAAATAAGACTGTAAGAGTTTAAAATCAGTATTTTTATGATAATGCTGGTTTTAAACTCTTAAAATATACTTTGTTTTGACTATGAGTAGGGACCATTATCTCTTATATAGGAAAAATAAAATAATATAGCTATACGATACCAGAAAATATTTTCTGGTGTCGTATAGATGTATTATTTTATTTTTTCTAAATAAGAGACAATATTTATGAAACACATTTCATAAATATTGGTGCATGCATACTCATAGTCAAAACAACCTAAAAAAAGGATGGTACGAAATTTTGATGATTCATCAAACGTTAGTTCAAAAACAAGTCATAGTTCCCTTCTACCAAATTTTATTTGCGCAAAAATAGTTGGTCTGTCAAATTGTAAAAAAATAAAATAAAAAATATGTTATGATTGGCTTGCTAAAAAGTCTTAATGAACTAAAATTTCAAAACATCTACATATTAATACTCAAAATATCTCTATCAACCTAAATATGGATACTTAAAGTAATTACGTAATTTCATTAATTAAAGAAATGGGATATTACACATTTACAGATACTGAATCTGTTATTTCTCCTAACAAAGCTAAAAGTAATTCCGATATGATATTTAACGATGTTAGATGTGAGAAACATATTTTTGTATGGAGTGAGATAAGAATGTTGATGCATTCTGCTGATGCCAAACTTATACCAGAATCACCAAACATTTTATACCAGATAATCATAATGTAATTATAATGTTTAAGTAAGATGAGACAAATAAAATGCATGTTGGAAGGATAAATATGAATTTTGATTATAAGCAACGATATTGAATTAAACGATGATCGTTATAGAAAAAAAGAGAATTTGACTACATAAAAGTTTACTTTTTCGTTTTTCATCTGACCTTAAACTGCATTCATCTAAATGTTATAAGTAGGCAGCTACTTGTAAACTGATAACCCAATCTGAATCAGATAAGTTGATCTGAAAATCAGACCAGGTCCTGATAAGCTGATCTTGAAACCAGACCAGGTTCTGATAAGCTGATCTGAAAACCAGACCAGGTCCTGATAAGCTGATCTGAAAATCAGACCAGGTTCTGATAAGCTGATCTGAAAACCAGACCAGCTACCTGATAACCTGATCTGATACCTGATCTAATAGCTGATACCTAATCTAATAGCTGATACCTCTTATTTGCTAAACATGGATGAGAAAATTTTAAAACAGTTGGTGTTGACAAGTAGTATAAAAACTGGTGAAATAGATACTTGTGAGCTAGAAAAGATACATTTAAACCTATACCAGAACCTCTCAAAGAATTCATAAATAGTTCTAGAAATATTGAAAGAATTCACAAGAAAGAAGAAAGTAAAATCAAGATTGAAGCTGAAAATATAGAGAAGAAGCCGAAGAAGCTTTCAGAAGGAACAATATTTGATGATATCATCTTATTTAATGATGCTAATACTGAGAATGATGATGAGGATGATGAAGATGATTTTTACTCATAGACTTCCAATTCTGAAGACACTTATACTCATTTATCAGTCTTGGAAGGAAGAATTGAATTAGATACAAACTATGGCCCACATTAAGATTTGAATAATGAATGGAAGTTTGGTGATAGTAACCTAAAACTAAATGAAGATAAAATACAAGTTGATGGTCAAATATAGGCTCTAATAGTAGCTTTATTTTCTTTAATGAATGATAATAAAACATGGAAATACTATGAGAAATTTTATTTTGAAAACTATATAAAATATATAATTTCTACTAATACATGAATAGAGAATAATCATCATTCACTGACGGAGAATGATGTTATCAGTAAATTGTTTCTGGAAACTCAAAACGATAAACTATAGGACAAATTAATAATACAGCTTAAGGAATTAATATAATTCAAGAATATATTAAAATGCAAATTGATGGAGTACAACATGAAATACAATTAGAGATAGAAGATAGTTATAAAATTGAAAAAACACATACTAAAAATTAAATCATCTTTTGAAAAAACAAATTGAACAGCTGAACAATAAAATTTATAGATTGGAAAATTAACTACATGATAGTATAAATAGCTGAAAGTGCATCAAGTAGATCACAACACTCTCCAAAAAAAATCTGTAAAACAACTTAATGTCTTCAAAAAGAAATTTAGTAAACGAACTCTATAATAAATCTCGAAAATTGTTTGTGCATTGCAGATATGTAATGAAAGGAATAGTTGATCTTTTATGGAGCTGATTTAGGTGAAATGGGAAACTATTCTACAGAAAATAGAAATTATTGATTATTGTAGACTGTAAATGATTCATTCTCAAAGTTTCTATGGTCAATACCGTTGAAAATAAAAGTTGCACTCGAAAAAACCTAGGCTGTGGAAAATATTTTTGAAATGTTACGAGTACCAAAAAACTTACAAATGGATGATTGTAAAGAATTTTTTAATAGATACTGGAAAATTCATGCATAAGTAGAATATTTAACATTACTTAATATGAAAGCATCAATAGTAGAATGATTTAATAGATCATCCAAAGGAATTATGTGATGATGGTTCATATAAGTGTATTGAAATATACAAAGAATTACTTAATGTACTCGTATACAATATAAAAGTTCATCTCACTATTTAAATGTTTCCGATTAAAGTTAACTTAACAAATGAGAAAAAGCTGCTAAATATAATAATTTGAAGATGAACAAAATGTTGAAATTTAATGAAAGTAAAATATATAATTAAACAGGAAAAATCTAGTTTGGTTTGTATTTTTGAAGGAATGATTAGGAATGATAGGTCTTAAGAAAGATAATTAACTTAATATACTGGAAATTCTCTAAACTTGTTGGCCTGTATGAAATATTGTGAAAACTTAAGCTTTCAAAATAAATTAATATTCAGTAACACATAATATTATCACTTTTTATAGTGAAAATTGTACATTTTCCATTTCGAAAGCTCTAGCAAGCGAAATTTTAAAATATGCTCATGGGCTATTATAATAGATCATCACTCTATTCATTTCTATAGCTATCAAATCTTTAGAAAATATGGACAAACTACATAAATTGGACTTAGATTTCCAATCTTTAAGAATGTATATGTGTATGAATTAGTATCAAACAAACTTACTGAATAAATATGGACATCAACTGGAATCATGCTGAAGCATATATAAATTGTAAAATGCAATATAAGCAGATCTTACTTTATATCTGTATCTGTATGAGTATGAAATAAATTTACAGAAAAAATATTGAAAGCATGCCGAAGCATGCAAATTTAAAAGAATTCCTTACATCATATAATTTTGTAAGTAAAGAAATATTATGATTCTATGCTAAATGAAATACATAAATATGTATCTACTTTGTAAAAGAATAAAAAGAGCGAAATTGTAAATTCTAATAGTATAGATTTTTAACTGAAACACCACTACATCTCGGACGCTTGCGTCACTAAGGACAAAAGCATGCTAAGACATGCATGTTAGAAAAATATAAAAACCTGATAGAAGGTGATGAGAACCTTTTTTAAGTGAGAAATGATTACATCTGAATGTGATACAATCCAGCCTACGTCAACAATAACTTCAAGGGGGTCAACCAGCAAACCTCATGTAGAAAAACTCGATGTAAAAATTCTCTCAAACATAGTTATTCTAATGTTTCTGACACTATGAAAACACAGACGGTGAATTTATGGTGGAGGTAACTGAATTATTTGAGATAGATTTTCTAGAATAGTTGATTATTAAACATGTATTTCTTTGTAGATAAAGTAATTTCTCTATACATACATACATATATTTACCTATATGTATATATGAATACATTTAAAAATTATACAAATATTCTCTTTTTCAAGTAGTAAAATCTGAAAAAATAGTAGTGATACATTAAAAGAAGAAGAAAAAAAATATTAAAAAGAGAGACTGAGTGATCAACTGATACGTACACTTTGTCTGACAGGTAAATAAAGCGCACTTAAAAATATCAGAAATATATACACAATACGCTGAAATTTAATAAAATGAGAAAAAAAATCATCTAGAACATCAAATAAAAGCCATAGGCGAGTAACCTTCGTAAGATAAACATATACCTTATTAATGAAAATATATAGGGTGTTTTTTTAGAGGTATAGAACTTCGAATTGAAATAAAACACAAGAAAATCGTTTTAATGTCCATCAATTTGGCTTTATTGGAAGGATAATTTTATGCCATTAACGTTTAAATATGATTTCGGGCATGTGGCCGCCGCGGCTGGCTCGAATAAAGCCAATTCTACAGGTCCAATTTTCAACCACTTTTTCGATCATATGGGGCCGTATGTTGGCAATAACGCCACGAATGTTGGCTTCCAAGTCCCCTAACGTTTCTGGTTTGTTGGCGTAGACGAGCGACTTCACATATCCCCAAAGAAAATAATCCAATGGTGTCAAATCACACGATCTTGGTGGCCAATTGACCGGTTAACCGAATTAATTGCTCTGATGGACGATTATGTCGACCATAAAATGGACGGAGCTTGCGGTAAACTTCGCGAACTGAACCATTATTTTCGAAATAAATTTGCACGATTTGCAAGCGTTGTTCTTTTGTCAACCTGTTCATGATGAAATGGCAAACCAAACTAAATATTAATCACTTGACAGCTGACAAAATGGCCGCCAGTTAAAAAAGTGATGCCAACTTAAAGTTCTATACCTCAATAAAAAACACCCTATATTATCAGTATGAAGTAACACAATTTGAGGAATTAAAATTTTAACATTTAATTGTCCCTTAACGCTGACAAAGAGTAGACAGATATGTTGACATAGAAAGTCATCTTGTATACTAGAGGAACCGTTGAGAGGCCAGACCTAAATTGTAAGAAAACGATTTCGTTTTCTGTTGATCGCTATTCAAGAAGAAAACAAGTTTCCTCATTATGATTTAACTAATTTAAAAGTACATTTAAATTTAGTCTCATATCTAAATGATGATGATCTTAACATAAAAATTAAAAATAAACGTTATACAATTCTATATTATATGTACTCGTATCTAAGATTCCAACAAAGCTATTATATGAAAGAATCTCAAACACTTCCAAATGCACTAAAGTTTAAGATAAAAGTTCCTTTTATTCAATAGCGGCTCAATTGATATAGAAATTTAATATGAAACAGTAAGCAATGACCTCAGCTACTGCATTTTTACTAATGATCGAATAATAGAAAGTCGTGAAAGTCTTATAAATTAAGTAAGGTTTCGAATGATTTTCATTACAAAAAAAAAGTAGCGGATGCTTTTAGCAATAATGAGTATAAAAATTTCATTATAAAACCACCATTTGATTTTAAATGTTTATCAATAAAAAAGGAAAGAGAAGCAAAGTGGTTAAAAAAAGCTGGACTGCTGGATCAGTTTCATTTCAAAGCGTTTATCATTTTTTAAAGCCAATGCAAGATGTTCTAAAATATATGAAAAAGGTGAAGAAAAAAGATGATAGTTGGAAAAAATTTTACACCGAAAAATTTCTAACGTTGACTATATAGGCTACATCAACTTTAAACAAATGGAAATAAAATATATTAAATATTTATACTATATTTACTACAACTAGAGAGGAATTAAATTTTATTTAAAACAGAAACTCCTCACAAACTTTTAAGTAAATACATCTAAAAATTAAAAGAACGTTTTTTTAATTTCAAATAAAAAAACTATCGAGATATTTCACATCTATACACAAAAGACCAGGCGAATATTTACAACAGCAACAACAGCACATGACAAAAAAAAAATGTATTTAAACAGGGAGCCCCAGACTTATTTGTATGTACATACATACATACATAAAATCAATTTGTAGATCCATATGTACATATGTACACATATTATCAAATTTCTTACCCATGCTCAAGTATTTATTGGATTTTAACAATCACACTTACATATCTACATCATGAAAACATACAAACCGTTCTCCAAGCTATTGACGCTTGAAGACGAAAGTCGAAGAAGACAAATGTACTTAAATAAACAAACTTATCACAGACCAGTCAAACTCTATCGCGCATACACACATACACACACACAAAATCACCACGATCGTACGCAAGAATTTTGCAAAATCTGAAATTAATATTTATACAAATATAAACAAATTTCTGACCGACAGACTTTAACACTGGACAAATTTAAGCTTGATAAAATATAAAGCAATCTCATCCTCCAATATGAAAAACATACTAGGATTAAGGAAGTTCAGATATATGATAATATTTTCTAGCAAGAAATGTTCATATGAGAAATAATTTATTTCAACGTACATATAAATACTAGGGTGAGAAAATCACATACACACACACACATACTAAAATTCATCTACGAAAAATTAAACCTATTTCAACAACGCCCCTCCCCTCACAAATCACAGTCAGCCTAAAGTTCTTACAGATATATATACACAAAATCTCAAGGTAACATACAATCTATCAATCTCACAACCTAAATCACGATCAGCCTTAAACTCATATAGACATACATACACACAGATACGTATACATATACATGAACACCTTCACCTCACCTCTCATTAATCATGATCAGCCTTAAACTCCTACAGATATACACACAAATTGCGCTGTTATACATTTCATGAACACTTCGCCCCTCATAAATCACGATAAGCCTTAAATTTCCTACAGATATACATACACAAATTCTCAAGGTCACATACAATCGCTCAATCTGAATAATCCAAATTACGATCAGCCTTAAACTTCTACAGACATACATACACAAAAATTTCTACAAACATATAAACTCCCAAATTCTTATAGATACATATTACAATAACACCGCCCGCCTACCTCAAATCAAGGACAGCCTTAAACTCCTACATATACATACATACACACACACATACGCACATTCTATCTATATATCACAACAAGACCCTCCCCCACCACAAATCACAATCAGTCTTAAACTCCTACGAACATACATATACACAGATTCCCACGGATACGTATTACATGAACACTCTCACCTCACCTTTGATAAATCACAGACAGCCTTAAACTCTTACAGACATACATATATACATACATACATGTACACAGATTCCCACGGATACATATTACAACAACTCCCCGCCCTCCACCACTCGATCTACCTCAAATACACCCCACCAAGCACAGCTTTGCTTAAATTCCAACAAGCATAAACGTCACCGAATTCCCATGGTTACATATTACAAAACACCCTCACCTAGCCAAATCACGGTCAGCCTTAAGGTCTCACAATCTAGACACACGCCCACCCTCCACCGATCACAGCCAGACTTCAATTCTTACAGCTAGACATACTCTCAAATTTTCCGTCGGCATTAGGAAATATCATTTCCATGAATTTCCCGTCGGCATTTGAAAAAAATAACCATGCAATGCCGTCGGCATTTGAAAAAAATAAATATGTTTTCCCGTCGGCATTTGAAAAAAATAATCATGTATTGCCTTCGGCATTAGGAAAAATAATCATGTATTGCCGTCGGCATTAGGAAAAATAATCATGCATTGCCGTAGGCATTAGGAAAAATTAAGTTTCACAACTCCTTCCATTGGTATTAGGAAAAATCATCTCATGATTTTCCCGTTGGTATTAGGAAAAATCATCTCATTATACTTATGATATATATATATATATATACTTATGATATCTTAATCTTATGAAACACCTTAATCCACCCCCACAAAAAAATCACCCGTTCACACAATTAATGTCACCCAAAAAAAAAATCACCCGTTCACACAAGGGTTAATGTAAACAAAAAACTCCTTATGTAAACAAAAACATTAAAGCGCCGCCGAAAACACACACACACACGTAGGTATCAAATTTCACAAATTTCCAAGAATTTTAAAATTTGGGTAATTAAAATTTCAAAATTTCACAATTTTAATTGGGGCGCAGAATGCCCAGTTCCCTACTACTTGCCTGAACTAGAGCTGGGTCAAACTCGTTAATTCGTTTCTGCGTTTCCCTTTATAAAATTTTTTAAAAATAAAATAGAAATTCCCGTTTCAAAAAAAAATTAAATCAAAAGAAAATTTTAAAAATTTTCTCACTTTTATAATAATATAAAGTTTCGAATTAATATTCGCAATTCTCTTGTACAAATTTTATTTCCGTGTTCTTACTTTTTTTTATATTTCCAATTACACAAATTATTATTATTATTATATTAATTTTTAAATTTGTCTTTCCCTTTGAAAATTTTATATGACAATGAAAATTTTTGAAAATAAGTTAGATAAGTAAAAATAACAGCCTGCTATACGTACGAAAAAACTATTAGAATAGAAGTAAAATCAAGTATTAAGGTACCCTCACAGTATCCGAACGGAAATAGCTTGTCAGTAGCACACAATTGTTCTCGAGAACGAATTAACAAACCGCGATTTTTTGGTATTGTGTTAAAGTGGCGCCGATGTTGACAACTGGAGTAAGGCTGATTATTATGTTTTGTACTGTGTTAAACATAATCTTAGTATTGTTCAAAGTTATCACATTTTGGTTAAATATGACAATACTATTATTAGATGTGACTAAAATATAATTAAGACTAACCATATTCCAATATTATAATAATATTGTTAAATACGACCACAATATTATTCTATATAATATAATATTTTGTTTTTTAACCATATATTGGTAGATTTTTTACTTAAAACATATGTACATCAAAGCCGAAATAAATATAAAATAATATTGTTGAAATAAAATGTATATATGTGCACGTGCACTTACACAAATATGTGCGTATACACGAAATGCAGACACGCATGTATAAAGAAATATATGTATATGTGACCTGCTCCACGAAAAGGGACCTCTGCGCCGAAAAAAATTTTTTTTTACTTTTTGAGTGATTCTTATAGGAAAAAAACGCTCTTTCCGGAAACCGCAAGTTTCTATGTCTTTTAGTTTTTTTACAAATCACCTATAAAGATAAAGAACATAATTAATGAAAAATCATTCATTCAATGCATCCATTCGTACAGCAAGGTTTTTCTAAAAACTGCGATAAAGTTTGCTCTTCCTCAATATCTTGAAGATATAATTGCAGCACTTCTGAAACTTCTGGCAATGAAAATGCATCCGACTCATCACTGACTATACGTAAACATTCTTCCAAACAATCGCTGAAGTATTGTTCTTCAAATAAATTAAACAATAGATAAATTAAATAATAATAAATAATAGATTCAATTCTATCGGCTTAAATCCAAAACATTGATAATTTGATAAGGAATAAAACAGCTCTAGTAATTTTGAAAACAAAAATAGCAAAAACAGGTTTTTAACTGTTAGAAATAATTTTCATAGAGGCAACACTGCATAGTGAACATCGTACAAAGTACCAGAGAGTCGAAATATATCGCCAGATGATCAGGTTGAAGGAAGAGTTGCATAACCATGTGCAAAACACGGAAAAACGAAGCGCTTTTTTTAATCGCGTTTTTCTCAATAACTTCTTTTCGGCGCAGAGGTCCCTTTTCGTGGAGCAGGTCATATATATGTATATTTTGATTGATTTATCCTCTTGTTTATACTTCATTTATTTATTAATTTATGTAACACTACGCGTGCAATACCGATAGCTTACAAAGGAAATACTGAACTGACAGAAGATATTTTTTTTAGTACATATATTTATTTATTGTATCTTCAAATATGAACTAACAATAATTATTCAAATCTTAAATCTAAATATAATTAATTAGGCCCGACCAGTGTCGGAAATAAACTTAGTGATAGTTATTAATAATACATAAGTCGTGATAAGCAAAAACAAAAGTATTTTCAAGCAGTTTCTTCTGGAGTGTTGAGTATTAGAGCCCTTGTGTATCTCTTTTTTAAGCGGATGTATCCAGTAAAATTCAAGATATTACGAGCAAGCGGATTAGGATGAGACTCGAGTTTTGTAAGATATTTGCCTGCGTATTTTGCAATTTCTTCAGTTACTTGTGGCATATTCAAATCACGATGTAAATTTGAATTTCTTTTTGTTTTTTTTTTTGTTTTGCCTTCGTTGAATTTTTTCTATATTTGAAGCTGAAGCAGTACCCCATAGCTGAATTCCGTAGCACCATATAGGTATCAAAAGCGATTTGTATATCAAAAGCTTACAATCTAGCCTCAGGGTTGAATTTGTACCGATCAGCCAATGTAACAGCTGGTTAATATATTCCTGAAGATATTGAGATGCCTCATGAGAGTTTCCGTGGCAAATGTAGATGCACAGAAAAAATTATTCCCAAAAAAAATTTTAAACATACGTGTGTTTCAGTTTTTTTAGTTTCAGTAAATATTTTTTACTGTTCCAGTAAATTTTTTGTTGCAAAAAAGATGTATAGAGAAGAAACACGCCACGAAGTTTGTCGGCTACTTTTCGGAATTTACATGTATACAACACGATCTATCAAAATAAACAACAACAAGAGCACAACAGCACGTTTTGTCAACCAGCAAGCAAGATAAACACCAACACAATTAAATAACAAATCTGTCAGAAAAAATATTTATTGATTCAATGAACTTGGTTACTGAAAATGAAATGTTGGGTTTTCTGTGTGTGTTGATGTTACTGCTCACAGGCATATCACAAGTATAAATCAAATACAAAACTGGTCCCAGTATACTCCCCTGTGACACACCGGATGAGATTGATTCGGTCACACTCATGAAGTCTCCTTCCACAACAGTGAACTTCTGGGCAAGAATATACATAACTTTGCAAAAGATTAAGAATGTTTATTGGTAGATATGTCTTTAATTTTAAAATTAGGCCTTCATGCCACACTTTGGCAAATGCCTGAGAAACGTCAATAAACAGGGCAGAATAATACATCTTTCTTCAAATGTTCTTATAAATTGAACCAATCTATGCGTTTGTTCAATGGTACTATGCTGACTTCTAAAACCAAATTGATGGCCTGGGATGCACCCACTACCAATTAGAATTGCGGACAATTTTATCATGAGTAGCTTTTCGAAGAGCTTTGACATTGTTGACAGTAAACTTATTGGTCTGTATGAATCAGCCTTGGTAAGATCTTTGCCCGGCTTTAGAATCATTTTGACCTTGGCAAGCTTCCAGTGGTGTGGATAATACTCCAGTCGTAAAGTGGCATTAAAAATTAATAAACGGATTCTAATTGCAATACAAGTCATCTTCATCAGCATCTGGTTACTAATTTCATCAATAACCGGAGCTTTTTTCGGGTTGAGTTCAGCAATTAGTTTTTGTACATCACGCATCTTAAACTTCAAGGGTCGAGGGGGTAGAGCAACTACACACGGCAAATCAACAACGCCCGTACATGTGTTTTGGGTTAAATACGGATTTTAAATGCTCAGCAAATATGTTACCTTTTTCAGTATCGCTTCTTGCCCAACCTCCGGTAGAAGTGCACAGAGGTGGTTTAAACTACGGGTGTTTTAAGCCTTCTCGCAGCGCGCCACAAAGAGTAATTAGATGCTGGTGTGACATCGAGGTTTTCCAGATGGTTTTTAAGAAATTCAGTTTCTTCAGATGCAAGCAACTCTTGCAGTCTTTTAGTGAACTCTTTAAACCTGATTTTATGTTGGGGTGATCTGTGTTGTTGCCATTCTCTTCTAGCTCTTCTTTTTTCATACACGAGACGTTCAATATCAGTAGAATAAATTCTATTAAACCTAGTCTGCGGGTGGGAGGTGGTAGCATGTTCAGCAGCCTGCTTAATATTTTCGTTGAGTTTCGCAATGTTAGATTCTATATCATCGAATGTTCTTAGCGCTGTGTTTTCCGTGCAATGACTACTAAGATACTTTTTGAATCTCAGCCAATTAACACGATTGATCATCTTCACATAATGAGTGAGGTAAGTCACTTCTTAGGGGGCTACAAATCATAACGATTGTGGGAGAGTGATCGAAGGAGAGATCTAGGAAAGCTTCGACATGAACTATATCCCTAGAGATATTTTTCTGTAGGCCAGTAAGTGGGCTCCCCACTCGAAATGACGTACAATCCCATTTTTGAAATTGTGTTGAACAACGGTCTTCCTCTAGGTGTCATAAGGTAAGAACCCCAGAACATATGTTTTGCATTGTAGTCTCCAGCTGCTATGAAACAAGGCCCAAGAGATTTGTAGAAATTCTTGTATTGATCCTCGGTGATTAAAAATCTGGGAGGAGAGGGATACAGATATTTGTTGCTTGTAGGTGTTCTTCACAAATGTTGTAAAGAATATAGTGCTTGAGTCTCGACTTTATTAGAATTGCTGATCCACCGCATGCTCTTCCTCTCGGGTAAGGAAGTGCTCGAGTTCATTTTTGTTTTGGCGAAAAAAAAAATATATATATATATATGTTAAGAAAATATAAAAAAAAATGATGCACCCCAGGTGATAATCTTAGAATTTTGTGTAGATGTAGTTTTTGCTAGACGCCTGTTGACAAAAACAATTGACCCACCCTAAAGGGGCCCATACACTATAACATAATGCAAGCGCAATCAAGTGTTTGTGCCGGTGGTTTGGTCGTGTATGGGCATTTTGCGTGATTGTAAGGTTTGCTGTAACGATGTCAAATAGAGATTGATATTTTGCTGATGAACAAGCTTGCTGGTTAGTATATGGTGAAATTGGCTCAGTTGAGCCAAGTTGCCATGAAGTAAACATGCATTCAAAAAATAAAACTTGAAACATAATTTGTTTCAATGAAAAATGGAATTTGAGCGCTTTAGTTATACATAGTTGCTAATATTAACAACATATTCACAATAATTGCAGCAAAAACAGTGTCACTTGCATAACCCACCCTTCCTGATTTTTTTTCAGAAGTGAATATTGTACCAGCTTGCTGGTATGTTATGTGGTTCGAGCATGATTGCTTAATCGCTTGATAGCGCGTGCATGATGTTGTAGAGTATGGGCCGTAGGGAAAAGGCTGTACTAAAAAACAAAACGCATACCAAAAGAAGATAAGCGATTTGTTTGCGTATGTGATTATTGTTATGCTCGACAATACCTATCAGAAAAATAGTAACACGTCCCAGGTATTTCGATTTCATTAAAATTTGTCACATTGTAATTTCTTCACTACATACTTTTTTAAGCTCATTTTTAGCTTTCAAGTCTATTTTTGAATGGACAGCTTCGTGTTTTCTTACACTGTAGCGCTCATCAGTTTCATTAAAATGTTTGTTAGTATCTCTTCTGCCTTTCTCACGTGTTCTCTTTTCATGAATGAATCAAGACATTCACCCTTATTAAAGTTGTCGACATTGACGTCACTTTAACACTATACCAAAAAAAATTGGAGGTTGTGTACTGTAACGAACCACCACTTCAGGCCCCATCATTCTAAAAACTATGCTACCTGATTTTCCGGCCGTACTCAAGGATATTTGGGTTGTGTCTTCTGTTTTTAAAATGATAGACTTCGGTTCGCGCAATAAAATTTTAAAAACAGGTAGCTACTACGTCGATTCTACTCAAACATAACAACAAAAATAAAGTAAACAATGGCAAATACCATATAAAAAAATATAATTTACAAATAAATATAAATATGAATAAGCAACCTGATAAAGAAAAGCCGATGTTTATACCTTCCTTACGTCTATACCCTCCCTACCATTGCTACCCATCCTAAATTCTTAAATACCCCATTATGCTTCTTGAAGATATATTCAACTTACCCTAGCATTTCGTGTTCAAGTTTAATTGTTAAACATAAATTTTTAATGCAGACATAATAATAATATAAAATTGCATTAAAACCATTGCATTGCGTGTGAATGTAATAAAGATTGTGTAGTAGTATTCTGATAAATTGTATTAGTGTGTTAAATAAATTTTAAATTTTCAATAATCTATATAAATAAAACGGAATGTGTGTTTGTTTTTTTTGTTTGTTTGTACCTTATAGGAGACCAGACCTCTTGACCGATCTTCCTGAAATTCCCACAACATTTATCTGGGTATCTGGATTGAATTATAGGGTACTTTTTTTCTCACCCACGCCCACTTTTTAAAATTTTTTACTTCTTCCACATAGTATTTAAGAGGTTTGTTTTATAATATTAATGAGCATAACTCCGCAATTTTTTTTTTCATATAAAAAAGTCCACTTATTGTTTTTTTTGGGAGGGGAGGAGGGTGTCGCAGCCAAGTTTCAAAGTGCTTTTTGCATATAGAATAGGTCCACTAATTTTTTTTGTCTTTTCATTTTTTTTCTTTGTCATTTCTAGACCAATTTTCAAAATTTCAATGACATATGGAAAATGATCACTGAAATAGGTTTTTTTTTAGAAAATGGGGCGGGGGGAGTGCAAAATGCCCGCCACAAAAGTAAAGTGCCCGCATTTAAAAAGTTGTGTTTGTTTCTATAAAAAAATAACTTCGTCATATGTCAACCAATTTCCAAAATTAATTTTTCATATGAAAGAGGTCCACTAAATTTTTTTCTTAATTGGTGAAGGGGGTGCAATTTGCCCGCTTTAATAACTGATTATCAAATAACTTCATTTGTCGACCAATTATAAGATTGCTTTTTGCATATGAAAGGTCTGAGTTTTTTTTTAATACATATTAAGAGGGTGAGGAGTGTGCGATATATGGCCATAAAAAAAAGGATTGTCAAACTAGTTTGTCGTTTGTGGACCAATTTTCAAAATTCATTTTGTATATGGAAAAGGTCCACTAATTTTGTTGTTTTTTTAATTGGGTGGGTGGAGGGAGCAGAGTGATTACACCGAAAATTGATTACCAATAAACTTTGTCATTTGTGAACCCATTTTCAAATTTTTTTGAATATAGAAAAGGTTCACTAATATGTTTTTTTTTTGGAAATTGGGTAGGGGGGGGGTAGAAAATGCCCACCCCAAAGTTACCGCCTTTAAAAAGTGAACATCAAATCTCAAATAACTTGGTCGTATGTGGAGCAATTTTCCAACTCTGCTTTTGATTTGGAAGATGATCAATAATTTTTTGTTAACTTGGGGTAGCGAAATGTGCCCGCAAAAAAATAAGGATTATCACATTGTTCTTGCATATGGAACAGGTCTATTAACGAAAGTTGGTGGGGGAGCAAATATCCACAAGAAAATCAACAAGGAAAATTACTATATGTATGTTTTAATGCAATGAAATTTAATATTTTGTACGTGACCGTTTTTGACCGAAATTTATGTACTGTTATGGTATCTTCTCAAAAAGTTTTAAATTTGTTTCGTATGATTTGTAGCAATTTTTTTCGATTTAGTTTTTTTTCCATAAATTGTCGTATTTAAAATTATACTTCACAGTTTCTCACTTTATTTTTCCTGGAAACCAATATACTCATAATTCTTATATCTCGTGTGATAAGACTTTATATGATTTAATACGTTAAAGGGCTTAGTTACAACTTGTTCTATCCTGTGGTTAAATTTTCTTGTTGTGCCTGAACTAGAGCTGGGTCCAACTCGTTAATTCGTTTCTGCGTTTCCCTTTATAAAAATTTTTAAAAATAAAATAGAAATTCCCGTTTCAAAAAAAAATTAAATCAAAAGAAAATTTTAACAATTTTCTCACTTTTATAATAATATAAAGTTTCGAATTAATATTCGCAATTCTCTTGTACAAATTATATTTCCGTGTTCTTAGTTTTTTATATTTCCAATTACACAAATTATTATTATTATATTAATTTTTAAATTTGTCTTTTCCTTTGAAAATTTTATATGACAATGAAAATTTTTGAAAATAAATTAGATAAGTAAAAATAACAGCCTGCTATACGTACGAAAAAACTATTAGAATAGAAGTAAAATCAAGTATTAAGGTACCCTCACAGTATCCGAACGGAAATAGCTTGTCAGTAGCACACAATTGTTCTCGAGAACGAATTAACAAACCGCGATTTTTTGATATTGTGTTAAAGTGGCGCCGATGTTGACAACTGGAGTAAGGCTGATTATTATGTTTTGTACTGTGGAATGGCTGAGGCAAACCATTTTAGAAGCTTTTCGACCCGAACGGCATTTTTAAAATGGCTAATAATAGAGTTGTATCGTTCCGGAACGACCTACACGAAAAGAAAAAATATGGTTGAGGTAACCATAATCAAACAGCAACATACTATGATTGAATTATATGGTTGCAGTCAAATCATATTATTATCAATAGAAAAACAAAGTTTTAGTAATATTATTATCTGAGTTAATAATAATATTATCTACAATAATTAACTTTGTTAAACATAATCTTAGTATTGTTCAAAGTTATCATATTTTGGTTAAATATGACAATACTATTATTAGATGTGACTAAAATATAATTAAGACTAACCATATTCCAATATTATAATAATATTGTTAAATACGACCACAGTATTATTCTATATAATAATAATATTTTGTTTTTTAACCATATATTGGTAGATCTTTTACTTAAAACATATGTACATCAAAGCCGAAATAAATATAAAATAATATTGTTGAAATAAAATGTATATACAGGGTGTTTTTTTAGAGGTATAGAACTTCGAATTGAAATAAAACACAAGAAAATCGTTTTAATGTCCATCAATTTGGCTTTATTGGAAGGATAATTTTATGCCATTAACGTTTAAATATGATTTCGAGCATGTGGCCGCCGCGGCTGGCTCGAATAAAGCCAATTCTACAGGTCCAATTTTCAACCACTTTTTCGAGCATATGGGGCAGTATGTTGGCAATAACGCCACGAATGTTGGCTTCCAAGTTCCCTAACGTTTCTGGTTTGTTGGCGTAGACGAGCGACTTCACATATCCCCAAAGAAAATAATCCAATGGTGTCAAATCACACGATCTTGGTGGCCAATTGACAGGTCCATTCCACGAAATTATGCGCTCATCGAATGTTTCCTTCAATAAATCGATTGTGACGTGCGCTGTGTGGCATGTAGCGCCGTCTTGTTGGAACCACAACTCATCCACATTCATGCCATCCAATTCGGGAACAAAATAGTCGGTTATTGCTGTGCACGGTGGCGAATCGATTCATTCGGGTCCTCTTCAACACTTTGCTCTACAGCGGCAATTGTTTCTTCGGTGCGCACTGTTCGACGTCTCTGCGGATGCGTATTATCACATAGAGTAAACGTAGTGCGAAAACGATCCATTGTTAACCGAATTAATTGCTCTGATGGACGATTATGTCGACCATAAAATGGACGGAGCTTGCGGTAAACTTCGCGAACTGAACCATTATTTTCGAAATAAATTTGCACGATTTGCAAGCGTTGTTCTTTTGTCAACCTGTTCATGATGAAATGGCAAACCAAACTAAATATTAATCACTTGACAGCTGACAAAATGGCCGCCAGTTAAAAAAGTGATGCCAACTTAAAGTTCTATACCTCAATAAAAAACACCCAATATGTGCACGTGTACTTACACAAATATGTGCGTATACACGAAATGCAGACACGCATGTATAAAGAAATATATGTATATGTGACCTGCTCCACGAAAAGGGACCTCTGCGCCGAAAAAAATTTTTTTTTTACTTTTTGAGAGATTCTTATAGGAAAAAAACGCTCTTTCCGGAAACCGCAAGTTTCTATGTCTTTTAGTTTTTTTACAAATCACCTGTAAAGATAAAGAACATATTTAATGAAAAATCATTCATTCAATGCATCCATTCGTACAGCAAGGTTTTTCTAAAAACTGCGATAAAGTTTGCTCTTCCTCAATGTCTTGAAGAGATAATTGCAGCACTTCTGAAACTTCTGGCGATGAAAATGCATCCGACTCATCACTGACTATACGTAAACATTCTTCCAAACAATCGCTGAAGTATTGTTCTTCAAATAAATTAAATAATAGATAAATTAAATAATAATAAATAATAGATTCAATTCTATCGGCTTAAATCCAAAACATTGATAATTTGATAAGGAATAAAACAGCTCTAGTAATTTTGAAAACAAAAATAGCAAAAACAGGTTTTTAACTGTTAGAAATAATTTTCATAGAGGCAACACTGCATAGTGAACATCGTACAAAGTACCAGAGAGTCGAAATATATCGCCAGATGATCAGGTTGAAGGAAGAGTTGCATAACCATGTGCAAAACACGGAAAAACGAAGCGCTTTTTTTAATCGCGTTTTTCTCAATAACTTCTTTTCGGCGCAGAGGTCCCTTTTCGTGGAGCAGGTCATATATATGTATATTTTGATTGATTTATCCTCTTGTTTATACTTCATTTATTTATTAATTTATGTAACACTACGCGTGCAATACCGATAGCTTACAAAGGAAATACTGAACTGACAGAAGATATTTTTTTTAGTACATATATTTATTTATTGTATCTTCAAATATGAACTAACAATAATTATTCAAATCTTAAATCTAAATATAATTAATTAGGCCCGACCAGTGTCGGAAATAAACTTAGTGATAGTTATTAATAATATATAAGTCGTGATAAGCAAAAACAAAAGTATTTTCAAGCAGTTTCTTCTGGAGTGTTGAGTATTAGAGCCCTTGTGTATCTCTTTTTTAAGCGGATGTATCCAGTAAAATTCAAGATATTACGAGCAAGCGGATTAGGATGAGACTCGAGTTTTGTAAGATATTTGCCTGCGTATTTTGCAATTTCTTCAGTTACTTGTGGCATATTCAAATCACGATGTAAATTTGAATTTCTTTTTGTTTTTTTTTTGTTTTGCCTTCGTTGAATTTTTTCTATATTTGAAGCTGAAGCAGTACCCCATAGCTGAATTCCGTAGCACCATATAGGTATCAAAAGCGATTTGTATATCAAAAGCTTACAATCTAGCCTCAGGGTTGAATTTCTACCGATCAGCCAATATAACAGCTGGTTAATATATTCCTGAAGATATTGAGATGCCTCGTGAGAGTTTCCGTGGCAAATGTAGATGCACAGAAAAAATTATTCCCAAAAAAATTTTAAACATACGTGTGTTTCAGTTTTTTTAGTTTCAGTAAATATTTTTTACTGTTCCAGTAAATTTTTTGTTGCAAAAAAGATGTATAGAGAAGAAACACGCCACGAAGTTTGTCGGCTACTTTTCGGAATTTACATGTATACAACACGATCAATCAAAATAAACAACAACAAGAGCACAACAGCACGTTTTGTCAACCAGCAAGCAAGATAAACACCAACACAATTAAATAACAAATCTGTCAGAAAAAATATTTATTGATTCAATGAACTTGGTTACTGAAAATGAAATGTTGGGTTTTCTGTGTGTGTTGATGTTACTGCTCACAGGCATATCACAAGTATAAATCAAATACAAAACTGGTCCCAGTATACTCCCCTGTGACACACCGGATGAGATTGATTCGGTCACACTCATGAAGTCTCCTTCCACAACAGTGAACTTCTGGGCAAGAATATACATAACTTTGCAAAAGATTAAGAATGTTTATTGGTAGATATGTCTTTAATTTTAAAATTAGGCCTTCATGCCACACTTTGGCAAATGCCTGAGAAACGTCAATAAACAGGGCAGAATAATACATCTTTCTTCAAATGTTCTTATAAATTGAACCAATCTATGCGTTTGTTCAATGGTGCTATGCTGACTTCTAAAACCAAATTGATGGCCTGGGATGCACCCACTACCAATTAGAATTGCGGACAATTTTATCATGAGTAGCTTTTCGAAGAGCTTTGACATTGTTGACAGTAAACTTATTGGTCTGTATGAATCAGCCTTGGTAAGATCTTTGCCCGGCTTTAGAATCATTTTGACCTTGGCAAGCTTCCAGTGGTGTGGATAATACTCTAGTCGTCTAGGTCTAACATAACGTCTAAAGCTGCATTAGGTGTGCTTTTTAGAGCTCCAGTGATGCAGAGTTCTGCTAGTCTCTTGATATTTTCCAACCTTTTTATTTATGCTTTTGTCTCAGTCGCCTCCACCATACAAGTATTCCGTAGAGTAGAATTGGTCTAGCTACCGCTGTGTAGGTCCAATATGTAAGATTAGGCGAAAGACCCCATGTCTTGCCCAGCATATTTTTACATGCGTATAGAGCAGTGGTGGTCTTTTTGACTCTGTCCTCTATATTGGGTTTCCACGTCAGTTTCCTATCCAAAATAACTCCCAGGTACTTTGTATGTGTTTTGCGCGAGAGCGGTATACAATCTAATTTTGGTGTTCTCCATTCCCTGACTCTCCTTCTAGTAAAAAGTACAAGGTCTGTTTTTTCAGGATTCAGACCCACCCTGGCTGCCCATCTATGAATATCCTTTAAAGAGGACTCCATAATGGAGCTAATTGTGTCGAGGAACTTACCAGTTATAATAATGGCTACGTCATCTGCGTAAGCCGTAATCCTAGCTGATTTGCCCTCGAATTCTATGAGAATATCATTTACGACTAGCGTCCAAAGAAGAGGTGAAAGAACTCCTCCTTGGGGAGTTCCTCTATGAGCTTCCTTATTTACAGTGGCATTGCCTAATTCCGCAGATACTATTCTACACTTTAAGAGATTGCCGACCCATTTCTTGACTAGTATGTGAGCACCGGACCGATTGACGCTTTCCATAATTGCATCCGTAGAGACATTATTAAAAGCGCCTTCAATGTCCAGGAAGACCCCCATAGCATAGTCGTTATAGTGTAACGATTTCTCAATCAGTTCCACAACATTATGGAGTGCTGTCTCAACTGATTTTCCCTTTGTGTATGCATGTTGGTTTGAAGACAGAATATTTGGGTATACATTTTCGTTGATGTGTATATCCAAGATTCTCTCTAGTGTTTTCAGTAAAAAGGATGTCAGACTGATAGGCCTAAAGTCCTTGGATACGTATGGTTACTTCTACCTGCTTTTGGTATGAACACAACCTTAGTTATCCTCCATGACTTTGGCACATAATTTAGTCGAAGACAGCCATTGAATATTCCCGTTAGCCAGGGAATTATCCTCTGTCCGCCATACTGTAGCAGAGCCGGAAAGATACCATCTGGCCCTGGAGATTTATAAGGTTCAAAAGAATTAATGGCCCATTCCACTTTACTAATGGAAATAACTTCACAATTCTCAGTATCCAGTACATTTGTAGTTTCAGAACGAGAGTAGATCTCTGTGCAGCCAGGGAAATGTGTGTCCAGAAGAACCTCTAACGTTTCCCGGCTGCAACTAGTCCAAAGATTTCAGTGCTTTTTTTGTAGTCTTTCCAGCACTCAGTTTGGTCTAGGTGTCTAGCCAATCTGAAGAACTCACGCAGTTCACGTCTTCGAACGTCTAGATTTTTACTCCACCATGGAGGTATATACTTACGTTTTATGCTCGAAAGGGGACAAGCTGATTCATATGATTTGGTTATTACTTTCGTTAAGCAATTAACAGACCTTTCAATATCAACTTCACTCCTAATTGGTTTAGCATGATATAAATTGTTTTCAATGGTCCTATAGTAATAGTCCCACTTGGTATTACGTGGGTTCCTATACAATTTCCTAAGTTTTAAAACTTCAGACAAAATATTAAACGCTATGTAGCAATGATCAGAGAAGCAGGGCTGTCTAAGCACCTTCCAGTCATTTACAACAATATCTACATTATTAACAAGTGTTAAGTCCAAGACGTTAGATGAGGTAAGACCTATATAAGTAGGCTCCTCCCCTCTGTTCACAATTATAAAGTTAGTTTGTAGTATGAATTGAATAAGTGACTCACCTCTATCATTGATGTCCTTACTTCCCCATACTGTATGATGCGAGTTTGCATCTGTACCTATCACTAGTTTTAGCTTCTTCCCGCAGGCTTCTTTAATGAGCCGTTGGAACTCCGGTGGGGGCGCATCATCAGCGTGTGGCATGTAACATGAGGCAAGGAGTATAGACTCATCCTTGCTCCCATCTACTACCACAACCACTAGATCGTCAGTACTGTAATTATACAAAATATATGAATTAAAGCACTTCTTAACTAGGATAGCTGATCGTATCTTGCTTACCATCTTTGAGAAGTATGTGTTGTAATTCCGTGACCTTAGCCCAGCAACCCTTCTTCGGGAAGAAGAGATCCATGGCTCCTGAACTAACGCCACGTCGTATTTGCCCTCCTCTAGAGTGAGGAGAAGCTCATTGGACGCTATTTTACTGTGTTGGAGGTTTACCTGCAGGATCTTTAGCTCCATTGTCTAATTTCTCCTTTCTTGAGTCCATATCCAGGTACGGAACCTCACGCATTGGTTCCTCCAACTTTAAGCCGGCTGTAGCAGCTGCCAATTCGCCCTCCAATTCTTCGGCTTATAAGTGTTCTCATTTGGGTCTTGTGGGTGTCTTTTCTTCAAACGGAGAAAAACACTACCCACGCCCCATGACATTTTGCCATTCCGCTTGTAAAGAATGTCCTCGGCATTCTTGTTAATTTGCAGACTATAGCTTTGGCCCTCTGGTTTCGGTTTCGCAACATGTAAAACCCTCCAGTCCTTCGTCGGAATATCAGGGTTTGGATTTTGCAAAAGGCGAAGAGTGACCTCCGGTTTTACCACACGCGGAATTATGACCTTCGCTTTTGGTATGATAGGTATATTGTCCCTGTTCACAATCTCAAGTTGTGCACCAGGCCACAGGTTATTGAGTGTCGGAACAACTCCTTTCAACCAATCCATCGACTGTATGTCCCTGCACTTGATGAGTTTCGCCCCATTGAACCAGCTAGATCCTTCAAAAGAAGGCAGTGGTTTCTCCGGTTCCGTCTCCATCAGTGCAACAATTGCGTTGAAGGTAGCCGTTTCTGCAACCTTCCACTGCGCCATTGTCACTTCTCCAAAAGATGCACTTCTGTCGAGGAGTCCCACGATCAATTGTCGTTTCGCAACCTCATTGACTTTGGTGACCGCAGATGGTGCTTTAGATGCAGCTTGGGAAGTTGACGGTTTCTCTCCAAAGCTATGTTTAGACTTCTACTGATCTGAGTCTTTTATCAATTTTGCGCCTCTTACCGGGCTTATCGGTATTCTCTTCTAACCTCTTGAGCACGCCCTCCTCCTGCCTTATATTCTGAGAGATCCTTAATAGCCTCCTTGTTCTTCGGTGCTCTCTCCTTTTTAACAGGAGTTGAGGTGGAAGGACCTGGAGACTTTAAGAGCTCGATCTCTGTTTGTAAGTTTACGCAGGTAACACTTTCAAGGTCCGATTCTGAGTCGATCGAGACACTTGAGTGTTCCGCGTTCTTCTTCATTTCTGATATAGTTTTTTCAGTAGCACTACAACTACTGTGACCTGTTTCCATCGCAGTAGAGGCTTGACCGCTGGCGACACGCAGAGGATCATTATTTCCCCCGTGCCCGCTGGTGGACGCAATCAATTCAGCCACCGACGTTTGGGTGTATATTACCACCCGCTTATTTACGATCCTTCGCTCATTGTCATCAGGTTTTGTTGTGCGTTTTATACATACCGCCATGTAATATAACCGCCGACCCTCTGGGTAACAGACGCGGACCAGGACGCCGCCCAATATAGAACAGACGCGTCTGGATTTTAATCGTCATCCCAATCCAAGCCATGGTCTATCTCTTATGAGAGAGACTAACAGATCGAATTGGAACCACGATTACCTCCTACCTATGATCAGAGCTCATTCCAATAATATACGCAATAGGTATTACATTGCGACACTATGTTCAAAACCCTGCTCTTAGCCGTGTACCCACTAGCACACGTTACCAGCCAGCACCCACGAGGAGGGTTCAGTAGAAGGATTTCCTTATGCCGGCCTTATAATGAAATTGTTATACTCATTATTGTTGAAAACATCCGCTACTTCTTTTTGTAATTAAAATCATTCGAATTAGTTTTAAAACCTTACACGTCTATTAAAACCATTTTTTTCATTCATATTAATTTATAAGACTTTCCGCACTTTCTATTATTCGATCATCAGTAAAAATGCAGTAGCTAAGGTACTTGCTTGCTATTTCAAATTAAATTTCTATATCAATTGGCCAGCTATTGAATAAAAGGAGCTTTTATCTTAAACTCTGATGTAGATACATATCATATAGATAAATATCATATAGAACTGCATAACGTTCATGTTTTAATTTTATGTTAAGATCATCATATGGATATGAGACTAAATTTAAATGTACTTTTAAATTAGTCAATTCACAATGAACAAACTTATTTTCTTCTTGAAAAGCGATCAACAGAAAACGAAGTCCTTTTCTGTGAATTTAGGTCTATTCCTCTAGTATACAAGATGACTTTGCATGTCGGAATTTCTGGCGTTATGGGTAATTAAATGTTAAAATTTTAATTGCCTAAATTGTGTTACTTGATAATGTTACTATGCTTACATTAATAGGCTATATGTTTATTTTATGAAGGCTGATCACCTATCCCTTTTATTTGATGATCTAGATGATATATTTTTTGTTTTTCTCATGGTATTAAAGTTTAGCGTATTGTATACATATTTCTGCTATGTTTAAGTATGCTTTGTCTTCATGTCAGACAGGCTGTATGTATCAGTTGGTCAGTCAGTCTCTTGTTTTATTTATTTATTTGTTCTGATGTGTCACTACTTTTTTTGATTTTACTACTTGAAATAGAGCACATAATATAATTTTTATACATATTTCTGTATTGTATACATATTTCTGCTATGTTTAAGTATGCTTTGTCTTCATGTCAGACAGGCTGTATGTATCAGTTGGTCAGTCAGTCTCTTGTTTTATTTATTTATTTGTTCTGATGTGTCACTACTTTTTTTGATTTTACTACTTGAAATAGAGCACATAATATAATTTTTATACATATTTCTGTATTGTATACATATTTCTGCTATGTTTAAGTATGCTTTGTCTTCATGTCAGACAGGCTGTATGTATCAGTTGGTCAGTCAGTCTCTTGTTTTATTTATTTATTTGTTCTGATGTGTCACTACTTTTTTTGATTTTACTACTTGAAATAGAGCACATAATATAATTTTTATACATATTTCTGTATTGTATACATATTTCTGCTATGTTTAAGTATGCTTTGTCTTCATGTCAGACAGGCTGTATGTATCAGTTGGTCAGTCAGTCTCTTGTTTTATTTATTTTTTTCTTCTGATGTATCACTACTTTTTTTGATTTTACTACTTGAAATAGAGAACATTAATAAATTTTTAAATCCATTATTTTTAATGAAAATATATACATATGTGAGCGTGTACATATGCAAATGTATTCATATCTACATACATATATGCGAATATATGTATGTATGTAGAAATCAGTTTACATACAAATAATACATGTTTAATAAACAAGTATTGCACCAAATCGATCTTCAAAAACTCAGTCACCTCTACCATGAATTCAGCCTAGGTGTTTTCATATAGTGTCAGAAACATTGGAATATCTACGTTTGAAGGAATTTTTGCTTCAAATATTTCTACATCAGATTTGCTGGTTGACCCCTTGAAGTTATTGTTTGTGATGTAGTTTGAGTTGTATCGGATTCAGATATTATGATTTCTCACTTACAAAGTAGATACATATTTATGTATTTCATTTAGCATAGAGTCATAATATTTCTTTGCTTACAAAATTATGTGACGTGAGGAATTCTTTTAAATTTGCATGCTTCGGCATGATTTCAATATTTTTTCTGTAAATTTATTTAATACTCATACAGATAAAGATATAAAGTAAGATCTGCTTACATTGCATTTTAGAATTTATGTATGCTTCAGCATGCTTTCAGTTGAAGTCCATATTTATTCAGTAAGTTTGTTTGATACTAATTCATACAAATGTACATTCTTAAAGATTGGAAATCTACGTCCAATTTATGTAGTTTATCGATATTTTCTAAAGATTTGATAGCTATAGAAATGAATAGAGTGAAGATCTATTATAGCCCATGGGCATATTTTAAAATTTCGCTTGCTAGAGCTTTCGAAAAATAACTTGGTACAAAATATCGGTGAATCCTCGAACGTTAATTCAAAAATGAAGTTCCCTCCTAGCAAATGCTATTCGCGCCACAATAGTTGGTTTGTCAAATTGTGGAAAAAATAATGTTATAATTGGCTTGCTAAATAGTCCTAATGGACTAAAGTTTGAAACATCTATTTATTCTTAAAATCTCTATAATACTTGAAGAAATTAATGTCATCAATTAAAGAAATGTGATATTCCGCATTTACAGATAATGAATCCGTTATTTCTCCTAACGAAGCTAAAAGTAATTAAAATATGAAATTTAACGATTTTGTCTATGAGAAGCATAATTTTGAATGGAGTGATATAAGAATGTTGATATATAAAATCAGAACAACTCCTGATAACCTGATCTAATACCTGATAAGTTCATCTGAAAACCAGACCAGCTACCTAATAAGCTGATTTGATACCTGATCTGAAAACCAGACCAGCTACCTGATAAGCTGATCTGATACTCATAAGCTGATCTGAAAACGAGACCAGCTACCTAATAAGTTAATCTGATACCTCATAAGCTGATCTGAAAACTAGACCAGCTGCCTGATAACCTGATAAGCTGATATGCTATTTGATGATAGCAAACATTGAAGATAAAGTTTTAAGGCAGTTGATGACGACAAGAAATGATTTGGTGAAACTGGTGAAATAAATACATGAGAACAATTAAGAGATACATTTGAAGCTATAGCAGACAATCTCAAGGAATTGATAAATATTTATAAATGTATTGAAACAATTTCGAAGAAAGAAGAAAGTAAAATGATTACAGAAGTTGAAAATAATCAAAGTATAAAGTCTCAGAAACCATCATTCAATATAGATGTAAGTACATTAACGAAATTTGTAGAAGGAACAATAGTTGATTACACCATCTTATTTAATGATGCTAATAATGATGATGATGCTGAAGATGATTTTTACTCACAGACTTCAGAAATGAAGTAGATATCATTATGTTCTACGCAGGAATCATAATAACAAATTGAAATTCGGTAGCAGTAACAATGAGCTAAATGAGCGTAAAAATCAAGTTGGCAGTCCCAAGACGGGCTCTAACACCGGGCTTATTGTCTTTAATATTTGATAAAACATAAAAAAACTATGGCAAATTTTAATTTGAAATCTACTAAAAAGGTATAATTTCCACTAATGTATACAGAATCATCATCGTTCTCTGGAAGAGAACGATATTATCAATAAATTTTTCTACTCAAATTGAAAAACTAAAGGGCAAATTAATAATATAGTTTAAGGGGACAATAATATAAATCAAGAATATATTCAAATGTAAATTGATTGACTAGAACGTAAAATAAAATTAGAGATAGAAGACAATTACAAAATTGAGAAAGATATTCTAAAAATTAAATCATCTTTTGAAAAACAAATTAAACAGCTGAACAATAAAATTCATAGATTAGAAAAATAACTACATGTTAGTATAAATTGCTGAAGGTGCATCAAGTAAATCATAACACTCTCCATAAAACAGATCTGTAAAACAACTCAACGTCTTTAAGAACACATTTAGTAAACGAACTCCATAAGCAATATCGAAAATTGTTTGTGTATTGTAGAAATATAATAAAAGAAATATATGGTATTTGGTAAGCTGTTTTAGTAAAAATAGAGAGCTGTTCTAAAGAAAATATAAATTATTGATTTTTGTAGACTGTAATTGCTACATTCTCAAAGTTGATATTGTCAGTACCGCTGAAAATAATAGGTGCACTCGAAAATACCAAGGCAATGGAAAATACTTTTGAATTGGGACGAGTACCAAAAACCGTACAAACAGGTGATCTTAGAGAATTTTTTAATAAACACTTAAATTCATGTCTAAGTAGAAGAATAAATATTACTCAATATGAAAGCACCTATAGTAGAACGATTTAATAGATCAATAAAAGGAATGATGTGATGATGGTTCATATAAGTGTATTGAAATATACAAAGAATAACTTAATGTACTCGTATAAAATATAAAAGTTCATCTCACTATTAAAATATTTCAGATTAAAGTTAACTCAACAAATCTCAAAAAATGAGAAAAAGCTGCTAAATATAGTAATTTGAAGATGAACAAAATGTTGAAATTTAATGAAAGTAAAAATAAAATTAAAAAGGAAAACTCTAGTTTGTTTTGTTTTTTAAGGATTGATTAGGAATGATAGGTCTTAAGAAAGATAATTAACTTAATATACTGGAAATTCTCGCCTGTATGAAATATTGTGAAAACTTAAGCGTTCAAAATAAATTACAATACAGTGTAATATTCAGCAACACATAATATTATCACTTTTTATAGTGAAAGTTTTACATTTTCCATTTCGAAAGCTCTAGCAAGCGAAATTTTAAAATATGCAAATGGACTATTATAATAGATCTTCACTTTATTCATTTCTATAGCTATCAGATCTTTAGAAAATATAGATGCTGAAGCATACATAAATTGTAAAATGCAATGTAAGCAGATCTTACTTTATATCTGTATCTGTATGAATATCAAATAAATTTACAGAAAAAATATTGAAAGCATGCCGAAGCATGCAAATTTAAAAGAATTCCTCACGTCACACAATTTTGTGAGCAAAGAAATTTTATGACTCTGTGCTAAATGAAATAAATATGGTTGTATCTACTTTGTAAAAGATTCAAAAGAGCGAAATCGTAATTTCTAATAGTATAGATTTTTTACTGAAACACCACTACATCTCGGACGCTCGCGTCACTGCATGCTAGAAAAATATAAAACCTGATAGAAGGTGATGAGGACTTTTTTTAAGTGATAAATCATAATATCTTAATCCGATACAACTCAGGCTACATCACCAACAATAACTTCAAGGATCCAACCAGCAAACCCGATGTAGAAATATTTTAGGAAAAAATTCTTTCAAACGCAGATATTCCAATGTTTCTGACACTATATGAAAACACCTATGCTGATTTCATGGTGGAGGTAATTAAATTTTTTGAGATCGATTTGGTGCAATAGTTGTTTATTAAACATGTATTTCTTTGTATGTAAACTAATTTCTACATACACACATATATTCGCATATATGTAGATATGTAGATATGAATACATTTGCATATGTACACACTCATATGTATATATTTTCATTAAAAATAATGGATTTAAAAATTACATTAAGGTTTTCTATTTCAAGTAGTAAAATCAAAATAGTAGTGATACATCAGAAGAAAAAATAAATAAAACAAGATACTGACTGACCAACTGATGTACATTTGCACATGTACACACTCATATGTATATATTTTCATTAAAAATAATGGATTTAAAAATTACATTAAGGTTTTCTATTTCAAGTAGTAAAATCAAAATAGTAGTGATACATCAGAAGAAAAAATAAATAAAACAAGATACTGACTGACCAACTGATGTATACAGCCTGTCTGACATGAACACAAAGCATACTTAAACATAGCAGAAATATGTGTAAAATACGCTAAACTTTAATACAATAAGAAAAAAAACATATCATCTAGAGCATCAAATAAAAGGCATAGCGATCACCTTCATAAAATAAACATATAGCATATTAATGTAAACATAGTAACAATATTAAGTAGCACAATTTGGGCAATTAAAATTTTAACATTTAATTACCTATAACACCGACAAAAGACAGGCAGAAATTCCGAAATACTAAGTCATCAGTAGAGTGTTAATGGCGGTCTGAAATGATAAATGCTTGCAACCCTGTTCCATATGGAGGGATTTTGGCGATTCATGCTGAGATTTTCGTAGCTATGTGTGTGTGTATGAGTTTAATTCTTTGTTTATGTGTATGTCTATATGTACTTGTGTGTACAGCTTTTGTTGTTATTGTAGAAAAACGTTGTGCTTACAGTAGATGGATGGATCTGCGAGTGTTTGTTTATGTGTATGCATGTGTGTGTGTGCATATGTGTGCGTTTTTGTATTTACTTGTCTGTTTGGCTGTGTCCAGTACTTTTGTTGTAGTGGCAGACAAACATTATAGGCTATAGGAAATGTCAATGGTGACAATGTGCTGACTCGCTTTGGACTTTGTCACTACTTAGTTCTTATGGGAAAATGGAGACATACCCACCAGACAGTTAGTTACTGGTACATTTCTATAATTTACATGCATACAAATCTATGTATATTGACAAGTTGTTGACAATTCCACAACAAATACGTCATATCTGTTTTCTCTATTTCTTTTATATTGACGTATAGAAGAAAACTTATTATACTACAATTGTCACTAGAATTTTAGTGCTGACACAAAGGTACTTGGTCCCAGTCTGACTGCAGGGTAGTGACAAGTGATCTGCGTGTTTGTATGTATGTAGTGATCGTTATTTGATTGACTTTGGTATGTATGATTATTATTATATGTTTACATTTATTTTTGGGATCTCTGGGGACATAATCTAATAGCTAAATGCAACTTGCCGGCATCATCAACAATGTTGTTAACTCCTCCCACCTTAAAAATCTGCGTCTCGCAAATGTTTGGTTATGTAGCCGGTATTATGGTAGGGAGATTTAATTTATTTCACCCTTATTCCATTTCTCGTCGTCGTCATCGTCATCAATTTAATATCAATCTCAAATTTTATCGACATCGTCATCAATTCAATACAAAACTAGTATGCCATAAGAGTAGTGTAACGATGTCGATGGTTTATCGTTTTTTAAAGCACATCTCTAACAATTTAAACAGCTGTTTTTTTTTGTTTTCAGTTTTTGTAAAGTTTTTGTTTGAAGGAGAGCGAAGTATTCACAAAAATATAAAAAATAAAAAGGACCTACAGTTTTAATATAAACTATTATTCATATAATTTTAAATAACTTTCATTGATGACATTGAATTATTTATTCATTTCTTTTAACATATGCGCCTGTTCATCACTATGCTTTTGGAGCAGTTCGTAGTGATCATTAGGTGATCCTGGTTTCTTCGAGGTGGATTTTTCCTTTATTCTTAAAGAGGTGCAATTTTCGGCGCTCTGTATAGAAGTTGAAGCTGGCAGTATTTCACTTTCATTATGAGGAACCTGTAGTGTAGCATCGTCTGAACGCACCTTTTGTCCTCTTTTATTTTCTTTTGCTTTTTAACAGAAAAAACAAACGGAACAAAACGATCAATTTTCATTGATCGTACTGACACACTAACTTTTATTAATAAACTAACAAATACTTTGTAGCTTGAATATTTGGCAATTGCAATAAACTGCTGAATTAGTGAAAAGGGTTTTTGATGAATTAAATGTATGATTATGTAGATTACTAGTTGTGTAAGAATATTTTTGTAAAATAGTATTTAAGGCAGTATAAGTCAAAAATAAAAATAGAATTATTTCATGCCTTAAATCGGCACATTGTTTTATTAAAATAAAGGATTCTGCATATAAACCTGCTAATCCTGGCCAGCGGCGCCTTAGCGCCGGCCATATAATATAACCAAATGAAGCAAAATATAAAATCAGTATATGGCGATCCTGCAAAATTAATATCCTGCAAAATAAATTATTATCCTACAAAATAAATTAATATCCTGCAAAATTTAATCCTGCAAAATTTAATTATCCTGCCAAACCAGGCATTTGAAAAATTTTAAATGGAAGAATATACACCAGATGGGAAATCCGATGTAGAAATCCCGAAGTACGTAGCAGCAAAAATCACCGAACAGGGACCGAAAAAATTAACAATAAATGAATACAAAGCCAGATTGCTCAAAAGAAAAGAAGAAGCGTTAATACAGATACCCAAAGTCGTGATAAAACGTAGGAAGAGAGGGGGTAGACTAGTGTGGCTACGAAGAAATTTGGCTACATTACAGCAAACAATAAATGCAAACCCACCACCACATTGGACAATAGCAACAGATATTTGGGTGCAAATAGAAAAAATAGAGAAAGAGTTATCTACATACTATAAAAATCAAAATAAAAATAAATGAAAAAAAAAACAAATTTTTAACATTTAGATGGTAGGCCCAATTTGGGGATATAACAATAAAGACATGGGAAAGCCCCAGAGTAAAGTAGAAATTCAGGAAAACATTGTTAATAACGGCAACGCCGAAAACAGCAAACAAGTAATCCCTGAATATATAATAACTTTAGTTATAGTAATTATAATATTGTTTATAGCATTTAAAATAAATAAGTATTTCAAAAAGTATGTACTTAAATATAATCAAAATAGAAATAATACAGATACGGTTACAATATAATATTTCAATCTATTACTTTAAAGTACTGTAAACTTTTGTATAATGATAGTAAAAATAAATGGCTTGGCAAGCAATAATTACAAAGGTCAGACTAATTAAAGAAGATTTTGATCGTTCGCATAAATGCATAAATATAGACAGACCTATTAGAGAGAAAACTTTAGAATTACATATTCAAAATTTATTGAAAAGGTTAGAGGAAGTACGAATTATTTTTAACGTAAATTATCAGAGATTAACTTCAGCACAAAAATCAGCGGCTGATGCATTTTTCTTAGATTTGAAAAGTAGACTTTATAAATTAGCAATAAAGAAAAACTTAGAAATAGAATTACCTGATTCAATACACGAAGAGGTAACATATAATTGTACGAAGAAACAGGACATACTGGTAACAGATTCTAAAATGGCAGCGTTTAATCTGGAAACTGCATCGAAAACACTTCCACTATTCGATGGCAACTATATGGAATTAGATAGCTTTTTAATAACAGTGGAAATAATTAATACAAATTTGTCAACCGAGGGCAAAACTGATTTTTTACAATATGTATATCACGCTAAATTGTCATCAAACGTTAGAACAGCATTGGGAAGTTATTCAAAACCAGAAAATTTTTAAACACTAAAAAGACTATTACAAGACAGATACAAAAGTAGGGAGACAATTCCAGAATTACAAGGCAAATTGAACACACTTTTTCAAAGGACAATGTCGGTAAGTTTGTTTAGGGATAAAATTACTGCAATTATAGACAAAATAAACTAGGAATAGACGAATTAGGGAATAATGCAACGGAACCAGAAAAGAATGTCATAATGCGATTAAACAATAAATTGGCTTTGGATACATTTAAAAAGGGTCTAAATGAAAATTTCAAGACAACAATATACGCAGCCAGACCAAATAATTTGCAAAGTGCTACAGAACTTGCTCTGGAATTGGAAAACGAATGCAAGTTAACAAACAATTCGGTAATGCATGTCCACAGAGAAAAGCCACGATATCAACAGCAAAATACATATAGAACCTATAACAACAATAACAGATTGAACACTAACTACAACAACAACAGCAGGATGTACAGGAAAAATAACAATATTAACAATAGAAGCTATGGTGAAAATGGGAATACTTACTCTAAAACCAACAACAATAATTTTCAAAAAACTAACAATAACAAACCAAACATAAATTTCAACACAAACAATAGGTTTAACAATCGCAGTAACATATCTAACACACAAAGAAGATGGAACAATAACAACAACAACCGTAATAGAAATCATAATATAAATTATGTAAGTGAGCAGGGAAACGGACCAATCCCGGGGACCGTATAGACAGGATCCCCGATGGGAATATAATATTAACTAGACAAGTTTATTGCATAGCTTCAAATCTCAAAAATTACGTAAAATTAAGAATTACAAACGCCGTAAACGATGTAACATTTCTAATCGACACTGGTGCAGATGTTTCATTATGCAAAAGGAATATTTTAATTAACCATGTGGAAGATACAGATGATTATTGCAATTTGACAGGAATTTCAACAGATATGATTAAATCATTGGGCTCAACTAATTTAGAAATAGATATAAACAAAATTATTTTGAATCATAAAGTACAAGTAGTAGAAGATAACTTTCCGATAAGCACTAATGGTATTCTGGGAAGAGATTTCCTAACGACACATAGATGCAATATAGATTATGACACATATATGTTAACTTTCGTAAAAGATAATGAAATCATCAATATTCCAATTTATGACGACACTGTAAGAATAAATACAGTAACTATTCCTCACAGAAGTGAAATCGTTGTTCCTATAAAGATAGACATAGAACAAGACGCGTTGGTTTTAAACAGGGAAATCACTAAAGGTGTGTACGTCGCAAATACGATAATACCTAAAACTGGCAATAAGCACATAAAAATACTAAATGTCACAGATAAAGATGTGAAAATTCAGAATATAAAAATAAAAACAGTACCACTACAAAATTATAATAGTTACAAATTGCATACACAGAACAGTAATCACGAATATACATCAAAAAGATTTGAAGAGTTATTGAAATTATTGGAGCTTGATCATTCGGAAGACGGGAACATGGCAAACTTAAAGGAAATATTGAAGAAATATCAACATGTATTCCACATTGAAGATGAGAAACTAACGACAAATAACTTTTATAAACAGAAAATAGAACTGCACGATAGCAGTCCAGTATACATAAAAAACTATCGTTTACCACAAGCTCAGACAACTGAAATAAATTCGCAAGTTCAGAAACTTTTGAAAGATAAAATTATAGAACCATCAATAAGTCCTTACAATGCACCATTGTTACTAGTACCAAAAAAAGGGCAGACAGATTTAAAAAAATGGAGATTGGTTGTTGACTACAGAAAGCTTAATGACAAAATTGTCAATGACAAATTTCCATTGACACGGTTAGATGATATTTTGGATAAATTGGGTGAGCCAAATATTTTTCAACATTGGATATGACAAGCTCTTTTCATCAAATTGAGCTTGATCAACAATCACGTCCATACACAGAATTTTCAACACCAAATGGACATTATCAATACACAAGATTACCATTTGGACTAAAAATATCATCAAATAGTTTTCAACGTATGCTTACAATAGCACTAGCCGGACTAGAGTCAGAGGCATTTTTGTATGTTGATGATATAATAATCTTTGGATGCAGTTTGAACCACCACAATACTAATCTTGTAAAAGTTCTTAACAGGTTGGATAAATACAATTTAAAACTTAACCCTAGTAAATGCCAATTTCTACGATCAGAAGTCGTATATTTAGGACACTTGATAACACCACAAGGCATAAAACCTGATCCAGAAAAATTTGAGGCAATTACAAAATACCCAGTACCTAAAAATGCAGACGAGGTAAGAAGGTTTGTAGCGTTCTGTAATTATTACAGACGTTTTGTCGAAAATTTTGCTGAAATAACAAGTAGTTTGAATGCACTTTTGAAGAAAAAGAGAAAATTTGTTTGGACAGAAAAATGCCAAGACGCATTTGATAGATTGAAAAATAAACTAATTAACCCGCCAATTTTGCAATATCCTAATTTCAATGAAAAATTCATTTTGACTACGGACGCATCTAATTTTGCGCTAGGAGCTGTATTATCACAAGGAGAAATCGGACTAGATAGACCTATATCGTTTGCGAGTCGATCACTAAATAAGCATGAAGTAAATAAGCCCGTAATAGAAAAAGAATTACTTGGTATACATTGGGGTATACAATTTTTCAGACCATATCTGTATGGCAGAAAATTCATAGTCGTTACAGATCACAGACCATTGATAGCGTTATTTTCTCACAAAAATCCAAGTTCAAAGCTGACTAGAATTCGCCTAGAATTATCGGATTACGATTTCGAAATAATCTATAAAAAAAGGAAGTAACAATACTAATGCAGATGCATTGTCAAGAATAAAGATAGATTCTGACACATTAAGGACAATGATTCCTGAAAAAAATGATGAAACAATTAAAAGATCACTAGTGATAACTAGAAGTATGAACAAGAAAGTGATACAACAAGAAAAAGATAAAGGAGATATAAGAAATAATGAGGAAAATATGAAAAATAAAAGTATAACAAATAATGAGGAAAATATGAAAAATAAAAGTATAACAAATAATGAGGAAAATATGAAAAATAAAGAAGATAAAATATATGGATCCAAACAAGATGGTGTTACAGATCTTAATGAGTTTGGCCAACTCAAAATTTGGGACTGTACATCCATTAATGATATAAAGCTAGCTAGAAAATTAAAATTTATATTTGAAAAACTAAGAAAAGAAATTAAAATTGAAAATGATTCTGTTCTAAATGAAACGCGCGTCAGATGTAGCCAAAATCCCGATTATCTAGATAATGTGATGGAGAAACTACTTTCTGTTTTAGGCAGAACGGAATATGATAAGTTCGCACTAGAAAAGAGCGACGAAATATTTAAAAGGATATCCATTGAAAAACTTAAAGAAAAAATAAATAAATGTAAAGAAAGTGACGTCACAATAATGTTATATAGTAATCCTCAAATAATAAAAGATAACAACAAAAAATATGAATTAATTAAATTGTATCACAACACACCATGCGGAGGACATTTTGGAATAAGGAAAACATTAATAAAATTAAAACAAAGATACATATGGAAAAATATGTACAAAATGGTAAAGAATACGTTTCGAAATGTGATTTGTGTCAGAGAAATAAACAAATAAGGCATACAAAAGAACCGTTATGTCTCACAGACACGCCAAATAACAGTTTTGAAACTATAGTAATTGACACAGTCGGACCATTAAGACCGTCCGAAAATAACAGATATATACTAACAATGCAATGCGAATTGACTAAATATGTAATAGCAGCACCGATGGAGAATAAAGAAGCAAAATCAATAGCTAAATGTGTAATCGAAAATTTGATATTAAAATATGGTATTTTCAAGGTTTTAAAGTCAGACAGAGGTACTGAATTTGTAAACGAACTAATGAAGGAAATTTGTACGTTATTAAAAATAGAACAAAAATTTTCAACACCATATCATCATGAAACTTTAGGCACAGTAGAGAGAAACCATAGGGTATTAAATGAATACTTTTTATCTTTCGTTAACGATGACAATTGGCATGAGTGGATACCATATTATACTTTTGCATATAATATTACACCTCACGTAGACACTAATTACTCACCATTCGAATTAATTTTTGGTAAAATACCAGAACTCCCAGGTGAAAACGTGATAAATAATAATAGAGTATATGACTTGGACAATTATGCTAAGGAATTAAAAATAAGGCTAAGAAATTCAATAAACAATGCTAGAAGCATTATAGAAGTAACAAAAAGGAATAGAAGCTTAGAATCATACAGTAAGATAAATAGTATAGAAATTAATATAGGAGATTTAGTTTTATTAAAGGTAGAAAATAGGAAAAAATATGAGGCACCATACAAAGGCCCATACGAGGTAGTAAGCATAGATAAAGTTAATGTAGAATTAAATATCAACGGAAAAAATAAAATAGTTCATAAGAATCTTTTAAAAAAGTATAAAAACTAAGAAAAACAATTTGTTTAACATATGTAAGTTTTAAGAAATAATGTAAAACATAAATAACATAAAATTAAAAGAAAAAGTACATTTAAGCTTTTAAAATTTTTTTTTATAATTAAGAATTGTAAAATCAAAATATAAAACCCACATATATTCAGCAGATTAAGCAATACAAAATTTTCCACCTATATCAGTAACCATATTAATGCACTAAACAACAATTAAAATTTTGCAATCTTGCTAAATTGTAAAATTTTAACTAAAAGGGTAAGGGTGTAGTGTAGCATCGTCTGAACGCACCTTTTGTCCTCTTTTATTTTCTTTTGTTTCTTTTGCTTTTTAAAAGAAAAAACATACGGAACAAAACGATCAATTTTCATTGATCGTACTGACACACTAACTTTTATTAATAAACTAACAAATACTTTGTAGCTTGAATATTTGGCAATTGCAATAAACTGCTGAATTAGTGAAAAGGGTTTTTGATGAATTAAATGTATGATTATGTAGGTTACTAGTTGTGTAAGAATATTTTTGTAAAATAGTATTTAAGGCAGTATAAGTCAAAAATAAAAATAGAATTATTTCATGCCTTAAATCGGCACATTGTTTTATTAAAATAAAGGATTCTGCATATAAACCTGCTAATCCTGGCCAGCGGCGCCTTAGCGCCGGCCATATAATATAACCAAATGAAGCAAAATATAAAATCAGTATAACCAATTCGTTGCTTTCCACAACTTCTATTTCATCATCCTCATATTCAATAAATTTCGCTCCCTGAACAGATCCTTTTGGGTTTAGCTGCTTCTGAAATTGAAGCATGGTTAGCCACGGCTTCTTCCAGCGGGCTAAGTATCATTTGTTTATAAATTCCGCACCAAGTAGACGTACACTCTGCCTTCTTTGCCACTAATTTTTTCTTCACTTTGAATTTTAAATCCCGCCAAACCTTTAAAAACAATTTTATTATGCAATAATCTTTTTATCTTACCTTTTGCCAACCATCACCTGCTCTTTTCGGTGCACCAAGGGCATTTAATATCGTTGCAATTATTTCCCACTGCTCTTTGAAGTCACTGGGAAGACTGCCTTTTTGGAAACCCTTGGCAAGAGGTGGATTTTTTTCCATCTCCACTAATTTATTAAATTGTATACTGTTTGTAATTTATGTTTATTTTTCCATTTTTTTTAACTTAAAATTGTGGTATTGCAAAAAAAATTCAAAAACACTAAAACTGTTTCGACACAAACCAGACCGACGATAAAATCAGAGCCAATTTAAATCGATGCCGTCGTTAACGTTGCGTACGGCATACGAAAAATGCATCGACGCTTATCGATAAAATTTGATATTGATGATGGGCATACCGATTTACAACAATCGATGCAAAACGACATCGTTTCGTATTGATGACGCTAAATGAAATAAGGGTGATTGTTTGCTGACAGACCTCATGAACGTACTTAACGCAGAAGATCGTAATGAGTTATATTTGCAAGGACTGGTTGCAGAGCTTGTGTTTTCACAGTCGAAGTGCTCGAGTAAGTAGTATTTCTGATTATTGAGGATTCGTTGGAGAGTTGCAAGAGGTAAGTACCGTTTAGAACCTTAGTTTCACCATTGAGTTGGATCGGACCTTCAAAATTAGTGACGTAGAGTTCTTCAACAATTTCTTCTTGGTTCAGCCTATATTTGCACTTTGCTGAGCCACCCTTTAACATTTGCGGAAGGCAATCGTCTTCCATCAACTTGGTTATGGATGACCTTTTACAGACTGTAGAGTTATTTATTGAAAGGCAATTAGAATAACACCGTAAGTTTCCACTTCATTTACCTGGACCTTATTAAATTTTAAATCGATTTGCTTCCCTTCGCGAATAGCGGCTCTAGTAAGGAGCATATTATATACGCCCTTTCCTAGCTTAAGCCTCGTACTCTGTTCACTGCTGTCAAACTACATGTAAAAGTATTTGGTATGAAATATTTGCGAAATAAATTTGCAAAAGTAGTACTCCGTTCTTATTGCGAAAAACACGTAAAATCTATGTGGCAACATGTCTTTCCATGCAAAATAACTCTGGCACCATTTTAGTTTCGCTGCGAAACAACATGAGCAGTACTTTTTTCGCATGGAATTTTGACAATGTTGCATACTTTCAAACATTAAAAGCGAGCAATTTATAAAAAAAACCGCAAGTTGGGCTACATTTAATATATATAAATTTTTTCATGCGAAATAATCAATGTTGCTGAAAAATTTTCACAACTTCGAACAGAGTACCAGCCTTAAGGTATTGACAGGATATACAGTAGAACCGAACCGTTCGTGTACATTGATGGTGTTATGTACTCCACAGCTTCTATTACATCGCCATAAGGTAGTGTTTCCACACCAAAGTTAGTTTTAAATATTCTGACAAACACATAGTTGAACGGAACAACCGGCTGTTTCCGAAGGCCACCAAACCTTCCTCATCAGCGTTCTTTTGTATTTGGTCCACTGTGTGTGGTGTCAGTTGATGTAGATTTCTGGCTGATATACGCAACTTTTTGGCAAATTGAATATGTGAATTATTTTGATTCACATATTGTTCCGTTCAACTATGTGTTTGTCAGAATATTTACAACTAACTTTGGTGTTATTTGTTCATTAATAATTATCACATGTAATTTGGCTTCCAAAGCGATACGAACTTTAGCCTGATCAAATCATAAATATAGAAACAAATGAAGTTCGAACAATGATAATTAAAAATTGGCTAAAAATTAATAGTCATGGGCCAGTGGCAGGGGTTAAAAATAGAAATATACTTATAGTATCAAACCAAAAAAGTTTGTCTTGAGTAGAACAAAAAATAAGCAAATTAACTAACATGTGCATAATTAGTAAAGAACAAACGACAATGGCAAGACTGTTGTAAATTTAGAGATTGTAAAAATGAGCTTTCATTACAAAAAAGCTTGGAGCAAATTGTAATACGATGAATCAAAATAATTCACATATTCAATTTGCAAAAAAGTTGCGTATATCAAGCAGAAATCTACATCAACTGACACCACACACAGTGGACCAAACACAAAAGAACCCTGATGATGAAGGTTTAGTGGCCTTCGAAAACAGCTAGTTGTTCCGTTCAAATATGTGTTTGTCAGAATATTTACAACTAACTTTGGTGTTATTTGTTCATTAATAATTATCACGTAATTTGGCTTATAAAGCGATACGAACTTTAGCCTGATCAAATCATAAATATAAATTTAATAATGTTAGTAGCATGAGGGATAAACTTATGAAGGAATACTTTAAAGCTGCTAATTTAAAGTTAAGCGAAATAATAAATGAGGATATTACTACGAGGGTTTATTTTAGCGATAACCTTACACCTGTAGCTCACAAGCTACAGTAACTATGCCATACTCTACGTAAATCGAACACAATTAGCTGGTTTAGGCTACTTAATCGCGATGAGCCTGTGGCAAAAACCAAGTTACCTGGTGGACATGAACGCACGATTAACTTCACACAAGGATTGGAATTAAGAAGTACACAACTTTCTTCCTTCGTTTAATAATTGTATGTATATATAAAACATACTCAAATGTATTTTGAATTTTTGCGGGTTACGTATATTCGAATTTTGATTTTTTTATGGCGTTATGTTGGTACTCATGTTTCTCACTTATGCCGACAATTTTGGCCATTTTGAATGTTCAGTTAATTGTTGACAGCTGCTTTGCTTGCACGTGTTTTGGCTCGTCTTCGATTTTTACCTTGGTTGTGTGGCAGCTTTCATTGAGATGAGTGAGCTTTGGTTTCCACGTCATAACCATAAACCCACGATTCGTCACCAGTTATGACCCTCTGGAGCAAATTTGAGTCGTCGCGGACAGAGTCCAACAGCTCATTAGCAATGTTCATGCGATGATGTTTTTGGTCGAAATTGAGCAATTTTGGTACGAATTTCTCGGCGACCCGTCTCATGCCCAAATCATTGATAAAAATCTAATGGCACGAGCCAATCGATATGTCTTGGCCTTCTGAGAACATTTTGTACCACCGATAAGCTTTGCTTCGGTCCAAGGTAGCTTCTCCGTATGCCACAGTCAACTTTCGAAATGCATCCGCGCACTTAATTTCGTTTTTCACACAAAATTTGATACACGTTCTTTGTTCCATTTTTTTTAATAGATAAAAATCGAAGACGAGCCAAAACACGTGCAAGCAAAGCAACTGTCAATAATTAACTGAGTGAGAGACACGAGTACGAACATAACGCCACAAAAAAATCAAAATTCGAATATAAGTATCGGAAATTTCGGAATCGGACAAAACACAAGATAAGAAAACTTAAGAGAAGTAATAGTTAGGAATTTTTGTGTATATATGTCTGTAGAAGTTTAAGGCTGATCGTGATTTGGATTGTTGAGATTGATCGATTGTATGTGACCTTGAGAATTTGTGTATGTATATCTGTAGGAAATTTAAGGCTTATCGTGATTCATGATGGGCGAAGTGTTCATGAAATATATAACCGCGCAATTTGTATGTATAGGTGTAGGAGTTTAAGGCTGATCATGATTAATGAGAGATGAGGTGAAGGTGTTCCTGTATATGTATCCGTATTTCTGTGTATGTATGTCTATATGAGTTTAAGGCTGATCGTCATTTAGGTTTTAGTATGTGTGTGTGTGTATGTGATTTTCTCCCTAGTATTTATATGTACATTGAAATAAATTATTTCTCATATGAACATTTTTTGCTAGAAAATATTATCATATATCTGCACTTCCCTAATCCTAGTATGTTTTTCATATTGGAGGATGAGATTGCTTTATATTTCATCAAGCTTAAATTTGTCCAGTGTTGAAGTCTGTCGGTCAGAAATTTGTTTATATTTGTATAAATATTAATTTCAGATTTTGCAAAATTCTTGTGTACGATCGTGGCGATTTTGTGTGTGTGTATGTGTATGCGCGATAGAGTTTGACTGGTCTGTGATAAGTTTGTTTATTTAAGTACATTTGTCTTCTTCGACTTTCGTCTTCAAGCGTCAATAGCTTGGAGAACGGTTTGTATATTTTCATGATGTAGATATGTAAGTGTGATTGTTAAAATCCAATAAATACTTGAGCATGGGTAAGAAATTTGATAATATGTACATATGTACATATGGATCTACAAATTGATTTTATGTATGTATGTATGTACATACAAATAAGTCTGGGGCTCCCTGTTTAAATAATTTTTTTTTGTCATGTGCGGTATTTTATTGCTGTTGTAAATATTCGTCTGGTCTCTTGTGTATAGATGTGAAATATCTCCATAGTTTTTTTATTTGAAATTAAAAAACGTTCTTTTAATTTTTAGATGTATTTACTTAAAAGTTTGTGATGAGTTTCTGTTTAAAGTAAAATTGAATTCCTCTCTAGTTGTAGTAACTATAGTAGAAATATTTAATATATTTTATTTACATTTGTTTAAAGTTGATGTAGCCATATAGTCAACGTTAGAAATTTTTCGGTGTAAAATTTTTTCCAACCATCGTAATTTTTCTTCACCTTTTACATATATTTTAGAGCATCTTGCAATGGCATTTAAAAAATGATAAACGCTTTGAAATGAAACTGATCCAGCAGCCCAGCTTAGGTGATGATAGTTTTTTGTTAACCACTTTGCTTCTCTTTCCTTTTTATTGATAAACATTTAAAATCAAATGGTGGTTTTATAATGGTTAGGTTAGGTTAGTCTGGTTGGTCAGGGACCTCGCATAGACCAGTATTGATCCTTAGCGATACCAGCAGATGACAAGAAACCTGTAAGTATGGCAGCCTAGTTCGTGCTGCTTGTATCGAATGATTTCCGCACAGATTTAACAAACCTTAGCAGTCTACACATTTCCATTCCCGATACAAGTTCAAGACTTCGAAAAGTGTGATCACCAAGACAGTCAAATCTAGTGCGGCTTAGAGCCGGACAGTGGCACAGTAGATTTCCTGCAGGTACCGTCAAGTATCTGTCCTATTTTGACGACATACGAAGCCGTCCAGCAGTGTCTAGTTAATACCCCACTAGAAGTCTACAGTCGCTTCTGGTTAGTGATAAAAGGAATTTAGTCGATTTAGGATCATAGGAGCTCCACATGATTTTAGAAGTTTTGCAAGTTTTCTTCTTCCTTTATCTTAGAGTCTATGATCCATTTCAGGTATTGGATTGATTTCCGGACATATACCGTTTCTTCCACAGGTAATTGGGTCCCCCTTTTTGCCAGTATATCGGCCATGTCGTTTCCCTCAATCCCCATGTGTCCTCGGACCCAATAAACATGTACTTGTCTGCCAGCACATAAAATATTTAGGGCCTTTTTACACATGAGCACAACGGAGGAGTAGTTGCAGTCTGCTGAGATTGCCTTAATTGCTGCTTGACTGTCTATATATATATTCACACGCGCATTTATGGTTTGAGGGGTGAAAGCTAATTCTGCAGCCATTTTGGCTGCATAGATATCCGCCTGGAAGATGCTACGGTAATCCGGAAGTTTATAAGATTCCTCTGTACTGAGCTCTGGGCATTAAACCGCAGCTCCCAGTCCTACATCCATCCTTGAGCCATCAGTGAAGAAATTAAAACTATAGCCATTATAGTTAAGACATACGAGATAGCCTTCTTCCCTTATAGTGATCTGTGGTTTGGTTAGGAAGTTAATTTCAGGATGATAAAGTCCGAGCTACACTTCATGTGTTCCAGCAATTTACCGTGACCAAATGGTTTGTACAACATCTGTCCTGTTGTCCTGAGTCGGATTACGGATTTGCATGCCGCATTCAGAGCGGTTAGTTTTATTAGTTTAAGGTCTAACATAACGTCTAAAGCTGCAGTAGGTGTGCTTTTTAGAGCTCCAGTGATGCAGAGTTCTGCTAGTCTCTTGATATTTTCCAACCTTTTTATTTATGCTTTTGTCTCAGTCGCCCTCCACCATACAAGTATTCCGTAGAGTAGAATTGGTCTAGCTACCGCTGTGTAGGTCCAATATGTAAGATTAGGCGAAAGACCCCATGTCTTGCCCAGCATATTTTTACATGCGTATAGAGCAGTGGTGGTCTTTTTGACTCTATCCTCTATATTGGGTTTCCACGTCAGCTTCATATCCAAAATAACTCCCAGGTACTTTGTATGTGTTTTGCGCGAGAGCGGTATACCATCTAATTTTGGTGTTCTCCATTCCCTGACTCTCCTTCTAGTAAAAAGTACAAGGTCTGTTTTTTCAGGATTCAGACCCACCCTGGCTGCCCATCTATGAATATCCTTTAAAGAGGACTCCATAATGGAGCTAATTGTGTCGAGGAACTTACCAGTTATAATAATGGCTACGTCATCTGCGTAAGCCGTAATCCTAGCTGATTTGCCCTCGAATTCCATGAGAATATCATTTACGACTAGCGTCCAAAGAAGAGGTGAAAGAACTCCTCCTTGGGGAGTTCCTCTATGAGCTTCCTTATTTACAGTGGCATTGCCTAATTCCGCAGATACTATTCTACACTTTAAGAGATTGCCGACCCATTTCTTGACTAGTATGTGAGCACCGGACCGATTGACGCTTTCCATAATTGCATCCGTAGAGACATTATTAAAAGCGCCTTCAATGTCCAGGAAGACCCCCATAGCATAGTCGTTATAGTGTAACGATTTCTCAATCAGTTCCACAACATTATGGAGTGCTGTCTCAACTGATTTTCCCTTTGTGTATGCATGTTGGTTTGAAGACAGAATATTTGGGTATACATTTTCGTTGATGTGTATATCCAAGATTCTCTCTAGTGTTTTCAGTAAAAAGGATGTCAGACTGATAGGCCTAAAGTCCTTGGATACGTATGGTTACTTCTACATGCTTTTGGTATGAACACAACCTTAGTTATCCTCCATGACTTTGGCACATAATTTAGTCGAAGACAGCCATTGAATATTCCCGTTAGCTAGGGAATTATCCTCTGTCCGCCATACTGTAGCAGAGCCGGAAAGATACCGTCTGGCCCTGGAGATTTATAAGGTTCAAAAGAATTAATGGCCCATTCCACTTTACTAATGGAAATAACTTCACAATTCTCAGTATCCAGTACATTTGTAGTTTCAGAACGAGAGTAGATCTCTGTGCAGCCAGGGAAATGTGTGTCCAGAAGAACCTCTAACGTTTCCCGGCTGCAACTAGTCCAAAGATTTCAGTGCTTTTTTTGTAGTCTTTCCAGCACTCAGTTTGGTCTAGGTGTCTAGCCAATCTGAAGAACTCACGCAGTTCACGTCTTCGAACGTCTAGATTTTTACTCCACCATGGAGGTATATACTTACGTTTTATGCTCGAAAGGGGACAAGCTGATTCATATGATTTGGTTATTACTTTCGTTAAGCAATTAACAGACCTTTCAATATCAACTTCACTCCTAATTGGTTTAGCATGATATAAATTGTTTTCAATGGTCCTATAGTAATAGTCCCACTTGGTATTACGTGGGTTCCTATACAATTTCCTAAGTTTTAAAACTTCAGACAAAATATTAAACGCTATGTAGCAATGATCAGAGAAGCACGGCTGTCTAAGCACCTTCCAGTCATTTACAACAATATCTACATTATTAACAAGTGTTAAGTACAAGACGTTAGATGAGGTAAGACCTATATAAGTAGGCTCCTCCCCTCTGTTTACAATTATAAAGTTAGTTTGTAGTATGAATTGAATAAGTGACTTACCTCTATCATTGATGTCCTTACTTCCCCATACTGTATGATGCGAGTTTGCATCTGTACCTATCACTAGTTTTAGCTTCTTCCCGCAGGCTTCTTTAACGAGCCGTTGGAACTCCGGTGGGGGCGCATCATCAGCGTGTGGCATGTAACATGAGGCAAGGAGTATAGACTCATCCTTGCTCCCATCTACTACCACAACCACTAGATCGTCAGTACTGTAATTATACAAAATATATGAATTAAAGCACTTCTTAACTAGGATAGCTGATCGTATCTTGCTTACCATCTTTGAGAAGTATGTGTTGTAATTCCGTGACCTTAGCCCAGCAACCCTTCTTCGGGAAGAAGAGATCCATGGCTCCTGAACTAACGCCACGTCGTATTTGCCCTCCTCTAGAGTGAGGAGAAGCTCATTGGACGCTATTTTACTGTGTTGGAGGTTTACCTGCAGGATCTTTAGCTCCATTGTCTAATTTCTCCTTTCTTGAGTCCATATCCAGGTACGGAACCTCACGCATTGGTTCCTCCAACTTTAAGCCGGCTGTAGCAGCTGCCAATTCGCCCTCCAATTCTTCGGCTTATAAGTGTTCTCATTTGGGTCTTGTGGGTGTCTTTTCTTCAAACGGAGAAAAACACTACCCACGCCCCATGACATTTTGCCATTCCGCTTGTAAAGAATGTCCTCGGCATTCTTGTTAATTTGCAGACTATAGCTTTGGCCCTCTGGTTTCGGTTTCGCAACATGTAAAACCGTCCAGTCCTTCGTCGGAATATCAGGGTTTGGATTTTGCAAAAGGCGAAGAGTGACCTCCGGTTTTACCATACGCGGAATTATGACCTTCGCTTTTGGTATGATAGGTATATTGTCCCTGTTCACAATCTCAAGTTGTGCACCAGGCCACAGGTTATTGAGTGTCGGAACAACTCCTTTCAACCAATCCATCGACTGTATGTCCCTGCACTTGATGAGTTTCGCCCCATTGAACCAGCTAGATCCTTCAAAAGAAGGCAGTGGTTTCTCCGGTTCCGTCTCCATCAGTGCAACAATTGCGTTGAATGTAGCCGTTTCCGCAACCTTCCACTGCGCCATTGTCACTTCTCCAAAATATGCACTTCTGTCGAGAAGTCCCACGATCAATTGTCGTTTCGCAACCTCATTGACTTTGGTGACCGCAGATGGTGCTTTAGATGCAGCTTGGGAAGTTGACGGTTTCTCTCCAAAGCTATGTTTAGACTTCTACTGATCTGAGTCTTTTATCAATTTTGCGCCTCTTACCGGGCTTATCGGTATTCTCTTCTAAACTCTTGAGCACGCCCTCCTCCTGCCTTATATTCTGAGAGATCCTTAATAGCCTCCTTGTTCTTCGGTGCTCTCTCCTTTTTAACAGGAGTTGAGGTGGAACGACCTGGAGACTTTAAGAGCTCGATCTCTGTTTGTAAGTTTACGCAGGTAACACTTTCAAGGTCCGATTCTGAGTCGATCGAGACACTTGAGTGTTCCGCGTTCTTCTTCATTTCTGATATAGTTTTTTCAGTAGCACTACAACTACTGTGACCTGTTTCCATCGCAGTAGAGGCTTGACCGCTGGCGACACGCAGAGGATCATTATTTCCCCCGTGCCCGCTGGTGGACGCAGTCAATTCAGTCACCGACGTTTGGTGTATATTACCACCCGCTTATTTACGTTCCTTCGCTCATTGTCATCAGGTTTTGTTGTGCGCTTTATACATACCGCCATGTAATATAACCGCCGACCCTCTGGGTAACACGCGGACCAGGACGCCGCCCAATATGGAACAGACGCGTCTGGATTTTAATTGTCATCCCAATCCAAGCCATGATCGAATTGGAACCACGATTACCTCCTACCTATGATCAGAGCTCATTCCAATAATATACGCAATAGGTATTACATTGCGACACTATGTTCAAAACCCTGCTCTTAGCCGTGTACCCACTAGCACACGTTACCAGCCAGCACCCACGAGGAGGGTTCGGTAGAAGGATTTCCTTATGCCGGCCTTATAATGAAATTGTTATACTCATTATTGTTGAAAACATCCGCTACTTCTTTTTGTAATTAAAATCATTCGAATTAGTTTTAAAACCTTACACGTCTATTAAAACCATTTTTTTCATTCATATTAATTTATAAGACTTTCCGCACTTTCTATTATTCGATCATCAGTAAAAATGCAGTAGCTAAGGTACTTGCTTGCTGTTTCAAATTAAATTTCTATATCCATTGGCCCGCTATTGAATAAAAGGAGCTTTTATCTTAAACTCTGATGCAGTTATAAGCGCTTGAAATTCTTTCATATACGAGTAGTAGATACATATCATATATATACATATCATATAGAACTGCATAACGTTCATGTTTTAATTTTATGTTAAGATCATCATATGGATATGAGACTAAATTTAAATGTACTTTTAAATTAGCCAAGTCACAATGAACAAACTTATTTTCTTCTTGAAAAGCGGTCAACAGAAAACGAAGTCCTTTTCTGTGAATTTAGGTCTATTCCTCTAGTATACAAGATGACTTTGCATGTCGGAATTTCTGGCGTTATGGGTAATTAAATGTTAAAATTTTAATTGCCTAAATTGTGTTACTTGATAATGTTACTATGCGTACATTAATAGGCTATATGTTTATTTTATGAAGGCTGATCACCTATCCCTTTTATTTGATGATCTAGATGATATATTTTTTGTTTTTCTCATGGTATTAAAGTTTAGCGTATTGTTTACATATTTCTGCTATGTTTAAGTATGCTTTGTCTTCATGTCAGACAGGCTGTATGTATCAGTTGGTCAGTCAGTCTCTTGTTTTATTTATTTTTTTCTTCTGATGTATCACTACTTTTTTTGATTTTACTACTTGAAATAGAGAACATTAATAAATTTTTAAATCCATTATTTTTAATGAAAATATATACATATGTGAGTTTGTACATATGCAAATGTATTCATATCTACATACATATATGAGAATATATGTATGTATGTAGAAATTAGTTTACATACAAAGTAATACATGTTTAAGAAACAAGTATTGCACCAAATCGATCTTCAAAAACTCAGTCACCTCTACCATGAATTCAGCCTAGGTGTTTTCATATAGTGTCAGAAACATTGGAATATCTATGTTTGAAGGAATTTTTGCTTCAAATATTTCTACATCAGATTTGCTGGTTGACCCCTTGAAGTTATTGTTTGTGATGTAGTTTGAGTTGTATCGGATTCAGATATTATGATTTCTCACTTACAAAGTAGATACATATTTATGTATTTCATTTAGCATAGAGTCATAATATTTCTTTGCTTACAAAATTATGTGACGTGAGGAATTCTTTTAAATTTGCATGCTTCGGCATGATTTCAATATTTTTTCTGTAAATTTATTTAATACTCATACAGATAAAGATATAAAGTAAGATCTGCTTACATTGCATTTTAGAATTTATGTATGCTTCAGCATGATTTCAGTTGAAGTCCATATTTATTCAGTAAGTTTGTTTGATACTAATTCATACAAATGTACATTCTTAAAGATTGGAAATCTACGTCCAATTTATGTAGTTTATCTATATATTTTTGGTTATGAGGTAGTCACGTAGTCACGTAGTGATGCCACATTTTCTAAAGATTTGATAGCTATAGAAATGAATAGAGTGAAGATCTATTATAATAGCCCATGGGCATATTTTAAAATTTCGCTTGCTAGAGCTTTCGAAAAATAACTTGGTACGAAATATCGGTGAATCCTCGAACGTTAATTCAAAAATGAAGTTCCCTCCTAGCAAATGCTATTCGCGCCACAATAGTTGGTTTGTCAAATTGTGGAAAAAATAATGTTATAATTGGCTTGCTAGATAGTCCTAATGGACTAAAGTTTGAAATCTCTATTCTCAAAATCTCTATAGTACCTGAAGAAATTAATTTCATCAATTAAAGAAATGGGATATTACGCATTTACAGATAATGAATCTGTTTCTCCTAACGAAGCTAAAAGTAATTAAAATATGAAATTTAACGATTTTGCCTGTGAGAAGTATAGTTTTGTATGGGGTGATATAAGAATGTTGATTCATTCTACTTATGCCAAAGTTATATCAGAATCTCTAAACATTTGATACTAGAGAATGCTAATGTAATTATAGATGAGAAAACTAAAAAGCATGTTTTAAGGATAAACATGGATTTTTTTTTATAAGCAAAAATATTACATTAAACGATGATCGTTATAGAAAACAGTTTGAGCACATAAAAGTGTACTTTTTCGTATTTTATCTGACCTTAAACTTCATTCATCTAAATGTTATAAATGATCAGCTGCTTGTAAGCAGATCAGCTACGCTAACCCAATCTGAACCAGATAACCTGATATGAAAAATCAGAACAACTGATAACCTGATCTAATACCTGATAAGTTGATCTGAAAACCAGACCAGCTATCTAATAAGGTGATTTGATACCTGATCTGAAACCCAGACCAGCTACCTGATAAGCTGATCTGATACCTGATAAGCTGATCTGAAAACCAGACCAGCTGTCTGATAACCTGATATGGTAGCTGATAACCTGATCTGACACCTGTCAACCTCATCTAATATCTGATTACCTCATCTCATAACCTGATCTGCTCTTTGATGATAGCAAACATTGAGGATAAAGTTTTAAAGCAGTTGATGACGACAAGAAATGATTTGGTGAAACTGGTGAAATAAATATATGTGAACAAATAAGAGATACATTTGAAGCTATAGCAGACCATCTCAAGGAATTGATAAATGGTTATAAATGTATTGAAACAATTTCGAAGAAAGAAAAAAATAAAATGATTACAGAAGTTGAAAATAATCAAAGTTTAAAGTCTCAGAAACCATCAGCCAAGATAGAGGTAAGTACATTAACGAAATTTGTAGAAGGAACAATAGTTTCTTACACCGTTATAATTTCTACTAATGTATACAGAATCATCATCCTTCTCTGAAATAGAACGATATTCTCAATAAATTTTTCTACTCAAATCGAAAAACTAAATGACGAATTAATAATATAGTTTAAGGTAGGGTAATAATATAATTCAAGAATATATTTAAATGTAAATTGATTGACTACAACGTGAAATAAAATTAGAGATAGCAGACTATTTCAAAATTGAGAAAGATATTCTAAAAATTAAATCATCTTTTGAAAAACAAATTGAACAGCTGAACGATAAAATTTATATAATTAAAAATGCACTGCATGTTAGTATAAATAGCTGAAGGTGCATCAAGTAAATCATAACACTTTCCAAAAAAATCTGTAAAACAACTCAACGTCTTTAAAAAGACATTTAGTAAACAAACTCCATAAGCAATATCGAAAGTTGTTTGTGTATTGTAGAAATATAATAAAAGAAATATGTGGTATTTGGTAAGCTGATTTAGTAAAAATAGAGAGCTGTTCTAAAGAAAATATGAATTATTGATTTTTTTTAGACTGTAATTGCTACATTCTCAAAGTTTATATTGTCAGTACCGCTGAAAATAATAGGTGCACTCGAAAATACCAAGGCAATGGAAAATACTTTTTAATTTTAGGTCTAAAGCTGGTATGATTTTTTTTTGTCAATGTCGTAGGCAGCAGTAAGCACAAGATTGGCTGGCAAGAACTCCACCCAAGACGGCTAGCCTTAGCCGGTGCATACGCCAGCATACCAGCGCTGCCAACAATCTGGCCACGCAAATATAATGTGTTTGTTTTTTTTTTGTCAAACAGCTGCTCGCTTTACATTACACCTGACTACATGACAAAAAATGAATTGGGATGAGTACCAAAAATCGTACAAACAGGTGGTCTTAGAGAATTTTTTAATAAATACTTAAATTCAAGTCTAAATAGAAGAATAAATATTATTCAATATGAAAGCACCTATAGTAGAATGATTTAATAGATAAATAAAAGGAATGATGTGATGATGGTTCATATAAGTGTATTGAAATATACAAATAATTACTTAATGTACTCGTATACAATATAAAAGTTCATCTCACTATTAAAATGTTTCCGATTAAAGTTAACTCAACAAATGACAAAAAGCTGCTAAATATTGTAATTTGAAGATGAACAAAATGTTGAAATTTAATGAAAGGAAAAATCTAGTTTGTTTTGTTTTTTTGAAGGATTGATTAGGAATGATAGGTCTTAAGAAAGATAATTAACTCAATATACTGGAAATTCTCTAAACTTGTTGGCCTGTATGAAATATTGTGAAAACTTAGCATTCAAAATAAATTACAACACAGTATAATATGCAGTAACACATAATATTATCACTTTTTATAGTGAAAGTTGTTATAAGTTGTTATAATAGATCTTCACTCTATTCATTTCTATAGCTATCAGATCTTTAGAAAATATAGATGCTGAAGCATACATAAATTGTAAAATGCAATGTAAGCAGAGCTTACTTTATATCTGTATCTGTATGAATATCAAATAAATGTACAGAAAAAATATTGAATGCATGCCGAAGCATGCAAAGTTAAAAGATTTCCTCACGTCACACAATTTTGTGAGCAAAGAAATTTTATGACTGTGCTAAATGAAATAAATATGGTTGTATCTACTTTGTAAAAGATTCAAAAGAGCGAAATCGTAATTTCTAATAGTATAGATTTTTTACTGAAACACCACTACATCTCGGACGCTCGCGTCACTATCGACAAAAGCATGCTAAGACATGCATGCTAGAAAAATATAAAAACCTGATAGAAGGTGATGAGGACCTTTTTTAAGTGAGAAATCATAATATCTGAATCCGATACAACTCAAACTACATCACCAACAATAACTTCAAGAGGCCAACCAGCAAATCTGATGTCGAAATATTTGAAACAAAAATTCCTTCAAACATAGATATTCCAATGTTTCTGACATTATATGAAAACACCTAGGATGAATTCATGATAGAGGTGACTGAGTTTTTGAAGATCGATTTGGTGCAATACTTGTTTATTAAACATGTATTTCTTTGTATGTAAACTAATTTCTACATACATACATATATTCGCACATATGTATGTAGATATGAATACATTTGCATATGTACACACTCACATATGTATATTTTCCCGTCGGCATTTGAAAAAAAAAGTAATGATGTTTTCCCGTCGATGTTTGAAAAAATAAACATGTTTTCCCGTCGGCATTTACATATCATACACATATAAAAGGCTCAAACCTATAAACGCCTTTAATGTATTCCCGCAAAATATTCCACGCACAAATTCCCACGGTCATACATACATACATATATACAAACATACATACACTTATAGCCAGGCCCACTAACTGCTTTCGACTCCTTCGAGTAGTCGTCTCAGTCACTCACTTTTTTTCGTCGTTCGCTTAGCCTTACATGTGCAACGTAAGCCATTTAAATATTATTGTTACCATATCAATAAATTCAGAAATTAATCGGCTATTTAAATAAAAAATCGCTAAAACAAGTAAAATCTAGTTTTAAAATTACAACTCTACAGTACTTTACTATGTGCTTAATGACAGAAGAAATGTAAAAAAAAATAAAAAATAAACAAAAATATTATAAACAGAAAATTTTAAGCAAAACTGTTCCAAAATTTTTATTTTTTTATAAAGTGCGATGGAAATATCGGTGGCAGTATATTTTTTAAGTGAAAGAGGCGGTAGAAATACCTCGAAGACAACTTCGAGATGCTACAAATGTTTTGGACCTGACGACAAACCAGTAAGTAAATAATTAATTATGTATGTATGTACATGTATATAAATACATATACTATAAACTGAAGCAGTGTTCTTTTATATGCATTAACTATATAACCTTGCATTATTTTAGATTTGTTGTAAATTTTCGAGTATCTAAAGATATATTTGTTATTATACTGGAAAAATTGCAGAACAAATGGGTACAAGGAAGCCGTGCCACTTATGTTCGGCCTGATATTAAGTTGGCAACGTTTTTACATTTCCTAGCAACTGGAGGTTACCAGAGGTCGCTTGGAAATGAAAGTGTTTCATCAACAGGTAAAGCAACGGTTTATAGAATTATAAACGAATGCCTTAAGCTGTTTGCAAGTTTCATTTGTCCGGAGTGGATTAAAATGCCCGCACCTAATGAGGAACAGGAAGTCATCCAAAAATTCTTTGAACGCTTCGGATTTCCAGGTGTGTTAGGATGTGTTGATGGAACACATATTCGCATAAAAACTCCGGGAGATGAAGTTAAGCATTTGTACTTCAATAGGAAGGGCTATTGCAGTTTAAATGCAATGATGGTAAATATATGGGTAGTCTAATATCGTTATAGTTTTAAATAAACTTTTTTTATTTTTAGATATGTGATTACAAAATGAGGATAATGTTTGTAGATGCTAGGTATCCCGGCTCCAACCACGATTCATTCATATGGGAGTACAGCGTCGTTAACCACAAATTACAAAATCAATTTGAAACTGGAAGAAAAAATATGTGGATTCTAGGTAATATATACATAAGTATATAGAATATGTTTATATACTCATTTATTTATTATGTTGTTTTAGGGGATAGCGGTTATAAATTAAAGCCCTTCCTGATGACGCCATTTAGAAACCCAACAGATGTGTATGAAAGGTTGTACAACCAAAAACATACAAGCACACGAAATGTAGTTGAACGTTGTTTTGGTGTGCTCAAAAATCGGTTTCGGTGTATTCTTGGCTCACGAGGGCTTCACTACACCCCCGAAAAAGCAACACAAATCATAAATGCTTGTTGCGCTGTCCACAATATGTGCATAACATATAAATGCTTTGATGAAGCACTTCAACATTTGGAAGCTAACATAGATTCCGAAGATGATGCATACAACGCTAATGACCCAGTAGAAACGGCTGCTGTTGCAATTCGACGTAACATTGCAATTAATTTGTAAATTTAATTATTATTATCATTATTATTATTATTATTATTATTATTATTATTATCATTCTTACCTCTTATTATTTCAAACACCATACAAAAAGATCATATTTTCTTATCAGTTTTGTCATTTTAGTTAATTTTATTACATTTTTATATTTTTGTTTCCATAAATTCATTTCTTAAATAATATTGCATAAAATAAAAAAAAAATTATCATAAAATAATTTGTTAATTCAAAAAAAAGTAAATAAATTTAAATTATTATATATATATATAAAAAACAAATAAAAATAGTTAAACATTAATTCATATACATATCTAAGTAAAGCTTTGGCAAATATTTGAGATCAAAAGTACTTGTATATAAAAAATTTATTATTATTTAGGCTGTTTTAGGCACTTACTTTAAATTATTTGCTAAAATTTCAATTGCCTGCAGCATTTTTAGTTGGATTTCTGATTGTTTTTCCACTGCTTCTGCCACTCGATTTACGGCAACAACCAAGTTTTCGTAGCTTCAAATTGCTCTTGCGACGTTGAAGCTAACTTTTCACTGGCTGCCAACTGTTGTGAAATTAGGGCATGTTGATTTCCAGCTACCAGCACTTTCTTCTTTTTTGAAGATGATGGTAAAAAAACATTTTCAACATTGCCCTCAAAACTCTTCTGTTGTTGTGTTTGCTGTTGTGGCTGGTTTTTTTCAGTGCCTTTATTTTGATGTTGCCTGGTGGGAGTAATTACTGCAACTGACTTGCTAGTCTTTGGTGGTGAATCCGTAAGCGCTATGAAGCAGTCATCTATTGAGTCAATAGTCTGCGAACAGTGTGCTTCTGAGTACCCAAACACATCCCCACTTGGTGCTGCAGATTTGGAAAGCGACAGAGTTCGGTCAACTATTTCCTCAATTGAAGACAACTGGTTCATACGATACGGGCCACCACCAGTTGCATTCATATTTTTTTTATTTTCCGCTACTTTTTTTTTTGTTCGGGATTTCAAGTCAGCCCAGGTCTATAAAAATATTCGTTAATGTACTCGTATGTACACACTTACATAAGTATTAAAACATGCAATTTTACTTACCTTCTTCCACTCAACAACAGAACGTAGAGGCGGACCCATAGCATTTAATTTGGTTGTTAGTAGCTTCCACTGCTCTTCAAGGGACATCCTACTACTTCCAAATACAAAAAGGCCTCTAGCGAACTCCGGATTTTGCTCCATATGTTCACCTAGAGCTTGTAATTGTCCTGGTGTAGACTTCTTAATGCTGCAATATAAAATATTTATAAGTACCACTTTTTTAACAACATATACATATATATTTATATGAATATATGTATGTACAAATGTATGTAAATGTAAAAAATATATTACTTACCATTTAGATTGTTCCATTTTTTTAAAATTAATTTTTTTTTTCAAATTGCACTTCACTGGTCGCTAATAAAAAAATAAGTGACTTCTTTGACATTTCTTTTCTCTTAGATACCATATGTTTTTACTTAGCGCCGCAAATTTGTACGTAGAGTTTTACGTTATCGTTTTCTTGTCGACTTGTCGAGATAAATGTTGTTAGTGGGCCGCAAATCAGCTGTTTTTCGTTAGGTATGCGACAACTCGAAAACGAAAATCATCGTGGGCCTGGCTGTTAATATAAACAAAAAACAGTTAATGTAAACAAAAAACACAATTTCTTAAATTTCAGACAAATTTCAGCAAAATTTCAAAAAATTCAGTCCAGATTTTTTTGAAATTTCACACAAGTTTCACAATTTTAATTGACGGAGAACTGGTAGTTCCCTACTACTGATGATTCTGTTGATTTCGGCATGATCGAGTAGGTTAGTGTTGATAATGCCTTTTTGTTTGCCAGTTGACATGCCCGAACAATTTCATTAACTTCGTCTTTTAAGATTATTACTTCATTGATTGTAATTTGTTCAATTAAGTTGTAGTCCTTTCCGCTTGTTACATTATTTAACATGGCGATTACTTCATTGATCTTCTTTGCGACCTGATTCGTTGCCTGGTGGAGCTCTGCATTAATTTTGTACTGCTCATTGTTATTTGAAATTATATCCCCCTGACTCTCGCGTATCTTATTCCAATGCGCTGCATCAGGACTTCCAGCTACCCATTTCCAAGCAGACCCAATCCAATCAATTGATCGAGGAGTTCTCCTTCTAGTACTTATTAGTTCTTCGAGACGTTCTTGTACCTGCAGCAAGTGGTGAAAATAAAATTCCTTATTCTTAATTGGTGGAATGTGATTGTGTACAAGGGAAGCTATGTCAGCCGTCGTCGTCAAGTACTCGTCTAGGTTGATAATATGCACCAGCTTAAAGATTCCATCGACTATCCAACCTCTGCCAGTTTTTACTGAAATCAACGGTGTTTCGTATTCATAGATGTGCACACCCTTCAGGCAGAATGAGACTAAGTGTTATCAAAATAATTACCCTGGAAAACATGGCTGAGAAATTCCGGAAAATATATTATTCATGCAGTTAATGATAATGGAAATGAGTGTCACATGATTGTGATGCAATAAAAACATATTGATAATCTTAAAATGGAAAAGTACCCTTCCCCCTTTTTTCAAATTTGTTTATACTTATTTCTATTTAAAATTTTTCATTTTTTTATTTTCAATTAATATTTTATATTTCTTCATCAGCCAGTATATGTATAGTTCCTTGGTTCACTCGGAACACTAAATGATGATATTATACCCTGCCGCAATTGCGTCTGTAAGCCTTGACGCAACTCGCCACTCCATGGTATTAGTGCATCATCCGGAAACCAACAGGCCTGTGCTGATGTTCTCTTATTTCTTTATATGGAAATTGTATTCGATCTGCTTTTGTATGTCCATATAAATGTTTTAATATTATAATTTTTTATTTTTTTATTTATTGCATCGTACAAAAATATTTTCAAAAAGTATAGTTTAAATGACTGAGACGAAAAAGGATCTATAATTATTTAAGAAACAACGTTTTTCTTTGGACTTTGGCCATTTAAATTTTTTATATGTTCCTTGTGAATTTTTCTTCCACTTCTTGTAAGCACAGTTACCCTGTTATATTTCTCAACAATTTCCTTTCTGTAAAGTGCTTTGTTCTTCCCCTTAATGGCTTTAATGGCTACATAGATCCTATCACCCTTTCCATATTTCTTCGGGCTTTGTCTTTTCTTATTTATTTTTGCATTTCGAACTGCCATATTTCTTTTTAACAGGTGTCTTAGGTCTTTGTTTACCCTTTTTTGTTCAGATAATAAATTTTCATAATTCGTTCCGACAACTCTATTGAAAAATAAATCACGAGGTCTTTTCTTAGTCACTTGGCTGTGCGGGAGTGAGATATAACTGAATTCCCAGTTTCCTGATAAAGGTTTCCACGAGAGGACTTATAAAACTGCTTTCATTATCTGTGATCTTGTCACGGATTACACATTATAGGATTTTGGGTGCCGTAAAAAAATTAAGAATCTTAATTAATTTTTTCCTTACTTGCAATAATGATTTATCTCTTATACTAAAAAAACTTAACGAACTTAGTAAACTTATCCATACATGTAATAAACTTCTGTCCTTGAATTTCCATGATATCCATATGGAGGATTTCGCATTGGTACCTAGGATTAGGAGTTTTTTGGTGATGTGGTTGTGGAGGATTTCTATCATATTTACAACGATTGCAACCGGTTATATATTTTTTGATGGCAGCGTTCATCTGGGGAAAGTAAAACTGTTCTAAAATATGTTCCCTGTTCTCTCTAGAGTTACGATGTGCTCTTTTGTGCTCAGCTGAATTAATCTTGAATTGACGCTCCTTTGAAGTGATGTCCGTTACCATTTTCTGTGTAATTGTAATCATATATCTAGTAAAATTATCAATATAAATTTCTTGTAGGATCCCAAGAAGACTTTCAGGTATTTTAATACCATTTTTTTGTCGAGTCCGATTCCTATTATAATCTGGTTTCTAAAGACATTGATGGGAACCTCTACATGTGGTATCAGGTCTGAGGAGTCCTGGTCAGCACTATGAACCGTTGCTCCATCATCTTCCTGACCTTCTGAAGCAGTTAAAGTATCACTTGTGTTACTTCTGTTTTCTTCCGAAGCAGTCACAGTGTCTTCCGAACTCAGATCCATTCCTTCACTTGCTGAGTCCGATGAAAAATGGTATAAGTGGTTTGAAGTGGTTTTCAGCCTCGAAAGGGTATCAACCACATGATTTGATTTACCAGGCTTATAAATCAACTCGTGGTTGTATTCCTCTATGCATGCCTTCTATCTTTTCAGCTTGGCATTAAAATTTCTATTTCCCAATGCAAACGTCAGGGGTTGATGGTCAGTATAGATCCTAATCTTAGCACCATACAGGTAATTTCTGAGATTATCAAGAGCCCATACAATTGCTAACATCTCTTTTTCATTCGTAGCGTAATTTTTTTCGGTCTTATTGAGTGATCGAGAAATGTACGCAATGGGCTTATCTTTGCCAATTTCCCCTTGGGACAATACGGCACCAAGTGCAGTATTAGAGGCATCTGTTGTTAAATTGAATGGTTTTTCAAAATCTGGGAAAGAAAGAATTTCGGCTGTGGTCATCATAGACTTCAGTGCATTGAATGCCCTTAGAGATTCGCTATTTAGGGAGATTGGCACTCTCTTTGATTGGCTCGCCTTAACCTGAGCGTATTCTCCTCTAGTTAGGTTTGTAAGAGGTTTAGCTACTTTCGCATAATCAAAAATAAATCTTCTATAGTAGGAAGTCATACCCAAAAAGGTTTTTAGCTCTTTCAGGTTTGTAGGGGGTAACAAATTTTCAATGGATTTAATTTTAGCAGGGTCTGGTTTAATTCCCTCACATCCTACAATGTACCCGAGAAACTTTACCTTGGTTTTCATAAAATGCGTCTTATCAAGATTAACCTTCAAATTAGATGTTCGAAGCCTAACAAATATCGTATCTATATTTTCTAAGTGATCCTCAACGTTCTTACCCATAATGATGATGTCATTAATATAAACGTAGCAAATTTTCCCTTTGTACTCGCGAAGGACATCATCTATCATTCTTTGAAATATCGCGGGGCATTTTTTAAGCCAAAAGGCAACCTTAAAAATTCGAATTTGCCATTTGTCGTTGCGAAGGCGGTTTTCGGAATATATTTTGGATTCATGGCTATCTGATGGAAACCTGATGTAAGATCAACTGTTGTAAAATATTTTGCGTTTCCGAGGCTACCCAAAGTGTACGAAATGTCAGGGATTGGATAGGTATCTGATATAGTTACAGAATTCAAGCGCTTAAAATCAACCACCATTCGGTACTGTCTTTCACCGTTTGGTTTTGGCTTTTTGGGCATAAGGGCTATTCGAAGGTCTTATGACCCCTCCGAAAGCAACTCCTTTATCTGTATCCACCTCTTCTCTCATACAGACCGGATAAGGATAACTCTTCATATAAATTGGCTCATCAGTGCTTGTCCTTATTTCTGCTTGAACATTGGTTGATGCCAGTTCGCTACCGTCTAGTGGTTCAAAAAGTGGTTCATATTTTTTAATAAGTTTTTCTATTCTGGCCCTAACCTCTGGAAGATATTCGTCATGCAGAATATAGTTTGCTTCGGTGGTTACTTTCTTTTTTAGTGGGATTCTAATACAATTCCTCAAAGTTAAAATATTCTCTTTTCTATCCACTGTGGCGCCTAACTCCTTAAGGGTTTCATCGCCAACTATCCCATCAAATGCTTTTAATTTAGGTAAGACATAAAACTGTATTGGTTCACTTATTCCCACAAATTTAAAGAACTGTCCGGTTACTACTTTCTTTATATCTACATTTCCTCCCACTGATCGAACATTTATTGGTTTATTTAGTATCGTACTACCGCACGATAAACGTGGGCTGCAGAAGATCTTATTATCGACCAGAAAACACAAAAACTCACCAGAATTAGAAGGATAATATATATAGGGTAGGCTTGAGGGCCTTCTCCCATAAAATTTATCTCTCCCTCATTTCCCTGGATGTAAATATCATCTTCCAACCTATCCTCTTGTGTGTTATCCTCATCCGAAAAAGCTTCTACATATGTGGTATATTCTAGGCTGTTTCTTGACCGTGTTGAGTTCTGAAGCACTTCTTTTTTCTGCCCTAGGATTGTTCATGTAATTAATATGGCGTGACTGAATTGACCTGTCTACATCCATAGATTCGGGCTTAATAGCAGGATAACGAAGAGATAAGGCGGGCTTGTTATGGGGAGTATAACCATTTGCCTGTAAGTTCGATGGTTTAGGAGCATAATTGTGTTGCCAATTCCTGGGTCAAAAATGTTGAAATTGTCAACCCGGTCTAGTATGAAATGGTTTCTGTGGCCGTGAAGGCCCAGGACGATAAGTTGTTTCCGGGGGTATCGAGTCGTGAGGCTTTGTTTTCACATAAATTATATTATTTCGCATCGTTAGGTTCTGCAGTTCCAAACAAGCGGAATATGCTTCAGGGAGCGTTCCCGGCCACTGTATAATAATCATGCGGGAAAGATCCGGTTTCAATCCACGCATGAAAATGTCCAATGCTCTGTTTCTGTATGTTTCCACTAACGCCTTGATCGTTTCCTCGCTGTAGGACTCTGTTTTCAATTTGTTGATAATAAGCGAAAGTTGGTGATTAATAGTTGAATAAAACAAATCAATCGGTGAGGATCCCTGGGTAAGTTGATTGAGCTGATGCTCTAAAGTTTGGATGTCCCGTTTATCTGCATAGTGGAGAGAAAGTATTCTTTTGATTTCGCCCCAATCACTGTCAAACACATTATAGGATACCAGAGCTGTGTCCGCAGCACCAATAATATTTTGGCGGACGCTCTGTATAATTGCACGGTAAATGGTTTTATCCCTAACAATTTCAAAATCCTTCATTATCGTCTGCACCGAATGAACCCAGGATACATACTGAGTCGGATTGCCCTCAAAGGTTCTTAATTCTTTTACGCTATCAGGAAGGCGGCTTATGTCTTTCAATTCAGTTTGAGTTCGTGACCGTTGAAGGAATCCTTCATCCGTGAGCACCATACTGCGGCACCCTGCCTACTTTCAAGACGCTCTAACCTATTTAAAATATTTCCTATTGTGTTATCACTTAGACTCGCTTCGATTGTCCCTATTCTAGTTTCTACTGACTTGAGCTGCTCCATAAAGCGATTTATGGCTTCAGTAATAGCCGTCACTGTTGCTTTTAAATCTTCCATTATTTCTATTATTCTATGCTGACAAGGAAAAGGAAATTTCACGTACCTGGAATAACTGGAACAGTTTTGATGAATAGGATCCTTTAACGTTGCACAGGTTTTTCTCTTTTTTTTTAATTTTACTCAAATATATTTTTTATTTCAACTTAATTCCTTTGGAATTTTAATTAATATTTACAGATTCTTTTCTTATTTTTTCACACATTGATTTTTGATATATACTTTTTTACGTGTGTGAAGATAAATTTCGAAATTTTAACCCAAGACACAAACCAATTGCATTAACAGAGCTATGTTAACCTGATAACAGAGCTCTGTTAGACATGAAAATTTTGGAAGTATATACTCCAAATGGAATCCTCGCCATATTTTTCAACAAAATGCGCTAAAAAAATCGAAACATGCAGGCTATTATATTTTTCTTTATAAAAACAAAAAAAAGTCATAAAAAATGTGAAGAAACTATTAATTTGTAACTATCAAGTAAATTTGATTTTTTATGGAAATGAATTCCTGGACAACGAACATACCTGGGCAGCTAAATTCTTTTGGAATTTATGTCTTTCGTGCCCTTTTGTCATGCCCTTTTGCCATGCCCAGATGTCAGAACCCTTAACATTTGCGTTTTTCATCAAAAATTTTGATTTTTTCTAAATTTTCAAATTTCGATTTTCACTAAAGGACGAATTTTAGGAGAACGAACATACCTGGGCGGCTAAATTCTTTTGGAATTTATGTCTTTCGTGCCCTTTTATCATGCGCAGATGTCAGAACCCTTAACATTTGCGTTTTTCATAAAAAATTTTGACTTTTTCTAAATTTTCAAATTTCGATTTTCACTAAAGGACGAATTTTAGGAGAACGAACATACCTGGGCGGCTAAATTCTTTTGGAATTTATGTCTTTCGTGCCCTTTTGTCATGCCCAGATGTCAGAACCCTTAACATTTGCGTTTTTCATCAAAAATGTTGATTTTTTTCTAAATTTTCAAATTTCGATTTTCACTAAAGGACGAATTTTAGGAGAACGAACATACCTGGGCGGCTAAATTCTTTTGGAATTTATGTCTTTCGTGCCCTTTTGTCATGGCCAGATGTCAGAACCCTTAACATTTGCGTTTATCATCAAAAATTTTAATTTTTTCTAAATTTTCAAATTTCGATTTTCACTAAAGGACGAATTTTAGGAGAACGAACATACCTGGGCGGCTAAATTCTTTTGGAATTTATGTCTTTCGTGCCCTTTTGTCATGCCCAGATGTCAGAACCCTTAACGTTTGCGTTTTTCATCAAAAATTTTGATTTTTTCTAAATTTTCAAATTTCGATTTTCACTAAAGGACGAATTTTAGGAGAACGAACATACCTGGGCGGCTAAATTCTTTTGGAATTTATGTCTTTCGTGCGTTTTTCATCAAAAATTTTGATTTTTTCTAAATTTTCAAATTTCGATTTTCACTAAAGGACGAATTTTAGGAGAACGAACATACCTGGGCGGCTAAATTCTTTTGAAAGTAATGTCTTTCGTGCCCTTTTGTCATGCCCAGATGTCAGAACCCTTAACATTTGCGTTTTTTATCAAAAATGTTGATTTTTTCTAAATTTTCAAATTTCGATTTTCACTAAAGGACGAATTTTAGGAGAACGAACATACCTGGGCGGCTAAATTCTTTTGGAATTTATGTCTTTCGTGCCCTTTTGTCATACCCAGATGTCAGAACTCTTAACATTTGCGGTTTTCATCAAAAATTTTGATTTTTTCTAAATTTTCAAATTTCGATTTTCACCAAAGGACGAATTTTAGGAGAACGAACATACCTGGGCGGCTAAATTCTTTTGGAATTTATGTCTTTCGTGCGTTTTTCATAAAAAATTTTGATTTTTTCTAAATTTTCAAATTTTGATTTTCACTAAAGGACGAATTTTAGGAGAACGAAAATACCTGGGCGGCTAAATTCTTTTGGAATTTATGTCTTTCGTGCCCTTTTGTCATGCCCAGATGTCAGAACCCTTAACATTTGCGTTTTTCATCAAAAATGTTGATTTTTTTCTAAATTTTCAAATTTCGATTTTCACTAAAGGACGAATTTTAGGAGAACGAACATACCTGGGCGGCTAAATTCTTTTGGAATTTATGTCTTTCGTGCCCTTTTGTCATGGCCAGATGTCAGAACCCTTAACATTTGCGTTTATCATCAAAAATTTTAATTTTTTCTAAATTTTCAAATTTCGATTTTCACTAAAGGACGAATTTTAGGAGAACGAACATACCTGGGCGGCTAAATTCTTTTGGAATTTATGTCTTTTGTGCCCTTTTGTCATGCCCAGATGTCAGAACCCTTAACATTTGCGTTTTTCATCAAAAATTTTGATTTTTTCTAAATTTTCAAATTTCGATTTTCACTAAAGGACGAATTTTAGGAGAACGAACATACCTGGGCGGCTAAATTCTTTTGGAATTTATGTCTTTCGTGCGTTTTTCATCAAAAATTTTGATTTTTTCTAAATTTTCAAATTTCGATTTTCACTAAAGGACGAATTTTAGGAGAACGAACATACCTGGGCGGCTAAATTCTTTTGAAAGTAATGTCTTTCGTGCCCTTTTGTCATGCCCAGATGTCAGAACCCTTAACATTTGCGTTTTTTATCAAAAATGTTGATTTTTTCTAAATTTTCAAATTTCGATTTTCACTAAAGGACGAATTTTAGGAGAACGAACATACCTGGGCGGCTAAATTCTTTTGGAATTTATGTCTTTCGTGCCCTTTTGTCATGCCCTTTTGTCATGGCCAGATGTCAGAACCCTTAACATTTGCGTTTTTCATCAAAAATTTTGATTTTTTCTAAATTTTCAAATTTCGATTTTCACTAAAGGACGAATTTTAGGAGAACGAACATACCTGGGCGGCTAAATTCTTTTGGAATTTATGTCTTTCGTGCCCTTTTATCATGCCCAGATGTCAGAACCCTTAACATTTGCGTGTTTCATAAAAAATTTTGATTTTCTCTAAATTTTGATTTTTTCTAAATTTTCAAATTTCGATTTTCACTAAAGGACGAATTTTAGGAGAACGAACATACCTGGGCGGCTAAATTCTTTTGGAATTTATGTCTTTCGTGCCCTTTTGTCATGCCCAGATGTCAGAACCCTTAACATTTGCGTTTTTTATCAAAAATGTTGATTTTTTCTAAATTTTCAAATTTCGATTTTCACTAAAGGACGAATTTTAGGAGAACGAACATACCTGGGCGGCTAAATTCTTTTGGAATTTATGTCTTTCGTGCCCTTTTATCATGCCCAGATGTCAGAACCCTTAACATTTGCGTGTTTCATAAAAAATTTTGATTTTCTCTAAATTTTGATTTTTTCTAAATTTTCAAATTTCGATTTTCACTAAAGGACGAATTTTAGGAGAACGAACATACCTGGGCGGCTAAATTCTTTTGGAATTTATGTCTTTCGTGCCCTTTTGTCATGCCCAGATGTCAGAACCCTTAACATTTGCGTTTTTCATCAAAAATGTTGATTTTTTTCTAAATTTTCAACTTTCGATTTTCACTAAAGGACGAATTTTAGGAGAACGAATATACCTGGGCGGCTAAATTCTTTTGGAATTTATGTCTTTCGTGCCCTTTTGTCATGCCCTTTTGTCATGGCCAGATGTCAGAACCCTTAACATTTGCGTTTTTCATCAAAAATTTTGATTTTTTCTAAATTTTCAAATTTCGATTTTCACTAAAGGACGAAGTTTAGGAGAACGAACATACCTGGGCGGCTAAATTCTTTTGGAATTTATGTCTTTCGTGCCCTTTTATCATGCCCAGATGTCGGAACCCTTAACATTTGCGTTTTTCATCAAAAATTTTGGTTTTTTCTAAATTTTCAAATTTCGATTTTCACTAAAGGACGAATTTTAGGAGAACGAACATACCTGGGCGGCTAAATTCTTTTGGAATTTATGTCTTTCGTGCCCTTTTATCATGCCCAGATGTCGGAACCCTTAACATTTGCGTTTTTCATCAAAAATTTTGGTTTTTTCTAAATTTTCAAATTTCGATTTTCACTAAAGGACGAATTTTAGGAGAACGAACATACCTGGGCGGCTAAATTCTTTTGGAATTTATGTCTTTCGTGCTCTTTTGTCATGCTCAGATGTCAGAACCCTTAACATTTGCGTTTTTCATCAAAAATTTTCATTTTTTTCTAAATTTTCAAATTTTGATTTTCACTAAAGGAAGAATTTTAGGAGAACGAACATACCTGGGCGGCTAAATTCTTTTGAAATTTATGTCTTTCGTGCCCTTTTGTCATGTCCAGATGTCAGAACCCTTAACATTTGCGTTTTTCATAAAAAATTTTGATTTTTTCTAAATTTTCAAATTTCGATTTTCACTAAAGGACGAATTTTAGGAGAACAGACATAACTGGGCGGCTAAATTCTTTTGGAATTTATGTCTTTCGTGCCCTTTTATCATGCCGAGGTGTCAGAACCCTTAACATTTGCGTTTTTCATAAAAAATTTTGATTTTTTCTAAATTTTCAAATTTCGATTTTCACTAAAGGACGAATTTTAGGAGAACGAACGTACCTGGGCGGCTAAATTCTTTTGGAATTTATGTCTTTCGTGCCCTTTTGTCATGCCCAGATGTCAGAACCCCTAACATTTGCGTTTTTTATCAAAAATGTTGACTTTTTCTAAATTTTCAAATTTCGATTTTCACTAAAGGACGAATTTTAGGAGAACGAACATACCTGGGCGGCTAAATTCTTTTGGAATTTATGTCTTTCGTGCCCTTTTGTCATGCCCAGATGTCAGAACCCTTAACATTTGCGTTTTTCATCAAAAATTTTGATTTTTTTCTAAATTTTCAAATTTTGATTTTCACTAAAGGACGAATTTTAGGAGAACGAACATACCTGGGCGGCTAAATTCTTTTGGAATTTATGTCTTTCGTGCCCTTTTGTCATGCCCAGATGTCAGAACCCTTAACGTTTGCGTTTTTCATAAAAAATTTTGATTTTTTCTAAATTTTCAAATTTCGATTTTCACTAAAGGACGAATTTTAGGAGAACGAACATACCTGGGCGGCTAAATTCTTTTGGAATTTATGTCTTTCGTGCCCTTTTGTCATGCCCAGATGTCAGAACCCTTAACATTTGCGTTTTTCATCAAAAATTTTGATTTTTTTCTAAATTTTCAAATTTTGATTTTCACTAAAGGACGAATTTTAGGAGAACGAACACACCTGGGCGGCTAAATTCTTTTGGAATTTATGTCTTTCGTGCCCTTTTGTCATGCCCAGATGTCAGAACCCTTAACATTTGCGTTTTTCATAAAAAATTTTGATTTTTTCTAAATTTTCAAATTTCGATTTTCACTAAAGGACGAATTTTAGGAGAACGAACATACCTGGGCGGCTAAATTCTTTTGGAATTTATGTCTTTCGTGCCCTTTTATCATGCCCAGATGTCAGAACCCTTAACATTTGCGTTTTTCATAAAAAATTTTGATTTTTTCTAAATTTTCAAATTTCGATTTTCACTAAAGGACGAATTTTAGGTAAACGAACATACCTGGGCGGCTAAATTCTTTTGAAATTTATGTCTTTCGTGCCCTTTTATTATGCCCAGATGTCAGAACCCTTAACATTTGCGTTTTTCATAAAAAATTTTGATTTTTTCTAAATTTTCAAATTTCGATTTTCACTAAAGGACGAATTTTAGGAGAACGAACATACCTGGACGGCTAAATTCTTTTGGAATTTATGTCTTTCGTGCCCTTTTGTCATGCCCAGATGTCAGAACCCTTAACATTTGCGTTTTTAATAAAAAAATTTTGATTTTTTCTAAATTTTCAAATTTCGATTTTCACTAAAGGACGAATTTTAAGCGAACGAACATACCTGGACGGCTAAATTCTTTTGGAATTTATGTCTTTCGTGCCCTTTTGTCATGCCCAGATGTCAGAACCCTTAACATTTGCGGTTTTCATCAAAAATGTTGATTTTTTCTAAATTTTCAAATTTCGATTTTCACTAAAGGACGAATTTTAGGAGAACGAACATACCTGGGCGGCTAAGTTCTTTTGGAATTTATGTCTTTCGTGCCCTTTTGTCATGCCTAGATGTCAGAACCCTTAACATTTGCGTTTTTCATCAAAAATTTTGATTTTTTCTAAATTTTCAAATTTCGATTTTCACTAAAGGACAAATTTTAGGAGAACGAACATACCTGGGCGGCTAAATTCTTTTGGAATTTATGTCTTTCGTGCTCTTTTGTCATGCTCAGATGTCAGAACCCTTAACATTTGCGTTTTTCATCAAAAATTTTCATTTTTTTCTAAATTTTCAAATTTTGATTTTCACTAAAGGAAGAATTTTAGGAGAACGAACATACCTGGGCGGCTAAATTCTTTTGAAATTTATGTCTTTCGTGCCCTTTTGTCATGTCCAGATGTCAGAACCCTTAACATTTGCGTTTTTCATAAAAAATTTTGATTTTTTCTAAATTTTCAAATTTCGATTTTCACTAAAGGACGAATTTTAGGAGAACAGACATAACTGGGCGGCTAAATTCTTTTGGAATTTATGTCTTTCGTGCCCTTTTATCATGCCGAGGTGTCAGAACCCTTAACATTTGCGTTTTTCATAAAAAATTTTGATTTTTTCTAAATTTTCAAATTTCGATTTTCACTAAAGGACGAATTTTAGGAGAACGAACGTACCTGGGCGGCTAAATTCTTTTGGAATTTATGTCTTTCGTGCCCTTTTGTCATGCCCAGATGTCAGAACCCCTAACATTTGCGTTTTTTATCAAAAATGTTGACTTTTTCTAAATTTTCAAATTTCGATTTTCACTAAAGGACGAATTTTAGGAGAACGAACATACCTGGGCGGCTAAATTCTTTTGGAATTTATGTCTTTCGTGCCCTTTTGTCATGCCCAGATGTCAGAACCCTTAACATTTGCGTTTTTCATCAAAAATTTTGATTTTTTTCTAAATTTTCAAATTTTGATTTTCACTAAAGGACGAATTTTAGGAGAACGAACATACCTGGGCGGCTAAATTCTTTTGGAATTTATGTCTTTCGTGCCCTTTTGTCATGCCCAGATGTCAGAACCCTTAACGTTTGCGTTTTTCATAAAAAATTTTGATTTTTTCTAAATTTTCAAATTTCGATTTTCACTAAAGGACGAATTTTAGGAGAACGAACATACCTGGGCGGCTAAATTCTTTTGGAATTTATGTCTTTCGTGCCCTTTTGTCATGCCCAGATGTCAGAACCCTTAACATTTGCGTTTTTCATCAAAAATTTTGATTTTTTTCTAAATTTTCAAATTTTGATTTTCACTAAAGGACGAATTTTAGGAGAACGAACACACCTGGGCGGCTAAATTCTTTTGGAATTTATGTCTTTCGTGCCCTTTTGTCATGCCCAGATGTCAGAACCCTTAACATTTGCGTTTTTCATAAAAAATTTTGATTTTTTCTAAATTTTCAAATTTCGATTTTCACTAAAGGACGAATTTTAGGAGAACGAACATACCTGGGCGGCTAAATTCTTTTGGAATTTATGTCTTTCGTGCCCTTTTATCATGCCCAGATGTCAGAACCCTTAACATTTGCGTTTTTCATAAAAAATTTTGATTTTTTCTAAATTTTCAAATTTCGATTTTCACTAAAGGACGAATTTTAGGTAAACGAACATACCTGGGCGGCTAAATTCTTTTGAAATTTATGTCTTTCGTGCCCTTTTATTATGCCCAGATGTCAGAACCCTTAACATTTGCGTTTTTCATAAAAAATTTTGATTTTTTCTAAATTTTCAAATTTCGATTTTCACTAAAGGACGAATTTTAGGAGAACGAACATACCTGGACGGCTAAATTCTTTTGGAATTTATGTCTTTCGTGCCCTTTTGTCATGCCCAGATGTCAGAACCCTTAACATTTGCGTTTTTAATAAAAAAATTTTGATTTTTTCTAAATTTTCAAATTTCGATTTTCACTAAAGGACGAATTTTAAGCGAACGAACATACCTGGACGGCTAAATTCTTTTGGAATTTATGTCTTTCGTGCCCTTTTGTCATGCCCAGATGTCAGAACCCTTAACATTTGCGGTTTTCATCAAAAATGTTGATTTTTTCTAAATTTTCAAATTTCGATTTTCACTAAAGGACGAATTTTAGGAGAACGAACATACCTGGGCGGCTAAGTTCTTTTGGAATTTATGTCTTTCGTGCCCTTTTGTCATGCCTAGATGTCAGAACCCTTAACATTTGCGTTTTTCATCAAAAATTTTGATTTTTTCTAAATTTTCAAATTTCGATTTTCACTAAAGGACAAATTTTAGGAGAACGAACATACCTGGGCGGCTAAATTCTTTTGGAATTTATGTCTTTCGTGCCCTTTTGTCATGCCCTTTTGTCATGCCCAGATGTCAGAACCCTTAACATTTGCGTTTTTCATCAAAAATTTTGATTTTTTCTAAATTTTCAAATTTCGATTTTCACTAAAGGACGAATTTTAGGAGAACGAACATACCTGGGCGGCTAAATTCTTTTGGAATTTATGTCTTTCGTGCCCTTTTGTCATGCCCAGATGTCAGAACCCTTAACATTTGCGTTTTTCATCAAAAATTTTGATTTTTTCTAAATTTTCAAATTTCGATTTTCACTAAAGGACAATTTTAGGAGAACGAACATACCTGGGCGGCTAAATTCTTTTGGAATTTATGTCTTTCGTGCCCTTTTATCATGCCCAGATGTCAGAACCCTTAACATTTGCGTTTTTCACAAAAAATTTTGATTTTTTCTAAATTTTCAAATTTCGATTTTCACTAAAGGACGAATTTTAGGAGAACGAACATACCTGGGCGGCTAAATTCTTTTGGAATTTATGTCTTTCGTGCCCTTTTATCATGCCCAGATGTCAGAACCCTTAAAATTTGCGTTTTTCATAAAAAAATTTGTTTTTTTCTAAATTTTCAAATTTCGATTTTCACTAAAGGACGAATTTTGGGGAGAACGAACATACCTGGGCGGCTAAATTCTTTTGGAATTTATGTCTTTCGTGCCCTTTTGTCATGCCCAGATGTCAGAACCCTTAACATTTGCGTTTTTCATCAAAAATTTTGATTTTTTCTAAATTTTCAAATTTCGATTTTCACTAAAGGACGAATTTTAGGAGAACGAACATACCTGGGCGGCTAAATTCTTTTGGAATTTATGTCTTTCGTGCCCTTTAATCATGCCCAGATGTCAGAACCCTTAACATTTGCGTTTTTCATAAAAAATTTTGATTTTTTCTAAATTTTCAAATTTCGATTTTCACTAAAGGACGAATTTTAGGAGAACGAACATACCTGGGCGGCTAAATTCTTTTGGAATTTATGTCTTTCGTGCCCTTTTGTCATGCCTAGATGTCAGAACCCTTAACATTTGCGTTTTTCATCAAAAATTTTGATTTTTTCTAAATTTTCAAATTTCGATTTTCACTAAAGGACGAATTTTAGGAGAACCAACATACCTGGGCGGCTAAATTCTTTTGGAATTTATGTCTTTCGTGCCCTTTTGTCATGCCCAGATGTCAGAACCCTTAACATTTGCGTTTTTCATCAAAAATTTTGATTTTTTCTAAATTTTCAAATTTCGATTTTCACTAAAGGACGAATTTTAGGAGAACGAACATACCTGGGCGGCTAAATTCTTTTGGAATTTATGTCTTTCGTGCCCTTTTGTTATGCCCAGATGTCAGAACCCTTAACATTTGCGTTTTTCATCAAAAATGTTGATTTTTTCTAAATTTTGAAATTTTGATTTTCACTAAAGGACGAATTTTAGGAGAACGAACATACCTGGGCGGCTAAATTCTTTTGGAATTTATGTCTTTCGTGCCCTTTTATCATGCCCAGATGTCAGAACCCTTAACATTTGCGTTTTTCATCAAAAATTTTTATTTTTTCTAAATTTTCAAATTTCGATTTTCACTAAAGGACGAATTTTAGGAGAACGAACATACCTGGGCGGCTAAATTCTTTTGGAATTTATGTCTTTCGTGCCCTTTTGTCATGGCCAGATGTCAGAACCCTTTACATTTGCGTTTATCATCAAAAATTTTGATTTTTTCTAAATTTTCAAATTTCGATTTTCACTAAAGGACGAATTTTAGGAGAACGAACATACCTGGGCGGCTAAATTCTTTTGGAATTTATGTCTTTCGTGCCCTTTTGTCATGCCCAGATGTCAGAACCCTTAACATTTGCGGTTTTTATCAAAAATTTTGATTTTTTCTAAATTTTCAAATTTCGATTTTCACTAAAGGACGAATTTTAGGAGAACGAACATACCTGGGCGGCTAAATTCTTTTGGAATCTATGTCTTTCGTGCCCTTTTGTCATGCCCAGATGTCAGAACCCTTAACATTTGCGTTTTTCATAAAAAAATTTTGATTTTTTCTAAATTTTCAAATTTCGATTTTCACTAAAGGACGAATTTTAGGAGAACGAACATACCTGGGCGGCTAAATTCTTTTGGAATTTATGTCTTTCGTGCCCTTTTGTCATGCCCAGATGTCAGAACCCTTAACATTTGCGGTTTTTATCAAAAATTTTGATTTTTTCTAAATTTTCAAATTTCGATTTTCACTAAAGGACGAATTTTAGGAGAACGAACATACCTGGGCGGCTAAATTCTTTTGGAATTTATGTCTTTCGTGCCCTTTTGTCATGCCCAGATGTCAGAACCCTTAACATTTGCGTTTTTCATCAAAAATTTTGATTTTTTTCTAAATTTTCAAATTTTGATTTTCACTAAAGGACCAATTTTAGGAGAACGAACATACCTGGGCGGCTAAATTCTTTTGGAATTTATGTCTTTCGTGCCCTTTTATCATGCCCAGATGTCAGAACCCTTAACATTTGCGTTTTTCATCAAAAATTTTGATTTTTTCTAAATTTTCAAATTTCGATTTTCACTAAAGGACGAATTTTAGGAGAACGAACATACCTGGGCGGCTCAATTCTTTTGGAATTTATGTCTTTCGTGCCCTTTTGTCATGCCCAGATGTCAGAACCCTTAACATTTTTCATCAACAATTTTGATTTTTTCTAAATTTTCAAATTTCGATTTTCACTAAAGGACGAATTTTAGGAGAACAAACATACCTGGGCGGCTAAATTCTTTTGGAATTTATGTCTTTCGTGCCCTTTTGTCATGCCCAGATGTCAGAACCCTTAACATTTGCGTTTTTCATCAAAAATTTTGATTTTTTCTAAATTTTCAAATTTCGATTTTCACTAAAGGACGAATTTTAGGAGAACGAACATACCTGGGCGGCTAAATTCTTTTGGAATTTATGTCTTTCGTGCCCTTTTGTCATGCCCAGATGTCAGAACCCTTAACATTTGCGTTTTTCATCAAAAATGTTGATTTTTTCTAAATTTTCAAATTTCGATTTTCACTAAAGGACGAATTTTAGGAGAACGAACATACCTGGGCGGCTAAATTCTTTTGGAATTTATGTCTTTCGTGCCCTTTTCTCATGCCCAGATGTCAGAACCCTTAACATTTGCGTTTTTCATAAAAAAATTTTGATTTTTTCTAAATTTTCAAATTTCGATTTTCACTAAAGGACGAATTTTAGGAGAACGAACATACCTGGGCGGCTAAATTCTTTTGGAATTTATGTCTTTCGTGCCCTTTTGTCATGCCCAGATGTCAGAACCCTTAACATTTGCGTTTTTCATCAACAATTTTGATTTTTTCTAAATTTTCAAATTTCGATTTTCACTAAAGGACGAATTTTAGGAGAACAAACATACCTGGCCGGCTAAATTCTTTTGGAATTTATGTCTTTCGTGCCCTTTTGTCATGCCCAGATGTCAGAACCCTGAACATTTGCGTTTTTCATCAAAAATTTTGATTTTTTCTAAATTTTCAAATTTCGATTTTCACTAAAGGACGAATTTTAGGAGAACGAACATACCTGGGCGGCTAAATTCTTTTGGAATTTATGTCTTTCGTGCCCTTTTGTCATGCCCAGATGTCAGAACCCTTAACATTTGCGTTTTTCAGCAACAATTTTGATTTTTTCTAAATTTTCAAATTTCGATTTTCACTAAAGGACGAATTTTAGGAGAACAAACATACCTGGGCGGCTAAATTCTTTTGGAATTTATGTCTTTCGTGCCCTTTTGTCATGCCCAGATGTCAGAACCCTTAACATTTGCGTTTTTCATCAAAAATTTTGATTTTTTCTAAATTTTCAAATTTCGATTTTCACTAAAGGACGAATTTTAGGAGAACGAACATACCTGGGCGGCTAAATTCTTTTGGAATTTATGTCTTTCGTGCCCTTTTGTCATGCCCAGATGTCAGAACCCTTAACATTTGCGTTTTTTATCAACAATTTTGATTTTTTCTAAATTTTCAAATTTTGATTTTCACTAAAGGACGAATTTTAGGAGAACGAACATACCTGGGCGGCTAAATTCTTTTGGAATTTATGTCTTTCGTGCCCTTTTGTCATGCCCAGATGTCAGAACCCTTAACATTTGCGTTTTTCATCAAAAATTTTGATTTTTTTTTAAATTTTCAAATTTTGATTTTCACTAAAGGACGAATTTTAGGAGAACGAACATACCTGGGCGGCTAAATTCTTTTGGAATTTATGTCTTTCGTGCCCTTTTATCATGCCCAGATGTCAGAACCCTTAACATTTGCGTTTTTCATCAAAAATTTTGATTTTTTCTAAATTTTCAAATTTCGATTTTCACTAAAGGACGAATTTTAGGAGAACGAACATACCTGGGCGGCTAAATTCTTTTGGAATTTATGTCTTTCGTGCCCTTTTATCATGCCCAGATGTCAGAACCCTTAACATTTGCGTTTTTTATCAACAATTTTGATTTTTTCTAAATTTTCAAATTTCGATTTTCACTAAAGGACGAATTTTAGGAGAACAAACATACCTGGACGGCTAAATTCTTTTGGAATTTATGTCTTTCGTGCCCTTTTGTCATGCCCAGATGTCAGAACCCTTAACATTTGCGTTTTTCATCAAAAATTTTGATTTTTTCTAAATTTTCAAATTTCGATTTTCACTAAAGGACGAATTTTAGGAGAACGAACATACCTGGGCGGCTAAATTCTTTTGGAATTTATGTCTTTCGTGCCCTTTTGTCATGCCCAGATGTCAGTAACCTTAACATTTGCGTTTTTCATCAAAAATTTTGATTTTTTCTAAATTTTCAAATTTCGATTTTCACTAAAGGACAATTTTAGGAGAACGAACATACCTGGGCGGCTAAATTCTTTTGGAATTTATGTCTTTCGTGCCCTTTTGTCATGCCCAGATGTCAGAACCCTTAAAATTTGCGGTTTTCATCAAAAATTTTGATTTTTTCTAAATTTTCAAATTTTGATTTTCACTAAAGGACGAATTTTAGGAGAACGAACATACCTGGGCGGCTAAATTCTTTTGGAATTTATGTCTTTCGTGCCCTTTTGTCATGCCCAGATGTCAGAACCCTTAAAATTTGCGTTTTTCATCAAAAATTTTGATTTTTTCTAAATTTTCAAATTTCGGTTTTCACTAAAGGACGAATTTTAGGAGAACGAACATACCTGGGCGCCTAAATTCTTTTGGAATTTATGTCTTTCGTGCCCTTTTGTCATGCCCAGATGTCAGAACCCTTAACATTTGCGTTTTTCATCAAAAATTTTGATTTTTTCTAAATTTTCAAATTTCGATTTTCACTAAAGGACGAATTTTAGGAGAACGAACATACCTGGGCGGCTAAATTCTTTTGGAATTTATGTCTTTCGTGTTTTTTTATCATGCCCAGATGTCAGAACCCTTAACATTTGCGTTTTTTCATCAAAAATTTTGATTTTTTCTAAATTTTCAAATTTCGATTTTCACTAAAGGACGAATTTTAGGAGAACGAACATACCTGGGCGGCTAAATTCTTTTGGACTTTATGTCCTTCATGCCCTTTTGTCATGCCCAGATGTCAGAACCCTTAACATTTGCGTTTTTCATCAAAAATTTTGATTTTTTCTAAATTTTCAAATTTCGATTTTCACTAAAGGACGAATTTTAGGAGAACGAACATACCTGGGCGGCTAAATTCTTTTGGAATTTATGTCTTTCGTGCCCTTTTGTCATGCCCAGATGTCAGAACCCTTAACATTTGCGTTTTTCATCAAAAATTTTGATTTTTTCTAAATTTTCAAATTTCGATTTTCACTAAAGGACGAATTTTAGGAGAACGAACATACCTGGGCGGCTAAATTCTTTTGGAATTTATGTCTTTCGTGCCTTTTTATCATGACCAGATGTCAGAACCTTTAACATTTGCGTTTTTCATCAAAAATTTTGATTTTTTCTAAATTTTCAAATTTCGTTTTTCACTAAAGGACAAATTTTAGGAGAACGAACATACCTGGGCGGCTAAATTCTTTTGGAATTTATGTCTTTCGTGCCTTTTTATCATGCCCAGATGTCAGAACCCTTAACATTTGCGTTTTTCATCAAAAATTTTGATTTTTTCTAAATTTTCAAATTTCAATTTTCACTAAAGGACGAATTTTAGGAGAACGAACATACCTGGGCGGCTAAATTCTTTTGGAATTTATGTCTTTCGTGCCCTTTTGTCATGCCCAGATGTCAGAACCCTTAACATTTGCGTTTTTCATCAAAAATTTTGATTTTTTCTAAATTTTCAAATTTCGATTTTCACTAAAGGACGAATTTTAGGAGAACGAACATACCTGGGCGGCTAAATTCTTTTGGAATTTATGTCTTTCGTGCCCTTTTGTCATGCCCAGATGTCAGAACCCTTAACATTTGCGTTTTTCATCAAAAATTTTGATTTTTTCTAAATTTTCAAATTTCGATTTTCACTAAAGGACGAATTTTAGGAGAACGAACATACCTGGGCGGCTAAATTCTTTTGGAATTTATGTCTTTCGTGCCTTTTTATCATGCCCAGATGTCAGAACCCTTAACATTTGCGTTTTTCATCAAAAATTTTGATTTTTTCTAAATTTTCAAATTTCGATTTTCACTAAAGGACAAATTTTAGGAGAACGAACATACCTGGGCGGCTAAATTCTTTTGGAATTTATGTCTTTCGTGCCCTTTTGTCATGCCCAGATGTCAGAACCCTTAACATTTGCGGTTTTTATCAAAAATTTTGATTTTTTCTACATTTTCAAATTTCGATTTTCACTAAAGGACGAATTTTAGGAGAACGAACATACCTGGGCGGCTAAATTCTTTTGGAATTTATGTCTTTCGTGCCTTTTTATCATGCCCAGATGTCAGAACCCTTAACATTTGCGTTTTTCATCAAAAATTTTGATTTTTTCTAAATTTTCAAATTTCAATTTTCACTAAAGGACGAATTTTAGGAGAACGAACATACCTGAATTATTGATTTTTGCGTTTTTCATTATAAAAAAAACTTTATTTTAATTTTTTTCAAACAACGTTAAAAATTTATTATTTTCTTAAAAAAATGCTTAAAGCTTTGTTTCTTTTTTAAAATATTGTACTTTACGGCGCTTAAATGTAAATTAAATTATTTTTAAAAATTACCCGTGTTAATTCTACAAATTATTGAGGGTTTTTAAAACAGATTTTTTACAAAATTGTTCTTATTATTTTTTGTATTTATGTTTTTATATAATAATTATAATATTCATAAAAAAATAAAAAATAAGTCGTAATAATCTCTAAATTTATTAAGCTAAAGATCTCTTGTTTTTATTTAAAAATTCTCTACTTATGTTTCGATATTTTGTCACATCTTGTGTGGCTTCTTAAGGAAAATAGTCGGCCATGTTACAGAGTTCAATTCCGTTCGGAAACGGAACTCAATCCGCTTCAAGATGTCAAGCGCTAGCCGGAGAATACACCACCATACCAGTATTTAAGTTTTCTTTTGGTGTCTAACATCTGCCATAAAAATGGAGTGGGTTGAATTTCGTTTCCGAACGGAATTGAAGTCTGTGACGTAGCCGATTATTTTTTAAATAAATATAAAAAAGAATTAATAAAAAATTTTTCCTGAAGAAGCCACACAAGATTTGTCGAAATATCGAAATATAAAGAGAGAATTTATTAGGGAACAAGGCACTTTAATATATAAGGATTATTATAATTTTAAAAATAGATAAAAAAAACTATACGAATCAATAAATAATAAAAAAAATTAACAGTTAACAGTGCGTATGTTCTATTTTTGACAAAATATAAATTTTTTGTTATATAAGGAACTTTGTTTCTTATATCTATATTTAATGCAACCTATGCATACTGGGCGCCTACAATCCACGCAAAAGAAATTTGGACACATAACCGTGTCACCACAATGAACACAAACTTGTTCCATATCATCGGTATTGTCTCTCAAACATAATTTTATATTGTTTCTATATATGTTTGGATTTTCAAGATGTGTTAGTTGTTTATCATTTAGTATTCTTTCTACATATTGGCACAAAAATATTCCACAATTGAAATTATCATTTTGACAATCGTATTCAATTTCAATTATTTGCCAGTCTTTACCATTGCTGACCTTATTTTGAAAAGTTTTAAACAAATCGAAACCCTTGCGTGAATTTTCTTTTATGGAATCGAAATAATAAAAATTTTTTTTTTTGTATTTAAGTATACTAAAGTATAATGTTGACTAAATATAATAGGAATAAAAATGAACTCAAAATTTTCCAGTGGTATATTTATTACATTAGTTGAATGAAATAAAATTTTCCCTTCCTCCGTGCAAAGTAGATGCACAGACTTACTGCTTTGTGTCAGTAAAATATTTAAATATATATCGACTATATTATTATATATGCATTTAGCTGGACCAAGACTCTTATATTCTGATAAATCAATAGTTAAAGGATAGTTAACTATTTTATTTTTAAATATATTCTGAAATGAATAAAATACATATCTAGTTTCTTTCAAAGATCTAGGCCAAGATGTGCAACTATTTAAAATTTTTTCAAAAATCATTGTTGAACTAATTTTTTTTTTGTCTTTGGTCTTAGTTCTCTTCCAAACATCTTCTTCTAACTTAATGGTTTGACTTTTTTGTTGCTTATTCAGAATTATTCCGTTTTCTTCTATTTCACCTTCAACGTCGTTAATGTATGTATTTTCAATATCTTTTATTTTTGCCTTTGTATATGTGTAACTTTTTCTGATGTATTCGGAAGCCACAATTTTGCTCTTTCCTTCCAAAGTTAAATTTTTTGTTATATTAAAATAACTTTCAATGGCGCTGTTTGATATTCTGGTGTTCTTACTGTCAACAAATTTTCCCATTATGTTCGTCCATAAAGGAGCATAAGGAGCGTATTTTTTTAACAGCAGAGCTGCAAGACTTTCATTACAATATGTATTTGCTATTTTGGATTTTCTTGTCGTTTTTTTTGTATTATTAAAAATTTGTAGGGCTTTCAAATAAAATGGACTCCTTTTGTATTTCGATATTATGTTTGAAGTTATGTTTCTCTTGCTTATTTCATCTGCTTTATCTTCTACTGGTATGCATGTCATTCCATTTTTTAGAGCTTTAAGTGAGTCTTCTACTTCGGTCGTCAGAAATTTGTTCAGAAGCACAGTGAACATGTACTGCATCCATTCGAATACGGCACCTATGTCGCCTATGTTCACGGCTGAAACAAACTGCCACTTATAAAAATTCACTATTGATTATTTTCAAACATATTTTCAACATCTTTGTATGTTACCCGAAGAAAATGAGCGCAACATATTTGGATAACAACAATTTTAATTGGTGATATATTGCTTTTAGTTATCATATATGCTCTATTTATATATTCTTCTAAATTATTAATGTTGTGTTCTTTATTAAATGCTTTTACTACTGCATTAATAATTGCGGAACTCCAATCTACGCAAACCCTTTTACACAATGGCCATGGAATATGATTGTTAATGCACGATACTTTTAAAAATAGCAAGAATCTCTCTATATCGTCCGAAAAATGACTACTTAGGAGAGATTCTGCAATTGGTACTAAAATGCCGCGCTCTTTCTTCTCCCGTATATGAGCAACTACAACTAACAACTAAGAATACAAAAATACTCTTTTAGAAATCGGGTCCAATTTGCGAACAATATTTCCGGTGGCATCAAAAAACAGGGTATTTTTGCTTAACTTTAAAAACTTTTTCTTGTTAGCGTGTAGCAGTTTCAACTGTTTCTGAGAAAATAGGTATATTTCCAGTGGGTTCACTATATGCTGTATGAAGCCGCTCCAACATTTTTCAGTTTGCATTTTATACAAATCAATAAACATATCATTATCTCGCTGTAAACAACGAATTTGCTCAGATTTAATTTTTCTGGCCACGTCCGACGATGGTATTTCTTGATCATTTCCAAGAGTTCTTAAGAGTGTTTTCTGCCGACATAATTTTTTATTTCTCCAATTGGATGCTTTTTGAGACCTTAATTCATCTTTTGCAATTACGCGGCGAACACTTCTTATTTGTTGCCTCTTAATTTGATTTGGATGTGAACGGGGTACGCCATCTGACTCTATATTTCCAGAAATACATCTACGTTCCATTTTAATGGCAAATCGGTAGCGACCGCAACCATTACTTTTATGGTAAATACATTTTGCATATAGATATATAACGTTTTTCGCCTTGTTCCAAGTTGTACTTGAATATGTTATGGGGCATATAAAATTCAATGATTTAAACTTCTCGCGTAATATATCTTCTAAGATTGGAATCATTTTGGCAGGATTGCTGTAATTTTGAAAGCATTATTGTAGAAATAGCAATTCTCTGGGGTAAAATTTTATTTCCGCTTCAAATTTTGTATACATTTTGCTTTTTTTTAAAGAATTTGTGGTTTGAAAATCCGGGATGTCAAAATTTAAATTCGTTTCCTCGGCGACGCGCTTACGAAGCAATTTGTATTCCTCAATTTCTGTAACCACTGAATTCGTTACATTGAAACTTTTTCCTTTATTCGTTGATGATAGTTGAACTTCGGCATTAAAAACGTCGGTAGTCAAAGGAGACTTTCCGAATACGATTGAGTCTAGCAGATCTATATTCAATTCATTAGATTGATTTTGTAGCACATCCAATGGAATGCTATCATTTTCTTTGTTAGAACTGCTGTAAGGAATTTCTTCGACTACAGCAGAAAGACTATTATAAAAAGAATCAGCTATAAAGAAAGTTATATTGTATAAGATGCATATTTATTTTTAAGGTTATGTATATATACCATATAAGCTTTGACTTATATCCACTTCACTGTTGTTGACGAGTTTTTCTACCTTTCCTTCTACAAAATGATGATGATTTAAAATCATTTAAATAAATTAAATTTTTTTAGTATATTTACCACATGTATTTTCAATGATAATATCGAGAACTTGAGCAGTTTTTTCATATATGAAATTCTTGGAGTACTTGTTCGATATACACAACAAGTCGCGCATTAAATGTTTGACGGAGAAGTCTTGTGTATTCTATATAAACAAAAACAAAATTAAATCAAATTTATTTAGTAACGTTCAAATACGGTATGTACATACTTATGTATATGAATGTTGTGGTGTAACTAACGAAAAATTATTTCTATTATTACCATAAATTCTTAAAATTGGAAAAGAAGTCTAAAAATATTTTATGTGAAGGTAAATCTCGCAATATAGCCCTGCTTCAATATCATAACGTTGAAATCATAAATGGTTTCAAACCAATGTTGGCAGATTTGCAGATTTCTCTGCATTTTGCTGAGTTTTCATAGTAAAAATTATAAAGTGAGATTTTCAGATTTTCATTGCCATTGTGTAACATCAATTTTTCATATTTTTCTTTACTCAGTAAAAAAAAATAACCATGGTGCTACTGTCAGAAACATACACATAACAAACACTAACAAATAAGTAGTTTTTGACGTTTAATTTTGCAGTAACCATACCACCAACATAACAATGTTAAAAAGAAACATTGTCTTGGCACTTGATCGAGTGTTGTTAGCTGTGTTTGAAGAAAATAGAAAATATCACATCTTTTCTAGATACATATGTATATCGGGAGTTCTTGAAATTTTTAATTTTTGTTATTATTTGTAATATCAGCATATGTTTTTATGTTTAGCAAGATAATTTTTCTTAATTCGAAAACAAAATGCAAAACAAATTCAAATTGAATGTGTTTTTTATTGTTGCAGATGTTTTTGCCGATTTTTTTATATTAGTTTTCAGATTTTTTTTGGAAAATTTTTGGAGATTTTTGATTAAATTTTCTGGCAACAGTTTCTTTACATTGAAATATCTATGTAGTTCAGAAATTTTAGTTTAAAAGAGCTGTTGAGCAAAATGTAAATAAAATAGGTTTGATTGCAGTGCGCAAATAAGCTCTAAGGCACATTAGATTGGGTCGAACTCGTTCACAAACACAAACCGATGATCAAACACATTTAAATTACATGGGTTGAGTAAATGAGCGGCAGAGAACGATAAAAATGACATATTTTCTAATTCATACATTAAATTTGCAAAACAAACCAACATTGAGTAAAATTAGCATAATTCATCATACATATATACTAAAGGCATGCTTTTAGGATGGTGATGAGCGGTACGCATAGTTGCCAGATGAAATAGAAGTCAATTCGTCAAATTCCAAGCGAAAAATCGTCAGAATTATTATCCGAACTGCTTTTTCATACATATATATTGGAATTGACAAATTCTATTAAATCAGGTACTACTTTCAAGTCAAAACAATTACAATTATTTATTTTTAAATGATCCTTATTACACAAAATTGCTTATAGAAGATATAACCAACCCTTTGCATTTATGATATTTTTTTCAAAAAATCTAAACGTTTTAAGTGTATAAGGAAATTTTAAAAACTTTAATTGTCTGAATTCAGATTCAATTTCCTGTCTTCAACATTATTCAACAAAGTGAGAAAACTTTTAGAATATCGTTGAAAGAAGTTTTATTTTCTATAATAATATTGTAGGGATCAATTAGGCTTAAGGCTTAGAATTCATCTTCGAAGTCAAATGTTATTAAAATCCTATCACACATTTTTAAATTTGATTAACTTTATCATCCGTAAATACATCCCTGGCATATATTCCCAAGTAAAAGGTGTAAATTTATAATTATTTAAAATCGTCAAATTGAAAGCGAAAATCGTCCAGTCGTCAAAACGCTATTTTATATCGTCAAAATGACGATAAATCGTCAAATCTGGCAACCATGGCGGTGCGTAAATTAAATGGGTTTGAAACAACTGTTTAAAAAGAGTTCTGTCCAACTCCACATATATATCTATTTAAAAGAGCTGTTGGACTGTTTGAAAAAAAAAATACTTTCAAACGCTGCTGTTGGACACAAGTCAATTTAAAAGATCTAACAAACACAGGACAGTTACCAAGGTAGTATCAAAAAAGAGCATACATAGGTATTAAAAAAAATAGCAAACGCAAATAAACTTTACAAAAAGGAAGTTTTGTGAATTTGTTAAAAAGAAATAAAGGCAGACATGTACGTTAAAAAAAGGAAACATGGGTGATGATTATTTTTTATTTGAACATAAATATTTATCTTCAGTCAAATAGAAAACAAAGAGGTTGAAATTTTTTATATACATACATACCACCTTAAATGCACGGACGTAACTACACTTTTATATTTTTTACAAGAGAAACAAAAAACGTTTCAAAATCAATAATAATAAAATGTTCTTGAAGATTTTCTTCGAAATTTACTTGTAGTATGGATCCTTATATGTATGTTTTAACCATTTATTCCCTTGTTATATCTGTGGCAATAAATAATAATGGCTTAAGTCGAAATTTCTTGTTTTGCGATATTAAGGGTCTTGTCTAAAATAAATTGTGTTTGGTTTTTATATCAAATTTTTATCCCCCGAAAAAGATGCACATTTATTTAGAATATTTATTTATGTATATACAAAAAACATTTTATTAGTTAATATTCGTTGTTTTTTAGTTAAGATGTTATGAAAAAATCCACTTACAGAAAAATAAAAACTAAAGTGAACTTAACTACTATATTGTAATGCAAAATATTTTTTATTGGTAGTAAGTCGGGATAAGTGCTTCAGGTTAAATTGAAAAATGAGGAAAACCTGAGATAAGATAATTTTTTAAAAGCTTAGTAGAATATAAGGTTTTCTTTTTGTGAGGAATAATTTGAATGAACTTAAGTGCATACAAGTTTTAATGCTCAAACATTTGACAAAAATCGAGTTTGCCGGCCGTTTTTTTTTTGTATTATCTTCATAACTTTAACCACTACCACGATTTACTTCGCTTTTGAAGAAAATCTAAGCAATTTCAATTAAAATAATTTTTGAATTTGCTCATTCCGTCCTGAGTTATACCCGTTTTTAAGGTTTGTACTCCATAAATATTAAATTTTGATTTCATAAAATTGCATTTCTCCTTTTCAAAATATTGCACTGTAAGACTAACGTTTGCATTTCCAAGTATTTTGTAAAAAATTTAACATATATATTTAACACATAATTATTTTAACCTCTTTCAAATTTAAGTAATTAATAATATATTTATAAGTAATTGTTTTCCACACATTCATATATCTTTCTCTGAATAATATAACGTATTAATCGAACTAAATTTTAAGTTTTACTTACCACGGATTTAAATACAGCATAAAATCTTTTCTTTTGGTTATAACTTGGCTTAATTTTATTGCCGAGGGGAGCCAGGACAGTATTCACTTTATGAAAAAAATCTAAATACAACTCATTGTTTTTCCAATTTTTAAAATCGTTTAATGTTATATTGCGCTTTTCACTAAGATTAAGGAAATATATTTTTGCAAATAATATTATAATATTGTCTTTTCTCATTTTTCTTAAAATACTGATTTACTACTTCCGATCACAAAACTAAGAACTTTTCTTCACTGCGAAAGCTAAATTATGTTTTACCTTCAAATTTTTGCATCAATTAAAAGAAAAATTCTGCTCAAAAAGTTATTACAAAAACACAAGGTTGAACTAGTTGCGCTCACGCTCGATCCAAAATTTGTATCAAACGTATTTGATTCAGAAAATATTAATACAGTGTTATGTAACATAAGTAGTAAAAATTAACATGATCTTAACGAAAGCAAATGTAAAGTTAATGTTAAGGGTTCGGACATCTGGGCATGATAAAAGGGCACGAAACACATAAATTCCAAAAGAATTTAGCCGCCCAGGTATGTTCGTTCTCCTAAAATTCGTTCTTTAGTGAAAATCGAAATTTGAAAATTTAGAAAAAATCAAAATTTTTTATGAAAAACGCAAATGTTAAGGGTTCTGACATCTGGGCATGGCAAAGGGGCACGAAAGACATAAATTCCAAAAGAATTTAGCCGCCCAGGTATGTTCGTTCTCCTAAAATTCGTCCTTTAGTGAAAATCGAAATTTGAAAATTTAGAAAAAATCAAAATTTTTGATGAAAAACGCAAATGTTAAGGGTTCTGACATCTGGACATGACAAAAGGGCACGAAAGACATAAATTCCAAAAGAATTTAGCCGCCCAGGTATGTTCGTTCTCCTAAAATTCGTCCTTTAGTGAAAATCGAAATTTGAAAATTTAGAAAAAATCAAAATTTTTTATGAAAAACGCAAATGTTATAGGTTCTGACATCTGGGCATGATAAAAGGGCACGAAGGACATAAATTCCAAAAGAATTTAGCCGCCCAGGTATGTTCGTTCTCCTAAAATTCGTCCTTTAGTAAAAATCGAAATTTGAAAATTTAGAAAAAATCAAAATTTTTGATGAAAAACGCAAATGTTAAGGGTTCTGACATCTGGACATGACAAAAGGGCACGAAAGACATAAATTCCAAAAGAATTTAGCCGCCCAGGTATGTTCGTTCTCCTAAAATTCGTCCTTTAGTGAAAATCGAAATTTGAAAATTTAGAAAAAATCAAAATTTTTTATGAAAAACGCAAATGTTAAGGGTTCGGACATCTGGGCATGATAAAAGGGCACGAAGGACATAAATTCCAAAAGAATTTAGCCGCCCAGGTATGTTCGTTCTCCTAAAATTCTTCCTTTAGTGAAAATCGAAATTTGAAAATTTAGAAAAAATCAAAATTTTTGATAAAAAACGCAAATGTTAAGGGTTCTGACATCTGGGCATGACAAAAGGGCACGAAAGACATAAATTCCAAAAGAATTTAGCCGCCCAGGTATGTTCGTTCTCCTAAAATTCGTCCTTTAGTGAAAATCGAAATTTGAAAATTTAGAAAAAATCAAAATTTTTGATGAAAAACGCAAATGTTAAGGGTTCTGACATCTGGGCATGACAAAAGGGCACGAAAGACATAAATTCCAAAAGAATTTAGCCGCCCAGGTATGTTCGTTCTCCTAAAATTCGTCCTTTAGTGAAAATCGAAATTTTTTAAATTTAGAAAAAATCAAAATTTTTGATGAAAAACGAAAATGTTAAGGGTTCTGACATCTGGGCATGACAAAAGGGCAAGAAAGATTTAAATTTCAAAAGAATTTAGCCGCCCAGGTATGTTCGTTCTCCTAAAATTCGTCCTTTAGTGAAAATCGAAATTTGAAAATTTAGAAAAAATCAAAATTGTTGATGTAAAACGCAAATGTTAAGGGTTCTGATATCTGGGCATGATAAAAGGGCACGAAAGACATAAATTCCAAAAGAATTTAGCCGCCCAGGTATGTTCGTTCTCCTAAAATTCGTCCTTTAGTGAAAATCGAAATTTGAAAATTTAGAAAAAATCAAAATTTTTGATGAAAAACGCAAATGTTAAGGGTTCTGACATCTGGGCATGATAAAAGGGCACGAAAGACATAAATTCCAAAAGAATTTAGCCGCCGAGGTATGTTCGTTCTCCTAAAATTCGTCCTTTAGTGAAAATCGAAATTTGAAAATTTAGAAAAAATCAAAATTTTTGATGAAAAACGCAAATGTTAAGGGTTCTGACATCTGGACATGACAAAAGGGCACGAAAGACATAAATTCCAAAAGAATTTAGCCGCCCAGGTATGTTCGTTCTCCTAAAATTCGTCCTTTAGTGAAAATCGAAATTTGAAAATTTAGAAAAAATCAAAATTTTTGATGAAAAACGCAAATGTTAAGGGTTCTGACATCTGGGCATGATAAAAGGGCACGAAGGACATAAATTCCAAAAGAATTTAGCCGCCCAGGTATGTTCGTTCTCCTAAAATTCGTCCTTTAGTGAAAATCGAAATTTGAAAATTTAGAAAAAATCAAAATTTTTGATGAAAAACGCAAATGTTAAGGGTTCTGACATCTGGACATGACAAAAGGGCACGAAAGACATAAATTCCAAAAGAATTTAGCCGCCCAGGTATGTTCGTTCTCCTAAAATTCGTCCTTTAGTGAAAATCGAAATTTGAAAATTTAGAAAAAATCAAAATTTTTGATGAAAAAACGCAAATGTTAAGGGTTCTGACATCTGGGCATGATAAAAAAACACGAAAGACATAAATTCCAAAAGAATTTAGCCGCCCAGGTATGTTCGTTCTCCTAAAATTCGTCCTTTAGTGAAAATCGAAATTTGAAAATTTAGAAAAAATCAAAATTTTTGATGAAAAACGCAAATGTTAAGGGTTCTGACATCTGGGCATGACAAAAGGGCACGAAAGACATAAATTCCAAAAGAATTTAGGCGCCCAGGTATGTTCGTTCTCCTAAAATTCGTCCTTTAGTGAAAATCGAAATTTGAAAATTTAGAAAAAATCAAAATTTTTGATGAAAAACGCAAATTTTAAGGGTTCTGACATCTGGGCATGACAAAAGGGCACGAAAGACATAAATTCCAAAAGAATTTAGCCGCCCAGGTATGTTCGTTCTCCTAAAATTCGTCCTTTAGTGAAAATCAAAATTTGAAAATTTAGAAAAAATCAAAATTTTTGATGAAAAACGCAAATGTTAAGGGTTCTGACATATGGGCATGATAAAAGGGCACGAAAGACATAAATTCCAAAAGTATTTAGCCGCCCAGGTATGTTCGTTCTCCTAAAATTCGTCCTTTAGTGAAAATCAAAATTTGAAAATTTAAAAAAAATCAAAATTTTTTATGAAAACCGCAAATTTTAAGGGTTCTGACATCTGGGCATGACAAAAGGGCACGAAAGACATAAATTCCAAAAGAATTTAGCCGCCCAGGTATGTTCGTTCTCCTAAAATTCGTCCTTTAGTGAAAATCGAAATTTGAAAATTTAGAAAAAATCAAAATTTTTGATGAAAAACGCAAATGTTAAGGGTTCTGACATCTGGGCATGACAAAAGGGCACGAAAGACATAAATTTCAAAAGATTTTAGCCGCCCAGGTATGTTCGTTCTCCTAAAATGCGTCCTTTAGTGAAAATCGAAATTTGAAAATTTAGAATAAATCAAAATTTTTGATGAAAAACGCAATTGTTAAGGGTTCTGACATCTGGGCATGATAAAAGGGCACGAAAGACATAAATTCCAAAAGAATTTAGCCGCCCAGGTATGTTCGTTCTTCTAAAATTCGTCCTTTAGTGAAAATCAAAATTTGAAAATTTAGATAAAATCAAAATTTTTGATGAAAAACGCAAATTTTAAGGGTTCTAACATCTGGGCATGACAAAAGGGCACGAAAGACATAAATTCCAAAAGAATTTAGCCGCCCAGGTATGTTCGTTCTCCTAAAATTCGTCCTTTAGTGAAAATCGAAATTTGAAAATTTAGAAAAAATCAAAATTTTTTATGAAAAACGCAAATGTTAAGGGTTCTGACATCTGGGCATGGCAAAAGGGCACGAAAGACATAAATTCCAAAAGAATTTAGCTGCCCAGGTATGTTCTTTCTCCTAAAATTCGGCCTTTAGTGAAAATCGAAATTTGAAAATTTAGAAAAAATCAAAATTTTTTATGAAAAACGCAAATGTTAAGGGTTCTGACATCTGGGCATGACAAAAGGGCACGAAAGACATAAATTCCAAAAGAACTAAGCCGCCCAGGTATGTTCGTTCTCCTAAAATTCGTCCTTTAGTGAAAATCGAAATTTGAAAATTTAGAAAAAATCAAAATTTTTGATGAAAAACGCAAATGTTAAGGGTTCTGACATCTGGGCATGACAAAAGGGCACGAAAGACATAAATTCCAAAAGAATTTAGCCGCCGAGGTATGTTCGTTCTCCTAAAATTCGTCCTTTAGTGAAAATCGAAATTTGAAAATTTAGAAAAAATCAAAATTTTTGATGAAAAACGCAAATGTTAAGGGTTCTGACATCTGGGCATGGCAAAAGGGCACGAAAGACATAAATTCCAAAAGAATTTAGCTGCCCAGGTATGTTCTTTCTCCTAAAATTCGTCCTTTAGTGAAAATCGAAATTTGAAAATTTAGAAAAAATCAAAATTTTTGATGAAAAACGCAAATGTTAAGGGTTCTGACATCTGGGCATGACAAAAGGGCACGAAAGACATAAATTCCAAAAGAATTTAGCCGCCCAGGTATGTTCGTTCTCCTAAAATTCGTCCTTTAGTGAAAATCGAAATTTGAAAATTTAGAAAAAATCAAAATTTTTGATGAAAAACGCAAATGTTAAGGGTTCTGACATCTGGGCATGATAAAAGGGCACGAAAGACATAAATTCCAAAAGAAGTTAGCCGCCCAGGTATGTTCGTTCTCCTAAAATTCGTCCTTTAGTGAAAATCAAAATTTGAAAATTTAGAAAAATCAAAATTTTTTATGAAAACCGCAAATTTTAAGGGTTCTGACATCTGGTCATGACAAAAGGGCACGAAAGACATAAATTCCAAAAGAATTTAGCCGCCCAGGTATGTTCGTTGTCCAGGAATTCAAAAATTTCCATAAAAAATCAAATTTACTTGATAGTTACAAATTAATAGTTTCTTTACATTTTTTATGACTTGTTTTTTGTTTTTATAAAGAAAAATATAATAGCCTGCTTGTTCCGATTTTTTTAGCGCATTTTGTTGAAAAATATGGCCAGGATTCCATTTGGAGTTATACTTCCAAAATTTTCATGTCTAACAGAGCTCTGTTATCAGGTTAACATAGCTCTGTTAATGCAATTGGTTTGTGTCTTGGGTTTAAATTTCGAAATTTATCTTCACACACGTTACTTTTTTTATAAGTTTTTCTGTTTTTTTTATTATTTTTTCTCAAATATATTTTTTATTTCAACTTAATTTCTTTGGAATTTTAATTAATATTTACAGATTCTTTTTTTATTTTTTCACACATTGATTTTTCATATATACTTTTTTGCATAATTTTCCTTTGCTCTCTTTTCAATTAATTAAATTTCTTTATATTTTAATTTTTCATTAAGATTTCAAATTTAACTCTCAAAATTTCAAAAATTTTAATTTTTTCAGATATTTCTTTTGTTTTTTTTATATGTTTTGTTATATTTATTTTCTTTTATATAAAAAAAAAATTTCTTTAAAAAAAAATTAGAGTGAGCCCTGGTTACGCACGCCACGAGCTCCAAGTAAGAAATCCCTTTTCTCCTCACGGAAGGTCCATATTATTCCTTTTTGGAAATCCACTTTTGTAATCGTGGACACCTACTAAGGTACGGATGACTTCACTTTCGCTCGGGTAACCTTATGTGATAATTTTAAATTATTAAAAATATTAAATTATTTAATTTATTTTTTATTTCAAGGACTCCTCGGGCGCCAGTTAAGGAATTCCTTACCTTAAGCTTTAAAAAAATTTACAATTAGGCGCGACCAACTGCGCCAAATATTAATTAAAACACTTAAACACTTTTTTATTCCAAATTACTTTATTAAACGATTTTTTATAAATTTATTCTTCCGAAAACTAAACTATTCCGATACGACGCGCAACCAAGACTGCCTTTTGTCCATCACATTTTCCACCACCTCAGCCAGCATGATCACGTTGCTCCAGCATGCTCAAGCAACCAGACGCTGATGCAGCAAAAACGTTTTCCCATGCTACCTGACACGCTTCCGGCAGGTATGCACTCGTTGCGCGTGTGAACGTTATGAAATTCTTTTTATGCTGACTCTGCCGAATGCAGCTTGCCTGCAGCGTCAACAGTGTTGTTAACTTATATATATACACTTAATATAAACAAAAAAGAGTTAATGTAAACAATAAACACTTAATGTAAACAAAAAACTCCTAATGTAAACAAAAAAACAAAATTCTCAAATTTCACACAAATTTTAAAAAATTTCTAGAAATTTCAGAAAAATTTCACAAACTTCAGCAAAATTTTAAAGAATTCTTGGAAATTTCACCCAAATTTCACAATTTTAATTGTCGCCGGACTGGGATTTTCCTACTACTCTGATTTATCACTCTTGGAATCGAAAAATAGAGTAGATATTAACTATGTTCTACATAGGAATCATAATAACAAATTGTAATTCGGTAGCAGTGTTGGGACTGCAAGACGGGCTCTAACACCGGGCTTATTGTCTTTAATGTTTGATAAAACATCAAAAAAAAACTATGACAAATTTTAATTTGAAATCTACTAAAAAGTTATAATTTCCACTAATGTATACAGAATCATCATCGTTCTCTCGAAAAGAACGATATCAAAAAATTTTTCTACTCAAATTGAAAAACTAAAGGACAAATTAATAATATAGTTTAAGGGAGACAATAATATAATTCGAGAATATATTCAAATGTAAATTGATTGTCTACAACGTGAAATAAAATTAGAGATAGAAGACAATTATAAAATTGAGAAAGATATTCTAAAAATTAAATCATCTTTTGAAAAACAAATTGAACAGCTGAACGATAAAATTTATAGATTGGAAAATTAACTACAAGTTAGTATAAATAGCGGAAAGTGAATAAAGTAGATTAGAAAAAATCTGTAAAAACTCAATGTCATTAAAAAGAAATTTAAACGAACTTTATAATAAATCTCGAGAATTTATTGTGCATTATGGAGATGTAATGAAAGAAATAGATGATCTTTTATGGAGCTGATTTAGTTTAAATGGGGAACTATTCTACATAAAATGTTTTATTTTTGTAGACTGTAATTGACATATTCTCAAAGTTTCTATGGAAAAAAGTCAACATGATCTCAAGTCGCCACACATCTAGTATTGTGTCTGCTATACAAACCACTAATGGTATTATTACAGAATCTAAAAATATTGCAAATTTTTTGGCACCAACGGGTTAGATATGTCCTCTGATTCACATTTTTCCTGTGATTTCAAAATCGCAAAAAATTAAATTATACATCCAAACACAATAGCAACCAACCAGCAAGCTAAAATTATTGGTTCTAAATGAAGTAAAAGGCACCACACCCGGATTTGACGGAATCTCTTTTGACATGAAACCCATAATTCTTCAACATTACAACAAAATATTAGACTCAGGTATAATCCCTCATTCATGGAAAACAGCTATTATTGGATGTATTCCTAAGCGAAACAAAAATTATTCCGTTATCTCGGGATATAGACCTATTTCGCTATTGTCATGTTTGTCCAAGATTATGGAAAAAATTGTTAAACGCTTATCGTGATATATCGAAACAAAAAAATTAGTATCATCGAATCAAGTTCCATTTAAATCCAACCGAGGTTGTTGTACTGATGCTCTGCTTCATATTGACTTCAATGTCTCTAAAACGTTGTCATCCAGGAACCACACGTCAATTTTGGCCATAGATTTCGAAAAAGCATTTGATCGCATAGGAAGTCACGTAGGTGCTTGCAACTTTAAAAAATTGGGGTATTGGCCCCAAAATGTTCAACTATGTAAGATCGTTTTTAACTGGAACAGCACTTAAAGTAAAAATAAATCAAGAACTCTCAAGAAGCTACCCACTTTCAAACGGTATACCACAAGGATCTTCTCTATCTGTTTTTCTGTTTCAAATAGCATTCGAGCAAATCAGCAACATTATAAACAAATATAAACATCTAGACCACTGCTGACGACTTGTATGTACATAATTTCTAAAAACAATTTTACACCTGAAATCAACAATCAATTTGGAAAGATAATAATCGATCTACAAAAATGGGGTAAAACATCTGGAGCAAAAATATCACTGTAGAAAAGAGAACTGTACCCCCGCAAATTTTGTAAATAATATTTCAATTCCTAATGTTTCAGTTCTCGTTGAACCTTAGTAGTAGGGAATTGCCAATTCGGCCCCAATTAAACTTGTGAAATTGTGGCTGAAATTGTTAAATTGTGGGCTGAAATTGTGAAATTGTGGCTGAAATTGTTAAATTGTGGGCTGAAATTGTTAAATTGTGGGCTGAAATTGTTAAATTGTGGCTGAAATTTTAAAATTCTTGGAAATTTGTGAAATTTGATACCTATGTGTGTGTGTGTGTGTTTGTGTGTGTGTGTTTTCGGCGGCGCTTTGATGTTTTTGTTTACATAAGGAGTTTTTTGTTTACATTAACCCTTGAGTGAACAGGTGATTTTTTTGGGGTGACATTAATTGTGTGAACGGGTGATTTTTTTGTGGGAATACATTAAGGGGGTTTATATGTTTGAAGCTGTTATATGTATATGATTTTCTAATGCCGACGGGATAACATCTTTATTTTTTTTCTTACTATGGGAAAATAATGAAAATTAATTTTTTCAAATGCCGACGGGAAAACATGTTTATTTTTTTCAAATGCCGACGGAAAATCTTGGAAATGATTTTTCCTAATGCCGACGGAAAATTTGTGGGTGTGTCTAGCTGTAGGATTTGAAGTCTGGCTATGATTGGTGTAGGACGAGGTGTGTCTAGCTGTAGGAATTGAAGTCTGACTGTGCTTGGTGGAGGGCGGGGTGTGTCTAGATTGTGAGACCTTAAGGCTGACCGTGATTTGGGTAGGTGAGGGTGTTTTGTAATATGTAACCGCGGGAATTCGGTGAAGTTTATGCTTGTTGGAATTTAAACCAAGCTGTGCTTGTGGAGGGGCGAGATGTATTTGCGGTAGATCGACTGGTGGAGGGCGGGGAGTTGTTGTAATATGTATCCGTGGGAATCTGTGTACATGTATGTATGTATATATGTATGTCTGTAAGAGTTTAAGGCTGTCTGTGATTTATCAAAGGTGAGGTGAGAGTCTTCATGTAATACGTGTCCGTGGGAATCTGTGTCTATGTATGTTTGTAGGAGTTTAATGCTGATTGTGATTTGAGGTGGGGGAGGGTCTTGTTGTGATAGATAGATAGAATGTGCGTATGTGTGTGTGTGTGTGTGTATGTATGTATATGTAGGAGTTTAAGGCTGTCCTTGATTTGAGGTAGGCGGGCGGTGTTATTGTAATATGTATCTATAAGAATTTGGGAGTTTATATGTTTGTAGAAATTTTTGTGTATGTATGTCTGTAGAAGTTTAAGGCTGATCGTAATTTGGATTGTTCAGATTGAGCGATTGTATGTGACCTTGAGAATTTGTGTATGTATATCTGTAGGAAATTTAAGGCTTATCGTGATTTATGAGGGGCGAAGTGTTCATGAAATATATAACAGCGCAATTTGTGTGTATATCTGTAGGAGTTTAAGGCTGATCATGATTAATGAGAGATGAGGTGAAGGTGTTCATGTATATGTATACGTATCTGTGTGTATGTATGTCTAGATGAGTTTAAGGCTGATCGTGATTTAGGTTGTGAGATTGATAGATTGTATGTTACCTTGAGATTTTGTGTATATATATCTGTAAGAACTTTAGGCTGACTGGGCGTTGTTGAAATAGGTTTAATTTTTCGTAGATGAATTTTAGTATGTGTGTGTGTGTATGTGATTTTCTCACCCTAGTATTTATATCTACGTTGAAATAAATTATTTCTCATATGAACATTTTTTGCTAGAAAATATTATCATATATCTGAACTTCCCTAATCCTAGTATGTTTTTCATATTGGAGGATGAGATTGCTTTATATTTTATCAAGCTTAAATTTGTCCAGTGTTAAAGCCTATCGGTCAGAAATTTGTTTATATTTGTATAAATATTAATTTCAGATTTTGCAAAATTCTTGCGTACGATCGTGGTGATTTTGTGTGTGTGTATGTGTGTATGCGCGATAGAGTTTGACTGGTCTGTGATAAGTTTGTTTATTTAAGTACATTTGTCTTCTTCGACTTTCGTCTTCAAGCGTCAATAGCTTGGAGAACGGTTTGTATGTTTTCATGATGTAGATATGTAAGTGTGATTGTTAAAATCCAATAAATACTTGAGCATGGGTAAGAAATTTGATAATATGTGTACATATGTACATATGGATCTACAAATTGATTTTATGTATGTATGTATGTACATACAAATAAGTCTGGGGCTCCCTGTTTAAATACATTTTTTTTGTCATGTGCTGTTGTTGCTGTTGTAAATATTCGCCTGGTCTTTTGTGTATAGATGTGAAATATCTCGATAGTTTTTTTATTTGAAATTAAAAAAACGTTCTTTTAATTTTTAGATGTATTTACTTAAAAGTTTGTGAGGAGTTTCTGTTTTAAGTAAAATTTAATTCCTCTCTAGTTGTAGTAAATATAGTATAAATATTTAATATATTTTATTTCCATTTGTTTAAAGTTGATGTAGCCTATATAGTCAACGTTAGAAATTTTTCGGTGTAAAATTTTTTCCAACTATCATATTTTTTCTTCACCTTTTTCATATATTTTAGAACATCTTGCATTGGCTTTAAAAAATGATAAACGCTTTGAAATGAAACTGATCCAGCAGTCCAGCTTTTTTTTTAACCACTTTGCTTCTCTTTCCTTTTTTATTGATAAACATTTAAAATCAAATGGTGGTTTTATAATGAAATTGTTATACTCTTTATTGCTAAAAATATCCGCTACTTTTTTTTGTAATGAAAATCATTCGAAACCTTACTTAATTTATAAGACTTTCTGGACTTTCTATTATTCGATCATTAGTAAAAATGCAGTAGCTGAGGTCATTGCTTACTGTTTCATATTAAATTTCTATATCAATTGAGCCGCTATTGAATAAAAGGAACTTTTATCTTAAACTTTAGTGCATTTGGAAGTGTTTGAGATTCTTTCATATAATAGCTTTGTTGGAATCTTAGATACGTGTACATATAATATAGAATTGTATAACGTTTATTTTTAATTTTTATGTTAAGATCATCATCATTTAGATATGAGACTAAATTTAAATGTACTTTTAAATTAGTTAAATCATAATGAGGAAACTTGTTTTCTTCTTGAATAGCGATCAACAGAAAACGAAATCGTTTTCTTACAATTTAGGTCTGGCCTCTCAACGGTTCCTCTAGTATACAAGATGACTTTCTATGTCAACATATCTGTCTACTCTTTGTCAGCGTTAAGGGATAATTAAATGTTAAAATTTTAATTCCTCAAATTGTGTTACTTCATACTGATAATATATTTTCAGTAATAAGGTATATGTTTATCTTATGAAGGTTACTCGCCTATGGCTTTTATTTGATGTTCTAGATGATTTTTTTCTCATTTTATTAAATTTCAGCGTATTGTGTATATATTTCTGATATTTTTAAGTGCGCTTTATTTACCTGTCAGGCAAAGTGTACGTATCAGTTGATCACTCAGTCTCTCTTTTTAATATTTTTTTTTCTTCTTTTAATATATCACTACTATTTTTTCAGATTTTACTACTTGAAAAAGAGAATATTTATATAATTTTTAAACGTATTCATATATACATATAGGTAAATATATGTATGTATGTATAGAGAAATTACTTTATCTACAAAGAAATACATGTTTAATAATCAACTATTCTAGAAAATCTATCTCAAATAATTCAGTTACCTCCACCATAAATTCACCGTCTGTGTTTTCATAGTGTCAGAAACATTAGAATAACTATGTTTGAGAGAATTTTTACATCGAGTTTTTCTACATGAGGTTTGCTGGTTGACCCCCTTGAAGTTATTGTTGACGTAGGCTGGGTTGTATCACATTCAGATGTAATCATTTCTCACTTAAAAAAGGTTCTCATCACCTTCTATCAGGTTTTTATATTTTTCTACCATGCATGTCTTAGCATGCTTTTGTCCTTAGTGACGCAAGCGTCCGAGATGTAGTGGTGTTTCAGTTAAAAATCTATACTATTAGAATTTACAATTTCGCTCTTTTTATTCTTTTACAAAGTAGATACATATTTATGTATTTCATTTAGCATAGAATCATAATATTTCTTTACTTACAAAATTATATGACGTGAGGAATTCTTTTAAATTTGCATGCTTCGGCATGCTTTCAATATTTTTTCTGTAAATTTATTTTATACTCATACAGATACAGATATAAAGTAAGATCTGCTGATATTGCATTTTACAATTTATGTATGCTTCAGCATGATTCCAGTTGATGTCCATATTTATTCAGTAAGTTTGTTTGATACTAATTCATACACATATACATTCTTAAAGATTGGAAATCTAAGTCCAATTTATGTAGTTTGTCTCTATTTTCTAAAGATTTGATAGCTATAGAAATGAATAGAGTGAAGATCTATTATAATAGCCCATGAGCATATTTTAAAATTTCGCTTGCTAGAGCTTTCGAAATGGAAAATGTACAATTTTCACTATAAAAAGTGATAATATTATGTGTTACTGAATATTAATTTATTTTGAAAGCTTAAGTTTTCACAATATTTCATACAGGCCAACAAGTTTAGAGAATTTCCAGTATATTAAGTTAATTATCTTTCTTAAGACCTATCATTCCTAATCATTCCTTCAAAAATACAAACCAAACTAGATTTTTCCTGTTTAATTATATATTTTACTTTCATTAAATTTCAACATTTTGTTCATCTTCAAATTATTACATTTAGCAGCTTTTTCTCATTTGTTAAGTTAACTTTAATCGGAAACATTTAAATAGTGAGATGAACTTTTATATTGTATACGAGTACATTAAGTAATTCTTTGTATATTTCAATACACTTATATGAACCATCATCACATAATTCCTTTGGATGATCTATTAAATCATTCTACTATTGATGCTTTCATATTAAGTAATGTTAAATATTCTACTTATGCATGAATTTTCCAGTATCTATTAAAAAATTCTTTACAATCATCCATTTGTAAGTTTTTTGGTACTCGTAACATTTCAAAAATATTTTCCACAGCCTAGGTTTTTTCGAGTGCACCTTTCATTTTCAGTAGTACTGACCATATAAAGTTTGAGAATGTAGCAATTACAGTCTACAAAATTCAATATATTATATTTTCTTTAGAATAGCTCCCCATTTTTACTAAATCAGATTTCCAAATACCATATATTTCGTTTATTACATATCTACAATGCACAAACAATTTTCAATATTGCTTATGGAGTTCGTTTACTAAATTTCTTTTTGAAGACATTAAGTTGTTTTACAGATTTTTTGGAGAGTGTTGTGATCTACTTGATGCACTTTCAGCTATTTATACTATCATGTAGTTAATTTTCCAATCTATAAATTTTATTGTTCAGCTCTTCAATTTGTTTTTTCAAAAGATGATTTAATTTTTAGTACGTGTTTTTTCAATTTTATCACTATCTTCTATCTCTAATTGTATTTCACGTTGTACTCCATCAATTTGCATTTTAATATATTCTTGAATTATATTAATTCCTTAAGCTGTATTATTAATTTGTCCTATAGTTTATCGTTTTAAGTTTCCAGAAACAATTTACTGATAACATCATTCTCTGTCAGTGAATGATGATGATGATTAGTAGAAATTATATATTTTATATAGTTTTCAACATCAAATTTCTCATAATATTTCCATGTTCTATTATCAATCATTAAAGAAAATAAAGGTACTATTAGGGCCTATATTTGACCATCAACTTGTATTTTATCTTCATTTAGTTTTAGGTTACTATCACCAAACTTTCATTCATTATTCAAATCTTGATGTGGGCCATAGTTTGTATCTATCTCTTATTAAAAAAATAAAATAATACAGCTATACGATATCAGAAAATATTTTCTGAAATCGTGTAGATATAATATTTTCTGAAATCGTGTAGATATATTATTTTATTTTTTTAATAAGAGATAATGATGTATACTCATATTCAAAACAACATAAAACTATCATTTGTTTTGATTATGAGTATACGTCAATATTTATGAAATGCAATTAGTTACACAAATGTGGTTAGTGAAACAAAGTATATTTTAACAGCCTTATTTATAAAAATTATTAAGACTTTATTAAGGCTTTTTTAGAAAAATTTTTTATGAAAATTTGTCTAAAAAAACCTTTATAAAAACTTAATAATTTTTATAAATAAGACTGTAAGAGTTTAAAATCAGTATTTTTATGATAATACTGGTTTTAAACTCTTAAAATATACTTTGTTTTGACTATGAGTAGGGACCATTATCTCTTATATAGGAAAAATAAAATAATATAGCTATACGATACCAGAAAATATTTTCTGGTGTCGTATAGATGTATTATTTTATTTTTTCTAAATAAGAGACAATATTTATGAAACACATTTCATAAATATTGGTGCATACTCATAGTCAAAACAACCTAAAAAAAGGATGGTAAGAAATTTTTGATGATTCATCAAACGTTAGTTCAAAAACAAGTCATAGTTCCCTTCTACCAAATTTTATTTGCGCAAAAATAGTTGGTCTGTCAAATTGTAAAAAAATAAAATAAAAAATATGATATGATTGGCTTGCTAAAAAGTCTTAATGAACTAAAATTTTAAAACATCTACATATTAATACTCAAAATCTCTCTATCAACCTAAATATGGATACTTAAAGAAATTACATAATTTCATTAATTAAAGGAATGGGATAATACACATTTACAGATACTGAATCTGTTATTTCTCCTAACAAAGCTAAAAGTAATTCCGATATGATATTTAACGATGTTAGATGTGAGAAACATATTTTTGTATGGAGTGAGATAAGAATGTTGATGCATTCTGCTGATGTCAAACTTATACCAGAATCACCAAACATTTTATACCAGATAATCATAATGTAATTATAATGTATAAGTAAGATGAGACAAATAAAGTGCATGTTGGAAGGATAAATATGAATTTTGATTATAAGCAACGATATTGAATTAAACGATGATCGTTATAGAAAAAAAGAGAATTTGACTACATAAAAGTTTACTTTTTCGTTTTTCATCTGACCTTAAACTGCATTCATCTAAATGTTATAAATAGGCAGCTACTTGTAAACTGATAACCCAATCTGAATCAGATAAGTTGATCTGAAAATCAGACCAGGTCCTGATAAGCTGATCTGAAAACCAGACCAGGTCTGATAAGCTGATCTGAAAACCAGACCAGGTCCTGATAAGCTGATCTGAAAACCAGACCAGGTCCTGATAAGCTGATCTGAAAACCAGACAAGGTCCTGATAAGCTGATCTGAAAACCAGACCAGGTCCTGATAAGCTGATCTGAAAACCAGACCAGCTACCTGATAACCTGATCTGATACCTGATCTAATAGCTGATACCTAATCTAATAGCTGATACCTCTTATTTGCTAATCATGGATGAGAAAATTTTAAAACAGTTGGTGTTGACAAGTAGTATAAAAACTGGTGAAATAGATACTTGTGAGCTAGAAAAGATACATTTAAACCTATACCAGAACCTCTCAAAGAATTCATAAATAGTTCTAGAAATATTGAAAGAATTCACAAGAAAGAAGAAAGTAAAATCAAGATAGAAGCTGAAAATAATATAAGTTTAAAGCCATCAGTCAATATAGAGACAAGTACACCGAAAAAACTTTCAGAAGGAACAATATTTGATGATATCATCTTATTTAATGATGCTAATACTGAGAATGATGATGAGGATGATGAAGATGATTTTTACTCATAGACTTCCAATTCTGAAGACACTTATACTCATTTATCAGTCTTGGAAGGAAGAATTGAATTAGATACAAACTATGGCCCACATTAAGATTTGAATAATAAATGGAAGTTTGGTGATAGTACCTAAAACTAAATGAAGATAAAATACAAGTTGATGGTCAAAGATAGGCTCTAATAGTAGCTTTATTTTCTTTAATGATTGATAATAAAACATGGAAATACTATGAGAAATTTGATTTTGAAAACTATATAAAATATATAATTTCTAATAATACATGGATAGAGAATCATCATCATTCACTGACGGAGAATGATGTTATCAGTAAATTGTTTCTGGAAACTCAAACCGATAAACTATAGGAAAAATTAATAATACAGCTTAAGGAATTAATATAATTCAAGAATATATTAAAATGCAAATTGATGGAGTACAACGTGAAATACAATTAGAGATAGAAGATAGTTATAAAATTGAAAAAACACGTACTAAAAATTAAATCATCTTTTGAAAAAACAAATTGAAGAGCTGAACAATAAAATTTATAGATTGGAAAATTAACTACATGATAGTATAAATAGCTGAAAGTGCATCAAGTAGATCACAACACTCTCCAAAAAATCTGTAAAACAACTTAATGTCTTCAAAAAGAAATTTAGTAAACGAACTCCATAAGCAATATTGAAAATTGTTTGTGCATTGTAGATATGTAATAAACGAAATATATGGTATTTGGAAATCTGATTTAGTAAAAATGGGGAGCTATTCTAAAGAAAATATAATATATTGATTTTTGTAGACTGTAATTGCTACATTCTCAAACTTTATATGGTCAGTACTACTGAAAATGAAAGGTGCACTCGAAAAAACCTAGGCTGTGGAAAATATTTTTGAAATGTTACGAGTACCAAAAAACTTACAAATGGATGATTGTAAAGAATTTTTTAATAGATACTGGAAAATTCATGCATAAGTAGAATATTTAACATTACTTAATATGAAAGCATCAATAGTAGAATGATTTAATAGATCATCCAAAGGAATTATGTGATGATGGTTCATATAAGTGTATTGAAATATACAAAGAATTACTTAATGTACTCGTATACAATATAAAAGTTCATCTCACTATTTAAATGTTTCCGATTAAAGTTAACAAATGAGAAAAAGCTGCTAAATGTAATAATTTGAAGATGAACAAAATGTTGAAATTTAATGAAAGTAAAATATATAATTAAACAGGAAAAATCTAGTTTGGTTTGTATTTTTGAAGGAATGATTAGGAATGATAGGTCTTAAGAAAGATAATTAACTTAATATACTGGAAATTCTCTAAACTTGTTGGCCTGTATGAAATATTGTGAAAACTTAAGCTTTCAAAATAAATTAATATTCAGTAACACATAATATTATCACTTTTTATAGTGAAAATTGTACATTTTCCATTTCGAAAGCTCTAGCAAGCGAAATTTTAAAATATGCTCATGGGCTATTATAATAGATCTTCACTCTATTGATTTCTATAGCTATCAAATCTTTAGAAAATAGAGACAACCTACATAAATTGGACTTAGATTTCCAATCTTTAAGAATGTATATGTGTATGAATTAGTATCAAACAAACTTACTGAATAAATATGGACATCAACTGGAATCATGCTGAAGCATACATAAATTGTAAAATGCAATATCAGCAGATCTTACTTTATATCTGTATCTGTATGAGTATAAAATAAATTTACAGAAAAAATATTGAAAGCATGCCGAAGCATGCAAATTTAAAAGAATTCCTCACGTCATATAATTTTGTAAGTAAAGAAATATTATGATTCTATGCTAAATGAAATACATAAATATGTATCTACTTTGTAAAAGAATAAAAAGAGCGAAATTGTAAATTCTAATAGTATAGATTTTTAACTGAAACACCACTACATCTCGGACGCTTGCGTCACTAAGGACAAAAGCATGCTAAGACATGCATGGTAGAAAAATATAAAAACCTGATAGAAGGTGATGAGAACCTTTTTTAAGTGAGAAATTATTACATCTGAATGTGATACAACCCAGCCTACGTCAACAATAACTTCAAGGGGGTCAACCAGCAAACCTCATGTAGAAAAACTCGATGTAAAAATTCTCTCAAACATAGTTATTCTAATGTTTCTGACACTATGAAAACACAGACGGTGAATTTATGGTGGAGGTAACTGAATTATTTGAGATAGATTTTCTAGAATAGTTGATTATTAAACATGTATTTCTTTGTAGATAAAGTAATTTCTCTATACATACATACATATATTTACCTATATGTATATATGAATACGTTTAAAAATTATATAAATATTCTCTTTTTCAAGTAGTAAAATCTGAAAAAATAGTAGTGATATATTAAAAGAAGAAAAAAAAAATATTAAAAAGAGAGACTGAGTGATCAACTGATACGTACACTTTGCCTGACAGGTAAATAAAGCGCACTTAAAAATATCAGAAATATATACACAATACGCTGAAATTTAATAAAATGAGAAAAAAATCATCTAGAACATCAAATAAAAGCCATAGGCGAGTAACCTTCATAAGATAAACATATACCTTATTACTGAAAATATATTATCAGTATGAAGTAACACAATTTGAGGAATTAAAATTTTAACATTTAATTATCCCTTAACGCTGACAAAGAGTAGACAGATATGTTGACATAGAAAGTCATCTTGTATACTAGAGGAACCGTTGAGAGGCCAGACCTAAATTGTAAGAAAACGATTTCGTTTTCTGTTGATCGCTATTCAAGAAGAAAACAAGTTTCCTCATTATGATTTAACTAATTTAAAAGTACATTTAAATTTAGTCTCATATCTAAATGATGATGATCTTAACATAAAAATTAAAAATAAACGTTATACAATTCTATATTATATGTACACGTATCTAAGATTCCAACAAAGCTATTATATGAAAGAATCTCAAACACTTCCAAATGCACTAAAGTTTAAGATAAAAGTTCCTTTTATTCAATAGCGGCTCAATTGATATAGAAATTTAATATGAAACAGTAAGCAATGACCTCAGCTACTGCATTTTTACTAATGATCGAATAATAGAAAGTCCAGAAAGTCTTATAAATTAAGTAAGGTTTCGAATGATTTTCATTACAAAAAAAAGTAGCGGATATTTTTAGCAATAATGAGTATAACAATTTCATTATAAAACCACCATTTGATTTTAAATGTTTATCAATAAAAAAGGAAAGAGAAGCAAAGTGGTTAAAAAAAAAGCTGGACTGCTGGATCAGTTTCATTTCAAAGCGTTTATCATTTTTTAAAGCCAATGCAAGATGTTCTAAAATATATGAAAAAGGTGAAGAAAAAATATGATAGTTGGAAAAAATTTTACACCGAAAAATTTCTAACGTTGACTATATAGGCTACATCAACTTTAAACAAATGGAAATAAAATATATTAAATATTTATACTATATTTACTACAACTAGAGAGGAATTAAATTTTACTTAAAACAGAAACTCCTCACAAACTTTTAAGTAAATACATCTAAAAATTAAAAGAACGTTTTTTTAATTTCAAATAAAAAAACTATCGAGATATTTCACATCTATACACAAAAGACCAGGCGAATATTTACAACAGCAACAACAGCACATGACAAAAAAAATGTATTTAAACAGGGAGCCCCAGACTTATTTGTATGTACATACATACATACATAAAATCAATTTGTAGATCCATATGTACATATGTACACATATTATCAAATTTCTTACCCATGCTCAAGTATTTATTGGATTTTAACAATCACACTTACATATCTACATCATGAAAACATACAAACCGTTCTCCAAGCTATTGACGCTTGAAGACGAAAGTCGAAGAAGACAAATGTACTTAAATAAACAAACTTATCACAGACCAGTCAAACTCTATCGCGCATACACACATACACACACACAAAATCACCACGATCGTACGCAAGAATTTTGCAAAATCTGAAATTAATATTTATACAAATATAAACAAATTTCTGACCGATAGGCTTTAACACTGGACAAATTTAAGCTTGATAAAATATAAAGCAATCTCATCCTCCAATATGAAAAACATACTAGGATTAGGGAAGTTCAGATATATGATAATATTTTCTAGCAAAAAATGTTCATATGAGAAATAATTTATTTCAACGTAGATATAAATACTAGGGTGAGAAAATCACATACACACACACACATACTAAAATTCATCTACGAAAAATTAAACCTATTTCAACAACGCCCAGTCAGCCTAAAGTTCTTACAGATATATATACACAAAATCTCAAGGTAACATACAATCTATCAATCTCACAACCTAAATCACGATCAGCCTTAAACTCATCTAGACATACATACACACAGATACGTATACATATACATGAACACCTTCACCTCATCTCTCATTAATCATGATCAGCCTTAAACTCCTACAGATATACACACAAATTGCGCTGTTATATATTTCATGAACACTTCGCCCCTCATAAATCACGATAAGCCTTAAATTTCCTACAGATATACATACACAAATTCTCAAGGTCACATACAATCGCTCAATCTGAACAATCCAAATTACGATCAGCCTTAAACTTCTACAGACATACATACACAAAAATTTCTACAAACATATAAACTCCCAAATTCTTATAGATACATATTACAATAACACCGCCCGCCTACCTCAAATCAAGGACAGCCTTAAACTCCTACATATACATACATACACACACACACACACACATACGCACATTCTATCTATCTATCACAACAAGACCCTCCCCCACCTCAAATCACAATCAGCATTAAACTCCTACAAACATACATAGACACAGATTCCCACGGACACGTATTACATGAAGACTCTCACCTCACCTTTGATAAATCACAGACAGCCTTAAACTCTTACAGACATACATATATACATACATACATGTACACAGATTCCCACGGATACATATTACAACAACTCCCCGCCCTCCACCAGTCGATCTACCGCAAATACATCTCGCCCCTCCACAAGCACAGCTTGGTTTAAATTCCAACAAGCATAAACTTCACCGAATTCCCGCGGTTACATATTACAAAACACCCTCACCTACCCAAATCACGGTCAGCCTTAAGGTCTCACAATCTAGACACACCCCGCCCTCCACCAAGCACAGTCAGACTTCAATTCCTACAGCTAGACACACCTCGTCCTACACCAATCATAGCCAGACTTCAAATCCTACAGCTAGACACACCCACAAATTTTCCGTCGGCATTAGGAAAAATCATTTCCAAGATTTTCCGTCGGCATTTGAAAAAAATAAACATGTTTTCCCGTCGGCATTTGAAAAAATTAATTTTCATTATTTTCCCATAGTAAGAAAAAAAATAAAGATGTTATCCCGTCGGCATTAGAAAATCATATACATATAACAGCTTCAAACATATAAACCCCCTTAATGTATTCCCACAAAAAAATCACCCGTTCACACAATTAATGTCACCCCAAAAAAAATCACCCGTTCACTCAAGGGTTAATGTAAACAAAAAACTCCTTATGTAAACAAAAACATCAAAGCGCCGCCGAAAACACACACACACATAGGTATCAAATTTCACAAATTTCCAAGAATTTTAAAATTTCAGCCACAATTTAACAATTTCAGCCCACAATTTAACAATTTCAGCCACAATTTAACAATTTCAGCCCACAATTTAACAATTTCATCCCACAATTTAACAATTTCAGCCACAATTTCACAATTTCAGCCCACAATTTAACAATTTCAGCCACAATTTCACAAGTTTAATTGGGGCCGAATTGGCAATTCCCTACTACTAACCTTCATAGTGAACAGACGTCTTAGCGGAGTTTTTTTCATATACATAGTAAACAAACAAAAAATCAGACAAAAAATATTCGTAATACATATTAACTTTGATAAATAAGCAAAGCATATATTTCTAATATTTTTTTTTTACATAGCAAGGCAAGAAACAAAAACAAACATAAAACCGCAAACAAATTGCCTTTAAGAAATACTCTATATGAGTACCTCAAAAACAAAAAATTGTGAAGTGAGTTCTAACGGCAGAAATGCCTATTTACTGTGAGTTCTGAAGCTCTTGATGTTAACAATAAAAATAAAAAATCTGTTGATAGTCTTTTTCTAACGGCAAAGCCACTTTTTAGTCAGCGATCAACTTCGCTTTGTCCAATGCCAACTAATGATTCGTTAAAATTACAATTGCCTATTACTTCTTCATATAAGTCACATCACTCGAGTACATCACTTAACAAAGTTATCACTACAGATAACAGTACCACTAAACCTAAGGTCCAAGTCGGAATGGACAGATATATAACTGTGGTAAAGCGTGGGCGAAGCCCAAATTCTCCAAAAATTTTATTTGCTCCAAAGACGTCTAGGGATAACAGCGCATCAAAATCGGTTTTCATTATTGCAAGACAATAACGACAAGCCCGCTGCATTATCGCAAAAGTCTTTTAAGCCACCACCTATCTATCTGAGAGAAAAAAATTTTAAAGCGCTTCTAAAAAAACTACATTCGGCCATTGGAGAAAATACTTTTCACATCATTCCAATTAAACTAGGTAATATTGATGAAACTAAGATCCAAATATATGATGAAAAAGATTTCCGAAAAATTATTAGTGAATTTGAAAAAAATAAAAAAATTTACACATACCAACTTAAAAGTGCTAAAGGCCTACAAAGTGTATAAAAGGGCATAGATTCATATGTTGACCCCGAAGAAGTAAAATGTGCTCTTATCGACAAAGGATTTAAGGTAAAAAATTTTACTAATATAATTAACAGAGAAAAGGTCCCCCAACCCCTATTTCGGATCGAACTGGAGCCGAATGACATATAATAGAAAAAAATGAAACCCATCCAATTTATAGCGTAAAGTTTCTCTTACACCGAAAAATCACAGTTGAAGAGCCACGGAAGCGTTCAGGTCCCGTACAGTGCCACAATTGCCAAGAATATGGCCACACAAAAACTTACTGCAAATTACCTACAGTTTGTGTTATCTGCGGTGAATTGCATGGTACTGCTAGCTGTACTAAGCCAAAAGATCAAGCAGAAAAAAAATGTAGTAATTGTGGAGGCAATCACACCGCTAACTACAGAGGATGCCCTGTATATTCTTTCGTTAAGCAGACTATAGGACAAAAGCCTAAATTAGCTCCAGCTCAATCAGCAAACGCTTTCTCCGCCACTTTTCCTCAAATAAGCCAACCAATTACTTCGCTTGTATCGTATGCCGATGCTGTTAAGACAAATTCTATTCCCGCACAAAAAGTATCACCGCCAAATAATTCGACAAATACAAACTGTAGCTTCAATTTTAATCGCCTTGAAGCTACTATTGATAATCTGGTTCAAACTATAAACAACTTTTCAAAAAAAAAATTACTAGTATGATGCAAGAAATGCTGCGAATGCAGAATACATTGCTTCAAGCATTAGTTAATAATCCGTGAACACGTTAAAAAATGTTTCTGGAACGCAAAAGGCATTCGCCAACATAAAAATTAACTTGAGCACTTCCTCATGGAAAAAAATATTGATATAATGTTGGTTTCTGAGATGAATTTGAGATGCCTTTTCAAAATCAATGGCTAGACCTTATATGATTCAAAGGACCCGAGAGGAAGAGCATGCGGTGGATCAGCAATTTTAATAAAGTCGAGGCTCAACCACTATATTCTTAACAACATTTGTGAAGAACACCTACGAGCAACAAATATTTGCATTAAACATTTTTGTGCAAATTTCATGATATCATCAATTTACTCCCCTCCCAGATTTTCAATCACTGAGGATCAATACGAGAATTTCTACAAATCTCTCGGGCCTTGTTTCGTAGCAGCTGGCGACTACAATGCAAAACATACGTTCTGGGGTTCGCGCCTCATTACGCCTAGAGGTCGGGCCTTGTTCCACACAATTTAAAAAATGGGCTTATACTTCATTTCTAGCGGGGAGCACACTTATTGGCCTACGGACATACAAAAAATTCCGGATGTTATAGATTTTGGCGTCATAAAAAATATCTAGGAATTTAATTCATGTTGAAGCTTCCCTAGATCTCTCCTCCCTGGGAGAGTGCCACAATCGTTACGATTTGTAGCCCAGTAAGAAGTGACTTACTGCACCCATATATAAAGATGATCAATCGTGTTAATTGGCTGGAGTTCAAAAAATATATCAGTAGTCATTGTACGGAAAACATTAAGCTAAGAATATCCGAAAATATTGAATTTAATATTGCCAATATTAACGAAAATATTAAACAGGCTGCTGAACATGCCTCTAGCTCCAGACCGCAGACTGGCTTTAATAGAATTTATTCTACGGATATTGAACGTCTTGTATGTAAAAAAAGTTGAGCTAGAAGAGAATGGTAACAACACAGATCACCACTAAATAAAATCAGACTTATAGAATGTACAAAACGACTCAAAGAGTTGCTATCGTCGGAAAAAAACTGCATTACTGGAAAAATATCTAGAAGGTCTCGATGTCAAGTCAGCATCTAATTACTCGTTATGGCGCGCTGCTAGAAATCTTAAAAGACCCGTTGAGCTTAAAACACCACTGCGCACTTCGACCGGAGTATGGGCAAGAAGCGATAGTGAGAAAGGTAACTTATTTGCTGAGCATTTAAAATCTCTATTCACTCCCTATTCATGTACAGGTGCTGTTGATTTGCCGAGTGTAGTTTCCCTACTCCCTCTTCCCTTAAGGTTTAAGCTGCGTGAAGTACAAAAATAATTGCTGAACTCAATTCGGAGAAAGCTCCAGGTATTGATGGAATTAGTGACAAGATGCTGATGAATTTGCCTCTAAGTACAATAAGAATCCTGCTATTTATTTTTAATGCCATTTTACGAATGCAGTATTTTCCACATAACTGGAAACTTGCGAAGATCAAAATGATTCCAAAGCCCGGCAAAGATCCTACAAAGGCTGAGTCATATAGGCCTATAAGCTTACTATCAACAATCTCAAAGCTATTCGAAAAGCTGCTCATGACTAAATTTTCCAAAATTTTAGCTGATAATGGGTGCATCCCTGACCATCAATTTGGTTTTAAAAGTCAGCATAGCACAATTGAGCAAACGCATAGATTGGTTCAATTTATAAGGAAGACATTTGAAGAAAAGAAGTATTGTTCTGCCCCCATCCTTAATGTTTATCAGGCATTTGACAAAGTATGGCACGAAGGTCTAGTTTTAAACTTGAAGAAATATCTGCCAATAAACATACAAACACTTTTGGAAAGTTATATTACTGATAGGAGGTTCACTGTTGTAGAAGGAGACTTCATGAGTGTGGCCGAATCTATATCTTCCGGTGTCCGGGTAGTATTCTGGGGCAAGTCTTGTATTTAATATATACTTGTGAGGCATCCCGCAATCTCCAGGAACATATTACCCAGTTGGAAATAGGGTTAAACTTATGGAGAATTAAAGTAAATGAGCAAAAGTGTGTCCATATATCCTTTACCTTAAGAAGAGATACTTGTTCCCCTATTCGAATTAACAATCAAAATATTCCTCAACATTCTCAAGTGAAATGCCTTAGTATACATCTTGATCGAAGGCTTACATGAAAAAATTATACTGACTACTCTAACCCAAATGAAACTTAAGTTAACTCAAATACATTGGTTGATTGGCAGAAATTCAACACTCATCTGTGGGGCACTGCTTCAGCTTCCAATGTAGAGAGAATACAACGAAGACAAAACAAAATTTTATGTTTTATAACATCTGCTCCATGGTACATTAAAAATTCAAATTTACATCGTGACTTAAATATGCCACTAGTGACTGAAAAAATCCCTTTGCTCGTAACATCTTGAATTTTACTGGACACATATGCTTAAAAAAGAGGGACACTACGGCGCTAATACTCAACACTCCAGATGTAACTGCTTGAATATACTTTTATTTTTTTTTTTTTTTTTGCTTAGCACACTCTTATGTATCATTAATTTACTATCAGTAAGTTCATGTCCGACATTAGTCGGGCCTAATAATTATATTTAGATTTAATATTTGAACACTTATTGTTAGTTCATATTTGAAGATACAATAAATAAATATATGTCAAAAAAAATTCTCTCGACTACGCAAGTAGTAGGGAACTGGGCGTTCTGGGACAATTAAAATTGTGAAATTTGTGTGAAATTTCTAAAAATTCTGGACTGAAATTTTTCAAATTTTAAAATTTTGCTGAAATTTGTCTGAAATTTGAGAAATTGTGTTTTTTTGTTTACATTAAGTGTTTTTTGTTTACATTAACTGTCTTTTGTTTATATTAAGTGTATGTAAGTATGTATGACCGTGGGAACTTGCGCGCGGAATATTTTGTGGGAATACATTAAGGGAGTTTATAGGTTTGAAGCTTTTATATGTATATGATTTTCTAATGCCGACGGGATAACATCTTTATTTTTTTCAAATGCCGACGGGAAAACATGTTTATTTTTTTCAAATGCCGACGGGAAAACATGTTTATTTTTTTCAAATGCCGACGGGAAAACATGTTTATTTTTTTCAAATGCCGACGGGAAAATCATGGAAATTATTTTTCGTAATGCCGACAGAAAATTTGTGTGTCTAGCTGTAGGAATTGAAGTCTGGCTGTGGTTGGTGGAGGGCGGAGTGTGTCTAGATTGTGAGACCTTAAGGCTGACCGTGATTTGGGTAGGTGAGGGTGTTTTGTAATATGTAACCGTGGGAATTCGGTGACGTTTATGCTTGTTGGAATTTAAGCCAAGCTGTGCTTCGTGGGGGCGGGATGTATTTGAGGTAGATCGACTGGTGGAGGGCGGGGAGTTATTGTAATATGTATCCGTGCGAATCTGTGTACATGTATGTATGTATGTCTGTAAGAGTTTAAGGCTGTCTGTGATTTATGAAAGGCGAGGTGAGAGTGTTCATGTAATACGTATCCTTGGGAATCTGTGTATATGTATGTTCGTAGGAGTTTAAGGCTGATTGTGATATGAGGTGGGGGAGGGTGTTGTTGTGATAGATAGATAGAATGTGCCTATGTGTGTGTGTGTATGTATGTATATGCAGGAGTTTAAGGCTGTCCTTGATTTGAGGTAGGCGGGGGGTGTTATTGTAATATGTATCTATAGGAATTTGGGTGTTTATATGTCTGTAGGAATTTTTGTGCATGTATGTATGTAGAAGTTTAAGGCTGATCGTGATTTGGATTGTTGAGATTGATCGATTGTATGTGACCTTGAGAATTTGTGTATATATATCTGTAGGAAATTTAAGGCTTATCGTGATTTATGAGGGGCGAAGTGTTCATGAAATATATAACCGCGCAATTTGTGTGTATATCTGTAGGAGTTTAAGGCTGATCATGATTAATGAGAGGTGAGGTGAAGGTGTTCATGTATATGTATCCGTATTTGTGTGTATGTATCTCTATATGAGTTTAAGGCTGATCGTGATTTAGGTTGTTGAGATTGATAGATTGTATGTTACCTTGAGATTTTGTGTATGTATATCTGTAAGAACTTTAGGCTGACTGTGAGAGAGAGGCGTTGTTGAAATAGGTTTAATTTTTCGTAGATGAATTTTAGTATGTGTTTGTGTATGTGATTTTCTCACCCTAGTATTTATATGTACGTAGAAATAAATTATTTCTCATATGAACATTTTTTGTTAGAAAATACTATCATATATCTGAACTTCCCTAATCCTAGTATGTTTTTCATATTGGAGGATGAGATTGCTTTATATTTTATTAAGCTTAAATTTGTCCAGTGTTAAAGTCTATCGGTCAGAAATTTGTTTATATTTGTATAAATATTAATTTCAGATTTTGCAAAATTCTTGTGTACGATCGTGGCGATTTTATGTGTGTATGTGTGTATTCGCGATAGAGTTTGACTGGTCTGTGATAAGTTTGTTTATTTAAGTACATTTGTCTTCTTCGACTTTCGTCTTCAAGCGTCAATAGCTTTGAGAACGGTTTGTATGTTTTCATGATGTAGATATGTAAGTGTGATTGTTAAAATTCAATAAATACTTGAGCATGGGTAAAAAATTTGATAATATGTGTACATATGGATCTACAAATTGATTTTATCTATGTATGTATGTACATACAAATAAGTCTGGGGCTCCCTGTTTAAATACATTTTTTTTGCCATGTGCGGTCTTTTGTTGTTGCTGTTGTAAATATTCGCCTGGTCTTTTGTGTATAGATGTGAAATATCTCCATAGTTTTTTTTTTAAATTAAAAAAACGTTCATTTAATTTTTAGATGTATTTATTTAAAAGTTTGTGAGGAGTTTCTGTTTTAAGTAAAATTGAATTCCTCTCTAGTTGTAGTAACTATAATATAAATATTTAATATATTTTATTTCCATTTGTTTAAAGTTGATGTAGCCTATATAGTCAACGTTAGAAATTTTTCGGTGTAACATTTTTTCCAACCATAGTCTTTTTTCTTCACCTTTTACATAAATTTTAGAACATCTTGCGTTGGCTTTTAAAAAATTGCAAAAGCTATGAAATGGAACAGCAGCAGTCCAGCTTAGGTGATGATAGTTTTTTGTTAGCCACTTTACTTCTCTTTCCTTTTTTATTGATAAACATTTAAAATCAAATGGTGGTTTTATAATGAAATTGTTATACTCATTATTGCTGAAAACATCCGCTACTTCTTTTTGTAATGAAAATCATTCGAAATCTTACTCGTCTATTAAAACCATTTTTTCATTCATATTACTTAATTTATAAGACTTTCCGGACTTTCTATTATTCGATCATGAGTAAAAATGCAGTAGCTGAGGTCCTTGCTTGCTGTTTCATATTAAATTTCTATATCAATTGGGCCGCTATTGAATAAAAGGAACTTTTATCTCAAACTTTAGTGCATTTATTTTTAATTTTTATGTTAAGATCATCATCATTTGGATATGAGACTGAATTTAAATGTACTTTTAAATTAGTTAAATCATAATGAGGAAACTTGTTTTCTTCTTGAATAGCGATCAAAAGAAAACGAAATCGTTTTCTTACAATTTAGGTCTGGCCTCTCAACGGTTCCTGTAGTATACATGATGACTTTCTATGTCAACATATCTGTCTACTCTTTGTCAGCGTTAAGGGACAATTAAATTTTAAAATTTTAATTCCTCAAATTGTGTTACTTCATACTGAAAGTTCAGCGTATTGTGCATATATTTCTGATATTTTTAAGTGCGCTTTATTTACCGGTCAGACAAAGTGTACGTATCAGTTGATCACTCAGTCTCTCTTTTGAATAATTTTTTTATTTTAATGTGTCACTACTATTTTTTCATATTTTACTACTTGAAAAAGAGAATATTTGTGTAATTTTTAAATGTATTCATATATACATATAGGTAAATATATGTATGTATGTATAGAGAAATTACTTTATCTACAAAGAAATACATGTTTAATAATCAACTATTCTAGAAAATCGATCTCAAATAACTCAGTTACCTCCACCATCAATTCACCGTCGGTGTTTTCATAGTGTCAGAAACATTAGAATATCTATGTTTGAGAGAATTTTTACATCGAGTTTTTCTACATGAGGTTTGCTGGTTGACCCCCTTGAAGTTATTGTTGACGTAGGCTGGGTTGTATCACATTCAGATGTAATCATTTCTTACTTAAAAAAGGTCTTCATCACCATCAACCATATCTGTATACATTTCATTCATGAGTCGGGTTGATCCAGATACAATTGCTGTCTACAAATTAATGATTAGAAACAAGTTTCTCATCACCTTCTAACAGATTTATATATTTTGCTAGCATGCATGCCTTAGCATGCTTCTATTGATAGTGATGCGAGAGTCCGACATGTAGTGGTGTTTCAATTAAAAATCTATACTATTAGAATTTACAATTTCGATCTTTTGAATCTTTTACAAAGTAGATACATACTTATATATTTTATTTAGCGCAGTCCTAAAATTTCTTTGCTTACAAAATTGTGTGACGTAAGGAATTCTTTTAAATTATGCATGCTTCGGTATGCTTCCAATATTTTTTTCTCTAAATTTTTTTGATACTCATTCAGATACAGATATAAAGTAAGATCTATTTACACTACATTTTACAATTTATGCATGCTTCAGCTTGATTCTAGTTGAAGTCTATATTTATTCAGTAAGTTTGTTTGATACTCATTCATACACATGTACATTCTTAAAGATTGGATATCAAAGTCCAATTTGCTTAGTTTATCTATATTTTCTAAAGATCTGATAGCTATAGAAATGAACAGAGTGAAGATATATTATAATAAGCCCAGTTTCACATTTTTAAATTTTGTGTGCTACTGCTTTCGAAATGGAAAATGTACAACTTTTACTATAAAAAGTGATAATACGATGTGTTGCTCAATATTGCACTGTGTTAAACTTCATTTTGAACGCTTACGTTTTCACAATATTTCATACAGACCAACAAGTTTAGAAAATTCCAGTACATTAAGTTAATTATCTTTCCTAAAACCTAACATTCCTAATCAATCCATAAAAAAACAAAAAACATGACAAACTAGATTTTTCCTTTTTAATTATATTTATATTGTCATTAAATTTCAACATTTTCTACATCTTCAAATTACTAAATATAGGATGGTACGAAATATTGATGAATCATCAAACGTTAGTTCAAAAACAAGTCATAGTTTGGTAGAAACTAAATTCTATTTGCGCAAAAATAGTTCCACTATGATATTTAACTATGTTGCGTGTGAGAATGTGGTTAGTAAACCAACGTAAATATAGGATGGTACGAAATTTTGATGATTCATCAAACGTTAGTTCAAAAACAAGTCATAGTTCCCTTCTACCAAATTCTATTTGCGCAAAAATAGTTGGTCTGTCAAATTGTAAAAAAAATAAAATAAAAAATAATATGTTATGATTGTCTTGCTAAAAAATCTTAATGGACTAAAATTTGAAAACATCTACATATTAATTCAAAAACTTTCTATCAACCCAAATATGGATACTTAAAGATATTACATAATTTCATTAATTAAAGGAATGGGATATTACACATTTACAGATACTGAATCTGTTATTTCTCCTAACAAAGCTAAAAGTAATTCCGATATGATATTTAACGATGTTACATGTGAGAAACATATTTTTGTATGGAGTGAGATAAGAATGTTGATGCATTCTGCTGATGTCAAACTTATACCAGAATCACCAAACATTTGATACTAGATAATCATAATGTAATTATAATGTTTAAGTAAGATGAGACAAATATAAAGTATGTTGGAAGGATAAATATGGATTTTGTTTATAAGCAACGATATTGAATTAAACGATGATCTTATAGAAAAAAAGAGAATTTGACTACATAAAAGTTTACTTTTTCGTTTTTCATCTGACCTTAAACTCCATTCATCTAAATGTTATAAACGGCCAGCTACTTGTAAACTGATAACCCAATCTGAATCAGATAAGCTGATCTGAAAACCGTACCAGACCCTGATAAGCTGATCTGAAAACCAGACCAGGTCCTGATAAGCTGATCTGAAAACCAGACCAGGTCCTGATAAGCTGATCTGAAAACCAGACCAGGTCCTGATAAGCTGATCTAAAAACCAGACCAGGTCCTGATAAGCTGATCTGAAAACCAGACCAGGTCCTGAGAAGCTGATCTGAAAGCCAGACCAGGTCCTGATAAGCTGATCTGTAAACCAGACCAGGTCCTAATAAGCTGATCTGAAAACCAGACAAGGTCCTGATAAGCTGATCTGAAAACCAGACCAGGTCCTGATAAGCTGATCTGAAAACCAGACCAGGTCCTGATAAGCTAATACCTGATCTAATAGCTGATACCTGTTATTTACTTTTATTAAACATGGATGAGAAAATTTTAAAACAGTTGGTTTCCACAAGAAATGTTTTGAAGAAAAAGCTTCGTAGTATAAAAACTGGTGAAATAGATACACGTGAAAAACTAAGAGATACATTTAAACCTATAACAGAACCTCTCAAAAAATTCATAAATAGTTCTAGAAATATTGAAAGAATTCACAAGAAAGAAGAAAGTAAAATCAAGATAGAAGCTGAAAATAATACAAGTTTAAAGCCATCATTCAATATAGAGACAAGTACACCGAAGAAACTTTCAAAAGGAACAATATTTGATGATATCATCTTATTTAATGATGCTAATACTGAGAATGATGATGAGGATGATGAAGATGATTTTTACTCATAGACTTCCAATTCCGAAGACACTTATACTTATTTATCAGTCTTGGAAGGAAGAATTGAATTAGATACAAACTATGGCCCACATTAAGATTTGAATAATGAATGGAAGTTTGGTGATAGTAACCTAAAACTAAATAAAGATAAAATACAAGTTGATGGTCAAATATAGGCTCTAATAGTAGCTTTATTTTCTTTAATGATTAATAATAAAACATGGAAATACTATGAGAAATTTGATTTAGAAAACTATATAAAATATTAATTTCTACTAATACATGGATAGAGAATCATCATCATTCACTGACGGAGAATGATGTTATCAGTAAATTGTTTCTGGAAACTCAAAACGATAAACTATAGGACAAATTAATAATACAGCTTAAGGAATTAATATAATTCAAGAATATATTAAAATGCAAATTGATGGAGTACAACGTGAAATACAATTAGAGATAGAAGATAGTTATAAAATTGAAAAAACACATACTAAAAATTAAATCATCTTTTGAAAAAACAAATTGAACAGCTGAACGATAAAATTTATAGATTGGAAAATTAACTACATGATAGTATAAATAGCTGAAAGTGCATCAAGTAGATCACAACACTCCCCACAAAAACTTTAAAACAACTCAATTTCTTTAAAAAGAAATTTAGTAAACGAACTCTATAATAAATCTCGAAAATTTTTTGTAGATATGTAATGAAAGGAATAGTTGAACTATTCTACAGAAAATAGAAATTATTGATTATTGTAGACTGTAAATGATTCATTCTCAAAGTTTCTATGGTCAATACCGTTGAAAATAAAAGTTGGACTCGAAAAAACCTAGGCTGTGGAAAATATTTTTGAAATGTTACGAGTACCAAAAAACTTACAAATGGATGATTGTAAAGAATTTTTTAATAGACACTAGGAAATTCATGCATAAGTAGAATATTAAACATTACTTAATATGAAAGCATCAATAGTAGAATGATTTAATAGATCATCCAAAGGAATTATGTGATGATGGTTCATATAAGTGTATTGAAATATACAAAGAATTACTTAATGTACTCGTATACAATATAAAAGTTCATCTCACTATTTAAATGTTTCCGATTAAAGTTAACTCAACAAATGAGAAAAAGCTGCTAAATATAATAATTGGAAGATGAACAAAATGTTGAAATTTAATGAAAGTAAAAAAATAAAATTAAACAGGAAAAATCTAGATTGGTTTGTATTTTTGAAGGAATGATTAGGAATGTTAGGTTTTAGGAAAGATAATTAAGTTAATGTACTGGAATTTTCTAAACTTGTTGGTCTGTATGAAATATTGTGAAAACGTAAGCGTTCAAAATGAAGTTTAACACAATGCAATATTGAGCAACACATCGTATTATCACTTTTTATAGTAAAAGTTGTACATTTTCCATTTCGAAAGCAGTAGCACACAAAATTTAAAAATGTGAAACTGGGCTTATTATAATATATCTTCACTCTGTTCATTTCTATAGCTATCAGATCTTTAGAAAATATAGATAAACTAAGCAAATTGGACTTTGATATCCAATCTTTAAGAATGTACATGTGTATGAATGAGTATCAAACAAACTTACTGAATAAATATAGACTTCAACTAGAATCAAGCTGAAGCATGCATAAATTGTAAAATGTAGTGTAAATAGATCTTACTTTATATCTGTATCTGAATGAGTATCAAAAAAATTTAGAGAAAAAAATATTGGAAGCATACCGAAGCATGCATAATTTAAAAGAATTCCTTACGTCACACAATTTTGTAAGCAAAGAAATTTTAGGACTGCGCTAAATAAAATATATAAGTATGTATCTACTTTGTAAAAGATTCAAAAGATCGAAATTGTAAATTCTAATAGTATAGATTTTTAATTGAAACACCACTACATGTCGGACTCTCGCATCACTATCAATAGAAGCATGCTAAGGCATGCATGCTAGCAAAATATATAAATCTGTTAGAAGGTGATGAGAAACTTGTTTCTAATCATTAATTTGTAGACAGCAATTGTATCTGGATCAACCCGACTCATGAATGAAATGTATACAGATATGGTTGATGGTGATGAAGACCTTTTTTAAGTAAGAAATGATTACATCTGAATGTGATACAACCCAGCCTACGTCAACAATAACTTCAAGGGGGTCAACCAGCAAACCTCATGTAGAAAAACTCGATGTAAAAATTCTCTCAAACATAGATATTCTAATGTTTCTGACACTATGAAAACACCGACGGTGAATTGATGGTGGAGGTAACTGAGTTATTTGAGATCGATTTTCTAGAATAGTTGATTATTAAACATGTATTTCTTTGTAGATAAAGTAATTTCTCTATACATACATACATATATTTACCTATATGTATATATGAATACATTTAAAAATTACACAAATATTCTCTTTTTCAAGTAGTAAAATATGAAAAAATAGTAGTGACACATTAAAATAAAAAAATTATTCAAAAGAGAGACTGAGTGATCAACTGATACGTACACTTTGTCTGACCGGTAAATAAAGCGCACTTAAAAATATCAGAAATATATGCACAATACGCTGAACTTTCAGTATGAAGTAACACAATTTGAGGAATTAAAATTTTAAAATTTAATTGTCCCTTAACGCTGACAAAGAGTAGACAGATATGTTGACATAGAAAGTCATCATGTATACTACAGGAACCGTTGAGAGGCCAGACCTAAATTGTAAGAAAACGATTTCGTTTTCTTTTGATCGCTATTCAAGAAGAAAACAAGTTTCCTCATTATGATTTAACTAATTTAAAAGTACATTTAAATTCAGTCTCATATCCAAATGATGATGATCTTAACATAAAAATTAAAAATAAATGCACTAAAGTTTGAGATAAAAGTTCCTTTTATTCAATAGCGGCCCAATTGATATAGAAATTTAATATGAAACAGCAAGCAAGGACCTCAGCTACTGCATTTTTACTCATGATCGAATAATAGAAAGTCCGGAAAGTCTTATAAATTAAGTAATATGAATGAAAAAATGGTTTTAATAGACGAGTAAGATTTCGAATGATTTTCATTACAAAAAGAAGTAGCGGATGTTTTCAGCAATAATGAGTATAACAATTTCATTATAAAACCACCATTTGATTTTAAATGTTTATCAATAAAAAAGGAAAGAGAAGTAAAGTGGCTAACAAAAAACTATCATCACCTAAGCTGGACTGCTGCTGTTCCATTTCATAGCTTTTGCAATTTTTTAAAAGCCAACGCAAGATGTTCTAAAATTTATGTAAAAGGTGAAGAAAAAAGACTATGGTTGGAAAAAATGTTACACCGAAAAATTTCTAACGTTGACTATATAGGCTACATCAACTTTAAACAAATGGAAATAAAATATATTAAATATTTATATTATAGTTACTACAACTAGAGAGGAATTCAATTTTACTTAAAACAGAAACTCCTCACAAACTTTTAAATAAATACATCTAAAAATTAAATGAACGTTTTTTTAATTTAAAAAAAAAAACTATGGAGATATTTCACATCTATACACAAAAGACCAGGCGAATATTTACAACAGCAACAACAAAAGACCGCACATGGCAAAAAAAATGTATTTAAACAGGGAGCCCCAGACTTATTTGTATGTACATACATACATAGATAAAATCAATTTGTAGATCCATATGTACACATATTATCAAATTTTTTACCCATGCTCAAGTATTTATTGAATTTTAACAATCACACTTACATATCTACATCATGAAAACATACAAACCGTTCTCAAAGCTATTGACGCTTGAAGACGAAAGTCGAAGAAGACAAATGTACTTAAATAAACAAACTTATCACAGACCAGTCAAACTCTATCGCGAATACACACATAAACACATAAAATCGCCACGATCGTACACAAGAATTTTGCAAAATCTGAAATTAATATTTATACAAATATAAACAAATTTCTGACCGATAGACTTTAACACTGGACAAATTTAAGCTTAATAAAATATAAAGCAATCTCATCCTCCAATATGAAAAACATACTAGGATTAGGGAAGTTCAGATATATGATAGTATTTTCTAACAAAAAATGTTCATATGAGAAATAATTTATTTCTACGTACATATAAATACTAGGGTGAGAAAATCACATACACAAACACATACTAAAATTCATCTACGAAAAATTAAACCTATTTCAACAACGCCTCTCTCTCACAGTCAGCCTAAAGTTCTTACAGATATACATACACAAAATCTCAAGGTAACATACAATCTATCAATCTCAACAACCTAAATCACGATCAGCCTTAAACTCATATAGAGATACATACACACAAATACGGATACATATACATGAACACCTTCACCTCACCTCTCATTAATCATGATCAGCCTTAAACTCCTACAGATATACACACAAATTGCGCGGTTATATATTTCATGAACACTTCGCCCCTCATAAATCACGATAAACCTTAAATTTCCTACAGATATATATACACAAATTCTCAAGGTCACATACAATCGATCAATCTCAACAATCCAAATCACCATCAGCCTTAAACTTCTACATACATACATGCACAAAAATTCCTACAGACATATAAACACCCAAATTCCTATAGATACATATTACAATAACACCCCCCGCCTACCTCAAATCAAGGACAGCCTTAAACTGCTACATATACATACATACACACACACACACACATAGGCACATTCTATCTATCCATCGCAACAACACCCTCCCCCACCTCAAATCACAATCAGCCTTAAACTCCTACGAACATACATATACACAGATTCCCACGGATACGTATTACATGAACACTCTCACCTCGCCTTTCATAAATCACAGACAGCCTTAAACTCTTACAGACATACATACATACATACATGTACACAGATTCGCACGGATACATATTACAACAACTCCCCGCCCTCCACCAGTCGATCTACCTCAAATACATCCCGCCCCCACGAAGCACAGCTTGGCTTAAATTCCAACAAGCATAAACGTCACCGAATTCCCACGGTTACATATTACAAAACACCCTCACCTACCCAAATCACGGTCAGCCTTAAGGTCTCACAATCTAGACACACTCCGCCCTCCACCAACCACAGCCAGACTTCAATTCCTACAGCTAGACACACAAATTTTCTGTCGGCATTACGAAAAATCATTTCCATGATTTTCCCGTCGGCATTTGAAAAAAATAAACATGTTTTCCCGTCGGCATTTGAAAAAAATAAACATGTTTTCCCGTCGGCATTTGAAAAAAATAAACATGTTTTCCCGTCGGCATTTGAAAAAAATAAAGATGTTATCCCGTCGGCATTAGAAAAACATATACATATAAAAGCTTCAAACCTATAAACCCCCTTAATGTATTCCCACAAAATATTTTGCGCACAAGTTCCCACGGTCATACATACATACAAACATACATACACTTAATAAAAACAAAAAACAGTTAATGTAAACAAAAAACACTTAATGTAAACAAAAAAGCACAATTTCTCAAATTTCAGCAAAATTTTAAAATTTCAAAAACTTAAGTTTAGAATTTTTAGAAATTTCACACAATTTTAATTGTCCCAGAACGCCCAGTTCCCTACTACTTACGCATACAATAACGACACACCAGCATATAATTAACAGCACTTACACAAATGCTTGTCCATACTGTGGTTTTACAATTTCAGTCAAACATATCCTGCAGGATATGTCCAACTCTCCTAGACTTAGAAGTCTTCCATGAAAACATCTAAAAAATAACGGTATCAATGAATGAATGAACTAACAAAAGAAAACATTTGCGTATTTACAAATTTATATCTACCATAAAAATTTAAATTCAATAGTATAAAATATAAGCCGATGGCCTTAGTAGCTAGTGCTTCTACCCCTCTTATATTGTTATTGCATTTATCTATAATAATATTAATAAATAAATATTATTGTTGGTGATTTAAACTACAATTTATTTATTGTCTCGAAATCTATAGCTATTCGTTCCTTGTATACGAGATTAAATCTTAAGGTAGAGGTCCATAGCTCGCTTTTTGCGCGTTACGCTTTCTATGCATCTGTCAAAAAAGTAGAATCAATGTAATAGTATGTGACAAGTTACATTGCAAAAAGCGCAGAACGCGTAGGCGCGTTCAAAGCAAAAAGTAGGTCTACTTTCTACTTTTGTACGCGTTACAAGCACCATGAAAGAAAGTCAGCTGTTCCTGAATGCTAAAGATGTTAAATAATACTTTATTTCTTACGTTATCGATAAATATTATTTAACCGTGGATAATTTTTTTCTTTTTTTTTTCAATAAAAAAAATTTCTTAGTAAAAAAAACTTGTTTAATAAAATATGTGAATATTTTCATTAATGCGATGTATTTTAATTAACTTTTCACCACACTTTTCTCAGTCAAAAATTTTGCATATTAGTTATCGATTACTTTTACGTACTGAGTGTCATCTCCGCTAAATCTGTATTAAATAGCTGCTTAGAAAAGTTATTGCTTAAGCCAATAATGTGCATACATTTATATGTAATTTTCAATTTACTTAAATTAAAGTCAACAACAGCCGACAATCTGCTGGAATAGCCCTGGCCGAGTTCTTCTCAAGACTTTCTTTTAAAATGCTGAATAAATAGTCAAAGACATCTGCAGACATTCTTGTCGCGGTTCGAAATTGCTCAGGGTCAGGTTCTAAATACAACGGCCGTACCCAAAACCTTTTCTTTTTTTGAAATTGTTCATAGGCATTTTTTGCACATAAAATTAAATATACAAACTCGACTAACTCCACAAATTCTTTTAAAAACTCGATTTCACTCTCCATTTTTTCTTTATAAGTATTTATAAACAAACGCACACAGATGATCAAAACAAAAATAAAATGGCGCATGAAAAGCAGTGCATGTAACTCAACGCGAACAAAGTATAGAATGAAACAAGAGGATGAAACGCGTGTAAAGCACAACGCGCAAAAAGCGAGCTATGGACCTCTACCTTTAGATTGTCCATAACTGTAAGCCTACTCACTTCGACGTTTCTCATTGCTCTTCATCTTTAATTGACTTATGGTTTTTCTTCTTTCTTAATTTTTTCCGATCAGTATCAATATACTGTGCAAGTACCAGTATATATTGAATATCGTAATTATAGTGCAATTAATTGGGATGGAATAATGAGCTTTTTGTATGATTTTAATACTAACATTATTTATAGAACTCTCGATAAGGATTTATTATGCTCTAACATTTGTTCTTTATTACATTCGTTATTAACGTTTGTGCCTATTGTTAAAAAGGGGCTTGAGGTTAGTACTGATAAATGCATGAAGGCTAGATGTATTACGTTAGCTCGATCTCTAAGAGACTTGTCTTATTCGTACTACAAGTCCAATAAATCGCCTCGTAATTGGAGAATATTTTGTAAATACCGGTAATACGTTGGCATTTGGAGAGTACTAAGAAATTGTGGCTGTCTAGGTGATGATCGATTTAATGGTTTGGATGTCAATATGATAAATGATTATTTTGTTGATAATGGAGGCGTAGCTGGGAGTGGCAATTTCGAAATTTACCAACTTTCTTTTTCTGAGGCTCATAAATCTTTCCGATGTGTAAGTGATGTAGAAATTTTTTTGGCCTTGAATAGAGCTAAATCTAATGCTATTGGGACTGATGATATTCCGATAAAATTTATTAAGGTGATGTTCCCACATATATCTTGTTTTTTAATTCACCTATTCAACTCTGTCTTGATGACTTCTAGGTTTCCTGCTGCATGGAAAACAGCTAGAGTTGTCCTGATACCTAAATCAAAGATTGTTAATAGTCCCGAGGTTTTAATGCCTACATCAATTCTTCCTGCACTCTCGAAAATCTTTGAGCACCTCTTGAAAGATCAGATTTTAGAAGCTACCTCCTCACGCATTTATCATGCTCAATATGCTTTTCGCAAAAACTATAGTACAACCACACTTCCACTTGACTTAACTGATTCAATTAGAAAAGATATAAATAAAGAAAAATTTCGTCTACTTGTTTCGCTTGACCTATCCAAAGCATTCAATTCAATCGATCATGGAAGAATGATTAATAAACTTCATCTTAAATTTGGATTTTCTATATCTGCTTACAAGCTTATCTTCTCATATCTTCATGGAAGATCTCAATTTACTGTCCCTTCATGGTGTGAACTCCGTCATATCAGGTCTTAGTTCGGATGTTCCACAGGGATCAGTTATTGCTATTCATTCTTTACATAGTATCCACACCTGATAATTTTATATCATAACTCGTAATATAACGCCGGAGAACAACTCTCATTTTTTCATTAATATCAGCACAAAGGGGTAGACGTTGATGATTTTATATCATGATGAATCAAACAAATATTTGCAAAATACTTGCCAAAAATATCTAATTTGCGAGTTGTTTAATTTGTAGGTAACAAATAATTGTTGTGCTGCCATTTTTAAACGAAAATTGTGTAATAAATAAACGTTAAATGCACAGTGACACATAAAATGACATTTGATATCAAGATAAATTTATCAAGCCGTGAGCTCTGATGATTATATCATAATGCTGACATAATATTAATAAATGAAGTCTATACGTGATGAATTTTCATCAGGATATCAATTTGACATTCATCAGCAGCGTTACCGTTGAGAAATTTCAAAAAGTGGCACAAAAAGGGGATTTAAAATAAAAAAGTGGCACAAAAAAGGGGATTTTGAAAAAAAAGTCGCAACGTTTTCATAAAGGCATTTATTTTAAACAAAACATTTTAATTTAGTAAAAATTAACAAAAACATAACAGAAAACAATCAGTTCATTTATAAAAGCGGTTAAATAATAAAATAAAATATAATAATAATTAACATTAAAACTAAACAACAATTCTTTAGAAGATACATAGAAGCAAATTCATATACATATGTAAATATTTATGTAAATATTAAGCACTTAGATTATTTAACGTATAGTTGACCTTTGGAATGTTTGGATTTTCATTTCGCACGGATGACCTCAAGCCGAAACTATTGTTAAATTATAAAGTATTTATTTATAAAAAAAAGTGCCAAAAAAGGGGATTTTTGAAAAAGTGGCAACAAAGGTGGCAAGGCTCCAAAAAAGTGTATAATTGCTACTTTAGTCGCACAAACGGTAAGGCTGTTCATCAGGTGTGAACTTCCATCTCTAGTTAATTCATCAATATGTAAATCTTTTAAGGTAGAGGTCCATAGCTCGCTTTTTGCGCGTTGTGCTTTACACGCGTTTCATCCTCTTGTTTCATTCTATACTTTGTTCGCGTTGAGTTACATGCACTGCTTTTCATGCGCCATTTTATTTTTGTTTTGATCAGCTGTGTGCGTTTGTTTATAAATACTTATAAAGAAAAAATGGAGAGTGAAATCGAGTTTTTAAAAGAATTTGTGGAGTTAGTCGAGTTTGTATATTTAATTTTATGTGCAAAAAATGCCTATGAACAATTTCAAAAAAAGAAAAGGTTTTGGGTACGGCCGTTGTATTTAGAACCTGACCCTGAGCAATTTCGAACCGCGACAAGAATGTCTGCAGATGTCTTTGACTATTTATTCAGCATTTTAAAAGAAAGTCTTGAGAAGAACTCGGCCAGGGCTATTCCAGCAGATTGTCGGCTGTTGTTGACTTTAATTTAAGTAAATTGAAAATTACATATAAATGTATGCACATTATTGGCTTAAGCAATAACTTTTCTAAGCAGCTATTTAATACAGATTTAGCGGAGATGACACTCAGTACGTAAAAGTAATCGATAACTAATATGCAAAATTTTTTACTGAGAAAAGTGTGGTGAAAAGTTAATTAAAATACATCGCATTAATGAAAATATTCACATATTTTATTAAACAAGTTTTTTTTACTAAGAAATTTTTTTTATTGAAAAAAAAAAGAAAAAATTATCCACGGTTAAATAATATTTATCGATAACGTAAGAAATAAAGTATTATTTAACATCTTTAGCATTCAGGAACAGCTGACTTTCTTTCATGGTGCTTGTAACGCGTACAAAAGTAGAAAGTAGACCTACTTTTTGCTTTGAACGCGCCTACGCGTTCTGCGCTTTTTGCAATGTAACTTGTCACATACTATTACATTGATTCTACTTTTTTGACAGATGCATAGAAAGCGTAACGCGCAAAAAGCGAGCTATGGACCTCTACCTTTATTTTTGCAGATGACGTTGCTTTACTATTTAGTTATGACCAGTGATGCCAAGTTAGCCATTTTGTGGCTAAATTTAGCAATTTTTCATCCTATTTAGCCAGAAGAAAAGTCAATTTAGCTATTAGCCATTTTTTAGCCACTTTATTTTATGTTTAGCTATTTTTAGCAATTTTTCCATACATGAAATTTTTTGTGATTTTTTATAACAAATTTTAAGGAACTACCAAAAAAATACAACTGAGTAATATGTTGTATTTTTTGGAATTGTTATCAGTAACATAATAAACAAAAATGGTGTGTAATCATTTGTTATGCATTTTAAGATGCAAAATTGGTAACAATACGATTTGTTATCCCTTTCTTATAATCGTGGTAATGTCCTTGTAAGTTGTCAGGATTATATGGTGCCTTATTATATCAGTAAATCAAGTGTCATGTTTGTTTTATCCAAATGATAAAGTTGAAATAAAAGTTCAATAAAATAAATTTCAAATTTTAAGAAGCCCAGACGCAAAGTAAATTTATATCAAGTATATGCAACTACTCAGGTGATTCATTTTTTTCTCGTTTCTTGGCAATGCCTGAATGTCAAAAGTTGTTTACAATGTACGTACACCATTTTGTTTTCTTTTGCTTTGTTTTACACAATTGTGTATACTGAAAACGTATGTGAAAAAGTTTAAATAAATTTTTACTTAAAAAATGTGTTACAAAACATTTAAAAATAATTATATTTAATTATTAAGGTACATATGTATCTTTTATTATACTTATTTCACATATTAAAGGTTTATCAATTAATTAAATTACTTTGGTTTTATCTATCCATACATTTTCTTTTTGTTGTATGCAGATCTGAGACTATTGCATTAAATAAGCAAATGCATTGACCATTTTCCCACAATAAACCAAATCCATGCAAATGCAAATTTATTACATTAGCACTAACTTTAATAATATTAGTGCAATTTTTCTTGCATTTTACTAAAATCCCTTCAAAGAAATTCATCAACATTGCATTGTTATTTTTAGTGCACTATTTTTTGCACCACTAAACACATTATGAATAGTATTATTGCATTATCAGTGGAACATATAGTGCAAAATATAACGTAAATGTGTACATACATAAAAACATACGTACATACATAAATATGTAAATTTTTTCCTATGTACATATCGTCATCCAAGACGAAAAATCATATCATTACGTTTTTTATAATTTTTCGAGAGAAAGACAAAACTTGATGAAATTGTTTCAAGCGGTAGAATTTTTCGTTTATAAAATCACCATTTTTTAAGATATAACTTTACAATAAACTAAAACATAAGTTCTGATCTTTTGTCAATTGCACGGTTTTTCAAATAAGCTCGAGATGCAACGTACTTGAAGTATGAAACTTTTTAATTTTTTTTAAATTGGTTCTGTAATCTAGTTTGTATTTATATTGACAGTTTTTTTTCGTTAATTTGTATGTACGTACTTATAAAAGTGCCCTCAATGAACTTTAGTGTATTTTATACTTTTTATTTGTGCTGTCTCCTAAAAATATTTTCACGTTTTAATCAATTTTACTGTGTACAATATGTGATAGTGCAATATTGCATCACTTCATGATGTGCTTAGTGGCAACACAAAATTAGTGTATTTTTTGTCATGCGATTAGCTGCTAATGCAATATTAATCCATTACTTTTAAGAGATTTTATTTAAGTGCAAAAAATAGTGCACTACAAGCATCAAATTTAAATTTGCACTAAAATTTTTGTTTTTCAATCAGTGCTTATGCAAAAGTGATGCAAGTTACCCAGGTCTGGTTGTATTCATCTGTTTTTGACATTCATCCATTATTCTTACACAAACAAATCGCCTGTTGTTTTTGTACTTTCTTAGTTGTTGTAGACCTGCATATACTTTATATAAATATGCTTTGCCCAGACGTACAGACCAAACGGCTGGGCCGATTTTCTTCAAACAGCTAAGAACACTCGATCAAGTCATCTTTAAAAAAAAAACTAAATTATAATCGGTCGAGCGGTTTGGTCTGACATGGACTCGTGTATACACAGACACACACTACAAACTTATAACACCCCTTTTTTGGTCGGGGGTTAAAAAATAGAAAATGGACAAAATAGGTTTGGATTGAAAATACCACGCAGTTTTTATAACGGCTATGAAATTTCTGTTTCTTAAAATTTATTGGCACAAACGACAACTATGACAATGATGTTAATGATGACCATTAATTTTTTAATTAAAAATTACCTACATACATATCGCTTTTCTCAAGTAGAAAGGCTCTAACTCAAATAATCGTAACTTTACAGGAGAAGGTAAAAACATAATAGAAATTGTTAGTTTTTTATTTGCTTCTTGAGAATCTGGTATTCGATCTTATTGGTACTCGATACAATATTTTTTATAACACGAGCAATCTAAGAATAAATTTGTAATTTATTTTATGCAATATTTGTAATTAATTTCTTTTTGATTTTTCCGATTTGTTGATGGTTAAATTTATTAAAAATGACATGACTGTTTGTTAATGTTACTGACTACTTCAAAAACAAGTGCAGTACTAAGTAACCAGATACTTTACAGTTTTACAACTCTGAATAATTAAAGTCATCCACAAAACAAAAGAATTAATAAATTAAATTATAAAATATGTATATTAACAGTTATTATTACCATTTTTTAATATCTATTTTGAAATGATTTTCACAATAATTATTTAACCTTTTGTAAAATGTTTACACTTTTCGTTTGTTTACATTTTGAATCATGTTTTTATCTTACTAAACTACTACGACAGAATAAAAATTTGCAAAATACTCAGGCAAGAACTGTCACTTTACTCTCTCAATTTGTGTTCTCATTTACTGTATTTTAGGTAAACGAACGCAAAATGCAGCAAAGTTCAGTAAAAATTTTTAAAAGCTTTTAAAAACTTTTGCGTACGCGAACTTATTATCTAACGATAAATGCAATCAAAACCAAAGGTATTGTTTTTAGCCCATATGATCGTTTTACTATTAATTTCAATATTTTTATTAACAATGTTAGAATTGAATTTCTAGATCGTATTAAGTTCTTGCGAGTTGTTTTAGATGATAGAAGCTTAACTTTCGAGTCACATTTTTATGTAGTTGTTGGCAGAATTTTACAATTACGAAGATTATTTTACATTAATGTACATTTACCTATTACTATGATTTTGGGACACAATTCTGACAATTTCACGTGAAAGTAGGCCCAAAATGAAGAACTTGTGCATCATTCGTTTTGTCTTCTTACCTGCTAAAATATTTTTAATATCGATTTGAAGTTAGTAATTATCGTATAGGGGAATTTTTTACGTTTTAGGCTCTTTTGTTTGACATAACTCGAGAACCACTAGTCCGATTTAGCTGAAACAAATTTAGAAAAATTAATCCATTTCGATTTGTTTTAGCGGTTGTCCTGTATTATTTTCAATATCGGGTGTCCAATCCGCATCATTCACGTTGGTCGGATGGGTGAAAACGGTTTCGGCTTGCAGGGACTTAGTATCCAGACTCGGAGGTTTAGGTGCATCGACATCAGCAGGTTGGTTAACTGGAAGTGTGGCAGTAAATGCAGCAGTGTATACTTTTGTTTTCAATTGTTGTCTGTTTAATCCAGGACGAAAATTTATGAGTAGCACCTGGATTCATCATGTCCAGTTGTGTCTTCCACCCAAATTACTGGCTTCATAAAAGACAACGTTGCACCTCCTCCATGTATCCAATTTACAAGGGTATTATAACAACTTTTGCACACTGTGTTCGGCGTAAAATTTTAACCACTTAAATCTGCTTCATCAAAATAATCACAATACTCTTTTTTCAGTTCCTCAGTACACAAATTTTGTCGATAGTTTTTGTTTCTTTTAGGACGATTTGACCACAAACGTAACAAAAATTATCCAATTTTGGGCACTTGTTATTTTCCATATTTATTCTTGTTATTCACTTTTAAAAAACTGGAGAAAAATCACTTTTACTGTTCGCGTTCGTCGGCACTGGCTGAATGACAAAAATCTATCAACTATAAATACTACGTATTTGTCAATATTTTACTGGCAGCAGGTACTAATAAATGGGCGCATGTTTTAAGGGTACCTGGCTATATACCTGATTCACCACTTGTACGTTTCAAATTGTGCAACTTTCCAAATAATGAATGAGGTTGCAATTTCTGTAAAAAAAATCATACAGGTAGTCACCGGAAAACCCCAAATAATTAAAGCAGTCCTATCCTTTTTTCGTTTTAATTGTTCACGCACATTTATTAGCGTTTATTGCTTCGCAGTCATAAAAATCAAATAACCTTTTCTTTAATTAGACGACACTTTTTTGCAGTCGGAACTTTTTGGAGCAGTGCTTAGACTTCGGTCGGAGCGCTGTATGATATTTATTTTTCCAACAAGAGCTAACCTAAAAAAAATGGTTTTGGATTCAGCTTGCTCAAATTAGGCTTGTTACAAAAAAATTTTCGAATTAGACTACTGTGTTAACATTTAACTTTCTTCTGTATTTTTTTTTTTTAGTTATGGCATTGTATCCACAAACTACATGTTTCTACAAAGCAATTATTCACAGACTTCCACAGACAGCAACTGAAGACTATGAAGTATTATTTGAAGACTCATCTTATACAAATGGATATGCCGAACCATTACCTGTCGCTCAGCGTTACGTTATAGCATATAAACCCACAAAAAAGATCAGCACAGTTACCGGATTTGTAGCAACTGTTTCTTCAGCATAAAATTTTTGACAATTGTGTGTATACATAAATGTATTTTAAAATATGTATTAAAAATGTTTAAGCTTAACGGCTAGGTATACATAATGAATAAATAAATGAAAAATTAAAAAAAATTAATTATACAGAATTTGACATTTTATTAAGCTGTAGGCGATTCTTCTTCCTTTGTCTCGCTTGAGCCATTTCCAACTTCAAAATCATTTTTAACATGCAATTCGAAGCCATCAATTTTGTTCCAGGAACATACGATCGCCAATTGAAATTTCGCCATGGGATTTGCAAAGAGCTTAAGTATACGAGCTTGATAAAGAGTTAATACTTCGCCTTTTTCGCAAACTGTAAATTCAGAGTTTAACGTAACTATACCCCTCTTTAATGACGTTGGCATTCCTAAAGATCTCAAATGCGGCTCGATTGAATGTGAAAATTCCGTTAGAGGCCCTTGCGGCAAAATTACGGTATCTGTAGCAATAAAACCACTTCTGGCATACTCCACAGCCCAGTATTTCTGAGACCATTCCAAAACGTATTTTTTGCTCTTACCAGTAAATAGCAAACCCACTTGTCCCGTGAGTCTATTAGACAATTGATGCAAATCGACTTCTATTTCTTCTGATTTTGTTCTGCCTAATGCAATCTGCATAATACGATTCTTTCCAAATACAAATCTTGAATTTTGTTTCCATTCTTGTCTTAAATCTTTCAACAAGTTGTTGCGCATATTTCGTACATGGAAAACAAAAATGTTAGGATATTTCTCAATGCATCGCCGAATATCTGTAATTATTTGTTGTTTCCATTGCAATCCTTTGCGCTCAGTTTTCGTAAGAGACACTATCATTATAAACAATATGTAATAGAAAAAATAAAAGTTAAATGATTTTTCGACAATTCACCTTTTTTGTCTCTTTTCGCTTTAGGCATTTCAACAAGATGTGTATATTCAATCACAGATATAACTATTGAATAGCACGTGTTAGTTAGAAACAGGGAACGAAGCCGACCTGGTTTGTCGACCGGCGGCGGCTGAACAAAATAATCTTCGGCGGCGGCTGAAAGTCGACTCAAGCCGAAAAACGTCGGCTAAGAAATAAAAACTACGGCGGCGGCTTAATCGGCTGAAAAGGCGGCATTAAAAAAAATACACATGTATGTATCAAAATAGTACATACATACATATTGTATATATATATACATATGTATGTATGTAAATGTGACTCTAACCCATATATAGGGTCCGCCAGATAACTTTTTTTTTTAAACAGCGCGCAAAACATCGAGTGTTGCTTCGGCCGTGTGGCACGCCACGCCGTCCTGTTGAAACCAAATGTTTCCAATATCCACCTCTTCAATTTTTGTGAACAAAAATTCGTTCAACATGGCCCGATAACGATCGCCATTGACTGTAACGGTCACTCCTTGCTCATTGGCCCAATTATGCCTCTGGACCAAAATCCGCATCTTCTGTAAGTGGCATCTTCTGTAAGTGGATCGCAGGCAATATTTCCCAGTGTTGTTCAAGCGTATACACAACCATATTCATTCAGCGGAAGGATAAAACTAATTATCTGTCAAATCAGACATGAGCTAAGTGTTACCATTCACGAAATAAGCACTAGTTGAAAAAAACGCTAGATGGCGGACCCTATAGAACAGATGAAATCAAAATGTAATGGCATATTCTAGTAGTTTTTGTTTTAATTTGAAGTTTTATTTTTTGTAATGAATAATATGTATTATTTTGATATTAGCGTTTTCTTTCAACAAAATATTAAATTGGGATTTTATTTTGGGACTCGTTACAATTCAGTTTAGTAATTGTTAAGGCACTAATCATACTTTGTAGTGATAAAAAAAAATATAAATTTCTCAATTTGTACAATTTTTTCTTAATTCAGTTATTTATTATATGTTCCAAAAATCGAATACAAATGTTTGAATTGGATAAAGCATAAAAATATAATTACAAAATAGGATATACAGTGGACAATATAGTTTCAGTACATCTTCCAATTTTTTAATAATGCTAACAAATAACATAGTTAGCCTACTCGAATCGATATTTTTGCCTACGTACATTTTAAAGAATACTTTATCTACATATATACATATGTGCGTAATATTTGTTTGGCGTAATTTATGGTTATATTTTTTAAATATGTATCTCTTCTTCTAAAAGCAAGTTTTAATATGAAGACAAATGATTCTCTAAAAGCTAATGAGACAAAAAGATTGATTCGATTAGTCCAATTATGTTAGTTGTTAGATTTATTACAAAATTTTAAGGTGTACTGAAACTTTCTAGGGTAACTGTATTAATTTCTGAACTCGATAGCTCTATAAACAAAAAGGGAGCATTTTTTTACTTGGGTAAATAAATATTCTAAAATTTACTCTTCGGCAACATTTTTAAAATTAACTGCAATTGCATGTGAAAACAGTAAAGCAAATGGATTCAACTACTTCGAAAAATTTTTCGTTGATAATAACCATACAACAATTGTATGCCACTAGTGGCGTGTATAATTATAGCGTAAAACAAAAATATTCGTTAAATCCAAAGATGTTATAACTTCAATGCATTAACTTGAGCAGTCTACACTTATCATTAACTTAAGTTAATGTTACAGTTAGTAATTTTATGTTAGGTGTAGGAAACAAGTAAGAGAATGAAAAAAAATTTAACATGCACAAATTTTTAGTGATTTTATAAAATCTGACACCCTTAAGGTAGAGGTCCATAGCTCGCTTTTTGCGCGTTACGCTTTCTATGCATCTGTCAAAAAAGTAGAATCAATGTAATAGTATGTGACAAGTTACATTGCAAAAAGCGCAGAACGCGTAGGCGCGTTCAAAGCACAAAGTAGGTCTACTTTCTACTTTTGTACGCGTTACAAGCACCATGAAAAAAAGTCAGCTGTTCTTGAATGCTAAAGATGTTAAATAATACTTTATTCCTTACGTTATCGATAAATATTATTTTGCCGTGGATAATTTTTTTTTCTTTTTTTCAATAAAAAAAATTTCTTAGTAAAAAAAAACTTGTTTAATAAAATATGTGAATATTTTCATTAATGCGATGTATTTTAATTAACTTTTCACCACACTTTTCTCAATAACAAATTTTGCATATTAGTTATCGATTACTTTTACGTACTGAGTGTCATGTCATCTCCGCTAAATCTGTATTATTTACTTTGTGTTCATTACATATTTTTAAACAATAAAATGGAAGAAAATTTAATTAATGCTGTAAAAAAGCACGAGCTTTTATATAACAAAAGCTTGCTGCTATTATATAGAAATAAAATAAAGAGAGCAGAGCAGACATCTGCAGACATTCTTGTCGCGGTTCGAAATTTCTCAGCGTCAGACGTTTTAATTTTTTTAAATGTGGTTTCAAAAAACCCACTTAAATAAATTCCGTTCTAAATACAACGGCCGTACCCAAAACCTTTTCTTTTTTTGAAATTGTTCATAGGCATTTTTTGCACATAAAATTAAATATACAAACTCGACTAACTCCACAAATTCTTTTAAAAACTCGATTTCACTCTCCATTTTTTCTTTATAAGTATTTATAAACAAACGCACACAGCTGATCAAAATAAAAATAAAATGGCGCATGAAAAGCAGTGCATGTAACTCAACGCGAACAAAGTATAGAACGAAACAAGAGGATGAAACGCCTGTAAAGCATAACGCGCAAAAAGCGAGCTATGGACCTCTACCTTTACTGTGCAGAATCGGCTCAGCCGGTTCCGTCGACTGAAAGTTTTAGTCGATGCAAGCCGTATGCATCGGCGGCGGCTCATAGTGCCCAATATTTATCGGCGGCGGCTCGAAGCCGGCTCTGAGCCGATCGGCTTCGTCCCATGGTTAGAAACCTGCAGACATGCGCCGATCGGCTCAGAGCCGGCTAATCCGAGCCGCCGAATGGTTTTGACCAGCCGCCGCCGCCGATTTTTTTCCGGCTTATAAGCGGCTGAAAATTAGCCGCCGATCGGTAATTTTTTTAAATTTTTCGGCTGAAAATTAGCCGCCGATCGATTTCATTTTTTAATATTTTTCAGCTGAATATTGTATTTTTTATGTATTTTGGATAAAATTTACATTTTTGTCTATATTCAATTTGTAAATTTTTCACTGAGTACATACATTATACCATTGAAATGGAATATTTCTTTTATTATACAAATACATAGGTATACATAGTTTTATTTTGATGCAGAGTTACCTGCAGCCCTGTTACATGTATACAGTCAAGGCACATTTACTACAGGTACACGCATTAGAGAAAACACTGTGGCAACTCTGTGCTTCTCACATAGTTTTACAAAGTAATTGTCAAAAAATTGTATGCATCAAACAAGGCACAAAAGTAATTGTCAAATCAATTCTTCGTTATAAACGTGTAAACAAAAAATCAGCGGATGAGCAATTTGCCCGATGCATGTACCTGTTTGATATGCCTTGTATACAGTGTTGCCATGTATATATGAAAATGTATTATATTTTTGAAAGCAGGCCACAGTCGAAGGAACATTAGTAGAAACAGGGGGATGTTGAACTACATGTTCCATCTTGTATAGCAATATTTCTTGTTGCAATTTGTGTTTACTTTCTGGTTTCTCAAATATCAATATATTTTGATATTTTATGTTTCCCAACGCAGTATTTCTTCGTGTGAATTGACGTCTACTGCCTTTTTTGAGTTATTTCGTTGAGAACCGTCAGTGTGTGCGGTGCTTTTGTAAATATATTAACGGAGTGGATAAAAAAAACGAAAATGGTGACAATTGGAAATGATGAAAGCTGGAGAAATTTTATAAATTAATATAATAATTTTGCATATGATTTGTAATAAAAGCACACAAAAAATCTTTTGCTTCAGAATATTTGAAAACAGAAAGGAAAAGTGAGCTCATTGAAAATTATGTCAGATATTTTTTGACTTTACTTGCGGTCTCCACCTGACATAAAATAACAAACTTTAACATTGACTTCAAATTAATGTTAAATGTAGACTGCTCAAGTTAATGCCGTTTTTAAGTTATAACATTATTGTTAGTGCATTTGTTTTAACAACTCAATTATAACTTCAAGTTACAGCAAATTTTCATGCCAGGTGAAGACGTAGAGTTAACTGTGAACCCACAATTGGAAAGGAAGTTTGAAAGCAAAGTCGGTTCAAATTTTATATATGTATGTATATAAATATATTGGTGAACAAGTGTGAATGTATTGAAATTTGATATGCAAAACTTGATCGTGTAACCCTCAAGTTATATAATATTATTTGTGATAAAAGAGCACAAGAACCTAGGAACAAAATATTTAAAAACGAAAAATGTGCTCATTAGAATTACTGTCAGCTGTTTCTTTCCGAAATTTGAAAGGTAAAACTTAAAAATATATACCTCAAGTTAGCTTCAGTTATTAATTTCTTGAAGGGTTATTATATTTATCAAACATATTTTCATATACATATGTATTACGTTTGTATACAATTTTTAAATTTTGATCGATATCGATTGGGGGTAATTTGCCCCCAAACCATATGTACAGGGTTTGTAACTGTACTAAAAAATTATAAAATATATATACGTATGAATGTATATATATTCATATATTTATTTATATATTCATCGGTTAACCTTGCGGCTACACGTTCAATAAATTGCTTTAATTTTTTTCACACATATGGTTTGTCAAAATGTGCTTAAATTGAAGTTGTGACGTAGGCTGCAAGCAATTTGATTTCCAATTTTATGTTCAGAATGCCGTCGTCGAGGAAACAATTAAAAATTTTGGCATACATATTTTGTTTAGCAAAGAAAATTTACTTTTGTTTTAAATTTTTTACAAACACAAAAATTTATTTTAAAATAGCTATTAAATTGAAAGAAAAATTAAATGAAGCGATGAAAGAAAAATTGAATTCCACCTGGTATTCAATTCCCAAATGTATGAGTGTGGATGTATTGAACTTTGAAACAAAAATTAAAGCAAAAATTGAACGTGTAGCCTCGAAGTAAATTTCAGGGGAAACTGCTTTAGTCAGTGTTGCCGCGTTGTTTTTGAACCACAAAAAAAAAGAACGTGGAACGCTGATTAGAGCAGTTTTCCCCCGAAATTTAGCTGGTAAAAAATTGGCGTCAGTTTCAGAAAATTTTCAAGCTTATAAAGTGAAAAACTTATTATAAAGTTATATCTGCATTTAAAAGTTTTAAAGTTTGCATAAAAGTGAAAAAAATGTCTGAAAATAATTTTATAACAAGTTTTTTTTAAAAAAGTTGATGAAAGTGTCGAGTGTGAGTCGGACTCTAGCTCTGACATTGGTTTGACCGAGTTGGACTCAGACATTCGTCAATATCAGAAACTTTTGCAGGAGAAGGAGACCGTGAAAGAGAGAACTACTATAGTTCTTTCCAAAATGTCCGCAGCAGGGTCTCCTGTTTGGAATTACTTCGGGCAAGTCATGATAAGTAAAAAAATTTTGTTGCCAAAGCAGTATATCTGCAAGTTGTGTTTCAAAGAAACACCAACGAAACTAAAAGGGTAAGTGTATTGAAGCATAAAATAATTTTTAAACTAAGTATTTTAGGTTTCCATTTTAGAAATACTACGTTTAAAAAAAAGGATTTTTAAACGGATTTCCATACAAAATTTAGCTTATTAAACCTTTATAAAGCCTTATTTGGGGCATGGGATCGGTCTCATCCGATGCTCAGATGTTGTCCACATCAAAAAAAAAGAAAAAAGTGAAAATTGATTTTTTACCCTTAGGTCCCTTTCTCTATGCGCTGTCACATATAGAAATAAATGCCACACAACGAAAAATATCGGAAATGAAAAGCGTTGGCACTAGTACAAGCTATTACGATGTCACAAAGTACCATAGTGTATACTCAGCAGTAGTTATATTTCATAAGTGGTTTGTTATAAAATGAAATCGTTTCATGATTTTAAAACTTATTTTAGTTGTGCAAATTGCATGAAATTACGTGTACGTGCTGACCAACTAGGCCCGTCTTCTTGTGATACCTTCGGGGCAGAAACAGATTCTCTGTGTGGACAAACCTACAACCCTACAAGAAAACTACCAGTCAATTGACTAGTCATTTGACTAGTAGCGATCACCGAAACTGTGGTCACAGTCCCCAGATAGTTTATTAAGGGCTTGGTGAAAAAAATGACCAAAACATTTGTGTACGTGGGATTTTTTATCTCTCTCTTACTTATTAATTTCACTCAATTAAAACACATATATCTGAACTGCTTACTCTGCTTCTTTTTTGCCAGTCACTGATTACATAAGCATTGGTAAACTATGACTAGTCAATGCTTACGTAGAAAGTGGTCAACGATTACTAGTCAATGTTTACATAGAAACTGGTAAAATTAAACTTTTAAATAAATAAACATAATTTTTATGTTATTTTAATTGTTTTTTATTATAAGAAAATAAAGAAATAATTAATATATAATTATATAAACAATCTAAAACACAAAATAATATAGGTGGTACCACTCTAGTCTTCTTCATGCTCTTTTCCAGCTCCAGCAAACCTTGCTTTTTGTAAATATCTAAAATTTTAAAAAGAAATGCATAAATGTATTAATTAAATGAAACTTTTCAATTTATTTTATGCACTATTGTTGCTACTTAACTTCCTTAGCACTTGTATAAATTTTAATTGCACAGACCGAACGAATTGTATATTTTACAATAAAATGCGATATCTTAAAAGTTTTGGTATATGCACACTATATGTTTCACTCTAACATACATGCTAGAGAGGAGCAAATATAATTTATATATGTGTCGGTCATCACTACCGGTAAAATGACCAGTCAATTGCCTGGCACTCTTAAATTCGGTGGAAAGTTATTGCAAATGTGTTAGTGAAAAAATTTCGTTTGTGTTAGCTTCAGTCATTCATTTCTTGTAGGGATCACAACTAAAGATCTCACGTCTTAACGATTAGCTTTTGACCAGCACTCCATTGTGCCAACGCCTTGGCCATATTCTGTGGTAAAGGTGTTAAAATTTTTTTTCATGTTAAATTTTTTTTCATTCTCTTACTTGTGCCTACACCTAACATAAAATGCTTAATTTGCGGTCTCCACCTGACATAAAATGACTAACTTTAACATTAACTTCAAGTTAAAGTTATGCGTAGACTGCTCAAGTTAATGCTTTTTTGAAGTTAAAACATTATTGTTAGTGCATTTGTTTTAACCAGGGATCGCAAATAACGATTATTTTCCAAATTTAAACTGAAAAAATCACAATAATAGAGAAGTGCTACTGGCACAAGGAATATACCACAATACTCCATGTTACATGGACTACCTATAGATGCAATGATTTTTATTTTTTTAATTTTTATTTATTCCTCACAAAATAAGAGTTACTTCTTGATTTTTATTTATTCCTCACAAAATAAGAGTTATTTTGTGACTTTTATTTATTCCTCACAAAATAACAGTTATTTTGTGATTTTTATTTATTCCTCACAAAATAAGAGTTATTTCTTGATTTTTATTTATTCCTCACAAAATAACAGTTATTTTATGACTTTTATTTATTCCTCACAAAATAACAGTTATTTTTTGATTTTTATTTATTCCTCAGAAAATAAAAGTCATTTTTAAAATGTGTTTATTAATTAATTTAATTTAACAAATAAGAGTTTTTGCATGGACTCTGGCGATAAATTCGATCTTAAATCTGTTAATATTAATTTTAGAGCAGAAAATGCTCTTTCTACAGAGACTTGTGTTGCTGGCATGCTATGCAAAACCTGTGCCAATCTGTACAGGTATGGATATATATATTTTTTTTCCTCCCAATATTTCATTACATCTGCATCCACGTCAATGGGCTTAGGATTGTAATTATCTATTTCGCTTATCGCCCTTTTCATTTCCTCCTCCAGATCACCATCTGAGTCTTCATCCTCTGAATTTACTTCAATAGAGTTTAAGAACTCGTTTAATAATGAACACGTGTTTGTGTCTTCAGACGACGGTAAAGCATTTGGTGTTTCAGCGTTTGAAGATGATGGTAAGTCAGAAGACTTTTGCGTTGCATCATTCTTCACAAAGAGTAAAATTGATTAAATTCATGTACATTAGACCACCCAATGGGCCGAAGTTTTTATTTTATTCGCTAAAGCCCATATGACATTTCATTTTTCTTTCATTTATCAAGTTTCATTTATCAAGCTGGTAACTCTTATGTGTTAATTATGAAGAATTTTTACTTGACTTCTATGAACTGGCAGTTATTAGTTTAAAAATGACTTTTATTTTCTGAGGAATAAATAAAAATCAAAAAATAAGTCTTATTTTGTGAGGAATAAATAAAAATCAAAAAATAACTGTTATTTTGTGAGGAATAAATAAAAGTCATAAAATAACTGTTATTTTGTGAGGAATAAATAAAAATCAAGAAATAACTCTTATTTTGTGAGGAATAAATAAAAATCACAAAATAACTCTTATTTTGTGAGGAATAAATAAAAGTCACAAAATAACTGTTATTTTGTGAGGAATAAATAAAAGTCACAAAATAACGATTAAAAAGTAATTTTTAAAATAAAAATTATAACCGTTACGGTCCCTGGTTTTAACAACTCAGTTATAATTTCAAGTTACAGCAAAATTTCATGTCAGGTGGAGACGTAGAGTAACTGTAATATTAACTTAAGTTAATGATAAGTTTATACTGCTCAAGTTAATGCATTGAAGTTATAACATCTTTGGATTTATCAAATTTATTTGTTTTACGCTATAATTATACACGCCACTAGTGGCATACAATAGTTGTATGCGTATTATCAACGAAAAATTGTTCGAAATAGTTGAATCCATTTGCTTTACTGTTTTCACATGCAATTGCAACTTAATTTTAAAAATGTTGCCGAAGAGTAAACTTTAGAATATTTATTTACCAAGTAAAAAAAATGCTCCCTTTTTGTTTATAGAGCTATCGAGTTCAGAAGTTAATACAGTTACCCTAGAAAGTTTCAGTACACCTTAAAATTTTGTAATAAATCTAACAACTAACATAATTAGACTAATCGAATCAATCTTTTTGTCTCATTAGCTTTTAGAGAATCATTTGTCTTCATATTAAAACTTGCTTTTAGAAGAAGAGATATTTAAAAATTATAACCATAAATTACGCCAAAAAAAATATTACACACATCACCAGCAGCATTACATAATATTACATGTTATGAACATAAAGTATTCTTTAAAATGTACGAAGGCAAAAATATCGATTCGATTAGGCTAACTATGTTAGTTGTTAGCATTATTAAAAAATTAGAAGATTTACTGAAACTTTATTGTCCACTGTATATCCTATTTTGTAATTATATTTTTATGCTTTATCCATTTCAAACATTTGTTTTCGATTTTTAGAGCATATAATAAATAACTGAATTAACCCATTTGCGCCCGGCGTACTCATATGAGGACGGCTCTTCATATGACCACAATAATTAGTTCCGATACTTTATATTCCGTTTATAAACAAATTTGCATTGTAAAAGAGTGTGACTTTAAAATAACATAGTAAATTTTATGATTATATGCTTAAATTTATTAAAATTGGAGGTTAAGTTTATTTATGTGAAGAACTAGATTGTAGACCAAACCTATGTTATTATTTTTTATACTTGCGTGGGTGCTATTATACATTTTTAGCCCGGATTTATTTAAATGTAGTCTTTTACTCAAATTATTATGAAATTGTTAATATAGGACAACATTTGACCGAAAGGGGGCATATATTAGTGTGGTGTCCCCGAATGGGTCCAATGGGCAGAAAGCTAACATTCTTTGGTTTACTTTTTGGAAGTGTCTGCCACGTATTTCTGCTGCACATGTCTGAATTTCATAGCAATCATCTTCTAAATATATTGCAACAGCTTTAAATACATTACAGCAACTATATATATATTTCATACGTATTGTTGTAAGTTATCTTCACTTAGGGGAATCCCCTTTGATTTGAATGAAAACATACATTTTGGCATTTAGTATTCATTTTCATACATCTTGGTAATAGAAGTGACTTCTTAAGAATGGCAAAGCGATCGTTCAATGTAAATGTAAATGAGCTCGTAGGTCTAATACCAGTCGAAATTTTTGAGAAATTATTTGATGAAGAAGTTTTTAACATGATCATCCTGAACACAAAGTTGTATGCTTCACAACACAATAATCATGACTTCCGAATCAGTGTGGATGAGCTCAAAAAATTCGTTGGTATTCTACTCTTATCTGGATATCATTCACTTCCACGAGAGCGATTATAATGGAGTCTAGATAAAGACTGCAGTGTTACAATTATTTCAAAAGCAATGTCTAGAAACAGGTTTATGGAAATAAAAAATTTTTTACATTTCTGTGACAATGAGGCTGCTTCCGGATCCCTCAATAAGATGTTTAAATTACAACCTCTCGCTGATTTGCTAATCAAGAAGTTCCAGCAGTGGGGCGTATTTCACCAAGATCTTTCAATAGACGAATCAATGATTAAATATTTCGGACGTCATCCAGCCAAGCAATTCATAAGAGGAAAGCCAGTACGGTTTGGATACAAAAATTGGATGATTGCAAGTGCCGATGGTTATTGTTATGCTTTCGACGTGTATTGTGGGAAATCAGCAGGAGAAGCGAGTAATGAGCCGTTAGGGTCGAAAGTGGTCAAGAACTTGTTGAACAAAGCAAATGTTACGCCACATGAACATACCATATATTTCGACAACTTTTTTACCAATCACGCATTGCTGCGAGATTTACGCCAATCTGGTTATCGTGCTACGGGTACCGTCAGAGAAAATAGAACGAAGAAATGCCCACTGGAGTCTGTCAAGAATATGAAAAAGAAAGAACGTGCAGAGTTTGACTACCGATTTGATACAGCCAATGAAATTTTGTTCGTGCGATGGCTTGACAATAGTGTATGTACCATGGGTACAAACTACGATTTTGTTTATCCCCTCGGCAAGGTGAAAAGATGGAGCTGCATAGAAAAGACAAAAGTAGACGTGAACATTCCTTATGTCTTCCAGAACTACAACAAAGGCATGGGAGGCGTTGATCAAGCTGACCAATCTGTTGCAGTGTATAGATCAGCAATACGAGGAAAAAAATGGTGGTGGGTTATATTTACCTATATGCTACATTTGTCTGTGGCTAATGCGTGGCGGCTTCATCTCTTGACTGCCGAAGATAATATGGACCAGCTTCAGTTTCGCCGAAGTATATGCAGAAATTATTTGAGATATTTAGACGGTGAAAAAGCTGATGGAAGGCGGCGCAAGCCTTCATCAGCGGTATCAGGTATGAGCTTAGATAATGTTGGACACTTCCCCCAAAAGCTGCTTAGCCAACTACGATGCGCCGTATGCCACAGTAAAGCCCGTTGGCAATGTAAGAAATGCATCAAAACACTATGCATTGAAAAAGGATGTTTTGAAAAATTTCACATATGAGCCCATTGGCCCTATTTGGGGACAGCCATATATTTTCAAACCGAAGAATTTTTTTTTAATTTTTTTACTGTAAAATATTTTATTAGCTTCTAATAGTTATTGAAATAAAGTTATTTTCCAAAATTTCCTTCTGGATTATATTTGGGTCCAAATGGGTTAAGAAAAAATTGTACAAATTGAGAAATTTATTTTTTTTTATCACTACAAAGTATTATTACTGCCTTAACAATTACTAAACTGAATTGTAACAAGTCCCAAAATAAAACACCAATTTTTTTTTTTATACAAACAATCCTCAAAGCGATTAGCTTGAGGGTTTTTGGCAGGAATCGAACCCACGACCACTAAACTAAAAGGCTAGCGTTGCTACCTTTCAGCCACAGGGGCACCCATGTTGTTGCAAGAAAACGCTAATATCAAAATAATACATATTATTCATTACAAAAAATAAAACTTCAAATTAAAAAAACTACTAGAATATGTCATTACATTTTGATTTCATCACATTTACATACATACATACACTTCTGCTCATATAATTAAGTCACTTCAACAGAAAGATAAAAAAAAATAATTTTTTTTTTATGAAAATAAAATAAAAAATTTATTTTGAAAATTTGTTCGAAATTTTAAATTAAACAAAAATAAACACTTTTCCAAAGTTTAATACTTTTCCAAAGTTTACAAACTTATTGGCAAGGCACAACTTTTTTTTATACCCTGCTCATATAATTAAGTCATTTAAAGAAAATTAAAAAAATAAGAGGTTTTCATAGTTTTTTTTTACATTGTTGGCTTTTATATGACTAATATTTTGTTGGAAATCCTTTTTGAAGAATAACTTCCCGGCATCTTTTCCCCATGGAACGAACCAGTGCCTCACATTGGTCGGGGGTTATTTTGTACCATTCATCTTTTATTATTTCCCATAATGCTGCCTTGTTAGCTGGTTTTCTTGCTGAAACGGCTCGTTTTATTATTGCCCATAAGTTTTCTATTGGGTTAAGGTCAGGACTTTGGGGTGGCCACTCAAGCATTTTTATATGATTTTCGTTTATCCAATTCTTAACGACCCTGGAACAGTGCTTCGGGTCGTTGTCCTGTTGGAATATCCAAGCTAATGGTAAATTATCAGCAAGTCACCATCCAAGTTGTTCTCCAGAATTCCTTTGTACATAACGCCCGTCATTTTCGCTTCAATTTTTGCAATTGGACCAACGCCAGATGAAGTAAAGCAGCCCCATACCATAACCGATGAACCACCGTGTTTAACGGGTTTTTTTGTGTAACGAGGATTCAGTTCTTGCAATGGTGGGCGGCGAACATATGGTCTTCCATCGTTTCCAAATACGTTAAATTTGGATTCATCGCTCCAAACTATTAAATCCCAGAATTTTTGGCACTTGGACAGATGTTGTTTTGCAAACTGTAGCCTTTTCTTAATATTTTTCTGGGACACATTAGGCTTACGTCTAGCAATTCTTCCATTCAAAGAATTTTCCTGTAGGCGGCGTCGGACAATCTGTGCTGATATTTTTACACCATAATCCTCTTCCATTTGAGCTCTAATTTCAGTAGAGGTCAGGAAAGGGTCGGTTTTACATAATTTTACCAATATTCTATCATCAGCAGAAGTGGTTTTTCTTGGTTTTTTTCGTGGTAAATTGTCAAAAGTATTATGTTTTTTGTAGTACTGGATAGCGTTGTTGACTTTTCCTCTGGAAAAGTTTAAACATTCAATTACTCTCGAAATATTTTTGTGTTTTTCAAAGCATTCCCATATAATCTTTCTTTCACATGGAGTTGAACTTTTCTTCTTACCCATTACTATGAAGTGTTGTATAAAACTAATTAAAACATTATTTATTAGTTTTAAAAGAGAATTTTAAGCAATTTTTGTAAAGAATGCGATGCATAAAGAGACAGATTACCGTTATTAAATATAATGACTTAATTATATGAGCGCTTAAAAATAGAACTAGAAAGAGAAATCAACTCCTCATCCAACAAAAGTTAATATTGTTCATTTTAAATGTTTTGTATTATTTCTATAACTAACGGTAAAAAAAATTTTTAATAGAAAACAAATCTGATATAAGTGCAATATTGTTTTTATATTGTTTCAATACAAATTTCTATAGTGACTTAATTATATGAGCACAAGTGTATGTATATATACATACATATGTACATATGTATGTACTATTTTGCTACATACATATTAATTTTTTTTAATGCCGCCTTTTCAGCCGATTAAGCCGCCGCCGAAGTTTTTATTTCTTAGCCGACGTTTTTCGGCTTGAGTCGACTTTCAGCCGCCGCCGAAGATTATTTTATTCAGCCGCCGCCGGTCGACAAACCAGGTCGGCTTCGTTCCCTGCATCCAAGGCATATCAAATTTATTTATTTTATTAAATTGATTTATTTCATGTGTCTTGCGTGGATTATTGCAACACGTTTTGTCTTCTTGCTGTTTGACAATTAGTTTTTCAACACGTTTTAAAATGTTGCCAGACGTTCGTTAAGAACGAAAGAAAATGAAACAATTTTTCACCATGCAGCTTTGTATTTGGCTAAAAATTGACTAGGTATCACTGACACCAAGTTAATTTTCTTTTTAAGTATTTTCCATTTTATAATTTTTTGTGGGCCTATAACTTTTCCCAGAAAGTCTCCCGGGAAATAACAGTTCCCATTATATATGCCTATTTATATCCTAAAGCGACAGAAGGTAAAGCTATGTGGGCACGAGGTCTCGTTTTTAAATTAGTAGCTAAACATTAAAGCCACTTTTTGGTCTGTTTTTTAATAAAAAAATTTTTGCTAAGCCAATAACTTTTTCCCGAAAATCTCCTGGAAAATGATTGAACCCATATTCGACGCATATTTTTGTCTGCTATCGATTGCAGGTAGCGTCATATGAGCACGCAATCTGATTTATGAGTTATGAGTAAAAAACCCAAACTGTATTTTTTTAAGTACAAAAAGAAGTTTGTTGGTCTATAATTTTTTTTCAGAAAGTCTCACGAGATATAAACCTTATAACAACCGACACGTATTATAATAAGCTATCTATTGAAGGTAGCGCCATATGCGCACGAAGTCTAGTTTATGAGTTATTAGTGAAAAAGTGTTGCAAAAGTGTCTAATGAAAACATCAGATATATCCAATATCAGTAAAATGTCAACAATGGGAGTTAAATAATCTGATACTAGAGGCTTTTCGGTATTAATTCCAATATCTAGATATATAATTTATTAAAAAATTACTTTAAAAATAATGCAATGAAATTGGCAATATTTTTTCATTATTTGTTTTCATTTTTCAACAATGTCAGAACTGAAAAATGTTACATTTTTCCCCAGTATGTTTTCTCCACTTGCGTGGAAAAATAATGGGCGGCGGCGGCTGGGCAGTTTTTGGTCGGCGGCTCAACTTCTTAGTACAGTTGATCTACAGTAGGTACACACTTTCCCTGCAAGAAATGAATGACTAAAACTAAACAAACGTAATTTTTTCACTAACAGACAAAAATTTTATATTGAAATCAACAGTGACAGTCAATCTCCTTTCACACACGAGCACAATTGCGCTGGCATAACATGCCAGTTTGAAAGTGAGAGGGGCAAAGAGAGTGTTTTTGTGGTTGGCATAATTTGTCAACCAGCTACAACCCGGCATCAGCAACACAAAACCAATACTCATACAATTTAAAAAACAGCAAATGTTAAATGAATACAAAAAACACTAATACACACAAAGCTGTTTGCACGTATACATTTCTATGCCAGATGAATTAATCTCGTGTGTTCTAAAAAGAACAAAAATTGTGCGGCATAAAAATTAGACTCGTGTGTGAAAGGCCAATTGCTCTAGTTGTTCTACTCTAACATACATGTAAGAGTGGAACATGTAAGAGAGTACATATACCAAAAATTTTAAAACATCGCATTTTATTGTAAAATGTACAATTCGTTCGGTCCGTGAAAATAAAATTTATTGAAGTGCTAAAAAAGTAACTTGGGAGACACACGTTAAATTTTTGCCTTTCAATTCCATTCAATTTGAAATACACTCACACGTCTTTTACTAACACACTCAAACTTTTTAAATTGTAAACTAGATTGCTTTCAAATTCACCTATCCATTTATATGGCAATTTAATTCTCAATTAGAAGAGCTAGTCAGAGCACACCTTGATTGAAGCTAAAAATTTGAGTTGTATCTTCGTCGGTGGAATTTAAAAAATTAAATTGACTATCAATTTGTGTCACAACTATCAATTTCAAGGAATTTTGACCCACAGTATGTGTGATGAAATTGAAAGAGATTTATTGAACGTGTGGCTGCAGCGTTATGTAAAAAAAATAGTGAAGCTTAAGTAAAAAAACACATTTTCGTCCTAATTTTCTTGAACACTTGTTTTTCTCGCGACTTATTAAACGGTGTAATTGTACATTGGACAAGGACAGCATTGTTCCTTCCAATGTACAAAATTCCGCTCATGCAATTTGCTTTACATATACACATGACCCAAAAATTTTCGATTTTGGATCAAGTGCTTGTAAAAGCTTAATAAAAAAAAACACATTTTAATCTTAATTGGCTCGAACACTTGTTTTCTCGCGACTTATTAAACCGTGTAATTGTACATTGGACAAGAACAGCATTGTTCCTTCCAATGTACAAAATTCCGCTCATGCGCTTTTCTTACATAGGTATAGGTTAGGTTAGGTTAGCAGGCTGCTGGTAAGGAAGGGTGAAATTTAGAGTCCAGCTCACTTGGGTCCAATACAATGATCCCTTTGTGCTGCCTGTTAGTTGCAGAGAAGATAGTCAGAGAGGGTGATAGGGAAGAGATAGTGATAGAGAGGACAGGTGATGAAGGAAGAGATGGAGGAGGAAAGCTTAATTTTTTTACAACTCTGCTCTTTTCTGCTCTTTTTTTTTTGATAATACAGTGTTGCAGCGCCTTCTGGTGTTAAATGAGGCGTATTAAATTTTGAAGCTGTGTTTAGTAGCCATTTTTATTTTATTGGTTAGTTTACTTCGCCAATTATTCTGCTACACAACGAAGAAGGGCGCTCTGATGTTACATTAGGATTAGTATCTGATGAAGTCGGTGTAGTTTTTAGTGACCAGTGCCTTATGCCTGCATCACTTGTTGCGGGATAAAATATAAAACATAAAAAAAAAAAAAACCCACATCAGCTTATTAATTTAAAATTCACACAAAAGTAATTGTTAAATAAATTCTTCGTTGTAAACGTGATTTTGTTTTGGCTGTTTTCGTTTTGTTTATTAGGTTCTATTGTTGCATCATGTGTTCGGCCTTCTGTCAATTGTGTCGAAATATTATCATGTGATGAATTCGCCGTCTTACTCATGTTACAGTTGATACTACTTTAGTGTTGTTATAGATGTAGTAAAATGACAGGGTAGTTCACATAAGTCAGGAAGATATTTAAAGTGAAAAACAAACCGTAATAATTATGAATGAAAAATAACCACTTTCTATTTTTATGATAACCTGTTAAAAGAAAAAGCCTGGGCAGGGTAAATGGGCGAGGATGAAGTAAGGAAAAGACAGAATACAGACTAGAGAGGAAAAAAATCAGGGAAAGGTCAACAATGTAAGAAGTTTGGTTAGGTATAATAAATAAAATATAAGCAAGAGATTTCTCGAAGAAACATCAAAAAAAAAAGATGGAGATTTGGAGGGAAAGATTTTTGTTCTAGAAACATAAAAAAATATGGCGATCATGGAAAACTTTGGAAAATTGGGAAAGTCCAGGAGAAAAATTTTAGGTTGCGAGCAGAACGTTTAGAACGCAAAGAGAAGAAGTGAAAGGACAGTTAAAGTGTTTGCACGTAAAATAAAGACAAATAAAATAAGAAGACAGAAAAATTTCTAATATATTGATCTATAAAAGTAAAGACAATATTGAATAAAAAGCAAAATCACGGCGATTGGGATTTCAATGTGTGTGAATTCTTATTCAATAATCGTAAATAGAGTGATTTAAAGAAAAGAACTGGCCATACGAGAAAGGAAGCATTGAAGGGAAGTCAACCTACCAGTGGTGTCCCACAGCGAGAAAAGTCGCTAAGAAAAAGAAGAAAAAGCGGAAAAGTAAAAAAGCAATCCTCCTTGCCAATGCTCAAAATAGCCAGGTAAAAAAAAAAAATTTCTGTCCGGGCAAAGATAAGTCCTTTTACGCAAAAAAAAAAAGAAAAAAAGGGAGAAACAAAGTTTCACATAAGTGAGAAAGGAGCGCAGTTTTAAATGAAGCAGAAAATTTTATGTAGTTTTTTTTTATATATAATACATCTTACAAACAAAAAAAGGGAAAGTCTGCATATATATACGTGCTTACTTGTTTAGGTAAAAAAATATTAACTTCTTATTAGCGTGAATATAATTGTGTAATTGTTCTTATTAGTTAATTGGTTTAAGTAATATTTATTTTACAGCCTTAGACTAGGCATACAAAATTTTTTTTTCTACTTTAAAATAAAAAGGTATTCACCCGTAGAGGGCGACTGAAAGAAATAAAAAGTTAATTAAAAAGTAAAGAAAAATTAAACGCCTAAAAGTGGGCCCCTTTGAAAAAAATCAAGAAATCAGTATCTATATTTGCCGCACGGGCGACAGACATACTTCCGTAAGGGTTCACATCAAGTATTTTAGATTTGAAATTGGAGAATTCAATATTTCATTTTAGTAAAATTCTTTTTCGACCTTAGAGAGCTCTTTCAGGCTTGGAGTGAAAGTAATAGGAAACGTAATTCAAAGAAAAAATATAAAAAAATCAGAAAAATATTTGAGATGAACTTTTAGGAAAAATAAGAAAAGATAGAAAAAAAAAGAAAAGATAAAGTAGAAAAAATCAAAATTTAATTACAAATCTTAGGCTGTATAGATATTTAGTATTAGAATAAGTAATTAAGATTAAGAAGAAAATATTATTAGTAAATTCCAGTATAGTGTTTAATTTTTGTCTTGAACTGTTTTTTTTTGTAATTAAAAATATAATTTATACATATAAGTAAGTACGTAAATATCTATTTATATTTTTTTGTTTACCTAAATAAAATTATGTTTATATATGTCTGAGAAAAAAAGAAAGATGAAAATGGTATCTGTCTAATAGAAAGTGGTAATGGCATGGAAATAAGGTAAGGAGGAAGAAGTCGGTGGCTTTATGGGTCACAATATAATATACTGATGGAAAGGAAAGGTGATAGTGACAAGGTCGGGAGGGCGAAATTCTGAGGATAACATCAAACTCAGTGTAAAGTAAATTACTCAGGTATCAGGATGAGGTGTGTGTTGTCTTTTATGTCATATCAATTGTCGTTAAATTAAATTGTATGAAATTTTTGTGTACAGCGTATCCAATGAGAGGGTTGGAACCCGCTGGGATATTAGTGCAACCGAAATGAGCTGTCGGAAACCTCATTGGCCATACGGCTGTTACATAAATGGCGCCCAATCAGAAAATTAATGATTTTGGGAAAAGCTATATTTTTTTTTGTAGGGTTTCCCAAATTAAGTTCAATTCGCATGTAGAACCAACAAAACATGTAGCAATAGCCAATAAAGTGATTCAATAGCCCAGCAAAGTGATAGCCAAAGCAATATTAAGTTAAAAACCTATTCAGTAGCCCTTGAGATTAACATCGTCTAAGAAAGAAAGAGGAGGTACTGGAAGACGTAAAAAATTTTTTATTGCTAAGGCTAAAGCTTTAAAATATTTCAGTTTGAAAAAAAAGACCAATAACTTAAGAAATTATTGATATATTCTTGGAATTTCTTGAATCGTATTGGTTGCTTTTCATAGTTTTTTTTTGTAGTTGATAGAGTCAGTTTATGATGAAAGGGGTGACAGAATTGGTAGCCGCCTGGAAATTTAAATCACAGGGTCAGTTGTACCAAAATGTCATTCTAGGTAACTCCCATAATCGCATAAATTGCAATAAAGAGTAAATTATGATAGTATGGGAATACATTTTGTTTTAGTAGATTATGCCTTACACACCACAGATGATACCGAAGTAGTTTTGTTGAGAATATCCACATCGACAACCTTCATTTATTTTCATGCCAAGCCGCGCTAGATATATGAAACAAACAAATAATAAGAATAATAATTGTAAGAAGGGAAAGAAATATTTTTCTAGCATTTCGATAATAGGGTCTTTCGGATCACTGCAAAACAAAAAAAAAAAAAAAAACATATATATATATTTAACATTTGTATAAAATTTTTCGGGTCGTACACTCAGAAGTGACGAATTAATTAGTTTCTCTAGTGGTTATGTCAGTAAGTCCATACGACTTAAGGTCTAGAAAGAGAGCCAGGCAAGTTCACTTTGATTTAAATAGATCGACTCCTTTTGCTTTCGACAAAGCGTATAAGTCCAATACCCCCAGCAGGAAATTGAGTGCAAGTAGGGATATAAATATAGAGATGAGTCAAGTACCAGATCAGCAATTTATCGACAAGTCACAAACTATTATTTCCGATCAGCCGAGTACGAGTGCTGCTGCGCGCAAAGCCATGGAATCTAGGAGATTGCCGCAACCTGTGAATGATGTAACTATGGAGGAACAGAATTGCGGTAGCTTAGAACAGAACATGTCCGCGCAAATAAGCGACATGAGGAGACAAATGGCTATGTTGACTGCGTCTGTAAGTAAAATCAGCTTAGTTATGCAACAAACTCAACTAGAAAATAAAAAGTTACGAGAGGAAATAATGCCTAATATAATAAGGAACAATAATGGCCGCAATTTCAATTCCACAGATGTTTCCCCAAAGGATTCAATCCCATCTTTCAGAGGTTCAGTAGAGAATTTACGAATTAATAATTCTCAAAATAATCATAAGATGCGTATAGACAAGTGGGGATTAGAGTTTAATGGGAATACTAACATATTAGCAGTAGAGGATTTTCTTTTTCGGGTCGAACGTCTTCAGAAGCAATATGGGGTGCCATGGGAGGAAGTTTTGGACAACTTTCACTTATTCGTAAAAGGTGTAGCCGAAAAATGGTATTGGCTATTTATCCAAACGAATTATGTGTCTGAATGGTCCACATTGAAAGAGGCGATGCTTAAACAATATCAAACCACAAGGTCGAATTTTGAACTTATGAGTGACATAGTCGAAAGAAAACAGTTACCTGGTGAAACCATAGATGAATTTTTTTTCGTGATGACCCAAATGCGCTCTCGGCTGAATATGTCAGTTCCTGAAAGGGAAATGATAAAGATGATCAAGAAAAATTTAAGAGAGGAAATTAGGTGCAGAGTTTACCCTATGCCTGTTAGTTCAGTGGAGGAGCTTCGCCAAGAATGCGTCGAGGCGGAAAAGGTATTTGGCCGGAAAGACCATAAATATTTACCATCAGCTACACCCGTAAACCGCTACACCAGACAGGTAAATGAAGTTTTTGAAAAGCCAGCAGAAAGTCCGATAGATATTTCAGAGCCTTATGATGAGGTGGCAGCAATGGATTCGAACGCCCTACAAAGACAGGACTCCACCAAAACAATGATTTGCTGGAATTGTCGACAATTAGGACATGTGTTCATGGATTGTCCATCCTGCGAAAGAACATTATTCTGCTACCGGTGCGGAAAGCCGGAGGTAAAAGCGCCCAACTGCACAAACTGCAAAAACCGGAATTTTTTCAGGAGCGAGGGAACAGCGGGGAGCCATCGTTTCAAGCCAAACCCGCCAGTACCTCCGCCATAAAACAAACAAATATTAATTTAGTAGAAATAGTAAGAAATAGTAATAAATTTATTCCACAAATGCGCCATACTTATACATTGGAGAAACGCCAGAAAAATTATGAAATAGTTAGAAATAAAATTTTTGAAGAAGCAAAAGTCCCAAGGGGAGAAATTTCAAATAGAATAAAGAAATTAAGAGACAAATTTGCAGAAAGAAAAAGAACAAGAAAGCTAGTATTGGAAACTATAAGAACAGTAGATAGGAAAGCTGATCCTCGTGCATATGCCCAAGTTTTTGTAGGAGATAAATGCATTAACGGTCTTTTAGACACAGGAGCCTCAATAAGTCTGTTAGGAAAAGGCTGCAGAGAGCTAGTGAATGAATTAGAAGTTAATGTTAAGCCCATATTTTCGGTTGTTTCAACCGCAGCAGGAAAACAACATAGATTGATAGGTAAAATAGAGCTACAAATTACGTTTAAAAACAAATCAGAACCTGTAGTATTTTATTTGTGTCCAGACCTGGAACAAGAAGCCTACTTAGGTGTAGATTTTTGGAGAAGTTTTGGTCTTGCCCCGGAAGTTTTCAGGAATGATGAAATAGACATGAAAAAAATACAAGATGATTTTAGGGAAAGTGACTATAAGTTACATCCTCATGTACTAAATGAGAAACAACAACAAGAATTAAATAGAGTAATTGACCTGTTTCCATCATTTGAAAAGGAGGGACTAGGATGCACTCCTCTAGAGAAACACTCAATAAGGTTAGTGGAAAATGCTGCCCCCTTTAAAGATCGTCATTATCCCTTATCCCCAGCTATGCAGGACATAGTCTATAAAGAAATTGACCAAATGTTAGCTTTAAATGTAATTGAAGAAAGCGAGAGCCCCTGGTCAAATCGAACGACAGTGGTTAGAAAACCCGGGAAGAACCGATTTTGTCTAGATGCCAGAAAGCTTAATGACATTACAATAAAAGATGCATATCCGCTACAAAACATTGATGGTATTTTAAGCCGAATCGATGAAACGTATTACATAAGTAGCGTTGATTTAAAGTTTGCTTTCTGGCAGATAGAGCTTGATGTAGAGAGTAGGCCCTATACTGCGTTCACCGTAGCAGGCCGCCCACTTTACCAGTTTAGGGTGATGCCATTTGGTCTGTGTAACGCAGCTCAACGACTTTGCAGACTGATGGACAAGGTCATACCATCTAAACTTAAAGAAAACGTGTTTATATACCTCGATGACCTACTGGTAATTTCTGACAGCTTTGAAAAGCACGTAAAAATTTTGGAAGAAGTGTCACTATGCTTGAGAAAGTCTGGATTAACAATAGGGCTTCAAAAATCAAAATTTTGCTTCCAGCAATTAAAGTATCTTGGTTTTATCATAGGTAGCGGAAGTCTAAAAACTGATCCAGAAAAAGTGCAAGCCATAAGAGAGATCAGAGTGCCAAAATCGCCACGCGAGGTGCGCAGTTTCTTAGGAATGGCTGGATGGTACCGCAGATTCATAAAAGGATTTGCATCTATGGCTGCACCACTGACCGACACACTGAAAAAAACAAAGAAATTCGTAATGAGTCCGGAGGCAATTGAAGCGTTTGAAAATTTGAAGAAGGCTCTGACATCAGCCCCAGTGCTCAGACACGCTGACTTTACCAAACGCTTTTATCTTCAATGCGATGCATGTGATTATGGCATAGGTGCTGTGCTGTATCAGGTAAACGACAAGAATGAGGAGCATCCCATCGCATTTTATAGCCAGAAACTGAATTCATGTCAAAAAAACTACAGTGTGACGGAAAAGGAATGCTTAGCGGCAGTAATGGCTGTAAAAAGATTCCGACCGTATATTGAAATGATGCCCTTTACCATAATTACCGATCATGCCAGTTTGAAGTGGCTCATGTCGTTAAAAGACTTGACAGGAAGATTGGCACGTTGGTCTCTCCAGCTGCAAGCGTATGATTTTGAGATTGAGCATCGAAAAGGCGCTGAAAATATTGTAGCAGATACGCTCTCTCGTATGCAAAAAGGGGATAAAGTAGAAGAAATTAACTGGGAAGAGCTTTTTGGATTTGAAACGACGGAATTCCAAAGTGATGAGTACTTGGATCTAATTGAGCATATTAAAAACAATAAAAAAATGTTACCGGATTTAAAAGTCGAAGATAACATGGTATTTAAAAAAGTAGGCTTCGAGAGAGATGAAGCGGAGCAGCAATGGAAACTTTGGATTCCAAGCAATATAACGCATCTGTTAATCGAAAAGGCACACTCAAGTCTGAGAGCGGCACACGGTGGAATAGCAAAAACATTAGAGCGGCTAAAAAGGTTCTTCTATTGGCCAAAAATGACTACTCATGTAAGAACATTTATAAAAAATTGTCAGATCTGTAAAGAAATCAAGCCTTCCAATCAAAATTTACGCCCTGAAATTGGAAATCAGGTCATCACTGACCGCCCATTCCAGAAACTTTATTTAGACTTTTTAGGAAAATACCCCAGATCGAAAAAAGGAAACTGCTATGTATTCATTGTTTTAGATCATTTTTCTAAATATACATTTATCAAAGCAATGAAAGAGGCCACAGCAAGAAATGTCGTGGAGTTCCTGACACATGAGGTTTTCCATAAATTTGGCGTACCAGAAATCATACATACGGATAATGGAGTGCAGTTCACTTCAAAAACATTTCAAAATCTCATTGAGACTTATAAAATAGATCATATTAAAACCCCTGTATACCAACCGAGTAGCAACGCATCGGAGAGAGTAAATCAGAGCATATTGTCATCAATCAGGGCCTATTTAAGTGAAGATCACCGAGACTGGGACCTCTATTTGTCAGAAATCGATTGTGCCCTGCGTAATTCATTCCACAGTGCCATAGGTTTTACACCATTCTTTGCATTATTTGGGTATCATATGTATTCAAGTGGAGCAGAATACAAGTTAGCTAGAAAATTACAGTCAGTCACCGATCACTATATTATTCCCCAACCAAACGAGAAATTAGAGCTAATAAGGGAAACAATTAAGGACAATATGACCAAAGCCTACGAAAAAAGTGCCGCAATCTACAATAAGAGGGCCAGAAAGTCAAGATTTGTGCCCGGACAAGAGGTTTATCGGCGTAATATTGTACAGAGCAATTTTGCAAAGAATATAAACGCAAAATTTTGCAGAAAATTCCTCAAATGTAGAGTGGTGCGGCCTGTCGGTAACAATATGTACGAATTAGAAACTTTAGAAGGTCGAAAGATAGGAATCTATCACAGTAAGGATATTAAAGCATGAAATCGGAGTGCAATAATATGGCATAGGATAAGTGATTACTTTACTAATTATTTAAACCTTCGTGGTGTTGTCCCGTTTTCTTTTTTTTTTTTTTTTTTTTTTTTTTAGGCTTAAGAAATTTCCTAACATCTGTGATAGAACTAGTAAAGACCTGTGATATAGACTAGAAACTTTTAATTAGAACGTTCAGACCAGACCCTAAGTGCAATATTAGTAAGTAAAAAAAAAAGGTACCTGAACTCCACCTGTGATATTAAGTGTGTTAATGTGTTGTCCCCTTTATGAAAACAATATGTGAGTTGGCACCGCATAAAACCTGAAAAAAAGAGGAATACACAAAGTAAACTCTTATTACACAGGAATGACAGGTATACTTCCCGTGAAGACTGCAAATTCAGAATGGTATAAAATGTATAAACTCTTCACTTTGTCCAATAAAAACATCTGATCTCTAGAATCTTTTTTCTAAATAAAGATTCTGAGAGGTGTCCATGCCCAAAGAGCTGCATTATTGCATGGGAGAAATAAATAGAGGCGTCACCCGAAAGCAACAATAAAAGATAAGAAATAATGTATAAAATAAAAAAAAACAAAAAAAAAAAAAATAAAATAAAAACAAAAAAATTAAAAGAAAAAAAAATTAATGAATAACGATAAGTTATAAGTATAAAAGATGACAATTAAACAAGCTAGAAGATTTAAATTCAAGTACTGATAGCCTCAAAGCAAGTGTTGTAGGCGTTCGTTTTACAAACAATCTCACTTTAAGTGAACAATTGGTAAATAGAAACCAATTTCGAGAAATTGTTGCTTATCTTTTGAAAATATGGGTTGCCACTATGATTTTTCTTTCCACAAGAAAAGTTCACCAGTCGGCTAGAGCTCGTAATGCGGTATGAAGGATGTTTCCGACGTTGAAATAAGCCTGAAAATAGTAAGGCTCTTGATAAGGCACAAATTGGAACAAAATGGTACTCACCCGATGGATCTGAGCCCGGCTAGCTCAGTCGGTAGAGCATGAGACTCTTTCAGGGTCATGGGAGTTCCCCACGTTGTATGTCGCATCGTACATACACACATTATTCCCGCACACCGTTCCCTACTACGAACTCTCGTAGGACTCGGAGTTTTGTTGCGGGATAAAATATAAAACATAAAAAAAAAAAAAACCCACATCAGCTTATTAATTTAAAATTCACACAAAAGTAATTGTTAAATAAATTCTTCGTTGTAAACGTGATTTTGTTTTGGCTGTTTTCGTTTTGTTTATTAGGTTCTATTGTTGCATCATGTGTTCGGCCTTCTGTCAATTGTGTCGAAATATTATCATGTGATGAATTCGCCGTCTTACTCATGTTACAGTTGATACTACTTTAGTGTTGTTATAGATGTAGTAAAATGACAGGGTAGTTCACATAAGTCAGGAAGATATTTAAAGTGAAAAACAAACCGTAATAATTATGAATGAAAAATAACCACTTTCTATTTTTATGATAACCTGTTAAAAGAAAAAGCCTGGGCAGGGTAAATGGGCGAGGATGAAGTAAGGAAAAGACAGAATACAGACTAGAGAGGAAAAAAATCAGGGAAAGGTCAACAATGTAAGAAGTTTGGTTAGGTATAATAAATAAAATATAAGCAAGAGATTTCTCGAAGAAACATCAAAAAAAAAAGATGGAGATTTGGAGGGAAAGATTTTTGTTCTAGAAACATAAAAAAATATGGCGATCATGGAAAACTTTGGAAAATTGGGAAAGTCCAGGAGAAAAATTTTAGGTTGCGAGCAGAACGTTTAGAACGCAAAGAGAAGAAGTGAAAGGACAGTTAAAGTGTTTGCACGTAAAATAAAGACAAATAAAATAAGAAGACAGAAAAATTTCTAATATATTGATCTATAAAAGTAAAGACAATATTGAATAAAAAGCAAAATCACGGCGATTGGGATTTCAATGTGTGTGAATTCTTATTCAATAATCGTAAATAGAGTGATTTAAAGAAAAGAACTGGCCATACGAGAAAGGAAGCATTGAAGGGAAGTCAACCTACCAGTGGTGTCCCACAGCGAGAAAAGTCGCTAAGAAAAAGAAGAAAAAGCGGAAAAGTAAAAAAGCAATCCTCCTTGCCAATGCTCAAAATAGCCAGGTAAAAAAAAAAAATTTCTGTCCGGGCAAAGATAAGTCCTTTTACGCAAAAAAAAAAAGAAAAAAAGGGAGAAACAAAGTTTCACATAAGTGAGAAAGGAGCGCAGTTTTAAATGAAGCAGAAAATTTTATGTAGTTTTTTTTTATATATAATACATCTTACAAACAAAAAAAGGGAAAGTCTGCATATATATACGTGCTTACTTGTTTAGGTAAAAAAATATTAACTTCTTATTAGCGTGAATATAATTGTGTAATTGTTCTTATTAGTTAATTGGTTTAAGTAATATTTATTTTACAGCCTTAGACTAGGCATACAAAATTTTTTTTTCTACTTTAAAATAAAAAGGTATTCACCCGTAGAGGGCGACTGAAAGAAATAAAAAGTTAATTAAAAAGTAAAGAAAAATTAAACGCCTAAAAGTGGGCCCCTTTGAAAAAAATCAAGAAATCAGTATCTATATTTGCCGCACGGGCGACAGACATACTTCCGTAAGGGTTCACATCAAGTATTTTAGATTTGAAATTGGAGAATTCAATATTTCATTTTAGTAAAATTCTTTTTCGACCTTAGAGAGCTCTTTCAGGCTTGGAGTGAAAGTAATAGGAAACGTAATTCAAAGAAAAAATATAAAAAAATCAGAAAAATATTTGAGATGAACTTTTAGGAAAAATAAGAAAAGATAGAAAAAAAAAGAAAAGATAAAGTAGAAAAAATCAAAATTTAATTACAAATCTTAGGCTGTATAGATATTTAGTATTAGAATAAGTAATTAAGATTAAGAAGAAAATATTATTAGTAAATTCCAGTATAGTGTTTAATTTTTGTCTTGAACTGTTTTTTTTTGTAATTAAAAATATAATTTATACATATAAGTAAGTACGTAAATATCTATTTATATTTTTTTGTTTACCTAAATAAAATTATGTTTATATATGTCTGAGAAAAAAAGAAAGATGAAAATGGTATCTGTCTAATAGAAAGTGGTAATGGCATGGAAATAAGGTAAGGAGGAAGAAGTCGGTGGCTTTATGGGTCACAATATAATATACTGATGGAAAGGAAAGGTGATAGTGACAAGGTCGGGAGGGCGAAATTCTGAGGATAACATCAAACTCAGTGTAAAGTAAATTACTCAGGTATCAGGATGAGGTGTGTGTTGTCTTTTATGTCATATCAATTGTCGTTAAATTAAATTGTATGAAATTTTTGTGTACAGCGTATCCAATGAGAGGGTTGGAACCCGCTGGGATATTAGTGCAACCGAAATGAGCTGTCGGAAACCTCATTGGCCATACGGCTGTTACACACTAGAACTTTTCCCACAACAACTGATACAAAGGACACTAATGCACATCAGAAAAATGCGTGGTGTTGTTATTTTAATGACTGTCAGAGACCGGGCTTGAACCCATGACCTTCCGTTTTGTAGTCAATGTGCTAACTACTCCAGCCAACGCCACCCGCATAGGTATACACATAATAAAATTTCGCACATGCACCTTCAAAAACAACATCAAAGTACACACACTTGGATTCCAATTGATCTGAATGCTTTATATTTCACAAGTTTGTTAATCAACATACTTGTGCTTTGGATAAGAACATTGTTGTTCTTCCCAATGTACAAATTTAGCACATAAAATTAACTTTACGTTGGTACATACAAATTACTTAAGTATTTGTAAATAACACAAGAAAACATATCAGTTGGAATCCAATGAGCACTTGAATTTTTCACTACTTATTAACATTTGTCATTGTAGATTGGTGAGGAGCATCGGTGTCCATTCCAATGTACAAGATTCCACACTTACAATTAATGAATGCTCTTCAACAAAAGCTTATATTTTTTACGAATAATCTTCAAAAAATTAAAACAAAGTGAACATATTTGGATTCCAACGTATGTACATATGTATTTGTACATTGGGAAAGAACATCATTGTTCTTTCCAACATACAAAATTTACTCATAAAAAGTTTTCACGTACACAATCATGCACATTGCATATGAAGTATTCATACAAAGATCAATTGGAACCTTTTCCATGTGCGTGAAGATAAATTTTAAAATTTATAACCTTAGACACAAACCGTCTAGTTTAACAGAGCTCTGTTAACAAAAAAACAGAACTCTGTTAAACAATAATAATTAGTTTTTTCCCACAAAATGGACTTGACACCCAATTTTTTAAGCAAATGGAACCAGAAAACTTAAACCGGGATCCTTACCTATGCCTCCTTTATATAGATATAACATTTAATACATCCAACAACACGAAAAATCCATATCCTAACCCACAGTTAAAATATCGTTTTTAGCAATTTTTATTAAAAATAGTGAGAGATGGGGTAAAAAATAATATTGGAGGAGACTCCTGGACGCCTCTAGATCAATGTCCAGTATTCAAAAGTCATAACAGCCTGTTTTTGTAAAAATTACAGCACAATTTAAAAAAAAAAATGAAATTTTAAAAACAGTTTTGATCATTTTTTTCCTTTATTAAAAAAATCACGAATGCGTCGTGTGAACGGCATGATTTGTAATCGTGATTCACAGACCGAACCAAGTGGTTTCCGTGTGAACAAAATAATAAAAATGATAAAATAATTCGATACTTTCGATAGTATCGATACTTTTCCAACATACTATCGAAAATATCGAATGACTATCGATAGTTTGCCAGCTCTATTCTATCTACATTGAAAGCCAAGGCACATTAACTACAGGTACACGCATTAGGTGCAACTCTGTGCTTCTCACATAGTTTCACAAAGTAATTGTCAAAAAATTGTATGCATCAAACAAGGCATAAAAGTAATTGTCAAATGAATTCTTCGTTATAAACGTGTAAACAAAAAATCAGCGGATGAGCAATATGCCTGATGCGTGTACCTGTTTGATATGCCTTGTTGGAAGCTGTAGCAGTGCCCCATAGCTGAATTTCGCAGCACCATATTGATTTCAAAAGCGACTTGTATATTAACAGTTTGCAGTCTAGGCTGAGTGTTGAATTTCTGCCAATCAACCAATGTATTTAAGTTAACTTAAGTTAGTTTAGAGTCAATATGATGTTTCCATGTAAGCCTTCGATAAAGGTGTATACCAAGGTATTTCACTAGAAAATGTTTTGGAATATTATGATTGTTCATTGGAATAGGCGAACAAGTATCTCTTCTTAAGGTAAAGAATATATGGACAAACTTTTGCTCATTTACTTTAATTCTCCATAAGTCTAACCATATTTCCAGCTGGGTAATATGTTTCTGGATATTGTGGTATGCCTCATAAGGGTTTTCATGCATACTCAGACAGGCTGTATAATCGGCAAATGTAGAGGTAAGAATATTGTTTCTCACAGGTATATCACAATTATATATTAAATACAAGACTGGCCCCAGAATACTACCCTGTGGGACATTAGAAGATATAGATTCCGGCACACTTATGAAGTCCCCTTTCACAACAGTGAACTTCCTATCAGTAATATAACTTTCCAAAAGTATTTGTATGTTTATTGGCAGATATGTCTTCAATTTTAAAACTAGATCTTCGTGCCATACTTTTTCAAATGCCTGAGAAACATCAAGGAAGAGGGCAGAAAATACTTCTTTTCTTCAAATGTCTTCCTTATAAATTGAACCAATCTATGCGTTTGCTCAATTGTTCTATGCTGACTTCTAAAACCAAATTGATGGTCAGAGATGCACCCATTATCAGCTAAAATTTTGGAAAATTTAATCATGAGCAGCTTTTCGAAAAAGCTTTGAGATTGTTGATAGTAAGCTTATAGGCCTATATGACTCAGCATTAGTAGCATCTTTGCCCGGCTTTATAATCATTTTGATCTTCGCAAGTTTGCAGTTATGTGGAAAATACTGCATTCGTAAAATGGCATTAAAAATAAATAGCAGGATTCTTATTGCAATTAGAGGCAAATTCATCATCATCTTGGTAGTAATTCCATCAATACCTGGAGCTTTCTTCGGGTTAAATTCAGCAATTATTTTTTGTACTTCACCTAAAGGGTCGAGGGGGTAGAGAAACTACACTCGGAAAAACAACAGCACCCGTACATGAATAGGGAGTGAATACAGATTTTAAATGCTCAGCAAATAAGTTATCTTTCTCACTATTGCTTCTGGCCCATCCTCCTGTGGAAGTGCGCAGTGGTGATTTCAGCTCAACGGGTCTTTTAAGATTTCTAGTAGCGCGCCATAACGAGTAATTAGATGCTGACGCGACATCGAGACCTTCTAGATATTTTTCCAGTGATGAAGTTTTTTCCGACGATAGCAACTCTTTGAGTCGCTTAGTACATTCTTTGAGTCTGATTTTATTTAGGGGTGATCTGTGTTGTTGCCACTCTCTTCTAGCTCTCCTTTTTTTCACATACAAGACGTTCAATATCCGTAGAATAAATTCTATTAAGGCCAGTCTGCAGTTGGGAAGTAGTGGCATGTTTAGCAGCCTGTTTAATATTTTCGTTAATATTGGCAACGTTAAATTCAATATCTTCGGATGTTCTTAGCTTAATGTTTTCCGTACAATGACTACTGAGATACTTTTTGAACCCCAGCCAATTAACACGATTGATCATCTTCACATATGGCTGAGGTAAGACACTTCTTATTGGACAACAAATTGTAACGATTGTGGGATAGTGATCGGAGGAGAGATCAAGGGAAGCTTCAACATGAATTAAATCCCTAGAGATATTTTTCATGACGCCAAAATCTATAACGTCCGGAATTTTTTGTAGTCGCCAGCTGCTACGAAACAAGGCCCAAGAGATTTGTAGAAATTCTCGCATTGATCCTCAGTGATTGAAAATCTGGGAGGGGAGTAAATTGAAGATACCATTGATTTTGAAAAGGCTTCCCGAAGTCAAATGTGTCTCAGAAACCAACATTATATCAATATTTTTTTCCATGAGGAAGCGTTCAAGCTCATTTTTATGTTGGAGAATTCCGTTTGCGTTCCAGAAACATATTTTTGACGTGTTCATGGCTTGTTAATTAATGCTTGAAGCAGAGTATTCTGCATTCGCAGCATTTCTTGCATCATGCTAGTCATATTTGTTGTAAAGTTATTTATAGTTTGCACCGGATTGTCAATAGTAGCTTCAAGGCGATTAAAGTTAAAGCTAGAATTATTGTGTTTGACGCATTATTTGGCTTCAACATGAATTAAATTCCTAGATATATTTTTCATGACGCCAAAATCTATAACATCCGGAATTTTTTTTATGTCCGTAGGCCAATAAGTGTGCTCCCCACTAGAAATGAAGTATAAGCCCATTTTTTAAATTGTGTGGAACAAGGCCCGTCCTCTAGGCGTAATGAGGCGCGAACCCCAGAACGTATGTTTTGCATTGTAGTCGCCGTATTGATCCTCAGTGATCCTCAGTGATTGAAAATCTGGGAGGGGAGTAAATTGATGATATCATGAAATTTGCACAAAAATGTTTAATGCAAATATTTGTTGCTCGTAGGTGTTCTTCACAAATGTTGTTAAGAATATAGTGGTTGAGCCTCGACTTTATTAAAATTGCTGATCCACCGCATGCTCTTCCTCTCGGGTCCTTTGAATCATATAAGGTCTAGCCATTGATTTTGAAAAGGCAGCTCAAAGTCATCTCAGAAACCAACATTATATCAATATTTTTTTCCATGAGGAAGTGCTCAAATTAATTTTTATATTGGCGAATGCCTTTTGCGTTCCAGAAACATTTTTTTAACGTATTCACGGATTATTAACTAATGCTGAAAGCAATGTATTCTGCATTCGCAGCATTTCTTGCATCATACTAGTAATTTTTTTTTTAAAAGTTGTTTATAGTTTGAACCAGATTATCAATAGTAGCTTCAAGGCGATTAAAATTGAAGCTACAGTTTGTATTTGTCGAATTATTTGGCGGTGATACTTTTTGTGCGGGAATAGAATTTGTCTTAACAGCATCGGCATACGATACACGTGAAGTACTTGGTTGGCTCATTTGAGGAAAAGTCGCGGAGCTAATTTAGGTTTTTGTTCCATAATTTAGGTTATTGTTCCATAGTCTGTTTAACGAAAGAATATACAGTGCATCCTCTGTAGTTAGCGGTGTGATTACCTCCACAATTACTACACTTTTTATCCGCTTGATCTTTTAGCTTAGTACAGCTAGCAGTACCGTGCAATTCACCGCAGATCACGCAAACTGTAGGTAATTTGCATTAAGTTTTTGTGTGGCCATATTCTGGGCCATTGTGGCACTGTACGGGCCCTGAACGCTTGTGTGGTTCTTCAACTGTTATTTTGCGGTATAATAGATATTTTAAACTATAAATTGGATCGGTCTCATTTGTTCTCAATTTTGTATAATTTTGCTCAAGTTCAACGCGAAATAAAGGTTAGGGGATCTTCTCCCTATTTAATATGTTTGATACATTTTTTACCTTAAATCCCTGAAGGACGAGCGCATCTTTTATTTTTTCGGGAACAACATACGAATCTATGCCCTATAACACAATCTGTAGGCCTTTAAGCAGGTTGTATACGACATGTTTTTTACGTCTGACATGTCAACTTTTCAACTCAGATGTAATTCTGCATGTCTGTCAAAAATTGTACTTTACAGAAGGTTTATAATATTCGGTCACAAACGTGCATGTACAAATACGCCTGACATTGTCCGTGTTTGTATCCAACAGCTGATCTGTGCTCAAATTTTATTAAATATTTTATTAAAAATGGTTGTAAAATGAATTCAGAAAATAATACAATTGCAGTGTGCAGCATTATTTCAATTATAACTGCAATTAAAGCAAAATCAAAAATAAAAAATTTAAATATTTTTACACAAACCTATGTCGATCTCCGTTTCAAAATGGAGTGTTGCCGGCACAAAAATGTTTCTTTACGCCGTAAAAAGTTCATTCATTTTAAAGAATTTTTTGTTAAATTCGAAGAAATCATGTTAGAATATAAATATGGAACGCAATTTTATTGCATGTACATGATTGTTATTTAATAGTTAAGAAAAAAAACATAAATATATCAATGTTGTAATATATCAACTTTAGGCGGCTAATGCTTCCGTCAATATCGGAACGCTGCTGAATGTTTCCTTAAGAAAAACAGCTGATGTCAAAAATTTTGTCAGAAGAAAATAGAACACGCTCTAATTGAAATTTTGTCAGAAGACTTTGCGTCTGACTTTTACAGAAGCAACCCTACAAGAAGACTACTAGTCAATTGACTAGTCATTTGACTAGTAGCGATCACCGAAACTGTGGTCACAGTCCCCAGTTAGTTTATTAAGGGCTTGGTGAAAAAAATGACCAAAACATTTGTGTACGTGTGATTTTTTATCTCTCTCTTACTTATTAATTTCACTCAATTAAAACACATATATCTGAACTGCTTACTCTGCTTCTTTTTTGCCAGTCACTGATTACATAAGCATTGGTAAACTATGACTAGTCAATGGTTACGTAGAAACTGGTCAACGATTACTAGTCAATGTTTACATAGAAACTGGTAAAATGAAACTTTTAAATAAATAAACATAATTTTTATGTTATTTTAATCGGTTTTTATTATAAGAAAATAAAGAAATAATTAATATACAATTATATAAACAATCTAAAACACAAAATAATATAGGTGGTACCATCTAGTCTTCTTCATGCTTTTTTCCAGCTCCAGCAAACCTTGCTTTTTGTAAATATCTAAAATGTTAAAAAGAAATGCATAAATGTATTAATTAAATGAAACTTTTCAATTTATTTTATGCTCTATTGTTGCTACTTAACTTCCTTAGCACTTGTATAAATTTTAATTGCACAGACCGAACGAATTGTATATTTTACAATAAAATGCGATATCTTAAAAGTTTTGATATATGCACACTATATGTTTCACTCTAACATACATGTTAGAGAGGAGCAAATATAATTTATATATGTGTCGGTCATCACTACCGGTAAAATGACCAGTCAATTGACTGGCACTCTTAAATTCGGTGGAAAGTTATTGCAAATGTGTTAGTGAAAAAATTTCGTTTGTGTTAGTTTCAGTCATTCATTTCTTGTAGGGAATGTTTTAAAGGTACCACACGACATGTACATGTTTTACACTGGGAAATATGACAAGTCAGATGTAAAAAACATGTCGTCTACGGGGGGCTTTAACACTCTTAAGCTGGTAAGTGTAGAAACTTGTTTTACTTTTTCACATTCAGTAACCATTTTGCGAACATATTTTTCTTCATAAATTTGAATTTTTGTTTCATCAATGTTACCACGTCTTATTGGAACAATAAGAAATTTATTTTCACCAATGATCGAGTTTAATTTTTTAATAAGGGCGTTTGAATTTTTTTCTCTCAAATAGATTGGTGGTGGTTTAGAAGTTTTGTTCGAGGATACATCGGGTTTGTCGTTGTCATCTTGCAATATTTTAAAACGGTTTTGACGATTAGCAGATGATGCTCTGTTATCCCTTGAAATCTTTGGAACAGATGAAATTTTAGAAGAATTTGTTCTTCGCCCACGCTTTACCACGGTTTTATATCCACGATTATCTATCCATTCCGACTTGGACTTTGGGTTTTGAGCTACTGTTATCAATAGTGATAACTTGGCTAAGAGATGAGCACGAGCCCGGAGGAGATTATGTCGCTGCCTTAAATGATGAGGTACTAGGCAACTGTAACGTTAACGTTAGGCAACTGTAACGTTAACGTTAGGCAACTGTAACGTTAAAGAAGTTGATTCCTGACGAAGCGTGGCTTCGCCGTTAAGAAAAGACTATCATCAGGTTTTATACTTTTATTGTTTTCATAAAATAGGCATTTCTGCCGTTAGAACTCACTTCACAATTTTTCTTATTTGAGGTACTCATATAGAGTATACCTCAAGGGCACTTTGCGGTTTTTTGATTTTTTGATTCTTGCTATGTAAACAATATTATTAAAGCAAATAAATCTTATTTATCAAAGTATGTTTTTTGTATGAATTTTGTTTTTGTTGTTTTTGTTTCGTATGAATGTATGTATGTAAAAAAAAACACCGCTATGACGTCTGTTCACTATGAAGGTTCAACGAGAACTGAGATTTCTTTTATTCACTATTATTTTTACTTAACTTTTTTAACACTTCCATAAATTTTATTTTCACAGACCGAACGAATTGTACATTTTACAATAAAATGCGATGTTTTAAAATTTTTGGTATAGGTACATTAGATGTTCCACTCTTACATGTATATTAGAGTAGAGCAACTAGAGCAATTGACTGTCACTGTTGATTTCAATATATAAAATTGTTGTAAGTGTGCTAGTGAAAAAATTACGTTTGTATTAGTTTCAGGCATTCGTTCACAAAGTACACAGAGGTGAAGAAAGTGAGTGATGAAAAAAGCTAAAATCAGCTCTGATATAGGTTCGGCGAGAAAGGGACAACTGTAGTATATTTGTTATTAAGTTGTTAACGATATAATCAAAACAAACAAGAGAAAATGTGTAATTTGTGAAATAAACAAGAGAACATTTTTACAAAATAAAATGAAAGATTTTGTAGTGTTGAACTAAAAAAAAACCATGTGTAAAACATTATTAGTATTAAAAAAGTGATTAAAGTTAGTTTCCAAATGATTACAAAATCAATTTTAAAAATTTTCCTACAAAAATATTAATTTTTAACTTCAACTTACAAGAAGCCGACAACGAATGAGACCACAAAGCATAAAATGAAAAAAAATTTGAGCACATGAACATTTGTACAAAATTAAATGGAAGAAGTTGCGGTCCTGAATTAAAGAAAACAATGCGAAAAAGATTATTAGTTTATAAAAAGTGGTTAAAATTTGTTTTCAAATGATTAGATACTTCGTTTTAAGCATTTTTGTTCACAAATATTAATTATTACCATTTATTTACAAAAATATCATAGCGAATGGGGGCACAAAGCATAAAATGAAAAACGTTAAATTAATGCCACTACGAAAGAAACATTAAAGAAGACACAGACTCGTTGTGAGCGAGACGTCATGAAATCGCAATTATCTTCCGTCTCGTTATGGTCTCGTGTCACCTCTGTGTACTTTGTGGTGACAATGCTCACATTCTTTCTTTGAGTCGCTTCTAAAACCCATGCTCCTTTACACAAAGACTTTTTGCAGCATTCAGGCGATTTTTTGATAATGGGCCTTGTCGTGGTTTGAGTATTTCGACTTCGACTACGACAGTTTCAAGGCACATTAAATACAGGTACACGCATTGGTGCGCCTCTGTGCTTCTCACATAGTTTTACAAAGTAATTGTCTAAAAATTGTATGCATCAAACAAGGCATAAAAGTAATTGTCAAATCAATTCTTCATTATAAACGTGTAAACAAAAAATCAGCTGATGAGCAATATGCCTGATGTGTGTACCTGTTTGATATGCCTTGGACATTTTCGTCCTATATATATAAAAGAATATACTTGTGTCATTTAGTTCTTTTCAGTGACCGGTCATTTTAGTTCATTATTTATAAATGAACTAGTTCGTTCATTTAGTTCCATCGCTCTTTTTAGTTCAATGAACTAGTTAGGTATACATTACATGAAATGTCAAAATGTGTTCATTTAGTTCAATCAGCTTTTTAGTTCAGTGATTTGACATCTACATACATACATACATACATACATCTTTTGTGGTCTTTGACAGTAGTAGCCAGCATTTCACAAAGCACACATACAGTAAAAAAGTAAAGCAAAACGTTGAAAACACTATGTTCATAGCCAGTGTTAGTTCATTTTTTGTTTTAGTTCTTAGTTCAAAAATTGAACTAGTAAGCGTAAAATAATTGACCTAGTTCACATAGTTCAAAGTACTGAATCATTTATTTTAACTAGTTCGTTCATGAACTACACAAGAATATAAAATAACAAGTGTTCTTTAATCTGTTACAAAACCGTCGTAGTAAGAGTCGATAAGGGTCATTGATCAATGCTTTTTATTCGTTCACCCTTAGCAGTGTTGCTATAAGGTAACTAATTTTTTATTTGGGAAATCGAAAAGCTTAAGTAAAATTTATTTATAGTCTATAATATGTTTCTATGGTATATCAAATAATTTGGGTAAATATTTAACTAAACTCGAGTCACACCCTAATCCGCTTGCTCGAAACATCTTGAACTTTACCGGACATATCCGCTTAAAAAAGAGGGACACAAGGGCTCTAATACTTACCACACCAGATGAAACTGTTTGAAATTATTTTTTTATTTTTTGCTTTGCACAACTCTTATGTATTATGAATTACTATCACTAAGTTTATGTCCGACACTGGTCGGGCCTAATAATTATATTTAGATTTAAGATTTGAATACTTATTGTTAGTTCATTTTTGAAGATACAATAAATAAATATATGTATGCATAAAAAAAAAAAAAAAAAAAAAAGAGAACAAGAGTCTGTTGTAGGTATTTTTCATGTTTACACTGATACTATAAGTAAAATGCAATAAATGATATTAAACTGTTGAATTAATAACAAAAATTGGAAAATTGTAAAAAAAGATGTGTACTAATAAAACTAAATATTCAATATTCAAATGATTAGATACTTCGTTTTAAGCATTTTTGTTCACAAATATTAATTATTACCATTTATTTACAAAAATATCATAGCGAATGGGGACACAAAGCATAAAATGAAAAACATTAAATTAATGTCACTACGAAAGAAACATTAAAGAAGACACAGACTCGTTGTGAGCGAGACGTCATGAATTCGCAATTATCTTCCGTCTCGTGTCACCTCTGTGTACTTTGTGATTCATTTCTTGCAGGGTAATGACTGAAATTAACACTAAACGCCGTGATACACTATCATACAAAGTCGTGCGATCTACGATAAAATACAACCCTGGTATGATGGAGTTTATGAAAATTATCAAAAGAAAATAACAATTCATCACACCAGGGTTGTACTTTTTCGTAGATCGCACGACTTTGTATGATAGTGTATCACGGCCTTTAATAATATCTGTAGGTCTTTAGCACTTTTAAGTTGGTATGTGTAAAAATTTGTTTTATTTTTTTCAAATTCACTAAAAAGTTTTCGGAAATCTTTTTCATCATATATTTGGACTTTAGTTTCATCAATATTACCTCGTTTAATTGGAATGATGTGAAAAGTATTTTCACCAATGGCCGACAGTAGTTTTTTTAGAAGCCCGTTAGTTTTGTTTTCTCAGATAGATAGGTGGTGGCTTAAAAGACTTTTGCGATGATGCAGTACAACCAGGGTTGTACTTTTTCGTAAAACGCACGACTTTGTATGATAGTGAGTCATGGCCTTAAAGGTGTCTTTACATAGTAATACAAAGTATTACGACTTTGTAGAAACAAAATATTATGAAATTCTCCGTATTAAAAAAAAGAGACTTCTTGAAAAAGGATTTAAGGTTAAAAATGTTACCAATATAATTAACAGAGAAAAGGTCCCACAACCCCTATTTCGGGTTGAATTGGAGCCGAATGACATGCAGTTGAAAAAAAATGAAACGCATCCTATTTAAAATGTAAAGTTTCTATTACACCGAAAAATCACAGTTGAAGAGCCACGTAAGCGTTCAGGTCCCGTACAGTGCCATAATTGCCAAGAATATGGCCATACAAAATCCTATTGCAATTTACCTACAGTTTGTGTTATCTGCGGTGAATTGCATGGTACTGCTAGCTGTACTAAGCCAAAAGAACAAGCAGAAAAAAAATGTAGTAATTGTGGAGGCAATCACACCGCTAACTACAGAGGATGCCCTGTGTATTCTTTCGTTAAACAGGCTATGGGTCAAAAACCTAAATTAGTTCCAGCTCAATCAACTAACGCTTACTCTGTCACTTTTCCTCCAATGAGCCAACCTAGTACTTCACGTGTATCGTATGCCGATGCTGTTAAAATAAATTCTATTCCCACGCAGAAAGTGTCCACACCAAGTAATTCAACAAATGCGAACACAAGTTTTAATTTCAGTCGCCTTGAAGCCACTATTGATAATCTGGTGCAAACTATAAACAATTTCACAACAAATATGCAAGAAATGCTTCGAATGCAGAATACTCTGCTTCAAGCATTAATTAACAAGCCATAAACACGTTAAAAATATGTTTCTGGAACGCAAACGGCATTCGCCAACACAAAAATGAGCTCGAGCACTTCCTTACGGAAAAAGATATTGATATAATGTTGGTCTCTGAGACTCATTTGACTTCAAGAAGCCTTTTCAAAATCAATGGCTACAACTTATATGATACATGCGGTGGATCGGCAATTCTAATAAAGTCAAGACTCAAGCACTATATTCTTGACAACGTTTGTAAAGAAAATCTACAAGCTACAAATATTTGCGTCGAAAATTTTTGTACAAATTTCATGATATCATCAATTTACTCCCCTCCCAGATTTTCAATCACTGAGGATCAATACGAGGATTTCTTCAAATCTCTTGGACCTTGTTTTGTAGCAGCTGTCGACCACAATGCAAAGCATACGTTCTGGGGTGCGCGTCTTATTACACCTAGAGGTAGAGCGTTGTTCACCACAATTTCAAAAATGGGTTTGGACGTCATTTCGAGTGGGCAGCCCACTTACTGGCCTACTGACATACAAAAAATTCCGGATGTTATAGATTTTGGCGTCATGAAAAATATTTCTAGAGATTTAGTTCATGTTGAAGCTTCTCTAGATCTCTCCTCCGATCACTCTCCCACTATCTTTACAATCTGTAATCCACTAAGAAGTGACTTACCTCATCCATATGTGAAGATGGTCAATCGTGTTAATTGGCTGAGATTCAAAAAATATCTTAGTAGTCATTGCACAGAAAACATAACGCTAAGTACATCCGATGATATTGAATCTAACATTGCGAATCTTAACGGAAATATTAAACAGGCTGCTGAACATGCTACTACCTCCCACCCGCAGACTGGGTTTAATAGAATTTATTCTACGGATATTGAACGTCTCGTAAGTGAAAAAAGAAGAGCTAGAAGGGAATGGCAGCAACACAGATCACCCCAACATAAAATCAGGTTTAAAGAGTGCACTAAACGACTCCAAGAGTTGCTTGCATCTGAAAAAACTGCATCTCTTAAAAATTATCTGGAAGGTCTTGATGTTACACCAGCATCTAATTATTCTTTGTGGCGCGCTGCGAGGAAGCTTAAAACTCCCGTTGAGTTTAAACCACCCCTGCGCACTTCTACCGGAGGTTGGGCAAGAAACGATACTGAAAAAGGTAACATATTTGCTGAGCATTTAAAAACCGTATTTACCCCAAACACATGTATGGGTGTTGCTGATTTGCCATGTGTAGTTGCTCTACCCCCTCGTCCCTTAAAGTTTAAGATGCGTGATGTACAAAAACTAATTGCTGAACTCAACCCAAAAAAAGCTCCGGGTATTGATGAAATTAGTAATAAGATGCTGATGAAGTTGCCTCGTATTGCAATTAGAATTCTGCTATTCATTTTTAATGCCATTTTAAGACTGGAGTATTATCCACACAACTGGAAGCTTGCCAAGGTCAAAATGATTCCAAAGCCGGGCAAAGATCTTACCAAGGCTGAGTCATACAGGCCAATAAGTTTACTGCCAACAATGTCAAAGCTCTTCGAAAAGTTACTCATGATCAAATTGTCCCCAATTCTATCTGATAATGCGTGCATACCGGATCATCAATTTGGTTTTAGAAGTGAGCATAGCACCATTGAACAAACGCATAGATTGGTTCAATTTATAAGAAGAACACTCGAAGAAAAGAAGTATTGTTCTGCCCTCTTTATTGATGTTTCTCAAGCATTTGATAAAGTGTGGCATAGAGGCCTAATTTTAAAATTGAAGACATATCTACCAATAAACATTGTTAATCTTCTGCAAAGTTATATTCTTGCTCGAAAGTTCACTGTTGTGGAAGGAGACTTCATGAGTGCGTCCGAATCAATCTCATCCGGTGTGCCACAGGGGAGCATACTGGGCCCAGTCTTGTATTTGATTTACACTTGTGATATGCCTTTGAGCAGCAATATCCATACATCTACATTTGCTGATGATACAGCCTGCCTTAGTATGCACGAAAACCCTCACGAGGCTTCCCGATACCTACAAGAACATATTACACAGCTGGAATTATGGTTAAACTTATGGAGAATTAAGGTAAACGAACAAAAGTGTGTTCAGGTAACATTTACTCTGCGAAAAGATACCTGTTCACCCATTTGAATCGATAATCAAGTTGTTCCTCAACATTCACATGTAAAATACCTTGGTATACACCTTGACCGACGGATAACATGGAAACACCATATTGACTCTAAGCTAACACAAATGAAACTAAAATTAACTCAGTTACATTGGCTAATTGGTAGAAATTCAACCCTGAGTCTAGATTGCAAACTTTTGATATACAAGTCGCTTTTGAAACCTATATGGTGCTACGGAATTCAGCTATGGGGCACTGCTTCAGCTTCAAATGTAGAGAAAATCCAAAGAAGACAAAACAAAATTTTACGGTTAATAACATCGGCTCCATGGTACATAAGAAACTCAAATTTACATCGTGATCTAAATATGCCACAAGTGACTGAAGAAATTGCAAAATACTCAAGCAAATATTTAACTAAACTCGAGTCACACCCTAATCCGCTTGCTCGAAACATCTTGAACTTTACCGGACATATCCGCTTAAAAAAGAGGGACACAAGGGCTCTAATACTTACCACACCAGATGAAACTGTTTGAAATTATTTTTTTATTTTTTGCTTTGCACAACTCTTATGTATTATGAATTACTATCACTAAGTTTATGTCCGACACTGGTCGGGCCTAATAATTATATTTAGATTTAAGATTTGAATACTTATTGTTAGTTCATTTTTGAAGATACAATAAATAAATATATGTATGCATAAAAAAAAAAAAAAAAAAAAAGAGAACAAGAGTCTGTTGTAGGTATTTTTCATGTTTACACTGATACTATAAGTAAAATGCAATAAATGATATTAAACTGTTGAATTAATAACAAAAATTGGAAAATTGTAAAAAAAGATGTGTACTAATAAAACTAAATATTCAATATTCAAATGATTAGATACTTCGTTTTAAGCATTTTTGTTCACAAATATTAATTATTACCATTTATTTACAAAAATATCATAGCGAATGGGGACACAAAGCATAAAATGAAAAACATTAAATTAATGTCACTACGAAAGAAACATTAAAGAAGACACAGACTCGTTGTGAGCGAGACGTCATGAATTCGCAATTATCTTCCGTCTCGTGTCACCTCTGTGTACTTTGTGATTCATTTCTTGCAGGGTAATGACTGAAATTAACACTAAACGCCGTGATACACTATCATACAAAGTCGTGCGATCTACGATAAAATACAACCCTGGTATGATGGAGTTTATGAAAATTATCAAAAGAAAATAACAATTCATCACACCAGGGTTGTACTTTTTCGTAGATCGCACGACTTTGTATGATAGTGTATCACGGCCTTTAATAATATCTGTAGGTCTTTAGCACTTTTAAGTTGGTATGTGTAAAAATTTGTTTTATTTTTTTCAAATTCACTAAAAAGTTTTCGGAAATCTTTTTCATCATATATTTGGACTTTAGTTTCATCAATATTACCTCGTTTAATTGGAATGATGTGAAAAGTATTTTCACCAATGGCCGACAGTAGTTTTTTTAGAAGCCCGTTAGTTTTGTTTTCTCAGATAGATAGGTGGTGGCTTAAAAGACTTTTGCGATGATGCAGTACAACCAGGGTTGTACTTTTTCGTAAAACGCACGACTTTGTATGATAGTGAGTCATGGCCTTAAAGGTGTCTTTACATAGTAATACAAAGTATTACGACTTTGTAGAATCAAAATATTATGAAATTCTCCGTGTTAAAAAAATGAGACTTCTTGAAAAAGGATTTAAGGTTAAAAATGTTACCAATATAATTAACAGAGAAAAGGTCCCACAACCCCTATTTCGGGTTGAATTGGAGCCGAATGACATGCAGTTGAAAAAAAATGAAACGCATCCTATTTAAAATGTAAAGTTTCTATTACACCGAAAAATCACAGTTGAAGAGCCACGTAAGCGTTCAGGTCCCGCACAGTGCCATAATTGCCAAGAATATGGCCATACAAAATCCTATTGCAATTTACCTACAGTTTGTGTTATCTGCGGTGAATTGCATGGTACTGCTAGCTGTACTAAGCCAAAAGAACAAGCAGAAAAAAAATGTAGTAATTGTGGAGGCAATCACACCGCTAACTACAGAGGATGCCCTGTGTATTCTTTCGTTAAACAGGCTATGGGTCAAAAACCTAAATTAGTTCCAGCTCAATCAACTAACGCTTACTCTGTCACTTTTCCTCCAATGAGCCAACCTAGTACTTCACGTGTATCGTATGCCGATGCTGTTAAAATAAATTCTATTCCCACGCAGAAAGTGTCCCCACCAAGTAATTCAACAAATGCGAACACAAGTTTTAATTTCAGTCGCCTTGAAGCCACTATTGATAATCTGGTGCAAACTATAAACAATTTCACAACAAATATGCAAGAAATGCTTCGAATGCAGAATACTCTGCTTCAAGCATTAATTAACAAGCCATAAACACGTTAAAAATATGTTTCTGGAACGCAAACGGCATTCGCCAACACAAAAATGAGCTCGAGCACTTCCTTACGGAAAAAGATATTCATATAATGTTGGTCTCTGAGACTCATTTGACTTCAAGAAGCCTTTTCAAAATCAATGGCTACAACTTATATGATACATGCGGTGGATCGGCAATTCTAATAAAGTCAAGACTCAAGCACTATATTCTTGACAACGTTTGTAAAGAAAATCTACAAGCTACAAATATTTGCGTCGAAAATTTTTGTACAAATTTCATGATATCATCAATTTACTCCCCTCCCAGATTTTCAATCACTGAGGATCAATACGAGGATTTCTTCAAATCTCTTGGACCTTGTTTTGTAGCAGCTGTCGACCACAATGCAAAGCATACGTTCTGGGGTGCGCGTCTTATTACACCTAGAGGTAGAGCGTTGTTCACCACAATTTCAAAAATGGGTTTGGACGTCATTTCGAGTGGGCAGCCCACTTACTGGCCTACTGACATACAAAAAATTCCGGATGTTATAGATTTTGGCGTCATGAAAAATATTTCTAGAGATTTAGTTCATGTTGAAGCTTCTCTAGATCTCTCCTCCGATCACTCTCCCACTATCTTTACAATCTGTAATCCACTAAGAAGTGACTTACCTCATCCATATGTGAAGATGGTCAATCGTGTTAATTGGCTGAGATTCAAAAAATATCTTAGTAGTCATTGCACAGAAAACATAACGCTAAGTACATCCGATGATATTGAATCTAACATTGCGAATCTTAACGGAAATATTAAACAGGCTGCTGAACATGCTACTACCTCCCACCCGCAGACTGGGTTTAATAGAATTTATTCTACGGATATTGAACGTCTCGTAAGTGAAAAAAGAAGAGCTAGAAGGGAATGGCAGCAACACAGATCACCCCAACATAAAATCAGGTTTAAAGAGTGCACTAAACGACTCCAAGAGTTGCTTGCATCTGAAAAAACTGCATCTCTTAAAAATTATCTGGAAGGTCTTGATGTTACACCAGCATCTAATTATTCTTTGTGGCGCGCTGCGAGGAAGCTTAAAACTCCCGTTGAGTTTAAACCACCCCTGCGCACTTCTACCGGAGGTTGGGCAAGAAACGATACTGAAAAAGGTAACATATTTGCTGAGCATTTAAAAACCGTATTTACCCCAAACACATGTATGGGTGTTGCTGATTTGCCATGTGTAGTTGCTCTACCCCCTCGTCCCTTAAAGTTTAAGATGCGTGATGTACAAAAACTAATTGCTGAACTCAACCCAAAAAAAGCTCCGGGTATTGATGAAATTAGTAATAAGATGCTGATGAAGTTGCCTCGTATTGCAATTAGAATTCTGCTATTCATTTTTAATGCCATTTTAAGACTGGAGTATTATCCACACAACTGGAAGCTTGCCAAGGTCAAAATGATTCCAAAGCCGGGCAAAGATCTTACCAAGGCTGAGTCATACAGGCCAATAAGTTTACTGCCAACAATGTCAAAGCTCTTCGAAAAGTTACTCATGATCAAATTGTCCCCAATTCTATCTGATAATGCGTGCATACCGGATCATCAATTTGGTTTTAGAAGTGAGCATAGCACCATTGAACAAACGCATAGATTGGTTCAATTTATAAGAAGAACACTCGAAGAAAAGAAGTATTGTTCTGCCCTCTTTATTGATGTTTCTCAAGCATTTGATAAAGTGTGGCATAGAGGCCTAATTTTAAAATTGAAGACATATCTACCAATAAACATTGTTAATCTTCTGCAAAGTTATATTCTTGCTCGAAAGTTCACTGTTGTGGAAGGAGACTTCATGAGTGCGTCCGAATCAATCTCATCCGGTGTGCCACAGGGGAGCATACTGGGCCCAGTCTTGTATTTGATTTACACTTGTGATATGCCTTTGAGCAGCAATATCCATACATCTACATTTGCTGATGATACAGCCTGCCTTAGTATGCACGAAAACCCTCACGAGGCTTCCCGATACCTACAAGAACATATTACACAGCTGGAATTATGGTTAAACTTATGGAGAATTAAGGTAAACGAACAAAAGTGTGTTCAGGTAACATTTACTCTGCGAAAAGATACCTGTTCACCCATTTGAATCAATAATCAAGTTGTTCCTCAACATTCACATGTAAAATACCTTGGTATACACCTTGACCGACGGATAACATGGAAACACCATATTGACTCTAAGCTAACACAAATGAAACTAAAATTAACTCAGTTACATTGGCTAATTGGTAGAAATTCAACCCTGAGTCTAGATTGCAAACTTTTGATATACAAGTCGCTTTTGAAACCTATATGGTGCTACGGAATTCAGCTATGGGGCACTGCTTCAGCTTCAAATGTAGAGAAAATCCAAAGAAGACAAAACAAAATTTTACGGTTAATAACATCGGCTCCATGGTACATAAGAAACTCAAATTTACATCGTGATCTAAATATGCCACAAGTGACTGAAGAAATTGCAAAATACTCAAGCAAATATTTAACTAAACTCGAGTCACACCCTAATCCGCTTGCTCGAAACATCTTGAACTTTACCGGACATATCCGCTTAAAAAAGAGGGACACAAGGGCTCTAATACTTACCACACCAGATGAAACTGTTTGAAATTATTTTTTTATTTTTTGCTTTGCACAACTCTTATGTATTATGAATTACTATCACTAAGTTTATGTCCGACACTGGTCGGGCCTAATAATTATATTTAGATTTAAGATTTGAATACTTATTGTTAGTTCATTTTTGAAGATACAATAAATAAATATATGTATGCATAAAAAAAAAAAAAAAAAAAAAAAAGAGAACAAGAGTCTGTTGTAGGTATTTTTCATGATTACACTGATACTATAAGTAAAATGCAATAAATGATATTAAACTGTTGAATTAATAACAAAAATTGGAAAATTGTAAAAAAAGATGTGTACTAATAAAACTAAATATTCAAATGATTAGATACTTCGTTTTAAGCATTTTTGTTCACAAATATTAATTATTACCATTTATTTACAAAAATATCATAGCGAATGGGAACACAAAGCATAAAATGAAAAACATTAAATTAATGTCACTACGAAAGAAACATTAAAGAAGACACAGACTCGTTGTGAGCGAGACGTCATGAATTCGCAATTATCTTCCGTCTCGTGTCACCTCTGTGTACTTTGTGATTCATTTCTTGCAGGGTAATGACTGAAATTAACACTAAACGCCGTGATACACTATCATACAAAGTCGTGCGATCTACGATAAAATACAACCCTGGTATGATGGAGTTTATGAAAATTATCAAAAGAAAATAACAATTCATCACACCAGGGTTGTACTTTTTCGTAGATCGCACGACTTTGTATGATAGTGTATCACGGCCTTTAATAATATCTGTAGGTCTTTAGCACTTTTAAGTTGGTATGTGTAAAAATTTGTTTTATTTTTTTCAAATTCACTAAAAAGTTTTCGGAAATCTTTTTCATCATATATTTGGACTTTAGTTTCATCAATATTACCTCGTTTAATTGGAATGATGTGAAAAGTATTTTCACCAATGGCCGACAGTAGTTTTTTTAGAAGCCCGTTAGTTTTGTTTTCTCAGATAGATAGGTGGTGGCTTAAAAGACTTTTGCGATGATGCAGTACAACCAGGGTTGTACTTTTTCGTAAAACGCACGACTTTGTATGATAGTGAGTCATGGCCTTAAAGGTGTCTTTACATAGTAATACAAAGTATTACGACTTTGTAGAAACAAAATATTATGAAATTCTCCGTATTAAAAAAAAGAGACTTCTTGAAAAAGGATTTAAGGTTAAAAATGTTACCAATATAATTAACAGAGAAAAGGTCCCACAACCCCTATTTCGGGTTGAATTGGAGCCGAATGACATGCAGTTGAAAAAAAATGAAACGCATCCTATTTAAAATGTAAAGTTTCTATTACACCGAAAAATCACAGTTGAAGAGCCACGTAAGCGTTCAGGTCCCGTACAGTGCCATAATTGCCAAGAATATGGCCATACAAAATCCTATTGCAATTTACCTACAGTTTGTGTTATCTGCGGTGAATTGCATGGTACTGCTAGCTGTACTAAGCCAAAAGAACAAGCAGAAAAAAAATGTAGTAATTGTGGAGGCAATCACACCGCTAACTACAGAGGATGCCCTGTGTATTCTTTCGTTAAACAGGCTATGGGTCAAAAACCTAAATTAGTTCCAGCTCAATCAACTAACGCTTACTCTGTAACTTTTCCTCCAATGAGCCAACCTAGTACTTCACGTGTATCGTATGCCGATGCTGTTAAAATAAATTCTATTCCCACGCAGAAAGTGTCCCCACCAAGTAATTCAACAAATGCGAACACAAGTTTTAATTTCAGTCGCCTTGAAGCCACTATTGATAATCTGGTGCAAACTATAAACAATTTCACAACAAATATGACTAATATGATGCAAGAAATGCTTCGAATGCAGAATACTCTGCTTCAAGCATTAATTAACAAGCCATAAACACGTTAAAAATATGTTTCTGGAACGCAAACGGCATTCGCCAACACAAAAATGAGCTCGAGCACTTCCTTACGGAAAAAGATATTGATATAATGTTGGTCTCTGAGACTCATTTGACTTCAAGAAGCCTTTTCAAAATCAATGGCTACAACTTATATGATACATGCGGTGGATCGGCAATTCTAATAAAGTCAAGACTCAAGCACTATATTCTTGACAACGTTTGTAAAGAAAATCTACAAGCTACAAATATTTGCGTCGAAAATTTTTGTACAAATTTCATGATATCATCAATTTACTCCCCTCCCAGATTTTCAATCACTGAGGATCAATACGAGGATTTCTTCAAATCTCTTGGACCTTGTTTTGTAGCAGCTGTCGACTACAATGCAAAGCATACGTTCTGGGGTTCGCGTCTTATTACACCTAGAGGTAGAGCGTTGTTCACCACAATTTCAAAAATGGGTTTGGACGTCATTTCGAGTGGGCAGCCCACTTACTGGCCTACTGACATACAAAAAATTCCGGATGTTATAGATTTTGGCGTCATGAAAAATATATCTAGAGATTTAGTTCATGTTGAAGCTTCTCTAGATCTCTCCTCCGATCACTCTCCCACTATCTTTACAATCTGTAATCCACTAAGAAGTGATTTACCTCATCCATATGTGAAGATGGTCAATCGTGTTAATTGGCTGAGATTCAAAAAATATCTTAATAGTCATTGAACAGAAAACATAACGCTAAGTACATCCGATGATATTGAATCTAACATTGCGAATCTTAACGGAAATATTAAACAGGCTGCTGAACATGCTACTACCTCCCACCCGCAGACTGGGTTTAATAGAATTTATTCTACGGATATTGAACGTCTCGTAAGTGAAAAAAGAAGAGCTAGAAGGGAATGGCAGCAACACAGATCACCCCAACATAAAATCAGGTTTAAAGAGTGCACTAAACGACTCCAAGAGTTGCTTGCATCTGAAAAAACTGCATCTCTTAAAAATTATCTGGAAGGTCTTGATGTTACACCAGCATCTAATTATTCTTTGTGGCGCGCTGCGAGGAAGCTTAAAACTCCCGTTGAGTTTAAACCACCCCTGCGCACTTCTACCGGAGGTTGGGCAAGAAACGATACTGAAAAAGGTAACATATTTGCTGAGCATTTAAAAACCGTATTTACCCCAAACACATGTATGGGTGTTGCTGATTTGCCATGTGTAGTTGCTCTACACCCTCGTCCCTTAAAGTTTAAGATGCGTGATGTACAAAAACTAATTGCTGAACTCAACCCAAAAAAAGCTCCGGGTATTGATGAAATTAGTAATAAGATGCTGATGAAGTTGCCTCGTATTGCAATTAGAATTCTGCTATTCATTTTTAATGCCATTTTAAGACTGGAGTATTATCCACACAGCTGGAAGCTTGCCAAGGTCAAAATGATTCCAAAGCCGGGCAAAGATCTTACCAAGGCTGAGTCATACAGGGCAATAAGTTTACTGCCAACAATGTCAAAGCTCTTCGAAAAGTTACTCATGATCAAATTGTCCCCAATTCTATCTGATAATGCGTGCATACCGGATCATCAATTTGGTTTTAGAAGTGAGCATAGCACCATTGAACAAACGCATAGATTGGTTCAATTTATAAGAAGAACACTCGAAGAAAAGAAGTATTGTTCTGCCCTCTTTATTGATGTTTCTCAAGCATTTGATAAAGTGTGGCATAGAGGCCTAATTTTAAAATTGAAGACATATCTACCAATAAACATTGTTAATCTTCTGCAAAGTTATATTCTTGCTCGAAAGTTCACTGTTGTGGAAGGAGACTTCATGAGTGCGTCCGAATCAATCTCATCCGGTGTGCCACAGGGGAGCATACTGGGCCCAGTCTTGTATTTGATTTACACTTGTGATATGCCTTTGAGCAGCAATATCCATACATCTACATTTGCTGATGATACAGCCTGCCTTAGTATGCACGAAAACCCTCACGAGGCTTCCCGATACCTACAAGAACATATTACACAGCTGGAATTATGGTTAAACTTATGGAGAATTAAGGTAAACGAACAAAAGTGTGTTCAGGTAACATTTACTCTGCGAAAAGATACCTGTTCACCCATTTGAATCAATAATCAAGTTGTTCCTCAACATTCACATGTAAAATACCTTGGTATACACCTTGACCGACGGATAACATGGAAACACCATATTGACTCTAAGCTAACACAAATGAAACTAAAATTAACTCAGTTACATTGGCTGATTGGTAGAAATTCAACCCTGAGTCTAGATTGCAAACTTTTGATATACAAGTCGCTTTTGAAACCTATATGGTGCTACGGAATTCAGCTATGGGGCACTGCTTCAGCTTCAAATGTAGAGAAAATCCAACGAAGACAAAACAAAATTTTACGGTTAATAACATCGGCTCCATGGTACATAAGAAACTCAAATTTACATCGTGATCTAAATATGCCACAAGTGACTGAAGAAATTGCAAAATACTCAGGCAAATATTTAACTAAACTCGAGTCACACCCTAATCCGCTTGCTCGAAATATCTTGAACTTTACCGGACATATCCGCTTAAAAAAGAGGGACACAAGGGCTCTAATAATTACCACACCAGATGAAACTGTTTGAAATTATTTTTTTATTTTTTGCTTTGCACAACTCTTATGTATTATGAATTACTATCACTAAGTTTATGTCCGATACTGGTCGGGCCTAATTTAGATTTAAGATTTGAATACTTATTGTTAGTTCATTTTTGAAGATACAATAAATAAATATATGTATGCATAAAAAAAAAAAAAAAAAAAAGAGAACAAGAGTCTGTTGTAGGTATTTTTCATGTTTACACTGATACTATAAGTAAAATGCAATAAATGATATTAAACTGTTGAATTAATAACAAAAATTGGAAAATTGTAAAAAAAGATGTGTACTAATAAAACTAAATATTCAATATTCAAATGATTAGATACTTCGTTTTAAGCATTTTTGTTCACAAATATTAATTATTACCATTTATTTACAAAAATATCATAGCGAATGGGGACACAAAGCATAAAATGAAAAACGTTAAATTAATGCCACTACGAAAGAAACATTAAAGAAGACACAGACTCGTTGTGAGCGAGACGTCATGAATTCGCAATTATCTTCCGTCTCGTGTCACCTCTGTGTACTTTGTGATTCATTTCTTGCAGGGTAATGACTGAAATTAACACTAAACGCCGTGATACACTATCATACAAAGTCGTGCGATCTACGATAAAATACAACCCTGGTATGATGGAGTTTATGAAAATTTTCAAAAGAAAATAACAATTCATCACACCAGGGTTGTACTTTTTCGTAGATCGCACGACTTTGTATGATAGTGTATCACGGCCTTTAATAATATCTGTAGGTGTTTAGCACTTTTAAGTTGGTATGTGTAAAAATTTGTTTTATTTTTTTCAAATTCACTAAAAAGTTTTCGGAAATCTTTTTCATCATATATTTGGACTTTAGCTTCATCAATATTACCTCGTTTAATTGGAATGATGTGAAAAGTATTTTCACCAATGGCCGACAGTAGTTTTTTTAGAAGCCCGTTAGATTTGTTTTCTCAGATAGATAGGTGGTGGCTTAAAAGACTTTTGCGATGATGCAGTACAACCAGGGTTGTACTTTTTCGTAAAACGCACGACTTTGTATGATAGTGAGTCATGTCCTTAAAGGTGTCTTTACATAGTAATACAAAGTATTACGACTTTGTAGAATCAAAATATTATGAAATCCTCCTTGTTAAAAAAAAAGAGACTTCTTGAAAAAGGATTTAAGGTTAAAAATGTTACCAATATAATTAACAGAGAAAAGGTCCCACAGCCCCTATTTCGGGTTGAATTGGAGCCGAATGACATGCAGTTGAAAAAAAATGAAACGCATCCTATTTATAATGTAAAGTTTCTATTACACCGAAAAATCACAGTTGAAGAGCCACGTAAGCGTTCAGGTCCCGTACAGTGCCATAATTGCCAAGAATATGGCCATACAAAATCCTATTGCAATTTACCTACAGTTTGTGTTATCTGCGGTGAATTGCATGGTACTGCTAGCTGTACTAAGCCAAAAGAACAAGCAGAAAAAAAATGTAGTAATTGTGGAGGCAATCACACCGCTAACTACAGAGGATGCCCTGTGTATTCTTTCGTTAAACAGGCTATGGGTCAAAAACCTAAATTAGTTCCAGCTCAATCAACTAACGCTTACTCTGTAACTTTTCCTCCAATGAGCCAACCTAGTACTTCACGTGTATCGTATGCCGATGCTGTTAAAATAAATTCTATTCCCACGCAGAAAGTGTCCCCACCAAGTAATTCAACAAATGCGAACACAAATTTTAATTTCAGTCGCCTTGAAGCCACTATTGATAATCTGGTGCAAACTATAAACAATTTCACAACAAATATGACTAATATGATGCAAGAAATGCTTCGAATGCAGAATACTCTGCTTCAAGCATTAATTAACAAGCCATGAACACGTTAAAAATATGTTTCTGGAACGCAAACGGCATTCGCCAACACAAAAATGAGCTCGAGCACTTCCTTACGGAAAAAGATATTGATATAATGTTGGTCTCTGAGACTCATTTGACTTCGAGAAGTCTTTTCAAAATCAATGGCTACAACTTATATGATACAAAAGACCCTAGAGGAAGAGCATGCGGTGGATCGGCAATTCTAATAAAGTCAAGACTCAAGCACTATATTCTTGACAACGTTTGTGAAGAAAATCTACAAGCAACAAATATTTGCGTCGAAAATTTTTGTACAAATTTCGTTATATCATCAATTTACTCCCCTCCCAGATTTTCAATCACTGAGGATCAATACGAGGATTTCTTCAAATCTCTTGGGCCTTGTTTTGTAGCAGCTGGCGACTACAATGCAAAGCATACGTTGTGGGGTTCGCGTCTTATTACACCTAGAGGTAGAGCGTTGTTCACCACAATTTCAAAAATGGGTTTGGACGTCATTTCGAGTGGGCAGCCCACTTACTGGCCTACTGACATACAAAAAATTCCGGATGTTATAGATTTTGGCGTCATGAAAAATATTTCTAGAGATTTAGTTCATGTTGAAGCTTCTCTAGATCTCTCCTCCGATCACTCTCCCACTATCGTTACAATATGTAATCCACTAAGAAGTGACTTACCTCATCCATATGTGAAGATGGTCAATCGTGTTAATTGGCTGAGATTCAAAAAATATCTTAGTAGTCATTGCACAGAAAACATAACGCTAAGTACATCCGATGATATTGAATCTAACATTGCGAATCTTAACGGAAATATTAAACAGGCTGCTGAACATGCTATTACCTCCCACCCGCAGACTGGGTTTAATAGAATTTATTCTACGGATATTGAACGTCTCGTAAGTGAAAAAAGAAGAGCTAGAAGGGAATGGCAGCAACACAGATCACCCCAACATAAAATCAGGTTTAAAGAGTGCACTAAACGACTCCAAGAGTTGCTTGCATCTGAAAAAACTGCATCTCTTAAAAATTATCTGGAAGGTCTCGATGTTACACCAGCATCTAATTATTCTTTGTGGCGCGCTGCGAGGAAGCTTAAAACTCCCGTTGAGTTTAAACCACCCCTGCGCACTTCTACCGGAGGTTGGGCAAGAAACGATACTGAAAAAGGTAACATATTTGCTGAGCATTTAAAAACCGTATTTACCCGAAACACATGTATGGGTGTTGCTGATTTGCCATGTGTAGTTGCTCTACCCCCTCGTCCCTTAAAGTTTAAGATGCGTGATGTACAAAAACTAATTGCTGAACTCAACCCAAAAAAAGCTCCGGGTATTGATGAAATTAGTAATAAGATGCTGATGAAGTTGCCTCGTATTGCAATTAGAATTCTGCTATTCATTTTTAATGCCATTTTAAGACTGGAGTATTATCCACACAGCTGGAAGCTTGCCAAGGTCAAAATGATTCCAAAGCCGGGCAAAGATCTTACCAAGGCTGAGTCATACAGGCCAATAAGTTTACTGCCAACAATGTCAAAGCTCTTCGAAAAGTTACTCATGATCAAACTGTCCCCAATTCTAACTGATAATGCGTGCATACCGGATCATCAATTTGGTTTTAGAAGTCAGCATAGCACCATTGAACAAACGCATAGATTGGTTCAATTTATAAGAAGAACACTCGAAGAAAAGAAGTATTGTTCTGCCCTCTTTATTGATGTTTCTCAAGCATTTGATAAAGTGTGGCATAGAGGCCTAATTTTAAAATTGAAGACATATCTACCAATAAACATTGTTAATCTTCTGCAAAGTTATATTCTTGCTCGAAAGTTCACTGTTGTGAAAGGAGACTTCATGAGTGCGTCCGAATCAATCTCATCCGGTGTGCCACAGGGGAGCATACTGGGCCCAGTCTTGTATTTGATTTATACTTGTGATATGCCTTTGAGCAGCAATATCCATACATCTACATTTGCTGATGATACAGCCTGCCTTAGTATGCACGAAAACCCTCACGAGGCTTCCCGATACCTACAAGAACATATTACACAGCTGGAATTATGGTTAAACTTATGGAGAATTAAGGTAAACGAACAAAAGTGTGTTCAGGTAACATTTACTCTGCGAAAAGATACCTGTTCACCCATTCGAATTAATAATCAAGTTGTTCCTCAACATTCACATGTAAAATACCTTGGTATACACCTTGACCGACGGATAACATGGAAACACCATATTGACTCTAAGCTAACACAAATGAAACTAAAATTAACTCAGTTACATTGGCTGATTGGTAGAAATTCAACCCTGAGTCTAGATTGCAAACTTTTGATATACAAGTCGCTTTTGAAACCTATATGGTGCTACGGAATTCAGCTATGGGGCACTGCTTCAGCTTCAAATGTAGAGAAAATCCAACGAAGACAAAACAAAATTTTACGGTTAATAACATCGGCTCCATGGTACATAAGAAACTCAAATTTACATCGTGATCTAAATATGCCACAAGTGACTGAAGAAATTGCAAAATACTCAGGCAAATATTTAACTAAACTCGAGTCACACCCTAATCCGCTTGCTCGAAATATCTTGAACTTTACCGGACACATCCGCTTAAAAAAGAGGGACACAAGGGCTCTAATACTTACCACACCAGATGAAACTGTTTGAAATTATTTTTTTATTTTTATTTTTTGCTTTGCACAACTCTTATGTATTATGAATTACTATCACTAAGTTTATGTCCGACACTGGTCGGGCCTAATAATTATATTTAGATTTAAGATTTGAATACTTATTGTTAGTTCATTTTTGAAGATACAATAAATAAATATATGTATGCATAAAAAAAAAAAAAAATATTCTTGTTCGAAAGTTCACTGTTGTGGAAGGAGACTTCATGAGTGCGTCCGAATCAATCTCATCCGGTGTGCCACAGGGGAGCATACTGGGCCCAGTCTTGTATTTGATTTATACTTGTGATATGCCTTTGAGCAGCAATATCCATACATCTACATTTGCTGATGATACAGCCTGCCTTAGTATGCACGAAAACCCTCACGAGGCTTCCCGATACCTACAAGAACATATTACACAGCTGGAATTATGGTTAAACTTATGGAGAATTAAGGTAAACGAACAAAAGTGTGTTCAGGTAACATTTACTCTGCGAAAAGATACCTGTTCACCCATTTGAATCAATAATCAAGTTGTTCCTCAACATTCACATGTAAAATACCTTGGTATACACCTTGACCGACGGATAACATGGAAACACCATATTGACTCTAAGCTAACACAAATGAAACTAAAATTAACTCAGTTACATTGGCTGATTGGTAGAAATTCAACCCTGAGTCTAGATTGCAAACTTTTGATATACAAGTCGCTTTTGAAACCTATATGGTGCTACGGAATTCAGCTATGGGGCACTGCTTCAGCTTCAAATGTAGAGAAAATCCAACGAAGACAAAACAAAATTTTACGGTTAATAACATCGGCTCCATGGTACATAAGAAACTCAAATTTACATCGTGATCTAAATATGCCACAAGTGACTGAAGAAATTGCAAAATACTCAGGCAAATATTTAACTAAACTCGAGTCACACCCTAATCCGCTTGCTCGAAATATCTTGAACTTTACCGGACATATCCGCTTAAAAATAGGGACACAAGGGCTCTAATACTTACCACACCAGATGAAACTGTTTGAAATTATTTTTTTATTTTTATTTTTTGCTTTGCACAACTCTTATGTATTATGAATTACTATCACTAAGTTTATGTCCGACACTGGTCGGGCCTAATAATTATATTTAGATTTAAGATTTGAATACTTATTGTTAGTTCATTTTTGAAGATACAATAAATAAATATATGTATGCATAAAAAAAAAAAAAAAATATTCTTGTTCGAAAGTTCACTGTTGTGGAAGGAGACTTCATGAGTGCGTCCGAATCAATCTCATCCGGTGTGCCACAGGGGAGCATACTGGGCCCAGTCTTGTATTTGATTTATACTTGTGATATGCCTTTGAGCAGCAATATCCATACATCTACATTTGCTGATGATACAGCCTGCCTTAGTATGCACGAAAACCCTCACGAGGCTTCCCGATACCTACAAGAACATATTACACAGCTGGAATTATGGTTAAACTTATGGAGAATTAAGGTAAACGAACAAAAGTGTGTTCACGTAACATTTACTCTGCGAAAAGATACCTGTTCACCCATTTGAATCAATAATCAAGTTGTTCCTCAACATTCACATGTAAAATACCTTGGTATACACCTTGACCGACGGATAACATGGAAACACCATATTGACTCTAAGCTAACACAAATGAAACTAAAATTAACTCAGTTACATTGGCTGATTGGTAGAAATTCAACCCTGAGTCTAGATTGCAAACTTTTGATATACAAGTCGCTTTTGAAACCTATATGGTGCTACGGAATTCAGCTATGGGGCACTGCTTCAGCTTCAAATGTAGAGAAAATCCAACGAAGACAAAACAAAATTTTACGGTTAATAACATCGGCTCCATGGTACATAAGAAACTCAAATTTACATCGTGATCTAAATATGCCACAAGTGACTGAAGAAATTGCAAAATACTCAGGCAAATATTTAACTAAACTCGAGTCACACCCTAATCCGCTTGCTCGAAATATCTTGAACTTTACCGGACATATCCGCTTAAAAATAGGGACACAAGGGCTCTAATACTTACCACACCAGATGAAACTGTTTGAAATTATTTTTTTATTTTTATTTTTTGCTTTGCACAACTCTTATGTATTATGAATTACTATCACTAAGTTTATGTCCGACACTGGTCGGGCCTAATAATTATATTTAGATTTAAGATTTGAATACTTATTGTTAGTTCATTTTTGAAGATACAATAAATAAATATATGTATGCATAAAAAAAAAAAAAATATTCTTGTTCGAAAGTTCACTGTTGTGGAAGGAGACTTCATGAGTGCGTCCGAATCAATCTCATCCGGTGTGCCACAGGGGAGCATACTGGGCCCAGTCTTGTATTTGATTTATACTTGTGATATGCCTTTGAGCAGCAATATCCATACATCTACATTTGCTGATGATACAGCCTGCCTTAGTATGCACGAAAACCCTCACGAGGCTTCCCGATACCTACAAGAACATATTACACAGCTGGAATTATGGTTAAACTTATGGAGAATTAAGGTAAACGAACAAAAGTGTGTTCAGGTAACATTTACTCTGCGAAAAGATACCTGTTCACCCATTTGAATCAATAATCAAGTTGTTCCTCAACATTCACATGTAAAATACCTTGGTATACACCTTGACCGACGGATAACATGGAAACACCATATTGACTCTAAGCTAACACAAATGAAACTAAAATTAACTCAGTTACATTGGCTGATTGGTAGAAATTCAACCCTGAGTCTAGATTGCAAACTTTTGATATACAAGTCGCTTTTGAAACCTATATGGTGCTACGGAATTCAGCTATGGGGCACTGCTTCAGCTTCAAATGTAGAGAAAATCCAACGAAGACAAAACAAAATTTTACGGTTAATAACATCGGCTCCATGGTACATAAGAAACTCAAATTTACATCGTGATCTAAATATGCCACAAGTGACTGAAGAAATTGCAAAATACTTAGGCAAATATTTAACTAAACTCGAGTCACACCCTAATCCGCTTGCTCGAAATATCTTGAACTTTACCGGACATATCCGCTTAAAAATAAGGACACAAGGGCTCTAATACTTACCACACCAGATGAAACTGTTTGAAATTATTTTTTTATTTTTTGCTTTGCACAACTCTTATGTATTATGAATTACTATCACTAAGTTTATGTCCGACACTGGTCGGGCCTAATAATTATATTTAGATTTAAGATTTGAATACTTATTGTTAGTTCATTTTTGAAGATACAATAAATAAATATATGTATGCATAAAAAAAAAAAAAAAAAAAAAAAATAACAAGAGTCTGTTGTAGGTATTTTTCATGTTTACACTGATACTATAAGTAAAATGCAATAAATGATATTAAACTGTTGAATTAATAACAAAAATTGGAAAATTGTAAAAAAAGATGTGTACTAATAAAAATATTGGAGAAACATTTTATAATTTCAATGCAATTTTACTACAAAATAGATTTTTTTTAAAGTTTATTTATTCTTTGTTTGGCTTTGCTGTACTAGTTAAGTAGCTGATGGTTGCAGTCGTAAAATATTTACAAAAACAACATGAAAAGTAACTGAGTTGATTTTTGTTGTTTTTTGTAAAAGTGTCAACACCCTCAATATATACCATTAGTGCTGCCAATGTTTACTTTGAAATACACCTCTGGTGTGATAAGAATACTTAAGTTTCTAAAATGGTTTAGAAAATAAACGTTTATCGACCGCTTGTCGAGTTTTCTATCCGTATTCTCTCCTACTCGATACATTTTGCTTTTACATGATAAGATTTTGTATAATATATAGCATTTTTTGACGTCTTAATACATTGTATTACCATGTAAAAACACCTTAACGATCGCCGTGAAAAAAGAAAACTGTTTAGCAAACCTTTTCAGTCACGTAGCAAACGTTGCAAAAAAAGGTATCATTTCACGTGTAGGTGTGACCACGTGCATTTTTTGAGAGAGTATGTGTGCCACGTACTCGCATTAAATTTATATCCAGAAATTTACTTTAAATAAATAAGTAATATATTAGATGTGCGCTATTAATTTATATACCACTCAATGAAGAACAAAAGTAGGTATCAGAATTAGTAGATGTTATTTATTTAATTAATTGATTACGGAAGTTTTTATAAAAAAAGTTTGCATTTTATAAAATCAAAACGATTTAGTGTGCGCTATTGACATAAACCAATCAATAGAAAATTAATATACCTTTAAGAACTAGTAACTATTATATTCAGTTTTACTTAAGTTCAGAGGTTATAGCCCAGCAAACTTTTTATAAGCAAAAAAAAAGTTTTGCTTCATAAAATCAAAACCATTAATTGTGCGCTATTAACACATATACCAATCGATGAAGAATTAAAACATCTTTTAGAATCTGCACTTGTTATATTCAGATTTACTTTACTTCTGAAGTTACAGCCCAGCAAACATTTTATTAACAAAAAATGTTTCACCTGATAAAACCAAAACGATTAATTGTTTGCTATTGAATTATACACCAATCAATTAAAAATCTAAATACCATTCAGAACCAATAACTCTCATATCCAGATTTACAAACTTTTTATTGACAAAAAAAGTTTTACCTTATAAAACCAAAACGGTTACTTGTGGGCTATTGAGACACACACGAATCAAAAGAAAATTTATATACCTTCTGGGATGTGTATTTGTTATATTCAGACTTACTTTAGTTCTAAAGTTATAGCCCAGCAAACTTTTTTGGGTAGTTGAAAAAATTGAAAAAGTTTTCGTCTTATTAAACAAAAACGATTTATTGTGCACTTTTCAGATATATACTAATCGATAAAGCACAAAAATACTTTTCAGTAGGAATACAGCTTTTTCCATTAAGTGTGCAAGTGGCAACCTCGTGTTAATTTGCCTAGTAAAATATCTAAGCAAACTTTGGAAAAAATACTGATTTTGAAAAAAATAGGTTATTTTTAACTTTATTAAAAAAAATGCAAAGTTCTATGAGAAGAATCAGATTTAATAGATATCATTATTTTTATTTGAATAACTATGGAAAAAGTCTCGAAAATTACTTCAACCAAAAGATTGTTCTGGAATATAAATTAAAAATTATTGATTGTGCCCAATTAAAACATATACCAATCGATAGGAAATAAAAATATCCTTTAAAATTTGCGACTATAATATTCTGAATTACTTTAGTTCAGAGCCAAATATGGCAAGGCACATACATAGGTATGTCCCTTGGGAAATGTATGTAGTTTGACTGGCAGTGTCATATGAAACACGGAATTCCGACTGATAAAGCACATTTAAAGTCACTTAATTTTAGTTTACTCGTTTATCTTAAGGGCTTATTAATTACATTAGTTCAATTTTAATTACAAAAAATTACACAAGAAACATATTCAACTACTGCAACACAGAAACTGAAGTTTGTTTTTTTTTCAAGGACAATACAAACTTAATAAAAATAATTGACTAATACTATTAATAAAAACTCTTCGCACTAATCATTTAGGCAGTTTTATCAATCAGAAGCTTGTTTGGAAATAGCATTACATGCATCTTTCATCTATTCTTTAAAAAGCTCTTCATCTTTCTTCAATACCAAGTACTGTCCCAGTACTGTATACGCCTGAATATAACAGATAAAAGAAGTTAGAATTCAAAACTGTCTTTCTTTTGTAGTTACAGCCATCATTTCATGGCAATAAATCTTACTTTATCGAATCGAGCTTCAACTAAGCGTCCTACCAAAGTCTCACCGATGTCTCGAGATCCGTAACAGGTTTATTACTCATGGGTTCGGCAACGAAATTTCTGTATTTTGGAACAAAAAATGGCAAAGGCACGTAGCCAAAGAGCCAGGGTATCCCACGTGTAGAAGTTTCCTTCGGTTGCTGCGAACGACCTATACCCCCATATATGAAGTAGGAGTTTCCAAGATCCACTCCGAGAGTTTTTTACATAGTGTTCACACCTGTTGATTTTATATCATAATTCGTAATATGATGCCGGCAGAGCAACTGTCATTTTTTCATTAATATCAACACAATGGGGTAGACGTTGATGATTTTATATCATGATGAATCAAACAAATATTTGCAAAATGCTTGTAAAAATATATAATTTGCGTGTTGTTTAACTTTTTGGTCACAAATAATTCTTGTGTCACCTTTTTTAAAAGAAAATTGTTTAATAAATAAACGTTAAATGCACAGTAACACAAAAATGACATAGGATATCAATATGAATTTATCAGGCCGTGAGATCTGATGATTATATCATACGCTGCCATAATATTAATAAATTGAGTCTATACGTGGTGAATTTTCATCATGATATCAATTTGACGTTCATCACCCCCCGTCTAGACTGGCAATAAAATTGTTAACATTTATTGCAGCAAACGTCAAAATGATATTATCTCCAATGAAGACGCTACATTGCTAGAGGCTGCAATATATGTTGCAATAATTGTCAACAAATTCTCGTTAACAACTATTGCATACATAAAACGTCAAAATCGATTGTCATTTGAGTTTGACGTTTCTAAAAACAGACGCCATTAAAAATGTATACACAGACTCAAATACATTTAGAAATATTTTGTTAAATTAAAAACACATATCTTGGTGAAAATAAATTACATTATCATTGGACTGATTGCACTATGGATTGGTGCATTGAGGAAATATTTAAACTAATCGCGCTGTACAAACACTTTTCGTGCCTTTGGGATTTTAAAAGTCCTGAGTATAAAAGATTGGATAAAAAGAAAAATGCGTGGATAGAAATATCGAAAAGCATGGAGAAAGATGAGGAAACGGTAAAGAAAAAAGTTAAAAATCTAAGATCAGCTTATCTCATTGAAAGAAAGAAGGTAGTAGCATCTAAAAGATCTGGTTCTGCTGCTGAAGAAGTATATGAACCGCACCTCTATTATTAAACAGAAATGAAGTTTCTAGATAATGCAATAATTCAAAGAAACACAAGCAGCAACATTCCAGAGGTAAGTATTTTATACCAGCAAAAACAAAGCAATATCCCTTTAATATGCTTTGTATGTACATATGTTTACTGGAGGCAGATATCATAGAGTATAGCCCAGACATCAATTTATCTTATGATAGCGAGGAAAACTTTGCTACTAATTTAGAAAGTGGAACACCTTTGTCGGAGAAAAAGAAAAAAGCAGCCAAAAGAATTAAGCTTGAAAACGAGGAAAAATTTAACAACGTATTGGATACCTTGGCAACTCAAATAAACAACGAAATAAAAGAAAATGATTCGATGTTTTTAACTTTTGGCAAATTAATTGGCATGCAATTGGCTAAATTGCCTCTGCCTTTGGCGACTGACACAATGGCAGAAATGCAACCTATTTTGGCACAAAAAAAGCAAATGAGCATTATTAAAAAAGATATTTTACAGCAAGCTTAGATCAATCAAGTATTTTGTAATTTCATATGTATTAAAAAATTTTGTGATTACTTTTAAGTGCCTATTTGATACATATGTATATACATAATTAATAACTGATAGAATTAAACATATTGCTCCTTTATTACAACATAGTCATATCTAGAAAAAACTGAAACTTGGCAAAAAGCGTTTAAAGTTTATGGGACAATTTGAAGCGATAAAACATTTTTTACAACAACTTTGGATTAACTGGCGATAGAAATTTCAATTTTTTTTATATGACTATGTTGCAATAAAGGAGCGATATGTATATGTATAATGAAAATGTTCCTTTGTATGTGAAATCGTTTTTTTTTTAAGTTTTTCGAAAAACATGAATTTGTTATTTGCACATATACCTATTATTTTTTAGTTCTTTTTTAATTGTTTTGCTACGTTTCATTTACATAAATTGTAGTACAACATATCGTTATATCAAAAACAAAAGGGCGCATAATACAGCGTATAAAAACTTTCTTTAAACATAAAAAAACTACTTGGGAAAATGCAAAACTTTGGAAATACGTTCAAACGTTTAACTTTATATTCAATTGTCTTGATAAAAATAATATTTTTTATCAAAACAAAACATTACTTTTTACAAATTAAATTAAAAGAAAAAAGTTTAAATTATGTTGGGCCCTTTTCAGTTTTATATGACATTGTCTCAAAAAAGTTTTATTTAAATATTTATTATAGCTTAAGTATTTCCTGTGGTAACCATGAGTACAAATGAATTACTTTTAATAAATAAAAATAAATTTCTTTAAACGAATTAGTGTTTTATTAAAATTTTTTGTAGGTATATAATAAAATCTAATATACACGTGTATAAAAATTTCGTGTCACAGTGTTTGTTAGCAATCAGTCTGTTATCATATTTTGTACATTTCAAGTCAACAGTTGAAATAGTTATTTTTTGGCTTTGTTAACAGCGTTTGCCAGACCAGCTAGCATTTTTTAGCAGCAGCGTATAGATAAAAACCTGGAAATTAAATAACATTTGAGAACTAAATGCAAAATTAGATCAAATTACAAATAATTCTTACCAATATTATAAATTTGATAAATTTTTTCCTCTATTAATTTATGGGAACAGCAACGGGATTGGCAGTTTTCTTTTTGAATTTTTCCAATGGAATCCGACATCTCCGGCGGTAATGCAATAGCTTTTCACATTTTCCCTGTATTCAGTCGCAAATCTAATTGTACTTTGCTCTTGAGTGGATAGGGAACTCATGGTGTCCGCTAATTCTGGCACAAAATATTCTTCATCGATAAGTACAGGGTCGGTCATTGGTTTACAAAGTGAAGTTGTGAAGTACACAACAGGTTTTCACGATCAAGTCGCAAGTTTCCAACTTCACTTCGATTGGTCGCAAGAAAATTCGGAATCTATTAGCTAGTCTTCCGAATGCCATTTCAACTGCCATTCTAGCTCGACTTAGCCTGTAATTGAAAATTTCTTGTTGTGTTGTCAAATTTTGGTTTTTGTTAAATGCTTTCAACAAATGACGATCTAGCCCAAATATATCGTCGCCGATAAAGAAAAATGGTTTTTTGTAACCTGTCCGGGTAAAGATTCATCATTTGGAAGATTTAACTTGCCAGATTTCAGAGCCTGTAAGAGGAAACTTTCCTTGAACACGACAACATCAGAACACCTACCATTGGCACCAACGTCTATATACAAAAATTTGCTACTGGCATCTACTACGGCTAGGAGCACAGTACTGCAATAACCTTTGAAGTTAAAAAAGTCTGAGTTGGAATTGTCAGGCTTCCTAATCCGTATATGTTTTCCATCTATTGCTCCTAGTGTATGCGGAAACTGCCATACATTTTCAAATTGTTTGCAAACGTCTTTCCATTCACTTTCTGTAGTAGGGCACTGTTAAAATACACAATTATTTCAATGATTAAGATTTAAAATGAAGTTTATACCCTTAGATGATCCTTTTGTAAAGCATCAAAAACTGCGCTCAAAACTTCAGGCACGAAGTCGCTTATTGTTTTACGTGAAACACGCGAAAGGAATTCGTGAGATTTGTACGAATCTCCAGACGCTAAAAACGCAACGTTATAGCCAATCGGGCTCTCGATGTTATAGCAAAACGCATTTGGGTGTTTTGTTTTATTATTCTGGTATCAACCTGAATTTTGAACGAGTAGAAATAGTACAACATTATACATGTAATTTTCAATATTTATTATAACCAGATTACCAGTGATAGAATATGTTCGAATTGGGTTATGTTCATTCTGCAAAAATTTGCGTATTCATTACTGTCATCCCAAAGTATGTCCTTTAAAAGATGGGCTTTCAAGGAGTACATCTCACGTTTATGGATAAAGGGATTTACCCAATACCTACGCTCTCTTTTATCTTCTTCCATAAGGTCAATTAGTTGTTTAATGTTTTTTAAAATAAGTATTCTTCGAAAGCTTTTGCGGCGCTCCATTTTGGTTTTCTTTACAACAAAAGCAAATTAATTGTATCAAACACAAATTGCAAAAATTTTTCGTATTCACACAAATTTCCACTTTCTACACAAATTGATGTATTTTTTGTTTTTTGCTTCGTACCTTTCTGCTCAAATTTTTTGTTTGTTATGAGTTAACATAAATACGTTTTCCCATACCCTTGACATAAGCAAAGCAATCAGCAATATTGTTCCGCTATTCTGCCGGCGTTATTGCTATATTGCCAACATATTTATTGCCAGTCTAGACGGTGGGTAAAGCAATGCAAGTAATTTATGTTACAGTGCATTAGTATAAATGTGGTACACTACACAATGATATTCTTCAAAGCAAAATAGATACGATCACATACATTAATCCAACAACATAAACATACACACATTTATTACCAAATACATTCCCTATCCCCCTACATTCCAAACATCTATCAGGGTTGCCACTACCTACAGCTATTACATTATTTCCCCAGAGATCCCAAAAATAAATGTAAACATATAATAATAATCATACATACCAAAGTCAATCAAATAACGATCACTACATACATACAAACACACAGATCCCTTGCCACTACCTGCAGTCAGACTGGGACCAAGTGCCTTTGTGTCAGCACCAATTGTAGTATAAGTTTTCTTCTATCCGTCAGCATAAAAGAAAGAGAGAAAACAGATATGATGTATTTGTTGTGGAATTGTCAACATACATTTGTATGCATGTAAATTATAGAAATGTACCAGTAACACTGCCAAACATACAAGTAAATACAAAAACGCACATATATACCCACACACACATGCATACACATATACAAATACTCACAGATCCATCTATCTACTGTAAGCATAACGTTTATCTACAATAACAACAAAAGCTGTACACACAAGGTCATATATACATACATACATACACATAAACAAAGAATCAAACTCATACACACACATAGCTAAGAAAACCTCAGCATGAATCGCCAAAATCCCCCCATATGAACAGGGTTGTCAGCATTTATCTTTTTTAACCAGTTTTGAATTCCCAAACTTGGACTCAGACCGCCATCAACACTCTATTGTCATCTTATATACTAGAGGAACAGAAAACGATTTCGTTTTCACACAAAACGACTTCGTTTTCTGTTGATCGCTTTTTAAGAAGAAAATAAGTTTATTCATTGTGATGTGACTAATTTATAAGTACATTTAAATTCAGTCTCATATCTATATTTTTTTTGCATGCGTATATTTATTTATTGTATCTTCAAAAAATTAACTAACAATAAGTATTCAAATCTTAAATATAGATATAATAATTAAGCTCAACCAGTGTCAGGCATAAACTTAGTGATAGTAATCAATAATACATAAATATCGTATTAAGCACAAAAATATTTTCAAGCTGTTTCATCTGGAGTATTGAGTATTAGAGCCATAGTGTCCCTCTTTTTTAAGCGGATGTGTCCAGTAAAATTAAAGATGTTACGAACAAGGGAATTAGGATGAGACTCGAGTTTTGTTAAGTAGTTGCCTGCGTATTTTTTAATTTCTTCAGTAACTAGTGGCATATTTAAATCACGATGCAAATTTGAATTTTTGATGTACCATGGAGCCGATGTTATTAGTCTTAAAATCTTGTTTTGCCTTCGTTGGATTCTCTCTATACTGGAAGCTAAAGCAGTGGCCCATAGCTGTATTCCGTAGCACCATATAGGTTTCAAGAGCGACTTGTATATCAAAAGTTTACAATCTAGACACAGAGTAGAATTTCTACCAAGGAGCCAATGTAATTGCCTTAAGTTTAGTTTCATTTGTGTTAGCTTAGATTCAATGTGGTGTTTCCATGTAAGCCGTCGGTCAAGGTGTATACCAAGGTATTTCACATGTGAGTGTTGAGGAACAATTTGATTATTTATTCTACTGGGGGAACAAATATCTTTTCGTAGGGTAGATGTTATCTGAGCACACTTCTGTTCATTTACTTTTATTCTCCATAAGTTTAGCCATAGTTCTAGCTGGATAATATGTTCATGAAGATATCGAGATGCCTCGTGCGAGTTTTCGTGCATACTAAGGCAGGCTGTATCATCGGCAAATTTAGATGTATGGATATTGCTGCTCAAAGGCATATCACAAGTATAAATCAAATACAAAACTGGCTCCAGTATACTCCCCTGTGGCACACCGGATGATATAAATTCGAGCACACTCATGAGCTCTCCTTCCACAACAGTGAACTTCCGATCAAGAATATAGCTTTGTAAAAGATTGAGAATGTTTATTGGTAGATATGTCTTCAATTTTAAAACTAGGCCTTCATGCCACCCTTTATCAAATGCCTGAGAAACATCAATAAAGAGGGCAGAACAATATTTCTTTTCTTTAAATGTTCTTCTTATAAATTGAACCAATCTATGCATTTGTTCAATGGTGCTATGCTGACTTCTAAAACCAAATTGATGATCAGGTATGAACGCATTATCAGTTAGAATTGGGGACAATTTTATCATGAGTAGCTTTTCGAAGAGCTTTGACATTGTTGACAGTAAACTTATTGCCCTGTATGACTCAGCCTTGGTAAGATCTTTGCCCGACTTTGGAACATTTTGACCTTGGCAAGCTTCCAGTGGTGTGGATAATACTCAAGTCGTAAAATGGCATTAAAAATTAATAACAGGATTGTAATTGCAATACGAGGCAGCTGCATCAACATCCGATTACTAATTTCATCAATACCCGGAGCTTTCTTTGGGTTGAGTTCAGCAATTAGTTTTTGTACCTCATGTATCTTAAATTTTAAGGGTCGAGGGGGTAGAGCAACTACACATCTCAAATCAACAACGCCCGTGCATGTGTTTGGGGTAAATACGGATTTTAAATGCTCAGCAAATATATTACCTTTTTCAGTATCACTTCTTGCCCAACCTCCGGTAGAAGTGAGCAGAGGTGGTTTAAACTCAACGTGTGTTTTAAGCTTTCTCGCAGCGCGCCACAAAGAGTAATTAGATGCTGGTGCGACATCGATGTTTTCCAGATAATTTTTAAGAGATCCAGTTTTTTCAGATTCAAGCAGTAGTATGAATAAGGGGTTTCTAGATAGAAATGTGCAAAGGAAAAATGTGCATACCTTAACCCTTTAACGGTCGATGGGGTTAAATTCGACCCCATGATATTTTGTGTTATGAGGCGGCAGCGTGTTCGGTTTTGCTTAAAGTGAAGTCGTGGTGGGGGTTCGGTTTTGCTTAAAGTGAAGTCGTGGTGGGGGGTTCGGTTTTGCTTAAAGTGAAGTCGTGGTGGGGTGTTCGGTTTTGCTTAAAGTGAAATCGTGGTGGGGGGTTCGGTTTTGCTTAAAGTGAAGTCGTGGTGGGGGGTTCGGTTTTGCTTAAAGTGAAGTCGTGGTGGGGGTTCGGTTTTGCTTAAAGTGAAGTCGTGGTGGGGGGTTCGGTTTTGCTTAAAGTGAAGTCGTGGTGGGGGGTTCGGTTTTGCTTAAAGTGAAGTCGTGGTGGGGGGTTCGGTTTTGCTTAAAGTGAAGTCGTGGTGGATGTTATTTTTGTTGAAGTGAAGTCGTAACATTTAATGTGTTCGTTAGAGGGTTAATACAATATGAATTAAACTGCATTAGGGCGGTTTACGAAAGTCTGTGATTTTTTTGCTAGTATTTAATAAATAAAATTCATTTACTGCGGTATATATTAATCTCCCTAATACTATTTGTTATCAGTATAAAATGTTAACCACATTATTTAATTAAGTGTAGTGGTAATAAAATAAAATCAAATTAATAAAATATATTCATTGTTGTACTAAACTCTAAGGTGTGATTATACTTTTAGTTATTTATTCACAAAAAAAAATTAATAAAATAAATCAAATTAAAATGGGTGGCAACTTTATTTGTGATATCTGTGGAAAAGTGTACAGCCGCAACTTTTCATTAAATAGACATATCAGGATGCATCATCATCAAGGTTATTCATTAACGTGTACGACTTGCAACATTAATTTTTCAAGTAAGCAAGATTATCTTAAACATATCCACTTAATAGAGCATCAAAATAATCAAAAGAAAGAAATTATACACTGTAAGGAGTGTAAAGAAGATGTAGTAAGGAAACTGTGGATATATCATCAACGCACAAACAAACATAAAGATAATTGTTTAAAAATTGTTGATGAAATCAATAATATAAAGTGTTTAGATGCTTGTTTCAAAAACCGTATTACTACATTTCGGTTTAAAAACAACAATATGGATAATCTAAATCCCGAATTGTTTTTCAATAACATAAAGGATAATGTAGCATGTGTTTTGAAAGATCATCTACAAAAACATACAAGTTTAAAATTTAATTTCGAATTACTCTGTGAATATATGAAGATGAAAGACGATGAAGAACCCATAATTACTATAATACTACATCAAACAAAAATGTATATTTTGTCTTTAACTAACCATATGAATGATATTGAAAGATTTTATGCAAATAAATGTGAAATAATTATGGAAAAAATGGATGAGTTCCAAGAACGTGATAGTGGTTTTGCGTTAACAAAAATTAATCACCTTGATGTTAATATTAATAAATATGCATGTATAAAAGGTTCACAGTATATTTCTTTACCAACATACATATCAAAAAAAAAAGCTTGTGTTAATATACAAAACAATGACGTATACTGTTTTAAGTGGGCTATAATATCAGCGCTATATCCAATAGAAAATAATAGTGTAATTTGTTCTTCGTATAACATAACCAACATTCAAGATGATATTATAGTCCTGGAAAATAATATATTATTAAATTTTAAAAATTTAAATTTCCCGCTATCTGTCAACAAAATACAGCAGTTTGAAGACAACAACCCGGGAATAAGCATAAATGTCTTTGGTCTGGAAAGATCTTTTGAAAAAGATACGTATTTAGAAGTTTATGATGTTGTGGGACCATATTATTTCTCTCAAGAAGAAAAAAGTAAACATATAAATTTATTATTGATGGAAGATGAAGAACGATTCCATTATGTCTGGATAAAAAATATATCAAGGTATGTTTATCGTTATTTAAATTTATACTCAAAGTGAAATTAAACTAATTAAAAAAATGTTTCCTTTTATATTTCTTTAATTATAGATTATTAAGAAGTCAATTTACAAAACATAAAAATAAGGTGTATATTTGTAATACATGCCTCATACACTTTCACAAAGAATCATCTTTAAAGAAACATAAGGAGGAATGCAACAAAATTGTAACTATAATGCCAACCGATAAAAATTCTATACTTAAATTTAAGAATCATAAAAACCAACTAGATGTTCCGTTTGTAGTTTATGCAGATTTCGAATGTATTCTGGAATCAGTTGATATTCAAAACTCAGCTAATATTAATTCAGTACAAAAGCATATTCCATTTGCATTTAGTTATTATATTAAATGTTCCTATAATTCTAGTTTAGATTACATAGAATTTATAGTGGTGAAAATGCATCAACACATTTTTTTAAAAGTTTAGTCAAGGACGCATTATATATTTATAGTAACTATTTGAGTGTAGTAATACCAATGAAACCTTTAACGTTTATACAACAAAAAAGACAAGATGAAGATATGAATTGTCATATATGCGGTGAAATCATATCTATTGGAGATAAAGTAACTGACCATTGTCATCTAACAGGTGATTATAGAGGTCCTGCACATAATATATGTAACTTAGAGTATCAAATTGGAAATTTTATCCCTATATTTTTTCACAACCTTTCGGCATATGATTGTCATTTATTTATAAGAGAACTTTCATCAGTAGCAGGTGATATAAAAATCATTCCTTTAAATAAGGAATTATATGTATCTGTATCGAAGAGAATTAGGGTGAGTGAAAAAGATACTATTGAGCTACGTTTTCTCGATTCATATCGTTTTATAGCATCAAGTTTAGATCAACTTGCAGGTTTCTTGTCTGATGATGATTTGAAAACTATAAAATCGGTTTGTTTAAATGATAATGAATTTGATTTAATGAAACGTAAAGGTGTCTTTCCCTATGATTATTTGGATTCAAAGAATCGTCTCATGGAAACACAATTACCACCTCGCTCTCTCTTCTTTAATAAACTAACTGATGAAGCGTGTAGTGAAGATAATTATAAACATGCTGAAAAGGTATGGAATACATTTAGATGTACGACTCTCTTGGACTATTTACTATTATACTTGAAAGTAGATGTTTTATTACTATGTGATGTTTTTGAAAATTTCCGTAAAGTTTGCAAAAACATTTATAATTTAGATCCATGCCAATATTATACTGTTCCTGGATTATCTTGGGATGCAATGTTGAAAAAAACAAGAATAGAGTTAGAACTATTAACTGACATTAACATGTATAATTTTGTTACACGTGGTATTAGGGGAGGAATTGTTCAATGTTGTAAACGACATTCTGTAGCTAACAATAAATATGTAAGTGATTATGATTCTACTAAAGAATCGAATTATCTTATTTATGTAGATGTAAACAATTTATACGGTTATGTCATGTCGCAGTAACTTCCTTATAAAAATTTTGAATGGGTTGAAAACATTGAAAATTTTAATTTTAATGCTGTGGAAGATGATTCACCATTAGGGTATATATTGGAAGTGGATTTAGAATATCCATCCACCATACACGATCATCACAATGATTTCCCATTTTGTGCAGAAAATAAAAAAAATGAACATATGAAACAGTCTAAATTAATAACGGATTTAAATGATAAAACAAAATATGTAATACACTATAGAAATCTTAAACAATGTATTAAACATGGTCTTATTCTAAAGAAAATTCATAGAATTCTTAAATTCAATCAGTCGGATTGGTTGAAAAGGTATATTGATTTAAATAATGATCATAGAACCAATGCCGAAAATGAATTTGAAAAAAATTTTTTTAAACTTTTAAATAATGCGGTATACGGTAAAACAATGGAAAATGTAGCTAAGAGAAAAGATGTTAAAATAGTTTGTTCATGGGAGAGTAGAGGAGGTTGGGAGCTAGAGCTCTTATAGCTAAGCCAAATTTCCATAGTTTACTTAAGATTTAAGAAGAAATGATTGTCATTGAAATGAGTCGAGTGCGAACGGAATATAATAAACCAATTTATATTGGGTTTTCTGTTCTAGAATTATCTAAGTTGAAAATGTATAATTTCCATTATGAATACATGAAACCTAAATATCAGGAAAATATTTATCTGAATTATATGGATACTGATTCCTTTGTTTACGATATTAAGACATATGATCTATATAAGGATATTCTAGATGATATCATCTTACAGTTTGATACGTCTGCTTATCTGAAAGATAATGTTTTTAATATACCCTTGTTAAACAAAAAGGTTTTAGGAATGATGAAGGATGAATGTAATGGTAAAATAATTAAAGAGTTCATTGGTTTACGCGCTAAAATGTATTCAATTAAAATTGATGAGGAGGAAAAAGAAATTAAAAAAATTAAAGGAGTTAAAAAATGCGTAACCAATAGACTAACGATTAATGACTTTAGAAAATGTTTATTTGAAAAAAAAATGTACTATGATTCTATGTATGTATTTAGATCAAAGATTCATGAAATATATACTCAACACATTAGTAAATTAGCATTAAGTTATTTAGATGATAAGCGATTTATTAGAGATATTAGTATTAATACATATGCATGGGGACATTATGCAATAAATAGTCAACAACCATCATCATCATCATCATATACCAATGAAAATGTATTAACATCTTCTTCAAGTGATAATATTGTACAATAGTATTAAGTGATTTTAGATTATAAGTGAATATATATATAACGTGAAAAAACAATAAATAAATAAATAAATAAAGAATATCATTAAAATATTTTAGTTTGTTTTTATTTTAAACTATAGTTATCTATTGAATAAGAATTTTAAACACAAGTAACCACAATTTGTTTTTGTGTGAATAAAATTTAATCGTGCTTGTTCTTAACCTTACTCAACTAAGTTGATATAAAATTTAATCGTTTAGAAATAAAAAAAAAAATCAAAACAAAACTTTTTTATATATTTTTTTATTTTTTTGAGAATTTTATAATATAATAAAAATAAATCTCATATTGAAGTATATATAATATTATTGAAGTTCATCTTTATTGATCCAAGAATTATGTTGATTGGAAAATCCCAACCATTTTACGTACGCCTGGTGCCCATTAGTTTTAATAACATTTTCAATCAAGTATGTATTTGGAAAATGTGTCTTTAATAGTTCATGTTCATAGAATCCACCAACAATCGGATTCCTTTGATAGTCTTCCAATAAATAAGTAATGGGGTTTGTGTTCTGTAAAGTACGAATTTTAAAAATTTCAGTTGTCCAGTTTGGAGTATATCCTTTTGAAAAAATATGTTTATATTTGCTAATTCGAACGTGATCTCCAACTTTTAGTTTACCAAATTTATATATTTTGGGATGATTATAGACTTGTTTTAGTATAGAACTTTCATTTTCTGTGTTAACAGACTTTGGCGTCATTCCAATTGTTCTATGCTTTTTATTATTATATTGATTAATTAAATCCTTGCATATATGTATCCATTGATAATTTCCTTGTAGACTAAAATTTTTCCACATCATTCCTTTTAGAGTTCTATTAAGTTGGCATCACTTTTTTAACTGGCGGCCATTTTGTCAGCTATCAAGTGATTAATATTTAGTTTGGTTTGCCATTTCATCATGAACAGGTTGACAAAAGAACAACGCTTGCAAATCGTGCAAATTTATTTCGAAAATAATGGTTCAGTTCGCGAAGTTTACCGCAAGCTCCGTCCATTTTATGGTCGACGTAATCGTCCATCAGAGCAATTAATTCGGTTAACCATGGATTGGCCACCAAGATCGTGTGATTTGACACCATTGGATTATTTTCTTTGGGGATATGTGAAGTCGCTCGTCTACGCCAACAAACCAGAAACGTTAGGGGACTTGGAAGCCAACATTCGTGACGTTATTGCCAACATACGGCCCCATATGCTCGAAAAAGTGGTTGAAAATTGGACCTGTAGAATTGGCTTTATTCGAGCCAGCCGCGGCGGCTACATGCCCGAAATCATATTTAAACGTTAATGGCATAAAATTATTCTTCCAATAAATCCAAATTGATGGACATTAAAACGATTTTCTTGTGTTTTATTTCAATTCGAAGTTCTATACCTCTAAAAAAACACCCTATACAATAGACGCTTTCATGATACTATATGTAAAATAGTGGTTGATATGTTTTATCATCAAGTTTTGAAATATTTTATTATAGAACTCTTTACCATTATCCGTTTGCAAGTTTTTTGGAATTCTCTTTAGCGAAAAAATAGATTGCATAGCATTGGTTATATCTTCACTACTTTTAGATTTTACGGGTACAGCCCAAGCAAACTTTGAAAATGTATCTATAACTGTTAAAATAAATCTATAGCCTTTGTTATATTTTGAGTAAACACCCATTTCAACAAGATCTGCTTGCCAAAGATCATCAATTCCCTTGATCACCACTCGACGTCGAATGAAATTTCTACGTGCTTGCTTATGAAGCTCCTGAACCACTTCTTGTCGCTCCATTTCTAACGTCTATCTTAGATTACATCAATTTAAATGCTGCTGATATTGAATTTAAATCAAAACGATTTATATATCTATGTTTAAATGGTTTGTAATGAGCTTCGTTTTTCATTTAGACGTTCTTCAACTGAATCAATTTTGTAATTAAATAATGATCTCATTTCTTTTAGTGATTGATTGAGATTATTTGGTATTATACTTTGATCATGTATTAATTTACTTAAACGTGTTTCTACATTATCAAATTTTTCTGTAGTCAACACGTTTTGTTGATGTATTATTTCGTTAAAACGATCCTCCATTTCCTTAATTCTCTCCATATACATTGTATCCAGTTGTTTCTTTATTTCACTTAAATAACTTTTCATGTAAATTTTGTTTACAGCATCGTTTTCCAATACAGGACTAGCAATATTTTTTATTCTCCGCAAGTTAAAGTTGAAATTACGATCACTATCCAAATGAATCTTGAAATGTTGATTTTGGTATCTTGCAGATTTTTCAATATAATGTCCAAACTTATCGATAGGCATTTTATGAATATGAATTGTTAAATATTTTTAAGTCTATTTATATAATAATTTTTGCTTCTCTCAATTCCTCAATAATTGATACAATTTCATTATTATGATTTGAGTGACCAGCTGTTGTTGATGAAATCAAAAGACGCAATCTATCAACCAATTCATTAGGATCATCCCAATAAACATAATTATGCTTTTTTCTATTCAATTTCATTAAACCTTTTCCCTTATGAATTTTCTGTTGTTGTTTAAATAGGTTTTTAATAATCGTTGTATATTTAATTGAACGATTTCCTTTAATTTGACCATTAATACTGTTATTTCGTTTATGGACATTAGTCATCTCCAATATTTGTTTATAATTATTTAAATCTGTTTTATTATAACTGATTGGTTTCTTATAAACTAACAATTCATATAAGCCTGATGTGAAGGGCCATTTTAAATTACCTACAGTAATATTGGTTGAATTGAAAGTGATGGGTTCATTACCCAGTCTCCATATTTGATTTTTATCCTTATGAGGACCATAGGTTTTATCATATATATTTAAGTTAACTTTTGATAAATTATATTGAATACTTTGATTGGGATGTATTGCAATGGTGTTATCATCATCATTGTTATCATCCTCATTATCATTATTATCATCATCATCATCATCATGGTCATAATCATGAGCATTTTCATCATCAAATGATTGAAACGTGTTTAAACTTTTCTCGATTTTCTTGTTATTAAAGTTTGGAGAAAACGTGTTATAATCAAGCTTACTCTTTTTATATGGTGTACTGAAGGCAACTTTATTATTCTCAAGATCATGTTTAAAAGAGTTATCCGGATATTTTTCATGTTTTATAATGGTGTTATTATTATTATTATTATTATTATTATTAGTTGATTGAACTAATTCTTTTAATGGTTTTGATATTGGTTTCAATGTCTTTTCCAACAATTCATCATTTGCAATTTCTCCAAGCAAAATATTCCTATATTTCTTTTTTAAAATATTGCGAGTTTTAATAAGATTATTAACTAGATTTGTGTTCATATTTATAGATTGAATTAGAAACAGATTCAAAACAGATCAGTTTAGCAGTTAGCGGTTTAATAGTTGAGTAGCTATTAGTTTAATAATTAATCTTGTACTGATTTTAAAATATCTGTAATGTTTCTTTTATAGATTTATAAATATATCGAAACCTTTTCTATATCGACCATTATTCATAGGATCATCTTTGTTAATAACTAGAAAACCATATTTTTCTTTCCAACACTCGGCACATAACTTATGAAATGTTTTTAAAGTCATATCAGAACCAACATGATCATTGTAAATATGCTTAATATTCATTACATCCTGTTTAAAAATTATAATCATATTTGCATTATCGCGAATCAAGTGTTTTGGTATACGTGTATAGGTTTGGCATAAATAAAAACTATCAATATCTTTATGACGGCCCATACAGAAGTAAGAACGTACATGATTTTGTTTCTCACAAGCTATATCGTCGAATATAAATAATGAATTTGGTTTAACTTCGTCTGGCGATAGAACATCATCATTATTGGAAAATGATGAAAAATTTATCTCCTTGATAGGTTTAATTAGACTTTCTAAGTACTTATATTTCGGTTGTTGTGTTGACTTTGAATATAAGTAAATATTTTTAAATTTCAATCCATGAGGACTTTCAATAAGACTGATCATCACATTTGTTTTTCCACAATTTGATGGACCTACAATAAGAGCTCGAATAGAATTCGGTAGTAATGAGCTATGACGAATTTTATTTGATGAATCGAACTTTGATTCTTTACGTTAATCCTTTTATGTTGTTTAAAAAAGCGCATTCTGAAATCTAATGATAACATAATATATAAACCAGTCTCTTTTATTTGTTTTCAATCAATTTGATTTTAATCTTTAATCGACAAAGTATCAATAGATATGACAATCATTTATAAAAGGATATTCAATCGTCATCCATCCTTCATTGATAAAGGTTTTCTAAATAAAATAATTAATAAACTTCCCATTGAACTTCATCTACCCGGTTATCAATTTTGCGGACCTGGTACAAAATTAAAGAAACGTTTAGCTAGAGGTGATCAAGGAATCAATCCATTGGATACTGCTTGCAGAGAGCACGATATAGCATACTCAAACAATAAACATTTAGAGAAAAGACATATTGCTGATAGAATTTTAACTGAAAAGGCTTGGCAAAGGGTCAAAGCAAGCGATAGTAGTTTGGGTGAAAAATCAAACGCTTGGTTTGTTGCTACTGCAATGAAAGCAAAAACAAAATTCGGTATGGGTAACGTTATTAGTAAAACTAAAAAGTCGTCTCCAGTAAATACCCACAAACTATTTACACATGCATTGAAAAGTGCAAGAAAGAATATAAAGAAAAGTGAAAACTTGAAAGATGCTATAAAGATTTCACGAAAAGTTGTAAACAATATTTTCAAGGGGAAGAAAAAATCGTTAATAAAAACACCTCGAATAATACCGCTACCAAAATCTGGAGGTTTTCTTCCACTTGCCCCTATATTTGCTGCACTGGGTGCACTTGGTGGTTTAGCTGGTGGTGTATCTGGTATTACAAAAGCAATCAATGCAGTTAAAAATGGAGAGGAACAGCTGACTGAAGCAAAATGACACAATAATACAATGGAAGCCATTGCGATGGGAAAAGGCATGTTCTTAAAACCATATAAAAAAGGTTTTGGATTATATTTAAAGCCTTATCAACAAAATTTTTAATGAAGCTACCTAAACGAGCCCTTTCAGATGTAGACTTGAGAAAATATGCAAAACATATTCCAAATTTTAGAGGTGTGTTTATGTGCAACACTCTTCCAAGTACATCATTTAAAAAAGAATGTGGAATAATTAATCTGGATACTTCAAAGGGATCTGGCACACATTGGGTAGCGTACTGGAAAAACAACAATCAAATTGAATATTTTGATAGCTTTGGTAACTTGCAACCACCGAAACAATTAATAAAATATTTAGGAAAAAACATAAGTTATAATTATGATAGATATCAAAATTTTAATACAATAAATTGTGTCCATTTATGTTTAAAGTTTTTGTTTTCGAAACTAAACTAAAAAGAAACTATAATTGTTTTAATAAAATACATTGATTAAGAATTTGTTTTATTTATAAATAAACATATTATTTCATTTATTAAAAAAATTTCAAAATAAATATAATTAAATAATTTTTCTAATTTCGCTTGTTAGAGGTGAGTATTCGATTAAACGATCATGAATAACTAAACAGTATGCTGATGTATTATCTGGAATTATTTTGTTTGCTTCAGTATCAAATTCAATTCGTACATCAATAGGTCCTATTTTAACAGCCTCATTTTGATGTGAAACATCAACAACAATAAGCGGTGCATAAGTCTTATATTCATCAACATTTAATAATGGTTCAGGTTCTCGCATGTAAAAGCTTTGTTGAAATTTTGCATAAATATTATATAGAACAGAATACTGACCCATTTCGAAACGATTATTTAAATCATCATATGGATATGACTCTGAGTTTAGATAAACTTTTAAATTAGAGATATTGCAATGATCAAATATATTTCCTTCTTCTTTAATTTTCTCTTTTTGTAAACCAATTATAAGAAATCGTGGTCTTTCGTTTTGTGGAGAAAGCTTTACATTCCATAAAACCTTTGTACTCTTTGGTAAAACAGGATTTACATGACAGTCCCAACTTCTAAACGCAATTGGTATAGAATGTTTGCTGTTGATTATCTTAAACATTTCCAATTTTGCAAAGTCCGATAGTTGAATGTGTGGCATTTTCCATGTTATATCCAGAATTGTTAATTTTAACTGATCAGTTGCATTTGTAGAATAATATGATCTCTCATCGGATGTAGAACGTTGAAGGATAAGCTCATGTTTCGAATTTAATAGTATTTTGTTATAATCTTCAGCAAAACCCAGCAACATTTTCAGAGGTATACAACAACTAAAATGACTTTTTACTAAAGCGCAAGTTTCAGTAAGAGACCAACCAGCTTTTTTAATACATCACTTTCAGCCTTATTCAACGATACAAAATTTTTCATGGTGGATGAAATTCCAAGTTTACGTGTACGATCAACTTCAAAACCATTAATTTCGTAACGAATTTCATCAAACAAATATGAAGCAAAGTTGTTTTTTAATTTCACATCTATAGCTGGAACCTCTTTGGTTGCTTCCTTCTTTACTATAAAACCATGAATGTAAATCATACTCTCACTTGGTAAGACGAAGAGATCCTGATTTTGAATTGGTATACGAATCTCATCGTTGTTGTTAAATGATTTTAGATATGGAGAGTAACTATGATATTCCCTTTTTACAATACTCTCATCATACATAGGTTTTTGAAGAACATTTAGTATTTCATTCATTGTTGAAGATTAAATCCCAACGATTTTAAGTATTCTGTATTAGATGAGGACAACAGTTTTTTATTTTTTATACTTTCTCGAATGTGAGTTGGTGCGGTATTGAATGGAAATCCTCTTTGCACTATGTTTTTATTGTAAATGATCATTATTCTGGTTTGAAGTGGAGTCTAAGAGTGATTTTTTCTCCTCTAAAATTTATAAGTTCACCGTCTTGATTTAAGATTCTAATCGTTATGTTGTTTATTTGTTGACAGTTTATGGGTAAATAAATAACATTTCGAGGTTTTTCGTTTATTTTATATCTTGGAGGAACATCAAGAGGAAATTCATGAATAGCATGATTCGAAGTATTATTAATAAATGAACCGGTTGTTAAGTTGCTTTCAATGCGTATTGTATTAACATCCGTAATATGTGCAGGTAAATCAGATTCAAATAACTTTGTAGTATTCAATGAATTCTACAATCATCACTTCCAAAGATTTATAATTTTTAAGATTTTGATTAGTATTATAATAGTAAGTTGAATTTACTTCTAGTTTTCTTTTACTAAATCCAAGTAACTTTCCTATACTGTTTGGTTGTGAAAAATCTATATCCATTGATGAGGTTATTTCAGTTTTAAGTGTGTTATTGTTAGCTTCAATTATTAGATAAATTGATTCATCGATATCTCTTAAGCTTGAGTTTAGGAAAAAATCAATATCTTCAAGTTCGTATGAACCAACTGGAATAGTAATAATATGATTTCCTATATGAAACAAATTGTTGTGAACATCTACATTGGGTATGGAATTGAATGTTACAAAATCAATAAGTCCACAAACATATTTTGTAGGGAGTTCAATTGGAGGAAAATATTCTCCAACCAGAGTTGAAGTGTTTCCGTTTAAAGATATTGTTATTGACATTTCAAGTATTCAGAATGAACTGATGTTTGATGATTATTTTACCTGATTTAAGTGTTAAATAATAAATCAAAAAAAAAAAATGTCTTTTATAATTTTATGTTTTCTTTATTAATATTTGATTTAATAAACTTTCTTAAGAGTATTACATTTTTTTGAGCACATATACAATATTTTCTATGATAACAACAAACATTCACAGATTTATCATTTTGATATAATGTTTTTAAATTTGGGCAATTTAGATCGTCTAGGTTATAAAAATAAATTTTATCCTCAAAAATATTTTGAATCCACTTAATTTTTTCTAATCCTTTAGCATAACAAATAAAATTTTTATCTTTAACATGTGTAATATAATAGTTCATAATATTTGATAAGGTTGAATCACCATCTTTCCATTTTAATCCATGATGATGATTATAAAGCCAGTCAATTAAAGCTTTTTCTTTTGTTGTCAACGATGAATATGGAAAAGGTGGTTTAATAATAAATGTTTGAACTTGTGAGTCGTCAATTGAAATACTCAGTTCTTTTACAATGAATTTATTGTTGAGATAAAAACCTTGTACGTCTACAACTAAAATTCTCTCCTCCGACATTGTTTAGTACTAATTAAGTGACAACGATGACTGTAGAACTGTTGATAAAGTCTATGCTTTTAAATTATAATAAAAATTCATTATATATAATGCTTGATCCCAACTGTTATCGATAAGGGAACATTCACAGGTATCAGGTCCACAAGTTGTTTCATCGTTGGACCACACACAATTGTTATAATGATATCCAAATTTTGATTTACTATTCTTATAAAATGCATATTCATCGAATTGAGCTTTTAATTTTTTCAAAATAATCTCATGATCATAACACAAAAGCTTTTCTTCCTTCATGAATTTATGTAAAATTTTCGAATAAAACTCGTTATTCATTATTTTCTTATTTTAACTTTTTTTTACTTATGTTAAATAAAACCTCCTATCACATTAACATCAAAGTTTATACTAACTAACTAATAGTAAATGTATTTCATCATATCAGCTAATTTATATTATTTCCATATCCAAATCATGTGTGTAATCTTGAATGTTGATTAATGTAACATCGGATCGGTACGTTGTATCATCCTCAGAAGCCACCTCAATTTCACCATTACTTAAAATTCTCTCGTATTCAACTTGACGGTATTCGAAGCATGAAATATTTAATCGACGTTTCAAGTAATTGCTGTCATATGTACAACGGATTCTCAATTTTATATTATCTTTGTATTGAAGTTGAAAATGTCTATAAAATGGAGCCGAACTTTCAATTATTCCTGCAATATTTTTTTCTTTTTTTACTAAATCTTGCCTAAATGTTTCAATAGCTTGTTCAACAGTAAAAGGTTGACTTATAGGCGGTGGGGAGTCTTCTTGTTCTTCGTTTGATTTATTTTCTTCTTTTGTTGTTAACTCGATGTTTTTATTTAAATCATTACTATACTTTAAAAGTTTGAAATTTAGTTGTATGCTCACAGTATCATTATTCGGTAATTTTATAGCAAATTCTGTATTTTTAAGTTCATTTTCACTCAAATCAATAGGTAATGAAGCTGAAAACACTTGTATGATATAGATATATGAAAAAAATATGATAAAAATATTTTTCATTTTAGTTTTTCTTTTTAATAGATGTGTTCTTAAGTTAGCGATATATTTTTAAATGAGATGATAAGAATTGTTTCTCATATTTATATACTAATTTAATAATCATCGTATTCAAATGATTTATCAACTGAGTCGCCACCAACCCTACTACCCTACCACCTTTCTTAACTTTACTATCATTAACTATTTTTTGAAGGAGAAGAGGTTTTTGTTGATTTTTATTCAATGAGTGGATATCAGTCTTACTATTATATAGTTTATTTGTATCTCTGAAAACAATAGCCTCTATTTCACTATAAACGCACGATGGTTTGTATGAGTGTACATTTATATCTTTAAAACCACCCTCATAGACTGTTCCAACTAGTGATATCATACCACCGATAACCTCAATTTTTATATGTTGATTGTGACTAAAATGAAATATTGGAATATTTGTTGACATTTCTTGTCCTCTATTAAGAGAAAAAATTTGAGTTCTTGTCCCTCCTTCTGCGGTTAGTAACACCTGCATTATAATATCCAAAACTACTGCATTTATTATTTGAAAAGTTTTCCACTGTGCATGACAAGTACAATATTTATCACCAGTTTTTAAAAATTGACCCCAATACATATTTAACAAAGTTTTTTAATTCAACTAAATCTCTCATTATAAATAACGTATATATATATAACACAAACTTGGATACAATAAGATTAAAACACCAGCTGTTTATATATTATTACATACATACATACGTATACTTTTTTAATATTTATGCTTAACCGCAATTGATAAGAAGTTATTAAAATATCTAAAAACACCTTATAGTATCAATTATTGAATATAAAGAATCAGTTTGAAAATTCGTTTTACGGTGAAAAGTTAAAAGCAAAATAATGAGAGCAAGTTTAAGAAAATTGTTTCAAAATCCTAATATTATATACTTACCTTTAAAGGATATGGAAGAAAATACTGCATATGAAATCACCAAGATAGAACGAGTAGATACAAAATATGGTGAAAGTATAAGATGTCTTGTAAATAAAGAATATCATATTTATTTACCTAAACGATTTCTGCTTATTACTAAAAATCAGATGGATTATCTAAACGCAAATCCACACATTTTAAAGAAAGTTAAAGAAGTGAATGGATTATATACTCTAATCATTAAAAAGAAGAAGCAATATGTATTCTACAACAACTTGTATGATAGTACTGAAGAAGAAGAAGATGACGATGATGATGATGAAATAGAAGAAACATTTTAAACAGAAACCTTTTAAAATTAAAATCATATATATTTATATATATATATATATATATATATATCAACAAAACTCTGCATACATTAAAATTTCTTTCACATTTGATTAAATAGAAACTTTATAAAAAAACGGAAAAACCGCAACAGAAACTTTTTAAAATTTTCTCACACCTTTTAATTAAATAGAAACTTTATAAACAACGGACAAACCGCATCAGGAACATTGTTTTAAAATTTTATTGAAAAGAATGATAAGCTATAAAATTACTTCTCATAATTTTATATAAAAACCGCATCAGAAACATTGTTTTAAAATTTTATTAAAAAGAATGATAAGCTATAAAATTACTTCTCATAATTTTATATAAAAACCCACCCCCCCCCCCCATCTAGTTTTTCTTTAATTACTATTCAAGTTAAGTACAGAAATGGAAGCACACCTAAAATCAATTTTCAAAAAAAAACCAAACAAAAAGCATTCTCCCCATAAAGGAGATGCTTTTTGAATATAAATTTAAATTACAAAAATGGAGCGTGTCCAGACGCCTTATGGGAAAAAAGTACGTTGTTTGGTGGAAAACACCAAATACATATACCTACCTGGTATATTCAACGAAACTCTAGACGATGATAGTATAGAAGAATTCCAGCGCAATACCTACTATCTTACTAAAGATAGAAAAGGTAGCAAAGGTAGCAGCAGCAATGAATATTACGAGCTGAATATACATGCAGCTGCAACAGGTAATTTTTGGTAAATAGTTTTTTTATTTATTTTATTATTATTAAATCTAAATATTATTTTTTTTGTTATCGTTCTAGCTCAAGATACACTAAAGAAACAATATGAATCTTAAATGTCGTCGACGACACTGATAAAACGGAAGCCGAAATTATTTGTTGAATTTGAATTGAGAGTTGATGTGGAAAATTTTCTAAACTATTATAGAGGATATATTCCGGGAGATCTCATCAGATATATGGAAAATTTCCTAGAAATCATACCTTTATATGAAGATTTGGAGTTAGTAGATTCATCAGTTCATGGTGTTCATTTTGAAAATTGTTTTAAATTGAAACAAATTACGGCTGATTCGAGTGTTATGTGTAATTGTAAATTATTTAGTCTACAAAAATATAGAATTGTTGCTAATATACATATGTTTTATAAGTATGTAGGTATATGATTAACACTAAAAATAAATAAATGTTTTGTTTTCAAATAATGTGGTTAACATTTTATACTGATAACAAATACGAGTAGTATTAGGGATATTAATATATACCGCAGTAAATGAATTTTATTTATTAAATACTAGCAAAAAAATCACAGACTTTCGTAAACCGCCGTAATGTAGTTTAATTCATATTGTATTAACCCTCTAACGAACACATTAAATGTTACGACTTCACTTCAACAAAAATAACATCCACCACGACTTCACTTTAAGCAAAACCGAACCCCCCACCACGACTTCACTTTAAGCAAAACCGAACCCCCACCACGACTTCACTTTAAGCAAAACCGAACCCCCCACCACGACTTCACTTTAAGCAAAACCGAACCCCCCACCACGACTTCACTTTAAGCAAAACCGAACCCCCCACCACGACTTCACTTTAAGCAAAACCGAACCCCCACCACGACTTCACTTTAAGCAAAACCGAACACGCTGCCGCCTCATAACACAAAATATCATGGGGTCGAATTTAACCCCATCGACCGTTAAAGGGTTAAGGTATGCACATTTTTCCTTTGCACATTTCTATCTAGAAACCCCTTATTCATACTACTTCAAGCAATTCTTGGAGTCGTTTAGTGCACTCTTTAAACCTGATTTTATGTTGCGGTGATCTGTGTTGTTGCCATTCCCTTCTAGCTCTTCTTTTTCCACATACGAGACGTTCAATATCCGTAGAATAAATTCTATTAAACCCAGTCTAAGGGTGGGAAGTAGTAGCATGTTCAGCAGCCTGCTTAATATTTTCGTTAAGATTCGCAATGTTAGATTCAATATGATCGGATGTTTTTATCATCATATCTATATAATTATCTTAACACAAAATTTAAAAGTGAACGTTATTCAGATCTATATGATATATATCTAAGATTCCAACAAAGCGACTACTCGTGTATGAAAGAATCTCAACCGCTTCTAACTGCATCAGAGTTTAAGACAAAAGCTCCTTTTTTATTCAATAGCGGATTAATTGATATAGAAATTTAATTTGAAACAGCAAGGAAGGACCTCAGCTACTGCATTTTGACTGATGCTCGAATAATAGAAAGTCCGGAAAGTCTTTTAAATTATGAATGAATGAAAAAAATGGTTTTTAATAGACGTGTAAGGTTTCAAAACTAATTCGAATGATTTTCATTACAAAAAGAAGTAGCGGATGTTTTCAGCAATAATGAGTATAACAATTTCATCATAAAACTCCCTCTTAATTTTAAATGTTTATCAATAAAAAGTAAAAAAGAAGCAAACTGGCTAACAAGAAAGCTATGATCACCTAAGCTAGACTGCTAGATCAGTTTCATTTCAAAATGATTGACAGCTTTTAAAAGTCAATGCAAGATGTTCTTAAATAAATGTAAAAAGTAAAGAAAAAAGCCTATGGTTGGAAAATTTTTTATATCGAAATATTTCTAACGTTGACTATATAGGCTGCATCAACTGTAAACAAATAGAAATTAAATATATTAAATATTGCTACTATAGTTACTATAACTAGAGAGGAATTCAATTTTACTTAAAACAGAAACTCCTCACAAAATTTTAGGGAAATACGTCTAATAATTAAAAGAACATTTTTTAAAATAAAAAAACTATGGAGATATTCCACATATTTACACAAAAGACCAGACGAATATTTACAACAACAATAAAAGACCGCACATTACAAAAAATGTATTAATCAGGGAGCCACAGACTTATTTGTATGTACATACATACATACATAAAAGCAATTTGTAGATACATATGTACATATGTACACATATTATCAAATTTCTTACCCATGCTCAAGTATTATTGGATTTTAAAAATCACACTTACATATCTACATCATGAAAACATACAAACCGTCCCCCAAGCTATTGACGTTTGAAAAGCCGTTCAGTCGAAGAAGACAAATGTACTTAAATAAACAAACTTATCACAGACCAGTCAAACTCTATCCCGCACACACACATATACACACAAATTCGCTACGATCGTACACAAGAATTTCACAAAATCTGAAATTAATATTTATCCAAATATAGGGTGTTTTTTAGAGGTATAGAACTTCGAATTGAAATAAAACACAAGAAAATCGTTTTAATGTCCATCAATTTGGCTTTATTGGAAGGATAATTTTATGCCATTAACGTTTAAATATGATTTCGGGCATGTGGCCGCCGCGGCTGGCTCGAATAAAGCCAATTCTACAGGTCCAATTTTCAACCACTTTTTCGAGCATATGGGGCCGTATGTTGGCAATAACGCCACGAATGTTGGCTTCCAAGTCCCCTAACGTTTCTGGTTTGTTGGCGTAGACGAGCGACTTCAGCGGATGCGTATTATCACATAGAGTAAACGTAGTGCGAAAACGATCCATGGTTAACCGAATTAATTGCTCTGATGGACGATTATGTCGACCATAAAATGGACGGAGCTTGCGGTAAACTTCGCGAACTGAACCATTATTTTCGAAATAAATTTGCACGATTTGCAAGCGTTGTTCTTTTGTCAACCTGTTCATGATGAAATGGCAAACCAAACTAAATATTAATCACTTGACAGCTGACAAAATGGCCGAAAGTTAAAAAAGTGATGCCAACTTAAAGTTCTATACCTCAATAAAAAACACCCTTTATAAACAAATTTCTGACCGACAGACTTTAACACTGGACAAATTTAAGCTTGACAAAATATACAACAATTTCATCCTCCAATATGAAAAACATACTAGGATTAGGGAAGTTCGGATATATGATATTTTATAGCACCAAATGTCCGCATGAGAAACATTTTATTTATATGTACATATAAATACTAGTGTAAGAAAATCATATACACACAAATACTAGAATTCATCTACGAAAAATTCAAACTATTTCAACAACACCCTCCCCCTCACAAATCACAGTCAGCCATAAATTCCTACAGACATACATACGTACACACACATACACGCATTCCATCTATCATAGCGACATCCTCACCCACCTCAAATCACTATCAGCCTTAAACTCCTACAGACAGACATACACACAAATTCGGTTAGATATTACATGAACACCCTCACCTCGCTTCTCATAAATCACGATCGACCTTAAACTCCTGCAGACATACGTACACAGATTCCCACGAATACATATTACAACAACGCCCCGTCCCCCTCCAATCACAGCTTGGGTTAAATTCCAACAGACAAATACGCTTACAAATTCCCCGGTTACATATATAATATACTTCAACAACACCCCGCCCTCTGCCAATCACAGCCAGACTTCAATTCCTACAGCTAGACACACCCCACCCTCCGCAAATCAAAACCAGACTTCAAATTCTACAGCTAGACACACCCACAAAATTCCCGTCGGCAATAGAAAAAATAATTTTCATGATTTCTCGTCGGCATTTGAAAAAATAATGATGTTTTTCTGTCGGTATTCGAAAAAAATAAACATGTTTTCCCGTCGGCAGTAGGAAAAATTAATTTTCACGTTTTCCCGTCGGCAGCAGGAAAAAATATAATCATGTTTTACAATCCATTAACACAAAAAAGTCACCCGCTTACACGCATTTAATGTCACCAAAAAAACACCCTTTGAGAAAACTAATGTAAGGAAAAAACAGTTAATGTAAACAAAAAAACATCAAAGCGCACCATAAACACAATTTCTCAAACAAAGACAAATTTTAGCAAAATTTTAAAGAATTCTTGGAAATTCACCTAAATTTCACAATTTTAATTGGCGCCCGGACCGGCAATCTACAACTACTTTTTATGTTACAGATTTTCTCAGCTGATTCGTAAACTCACGATACGAATCTAGTAATTCTACAATAAGAGCAGTGATGTCAAAAGTAGAATTATAGTTTTATGTAGAGATGTGCACGTGAGCGTTTTTGACTCACGACACGCACGCTCAAGCAGAAAAATATTTTCCTCATGCACTTTCACGCACGAATGCTCTTGAGTGGTTTAAAACTTATCACGATCACGCACGCTTTCGAAAAAGTATATAGTTCAATTTGTATGTTATTTGGGTTGAAAAATAGGTTCTTACTCATACATTGCATCATGGTTTTGTTTAAGTAGAAAATACCAATTTTATTCATGCAATATGACATCTAAAGGAAAAACAACGGAAGAAATAAAAGACAGTTTGAATATATTTATTAAAAGAAACTTTATTAATAAAAAATAAATGTCAATTTCATATGATTAAAACATAAGAACAATATTTTTGTATTTTGCTTTGAACCACGTCGGTTGAGTAGAATATTCATTGATATACGTCAGAACAATTGCGAATAACAATATTAATACTTTTACGTTGGAAATGTGCCACATAACCCAATAATTGTCGATTGCTGTAAAACAATTTTTTAAATGTTCAACAATTGTGGAAATGGCGTAATATTGCAGCTCTATATATCCTGATATACTTAAGATATTGGTAAACTGATAACGAATTTGGAAAGAGGACACATTATTCATATATAATCAATCAATAATTAATTTTTATTAAATGATTCATACATCAAACCAGTAACCAACCGACGATATATATTCTCAATTTTACTAATATTCTAAATTTCGAACGCAATACAGAAAAGTCGAATATAAATTAAAACCGAGTTTGACGTTTCATGTTCGCAATAATTGTGAACGAAAAACTGTTGACAATTATTGCCACAATTATTGCCAGCACTGGCAATGAGCTGTCTCCAGTAGCAAGAGCATAATTTTGTAAACTGCTGCGATATATGTTGACATATTTATTGCTAGTCGAGACGTATCATAGATATTATAATATTGTTTTCATAATATATATATATTTAAAAAATAATCTTATGATATCAACTGTCAAAAAACGTACACATATATAGATGCGTGAATAGAATTTTGTGTATTAAAGTGAAAATTAATATTTTTGATAAAAAAATGCGGACATGTTTTAAGTTAGGATCACACGATTGCCGTAAATACACCAATCTGACCCAATTTTTATTGTGGTGAATTGGTGCACAATAATAGAATTGACCCAATCAAATACGATGCAGTCACATGATTGCCCCACTTTTTAAAAATTTGATTGCCACAAATATTCGAAGAATGAATTTGTGGCAATAATTGCCGCATCCTAGTCATACGATTGGTCTAACTTGCGGCAACACAAACAAACAGCTGTCGTGGTAGTTTTTAGTTTGTTTTGTTTTACGTGCAAATAGTTTTCTTTTAAAAAGAAATACTTTTTGTCTGTTTTATTTTGTACGTGAAAATGATTTATTCGTTTAAAAGAAATAAAATTGCCTCTGCTTTGTATATTTTGTGCTCATTAAATATACAAAGCAGAGGCAATTTTCGTTCTTTTAAACGAATAAAAACTAAATATGTATATGGGTTAAGATTGGCTCACAGTTCCATGCTAACGTTTCAAATAAGTTATAATTACATATAAAAGTAAGTTTAAGTCGATACTTATGACAACATTTGGAATACACGAACAAAATAAATTAATTTAAGGAATTGTCGCGTATTGGCTACTTTGATTGCCGCTCGAGAACATAATAAATATTGGTGCATTTTTAACATTTTTATTGCGGCATGGCTGCCTATCAACCGTTCACACGATTGTCGCACCAGAGTTGCATTTGATTGTGATAAATCAGCACAATATTGTTTTCGATTGTCGTATGAGGCAATAAATTGTGAAATCACACGATTGGCGTATAAAATGAACCAATAATTGGTGCATTGCGTCAATCGTGTGATCCTACCTTTAATAATACACCATGTATTAAGGAAATTACAAATTTTGTATAAAACACACATTATTATTACAACAAACGAAAATAATTAGTGCATGGCTGCCTGATAATTATGAAAATATTATATTTACAAGAGTACATTTTCCCCAATATAGATATTAATATTAAAAATCGAAAATCCCTTTCATTTGATACCCATGTCTTGAAAGTGGTAAATGGTTATAAATGTCCACTTTTTGGCGCCTCCACCATTTTTCCCATTGTATTTTAGGTCATCTCCACGAAAATCCCTTTCATTTGATACCCATATCTTGAACGTGATAAATGTACGTAATGTCCACTTTTTGGCGTCTCCACCATTTTTTTCATCGCATTTTTGGTCATCTTCTCGAAAATCCGTTTCATTGGATACCCATATCTTGAAAGTGGTAAATGTACATAAATGTCCACTTTTTGGCGTCTCTGCTATTTTTTCCATCCCATTTTTGGTCATCTTCTCGAAAATCCCTTTTATTTGATACCCATATCATTAGAGTGATAAAAGAAGTGATACGACCCTTTTTGGTGTCCACCATATTTTTGTCGTCAGCGGAATGTCCACAGGTTGATCTCATCGTTGTGGCTATATATGTACATACATACATATGTATGTACATACATGTGCATAAACAAATCTATTTTTTTACATTTAATGTAAAAACAAGAATTGATTTTTATTTCTGCCTAAAAAATTAAAATCAGGAAATAACTTTTATTTCTGCTCAAATAAATAAAAATCAGTCCCTGCTCAAAAAAATAAAAATCAGAAAATAACAATTAATTTTGCTCAAAAAATAAAAATCAGAAAATAACAATTACATCTGCTCAAAAAAACAAAAATCCAAAATTTTTAAATCATTTGAGTTTTGAAAAATCTAATTGAAAACAATCAAAATGGTGTGATTGCCTAAGCTCTACGATATTTCCTTGTACTTGATTTTTTTCTTTAAAAATTCAAGAATAATAATTTTTTCAGTCCCTGAAAAATACCCTTATATTCCGTCTCGTGACACTTCTCTATATTTTGTGATGATGTCCCCTGCAAGAAGACTCCCAGTCAAATGACCGGTCATTTGACCGAGAGTGGTAATGGATTTGTCTATCTAAATTTCTATGAGTTTGTTAAGGGCAATGTGGAAAAAGTGATGTAAGCTTTTGTGTACGTGTGATTTTGCCTCTTTGTCAAACTTATTAAAAATATCTACTATGGAACATATATATCTGACCTGCTTACTCTGCCGTATTTTTACTTATCATTAATGATGCATGCGGCAGTCACATCTGACTGATCACACTTGATGTATATATCCATCATAGCAAACTAGTCAGATCTGCATAAATTATTTTAATAAACACAATTTTTACACTGTTTTAATTGTTTTTTTATTACAAAATAATAAAGATATACATGAGTTAAATATTTAAAAGCACAAAAAGAATCAAAACCCTGACGTAGGTGTCATCTATCCTCTTCATCTATCCTCTTCGTAGGTGTCATCAATCTCCAACACGCCTTAATTTTTATAAATATCTAAAATTTGGAAAAGAAATATATATGTATATTTAATTAAACTTTGGGAATTTCTGTTATTCACAATTGTTTTTACTTAACTTTTTTAACACTTCCATAAATTTTCACAGACCGAACGAATTGTACATTTTACAATCAAATGCGATGTTTTGTAATTTTTGGTTTATGTACATTAATCGTCGTGAAGAAAACAACATTTTTAGCAAACCGGATGTTTTGGTTTGCTATCTTACACCATGCAAAATGAAAACAAAAAATGAAAAAATATTGCCAATTTCATTGCATTATTTTTAAAGTAATTTTGTAATAAATTATATATCTAGATATTGGAATTAATAGCGAAAAGCCTCTAGTATCAGATTATTTAACTGTCATTGTTGACATTTTACTAATATTGAATATATCTGATGTTTTCATTAGACACTTTTGCAACACTTTTTCACTAATAACTCATAAACTAGACTTCGTGCGCATATGGCGCTACCATCAATCAATAGCTTATTACAATGCGCGTCGGTAGTTATAAGTCTTATATCTCGGGAGACTTTCTGAAAAAAGTTATATAGCAAAAAACATTTTTTTTTTACTTAAAATAACAAAGTCATAGTTTTTTGCTTGTAACTCATAAACTAGATCGCGTGCGCATATGACGCTACCTGCAATCGATAGCAAACTGAAATACGCGTCGATTAAAGGTTCAATGACTTTCCGGGAGACTTTCTGGAAAAAGTTATTGGCTTAGCAAATTTTTTTTAATAAAAAATTTGCAACAAAAAAACATTTTCAGTTTTTTGCTCATATCTCAAAATCTAGATGTCGTGCGCATGTCGCACTAACTTCAATAGATTAAGGACAAAAATACACGTATATAATGGGTTCTTTTTTATTTCGGGAGACTTTCTGAAAAAAGTTATAGGATCAGCAACATTTTTTTTATTAAAAATTTGCAACAAAAAAGCATATTTAGATTTTTGCTCATATCTCAAAACCTAGATCTCGTGCGCATATCGCACTACCTTCAATGAATTAAGAACAAAATACGCGTCTATAATGGGTACTATGTAGTTCCGGGAGACTTTCTGGAAAAAGTTATAGGTCCAGCAACATTTTTTTTTGTTAAAAACATGCCAAAAAACCATCTTCACTTTTTCACTAATTACTTATGAACTAGATCTCGTACCTATATGACATTAATCAATTAAGAATAAAAATACGCGTCGATAATGGGTTCCAGCTTTTCCCGGGAGACTTTTTGGAAAAAGTTATAAGCAAATAAAAAAATTAAAAATTAGAAAATATTTTATAGTGTGGAACAACTGGGCAGCACTGATCAACTTTTTAGCGAAGCACGTTTTTCTATTTTCGTACGTGCTAAATGTAAACAAAGGGTGAAAAAAAACTATGGTTTTAAATGCAATATTTTTAAAGTAATTTTTTACTAAATTATAAATTAAAAAACAGGAGTAATTAGCGAAAGACCTCTAGTATCAGATTATTTAACTGTCATTGTTGACATTTTAGTCATGTTAAATATATCCGATGTGTTAATTAGACACTTTTTCAAATACTTTTTCGCTTATATCTCGTAAACTAGACTTCGTGCGCACATGGCGCTACCTTCAATAGATAGCTTATTACAATACGCGTCGGTTGTTATAAGGTTTATATCTCGTGAGACTTTCTGAAAAAAATTATAGACCAACAAACTTCTTTTTGTACTTAAAAAAATACAGTTTGAGTTTTTTACTTATAACTCATAAATCAGATTGTGTGCTCATATGACGCTACCTGCAATCGATAACAGACAAAAATATGCGTCGAATAAGGGTTCAACCATTTTCCAGGAGACTTTCGGGAAAAAGTTATTGGCTTAGCAAAAAAAAATTTTATTAAAAAACAGACCAAAAAGTGGCTTTAGTGTTTAGCTACTAATTTAAAAACGAGACCTCGTGCACACATAGCTTTACCTTCTGTCGCTTTAGAATATAAATAGGCATATATAATGGGAACTGTCATTTCCCGGGAGACTTTCTGGAAAAAGTTATAGGCCCACAAAAAATTATAAAATGGAAAATACTTAAAAAGAAAATTAACTTGGTGTCAGTGATACCTAGTCAATTTTTAGCCAAATACAAAGCTGCATGGTGAAAAATTGTTTCATTTTCTTTCGTTCTTAACGAACGTCTGGCAACATTTTAAAATGTGTTGAAAAACTAATTGTCAAACAGCAAGAAGACAAAACGTGTTGCAATAATCCAAGCAAGACATGAAATAAATAAATTTAATAAAATATATAAATTTGATATGCCTTGGATCCAAGGTGCCGGCATAAAATTCTCACAACTTAGAAGTATCCGCACAATCAAGGCACATTAAATACGCCTTGCGCACAATGTACTTCTGTATTAATTACCTCCCATAGAAGATATACATACAAATACAAGAATTTTAAGAATTAGCATTGGAACGATTAAAAAGAGTATTGCGAATTTTGGAACAGGCGCGAGTTATAGGAACTACAACCGCAACTACAACAACAACAGATCCACCAGCAAAACCACCTAGATTAAATAACTGACTTAGCATAAACATATTAAACAAACAAAATAAATAAAATAAAGAAAACCAAATTATTAAAATGATTATTTAAACAAAAATATATAAATTATAAAGAATTATAAAAATATACTTAATAAACAAAATATTGAACTGCGACACTGTTAAATTAAATAGAACAACAGATTATTGAACTTCTTATTTATGTAAACATTTTTATTGTTAAATTAAAGAAAGCAACAATTTATCGAACTTATTATTAATGTAAGCATTTTCAATTGCGAAACTGTTAAAATAAATAAAACAACAATTTATTAAACTTTTATGAACATAAGCACTTTTGTATTTTAATAATAAGTTTCATTGTAACAAATAAATATGAATAAAGTCAGATATATTTCAATAGTGAAAAGTGAAAGACGTGTTTTTTTTTTATTAACATAAATATCATTAAGATAACTGGCGCAGTCGTCCAAGTTCCATAAATATCACGAGGGAATATCGAGAAATTTTGGAACCAGTAACCTACACCCAATACGAAGGATCATCGTATAAGGAAAAGTCTGCAAAAGAAAAGCCTAGAAACAACTACTAAGGAAATCTTCAACAAAAAAATCATCATATAAAGGAAAAGTCTGCAAAAGAAAAGCTTAGAAACAACTACTAAGGAAATCTTCAACAAAAAAATCATCATATAAAGGAAAAGTCTGCAAAAGAAAAGCCTAGAAACAACTACTAAGGAGATCTTCAACAAAGGATCATCATATAAAAGAAAATCTGCAAAAGGAAAGCCCAGAAACAACTACTTAATACGAAGGATCATCGTAGAAAAAAGGAGTATTAAAATGCAGAATACAATAATTTTTCTTGCGTAAGTCAAATACTGAATAAATAAGTTAAATAGAAAAATTTTATAAAATTAAATGAATACAAATAAATTAAGGAAAATTTTTTAAGAAATATAATAATAATTATAAGAAAAAGTGATAAATACATAATTGTTTCGTCATATATAAAAATAATTCACATTTGAAAGAATTATTATTTAATATTACGAATTAAACAGAGGTATATATTTATAAAGACAAGCGATTCTCAAGAGACCATCCTGTAATCTTTATAAGTGTACGCTTTGTTTTAATACACAACAATACTATCATATGCCTAGACCCCGACCGTACAACGTTATACCAAGAATCCTTGTCCCAATTCCAGAATCAGTAGCAATGAGTGTCAATCAGGGTAATGAAAATAATAATGCTAGTAATCTCGCAAACAATACGGTTAGAAATATTATAGAATCTTTGAGAGTACCAGATGCTGTCAAAGACCTTCCCAAATTCGACGGAAACCCCAGGTTGTTGTACGATTTCATAAACAATGTGGAGGAAATACTTTTAATATTAACACCCATTGATGGAACTCCTTTCGCCAAAATGATCTTAAGAGCAATACGCAATAAAATCGAAGGAGAAGCGAATGAGATATTAAATATGTACAGCACAAATTTAAGCTGGCAAGACATTAAGAATAATCTCATATTGCACTATTCAGATAAGAGAAATGAGACCTCATTAATTAGAGACTTGCATCTGTTGAAGCAAAATAATAAATCGTTAGAAGAATTCTACAGCTCAGTTATAGAAATCCAAGCTACAATAAATAACCATTTAATGATCCATGAATTGGATCCTAATATAATTACAGCCAAACGAGATTTGTTTGCCAAAATGTGTCTTAACACATTCTTGTCTGGTCTTAGAGAACCCTTAGGATCATCAATTAGGGCTATGAAACCAGAATCATTACCAACAGCTTTTTCATACTGCGTTACGGAACAAAATATGTTCTACATTAAACAAGAAAATAGGAATCTAGCAAAAAGACAAGATAGTTTGAGACAATTTACTCCCCATTTCCAGCCTCAATACCAAAAACCATTCATTCCAAGACCACAACAATTCACAAGTCGTAGTCCTCCTGTATATTATAGTAAACCACAATTTCCAATCAACCAAACATTCACTAGACCACAGGTAACACACAATTACAGTTCACAAAGACCACAATTACCAATTAACCAAACATTCACTACACCACATAATTATAGTTTGCAAATACCTAGGCAAATATACAATAATACAACCACAAATAACCAGAACCATTTTAATAATTCAAGACAACCATATTTTAACACCAACACAAACCATCAGCCACCAGAACCTATGGATACCAGTTCAGGTTATACACACCTAAGAAATAGTAGTGTACAAACAAGAAGATCTCCAAGGGAAGTTCACCATATCGATCATAATCTCGAAAGCTTTGACACTTTCACTAACTCTGAAGACTATAACGTCCCACACTACATGCCTAATATGGACAATTACAATGAAATCGACGATGTCCAAAATTTTCAGTTGGAAGCCTCCAAGATTCAAAAGGATATATAGACATAAATAAGCACGGTACGAATCTCCCATACATAAACATATCATCCCCTTTTGGACACCCACTCCGTTTTTTAATAGACACAGGTGCATCAGCATCCTTCATAAACCCAGAATACACTACACATTTAGAAATAACGAAATGCACACCAATAACAATAACCACTATTCTTAATAAACATCAACTAAATGAAAAAGTGAATATACCAGCTTTTATCGAATTTAAAGAAAAAGAAACATTCGAATTATTTATATTTAAATTCCATAACTACTTCGATGGACTTATCGGACTCGATATACTTACTAAATTAGGCGCAAAAATTGACTTAGAAAACAGATACCTAATAACTAGGAATTCTTGTATACCATTACATTTCAAACGGAATTTAACTTCAGGCAAATTATTAATAGCTCCGAGAACAAAAACTATTATAAAAGTACCCGTAGATATCGAAAATGGCGATATTTTTATACCCAATACCTTAATTCAACCAGATGTAACCATTTCCACTGGCATATACAGGGCAAAAAATTGGTATAGTTTTGTTGAAGTTACCAACAAATCAAATTTGGATAAAATTATTTTAATCGAAAGCCCAATAAAAGTAGACCCTCTTATAGATTGTAACTATATAGAAGTTAACAACATCAACTTTGAGCAAACCTTCGACGAAAGTTCGAAGCTAATAGAAAATCTTAGAACCGACCATTTAAATTCAGAAGAACGAAAAGCCATTACAAAAATATGTAAAGAATTTGAGGAAATTTTCCTGCAAGAAAATCAGCCTCTTACCTTTACGAACAAAATTAAGCACAGCATAGTTACTAAGGATAACATACCCATCTATACTAAATCGTACAGATATCCACATATCCACAAAGAAGAAGTGAGAAGACAAATCACGGATATGCTAAACCAAGGTATAATACGGGAAAGCTACTCACCTTGGAGTGCACCAGTGTGGATAGTCCCAAAAAAGTTAGACGCTAGCGGGAAGCGCAAATGGCGCTTAGTAATAGATTACAGGAAACTGAATGAAAAAACAGTTTCAGACAGATACCCAATACCAAATATTAACGAGATATTAGATAAATTAGGCAAATGTATGTATTTCAGCACATTAGATCTGGCCAGCGGTTTTCACCAGATCGAAATGAACTCAAAGGACATCCCAAAAACTGCTTTCACGGTAGAAGGTGGGCACTATGAGTTTGTACGGATGCCATTTGGTCTTAAAAATGCACCGTCTACATTTCAAAGGGTAATGGATTGCGTTTTGAAAGACCTAGTAGGTACTGTGTGCTTGGTATATCTAGATGACATCATCGTTTATTCAACATCATTGCAAGAACATATCGAAAATTTGAAAAAAGTCTTCGAAGCGCTAAGAGAAGCCAATCTCAAAATGCAAATAGACAAATCAGAGTTTCTGCATAAAGAATGCGCATTTTTGGGCCACATAGTAACCACTGAGGGTGTTAAACCTAATCCTAATAAAATATCAGCCATTCAAAACTTTCCAATCCCTACAAACCAGAAAGAGATTAAATCATTTTTAGGTTTATTGGGTTACTATCGTAAATTTATAAAAGATTTCGCTAAAATAACAAAACCATTCACTACATGTCTGAAGAAAGATAAAACTGTTGAAATCAATGACGAATATAAGAAAACCTTTGAAATTTGTAAAAGCCTCCTAACTAACGACCCAATCTTACAATACCCGGACTTTTCAAAACCATTCAATCTCACAACTGACGCAAGCAATTTTGCGATAGGAGCCATCTTGTCACAAGGCCCCATAGGAAATGATAAGCCTATTTGTTACGCTAGCCGTACACTCACAACGTCCGAAATTAACTACTCTACGATAGAAAAAGAGCTCTTGGCCATAGTATGGGCCACCAAATATTTTCGACCATACCTATTTGGTCACCGTTTCAGAATCATAACAGATCACAAACCCTTGACATGGATAATGAGCCTTAAAGAGCCAAATTCGAAATTAATTCGTTGGCGATTAAAATTAGAGGAATACGATTATGAAATTGTATACAAAAAAGGCAAACTTAACACCAACGCTGACGCTATTAGCCGAATTAAACACGACCCTACAGAAACACAAAACATTAATACATTTGACACACTCTCTATTCAAGGTACTTCGGAAAGTACGATTCATTCAGCTGAAGAAAACTACGACGACGGAATACCTATTTCAGAAAAACCGATTAATGACTTTAACTTACAGGCTTTATTTAGGAATGGAAAACCCAATACTTGCACTAAATCAGAAATGATTTTTAAAAATAAATATAGAAAAACGTTTACGTATCCTAATTACACAGAAGAAATCATAACAGATATTCTTAAAAAGCATCTTGCCCCTAATAAAACTACAGCAATTTACACTAATGATGAAATTTTTCGCATTATCCAAAATGTATACGCAAAACACTTTGCTCAAAGCAAAATTTTCCGTTTGGTTAGGTGTACCGAAATAGTAGAAGACGTAAAAGAAAACGATAACCAAGATAAAATTATTCAGGACTACCATGAAAATAACAATCACAGAGGTATACAAGAAACATTCGATAACCTTAAACGGAAATATTACTTCCCATACATGAAATCGAAAATAACTCAAACAATAAATAACTGTGTTTCATGCCAAAGACTGAAATATGACAGACACCCTCCAAAAACTAAATTTGAAAAACCACCAACACCCGTCAAACCATTGGACATAATACATATAGATATTTATACAATAAATGCGAAAAATATTCTAACTGTCATTGACAAATTTTCCAAATTTGCTGCGGCATACACTTTAACAGCAAGAAATAGCCTTTGCGTAATTAAATCCTTAAAACACTTCATAAGTATGCATGACATCCCTAAACAAATCGTTTGTGATCAAGGAACTGAATTTAATTCTAATATATTTAAAGATTTCTGTCAACAATATCAGATTAACTTGCATTTCACGTCTTTTCAACAATCAAGCAGCAACGCCCCTGTAGAAAGACTTCACTCAACACTAACCGAAATATACAGATTAATAATAGAAAAGATTAAAGATAAAAAATTAGAAATGGATCATGACGACATTTTAACAGAGACCGTCATAACTTATAATAATGCAATTCACTCTTCTACGAAACTAAAACCTTTCGAACTCTTCTACGGAAGAACCTACAAATTTGACCGTCAAATTACATTCAACAACGAGCACGAATATCTCTCAAAAATCAACCAATTTCAAACACAATTATATGATTACATTAAAAACAAATTACAAACTGAGACTGACAAACGCATAGAAAAACTTAACACAGATCAATTACCACAATACTCGCACAAGTACTACACATACAAAATCTGACCGATACCCAAGGTTTGGTACAAATAAAGTTGGGTACAGCCAAAACGATAACAGACTACACTAACCTTATACATATCATAAAACTCGATTCATATAGTAACAATATTCTGAAAATAGAAGAATCACTGAAGCATTTTATATCTTCATATAATAACAAAGACACTCTAAAGACGACAAAATATAAGCTAACGGATCTTAAAAATAAATTAAATACAATAACGCCGAGATATCGCAATAAAAGAGGATTATTTAATGGTATAGGATCAGCAGTGAAATTTATTACGGGAAACATGGACAGCAACGATGCATCTCATATTAATGAAGTAATATCTAATCTGACATCAAAATTACAGACCAACACAAATAGACAAAATATACTTAACACTAAAATGATTGAAAGAATCGAAAATATTACAAATCACATAAACAAGGAACAAGACATCATAATCCGGTCATTACAATATTCACAAAACAGCATTCTCTCCAATTCCAAACAGATTAACGACCTTCAATATTTGAACCAAATCAATTATCATATAGATTTATTATCAAACCACATTTCAAGTATTTCCGAAGCAATGACTTTGGCCAGACTTAAGATTATACCAAAAATGATTTTGAATCTGGAAGAAATCAAAGAAATCGAAAACAATCTGGAAAACCAATCTATCAAATTAAATACCATAGAACACTTGTACGAATTACTAGAGTTGCAAGCCTACTACAATAACACAAACATTATATTTAATATTCTCATTCCTCATATCCCTCACGATCGATACACAATTTCCCACACAATCCCCATACCGATTAATAAAACAAAAGAAGTAATAATAAATCCATATGTAATTTATAACAATAAAAGAATTCAGTATTTCGACAAATTATGTAAAAAAATTGAAGATCTGTATTACTGCCAAGAAAGCCTACAACAAGAGACAATAGAAAAATCTCAATGTTTTGGGAAAATCATACACAATCTAGAAGCCAACTGTAAACTCAATGACATAGGCCAGATAGTTAAAGTTTCACAACCCGAGCAAGGACTTGTACTAGCAACAAACTTACCACCAACAGAGATGAAAACATCATGCAACGACAAAACAAATATTATTAAAGGGAATTTACTAATACATTTTAAAGATTGCGATATAACCATCAACGAAATCACATACAAAAGTAATCCAAGGATATATTGGGACAGTTCTATCCTAACCCCATCCACAGAAATAAATATTAGACCTTTATCCACTATAGAAAGTTTAAGCATACCGAAACTCAAAGAATATCACTTCAAGAATAAATTAGCCATCGAAGACTTATCAAACAAAACAGAACTACACAGAAACTTAAATTACGGACTCCTGGTTATAATAACTAGCATAATAATCATAATCTTCGTAATAAAAAAGAAAACAAAATTCATTATAAGAGAAATTCCTACTACAAACATTGTCGCTTCTGACCATCAATACTTTTGGCCATCGCTCCATACTAAGGGGGGATGTAGTGTAATTAAAACAAATTATTTATTTAAACTAGAGTTCACTAAGGAGCTCCTAGTATTTATTTAATTTATTTTATTTTTCTTAGAGCTCGCTGAGGAGCTCATAAGAATGTCTATTTAGTCAATTGTCTTAGAACTAATTTTCATCGTCTTATATACTAACAATGAGAAGAATTCTTAACCTATCTTAATGTAAGAGGGAAAAGAAAAGGTATATGCTTATTAGGCAAAATATTCCTTTTAGTTTCCCAAGGTAGACATGCGGCGTGTGTATCATAAGAATTTTATTAAACCCTACTCAGTAACGCATGTGCCCAACAAATGACACATGTGCCCAACAAATAATTAGGTTTGTTTATATTTATGAAAATAATAATTTAAGTGCTTTATGCCGTTGCCTTTGAACTAACTCAAGGGGTGTCAAGTGATCGTCACCCAAAATATTTTAGTTGAGGTTTGTAAATGCAATTCGACACTGTTGTGTGCACTGCTTAATACATTGCTGGTTAATGTTATAGTAGGACCACGCTACTGATTAATGTTACAGTATGACCACGCTACACCTCCACCTTTTACAAGAATGTTCATATAATTCATGTTAATTATATGGACATTCTTTTATGATTTCTTATTTAAAGTGTATTACATTTAGTTATTTAAGGTAAATATTATATTATTTAAAGTATATAAAAGAATGTATTAATTATGTAGCAAAGAATTATTTATTTAAGGTATATAATAGAATATGTTAATGAGTATGTTATCTAAAATATAATTATTTATTTGTATGTTATCCGGATATACATATATATTAAATTATTTATTTTTATATAGTTTAAGTCTATCCTTATGAACTATTTGTTTTTTATTTGTTTTCTTATCTATTATGGTTACATTATTTCTTAAATCTATTTCTTTAATTTTGTAAGGTCCCTTATATTGGATTTCCAATTTATGACCTGATTCATTTTTAAGTAAAACTAAATCTCCTATTTTAAAATTATGATCTAATATTTTCTTATCATAGTTTAATTTTTGCCTAAGTTTATTCCTATCTAACATTAATTTTGCTCTCTTATATCCTACTTCTAATCTAAATTTTGTTTCCTTAACATAGTCATCTATATTATATAAAGGTGTTATTCTATCTACATTATTGAATTCTTTAAAACTGTTTATGTCAAGATAAACATGACAGTTGTCCTGATATAAACCATATTAGAAGATATATTTGAAAACTGAATTCTATTAAAATGTCTTATACTAGAATGCCTAAATTCTTATCTGTCAAATGCAAGCATGGTTTCGAACAATTTCCTTTTTTCATCTCTCTCTTGAATTTAATCTGGTAGCTGTAAGACTTGTTACTCTGCTTGTTCCTCAATAAAACGAAATCCAAAAGTTGTAAATTTCTGATATTGTTTTTTTTTCTGAATGATTATTTCTGCTGGATATTTTACATTTAAGAGGAGTTTGGAAAACATTTTTTTCGAGAGCAACATTTGGTCCTTCGAACCGGATTACGAGTGAAATAATTAAAAAAAATTTGCTGAGAAGAACTTCATACATATAACAGAGTATCCAACATTTAAGGTATCAACAGGTTAGTTTGTTATTCTTGCCTTTATTGATGTAAAAGCATTTCGTCGAACAAGTAAAGCGAACGGTAAAGAATAGCAAAATTAAAAATTTAATAAAAATTAAGAAAAACCAAATGGAGAAATAGCTACAAAAAAAAATTTTTTAATGACGCTCTAATAAAGTGAGCAACAAAAAAAAAACTTGAACAGGTGGAACCTTAGAGTTAAGAAAGGTTAAGTGTTTCCGAAAGGACAGAAAAGTCCATCAAGAATTCAGCCTGCTACTTAATTTATTACCTACGGGGTGAGTGCCATTAATTTTATACTTAACCAAAAGGTACTATACAAAACATAAAAATAGTTCAGGAAAATGCTAAATTTCCATTTGATGATCATATTCAAAGTCCACAGAAATCATCTTACATATAATATATAAACGTACATTGGTGCAGATATCGATAACTTCAACCGCAATTTGATCAAACAGGTTCGATCAGTTGATCTTTTCCATATTTCATGATAAAACGGCACATATGTACATATATACATATGTACATATGATTCCAGTCGTCAACGGTATACATACATACATATATGCAAGTACGAATATTAGAATAGAAATTACAAATATGTACATACGTATTTATGTATGTAGTAAAAGCAAATACATAATCCCTTACATATAAACAATTTTAGCTCGTATGTTTTCCTCATATTTCATATGTACATAAGTAACTCACATGTATGTATGTTTGTACATACATAGTCACAAACGATAAACATACTTACATATATAGTACATATATATGCAGATACATACATAATTACGTATGTACATATTTGTAATTTCTATTCTAATATTCGTACTTTACATAAAAAAAAAAAAATATGTAATTAAAGCACTCTACATTAAACAAAAAATTTTATCCCACTCTTCATTATTATTTATAAACTCCTAAGTCTCATGTTGCACAATCCACACTGTAAATTATAATAAAGAGAGTTTATATTGGGATTGTCGATTTCGAGATAATTCGAATTTATTTGACAACTTCAATTTTTTTTGTAAGTGATAAAATCAAAATACTTATTACATTGGTTTTGTTTATTATTGATAATCCAGGTCAACTCGCCTTTTTTTATAATCTGAGGAATTGTTTGCAAATCAAATTTCCCATTGTACGAATATTTTGTTTTTATATTTACAACTTTCGCGAATTAACTCTTTAGTGTTACTGCAACAATTGGTAGTTATTATTATTAAATCCCATATCAAAATGTCACTAGACGAGTTTATCCGTTTAAGTGACCGCGTAACCGAATTCGAAGCCGATTTGAATGATAATACATATCCTGTTAATACTATTCATGCAATCGAATTGCACAGAACTGAAATGAAAGCAAAATGGGCTGAAGTCAAAATTGCTTATGAAAAATGTCTTCTTGAACTTAAGATAGAAAATGCTCCGTCTTGTTCCAAAGAGAAAGCGGGTTCTTCAAAACCAGCCAATTTAGAAACCATTAACCTAAAGTACAAAAGTACGTACATCACTTATTGTAATGGTCTGTCTAAATTGTCCGAACTATACGATATTCGCCAAAGGGAATCTATTCCTTCTCCCCATAATGAACTCAATTCTACTGAGAGCAGTGCGTCAACTAGCAAGGATTCACATGCTCTGTCACTCCCTCCTTGCGATATAGAGGTTTTTACTGGCGACTATTTATTGTGGCCAACTTTTAGAGACTTGTTCACTGCCCTTTATATAAATAATTCCAAACTAAGCCCAATTGAAAAGCTACTACATCTACTTAAGAAAACCAAGGGTGAACCTAAAGACATTGCTCAGAAAAGTCCACTGACAAATCAGGGTTTTGATGTAGCATGGGCAAGCTTATGCACTAGGTATGAGAATCGTAGGGTTCTTATCAATGGCCAGCTAAAAATATTGCTTAATCTTCCCCATGTGTCTTCGGAGTCTGGAATTCTAATAAAACAGTTGCAAAGAGATATAAATTCTAGCATTTCAACTCTTAAAATGTACGAAATTGACGTGGAAAGCTGGGATCCTATCTTAGTGTTCTTATGCACAAACCGACTACCTAATTTAACGCTCAGCTTATGGGAGCAAAGTCTTACTGACAAGACCTCCTTACAGAAATGGAGTACATTAGATGACTTTCTAACAGACCGGTATAGAACCTTGGAAGCAATTTCAGAAAATCGAAGCGTCAGTAAAGCCAAATCAACAGACTCTAAATCGAAAGCCCCAACGAGCTCTATAAAGATGAATACTTTTCAGTCAACTGTAACAGAAGGAAAATGTCCCTTGTGCCCCAGACCCGAGGCTCATACTATTAGAAAGTGTCCTAAATTTTTGGAAATGGATAATAATCGAAGATTTTCTGAAATAAAAAAGTTGAAACTGTGTCTTAATTGCTTTTCTAAAACCCATGGGGTGAAAAATTGTAAAAGCAAACACAGTTGTTATCGCTGCAATAAACGTCATAACACTTTGCTTCATAAGGAACAAGACAATTCACGTTCTCTATTACAATTGCCTAGTACCTCCACTAGTTCTTCTTTGAATCCCGACTCAGCTACCTTTTCGAGTAGCCCAACCGTTAGTAATAGACAGTCCACTAATAATACGGGAGCTGATGTTGTTCAGTCATATTTTTCGTCTAGTTCCATGGGGGTTTTGCTAGGCACAGCGATAGTTGATGTTGGTCACATGGACACAAAATATAAGGTTAGAGCTCTTGTTGATTCTGGGTCTGAAGGAACATTTATATCTGAGCGTATAGCTAAGCTGTTGAAACTACCATGCAGCCAAACTAACGCTCAAATTTCTGGTTTAAACGACACGATTTCTGCAACAATAGATAAGGAATGCGCCTTTACCCTTGGATCTCCGATTAAAAGCGATGTTAAGCTGTCAGTAAACGCATTAGTTGTTCCCCATTTAGCCAGAAATCTTCCTACTCAACGAATTCCGGTCTCTTATTTTTCAGAACTTCCACCAATTCAACTTGCAGATCCTCATTTTTTCAGAAGTTCCAAAATTGACTTATTGATAGGTGGTGATTTATTCCCGTCTATATTGCTTCCTGGGGTGAAAACTAATGTATGCAAATCCTTATTAGCACAAGAAACCATCTTCGGGTGGATTCTCACGGGTCCGATTTCATCGGATTCTTCCGCAAAAAATTCCTTAGTCGCTTCTTATATGTGCTGTTGTCGTGAATTGCCCTTGCACGCACAAATTTCGAAATTTTGGGAGGTGGAGAATCTTCCACGGAAGAATTTTATGTCTCCATCAGACAAGTATTGCGAAGAAATGTATGCTGCCACAACTAAAAGAGATGACACTGGAAGATACATTGTGTCATTACCAGTTAAAGAAGAGTACAAACAACAGTTAAAGTTGGGTGACTCAAGAATTAGTTCAATGGCTCAATTTTTTAGAAACGAAGCCAGATTATTAAAATCCCCAACATTAAAAAAGGAATATGATCAGGTCATGGAAGAATACCTTTCTTTGGGACATATGTCAAAACTTTTTACTCGTGACCTTGCCAAGTCTGCACTAAGTTACTATTTACCGCACCATGCGGTGATAAAACCCGAAAGTACGACGACGAAAGTTCGGGTCGTTTTTAATGCTTCCTCCCGATCTTCCATGGGACTAAGTCTAAATGATATTTTACACGCTGGTCCAGTTCTTCAAACCGATTTAACACTTTTAATCCTAAAGTGGCGCTTCTTCCAATATGTATTTAATGCCGATATTAAAAAAATGTACAGACAGATATGGGTTAATCCAGAGTATACTCAATTTCAGAGAATTCTTTTTCGAAAGGAGCCCAATGAGTTAATCCAAGATTTTGAATTAAAAACTGTTACGTTTGGGGTAAATTGTGCCCCATATCTGGCTATACGCACAATCATTCAACTAGCGGAAGACATTAAAGAAATGTATCCTCTTGCCAGCAAAATTCTGAAGAGCTCAATGTATGTGGACGATGTGCTAGCTGGATCTCATTCTATTTCCCATGCAATAACGGCTAGAAAAGAACTTGTGTTAGCACTTAAATCAGCTGGATTTTCTTTGAGAAAATGGGCTGCCAACTCGAAAGAAGTTCTAGCAGACATTCCTAATGAGCATTTGCTCCATGAAGAATTCCTCAATTTCGAGCACAATAGCAGCGCAAAAACATTGGGGATACGATGGAACGCCAGCACAGATTCGTTTTATTTTGATGCTAAGCAGCTCCCTGAGTCATCCAAATATACCAAAAGAGAAGTGTTTTCACATATTGCCAGGCTATTTGATCCTGCAGGATGGCTGGCTCCAGTCGTAGTATTAGCAAAAATTTTGATGCAGAGAATATGGATTGAAGGCACGAATTGGGATGAAGTGATTTCTCCTGAGTCAATGTCCCTATGGAAGACCTTTCAATCCAACTACAGATTAATAAATGATATTCGTATTCCACGTTGGATTAATTTTACTCCACAAGCTGAAGTTCAGTTCCATGGATTCTGCGATGCATCTGAGAAAGCATACGCAGCAGCTTTGTATATTCGAATTGTTCAAGATAAGGCAGTATATTCTCATTTGATTACTTCTAAAACTAGGGTAGCACCTATCCAAACACTATCCACACCTCGCCTTGAGCTTTGCGGTGCATTGCTTTTAGCGGAAATGATTGATAATTTGATTAATAAATTTGATGTTCCAAAGTATTCGCTGTTTTGCTGGACAGATTCCTCCATTGTGCTATCCTGGCTGGCAAAGCCTCCGTCTTCTTGGTCAACATTTGTTGCAAATAGAATTTCTAAAATTATTCAAATAGTCAACCCTTGTAATTGGCATCACGTTAGTTCTGAAAATAACCCCGCAGACCTCGCAAGTCGTGGTCGTCCGCCACAGGATATTGTCAACAACAATCTGTGGTGGCATGGGCCCAAGTGGCTTCAATACTCTGAATTGACTGTATCTGGTTCTACTGCTCATATCACGGAAACAAATTTAGAAAAAAAGCCGTTAAAAGTTCATTTTGCTTATTTTAAAAACTTTGATGATATCTTAGAAAGATTTTCATCCTATTCGAGGGCAATGCGAGTAATCGCCTACGTTTATAGATTCTACTATCATACGCATCCACGATATCGTTTAAGCTTCAGTAGGACCTCAATGATTTTAACCAGGTCAGAAATTAAGTCTGTTCGTGACAGATTAATATCTACCAGCCAAAAAGCTTGGTATCCAAATGAATACCAATCCTTATCATCTAGAAGTACAGTATCTGTTTCCAGTTCTATTTTAAACTTAAATCCTTTTTTAGACCCCGAAGGTATAATAAGGTCATGCGGTAGGATTGAAGCTGCTCCAGGGCTGTCCTATGATGAGAGACATCCTATAATACTTCCCTACGGGTGCCAATATACCAGGCTGTTAGTGCAATTTGTTCATTCCATAACCATTCATGGTGGAAACCAGCTAGTCCTTCGAATTATTCGCTCACAGTATTGGATTCCCAAAGTCAAAAATTTGATCAAGGCCACGATTAACAAATGTAAGCCTTGTATTATTTATAAGAAAAGATGCCAGAAACAACTTATGTCCGCTTTACCTCCCGAGAGAACTGATATATCCCGTCCATTTACCCACACAGGGTTGGACTTTGCAGGCCCTTTTGACATCAAGCACTATGCCGGTCGAAATTGTAAGATTACAAAAGGTTACGTGTGTATTTTCGTATGCTTTTCTACAAAGGCTATACATCTAGAAGCAACATCCGACCTAACAACTCCTGCTTTTCTAGCTGCGTTTAACCGCTTCATATCGCGTCGTGGCTGTCCATTACACCTGCACTCAGACAACGGAAAAAATTTTATTGGCGCCTCCAAAATTATGGCCAAGGAATTTATGCAGACGTCGCATAAGGCGGTAATGGCTAACTATGCCCATCAAAACATCACTTGGCACTTTATTCCGCCAGGTGCCCCCCATATGGGGGGCTTATGGGAAGCAGGTGTGAAAAGCTTCAAATCCCACTTTCGCAAAATCTCTGGTAGTTCAAGGTATACGTTTGAGGAATTTTCTACCTTACTAACAAGAATTGAAGCTTGTTTAAATTCACGCCCAATATCTTCCATGTCCCAGAATCCGTCCGATCTTACCGCGCTAACTCCTGGTCATTTCCTTATAGGTACCCCAATATTAGTTCCGATAGACCCATCGATAGGTGAGTCATCTGTATCCTTGCTGAATCGTTGGCAAAAATTAAAGTTGGTATATCATAACTTTTGTATTCGTTGGAAGAATGAATACTTAAAAGAGATGCAAAAGCGTACCAAGTGGCAAAAACCAGAAGAAAATCTTAAAGAGAATTCTCTGGTGGTAATAACAGATGAAAACTTGCCTCCAAACTCCTGGAGACTGGGCAGGATTACAAAAGTTTACACAGGATCTGATAGTAGAGTGCGTGTAGCTGATATTTATACACAAAGGGGAATTATAACTAGACCTATAACTAAATTAATTGTTTTGCCTGCAGAATAAGATATCCGCAGTTGTTCTTGACTACAAACAAATACACATTATTTTTACTACTTTTCAGTTATAATGCCTAACAGATCGTCCACTAAGTCCAACAACAAATCAACTCACCGCCGCAGCCATACATCAAGGATGCCAATGCAGTACCATTCATTTGCATGCAAACTTTGCTATCGTCCGCATGCCTTAAGAACATGTCCAAAGTTCTTGTCAATGAATGTTACAGAACGCCTTCGAGTAGTCCAAACTCATAAATATTGCATAAATTGTCTTGCTCACGACCATTCTAAGGGGACATGTTTTACTCAACATGGTTGCAAAAAGTGCAAAAAATTTCATCATACCTTGATTCACATGAGCACTCGCTTGATAGGGGAAACTCCAGCATCATCGCGTTCCAAACCATTATCCCCACAACCTACAACGTCAAAAGGGATTCACTTTAAGGAACCCATAACAAAGAACATAACCTCTTCAAAAGGGTCATCACTCACAGCACTTCTACGGCATAGTAGTGTCATTCTGCTTCCAACTGTGCTTGTTAAAATCGGCACAATTAAGTCACATGCACGTTGTCTTTTAGATTCTGGGTCATCGATAAGTAGAATATCCAAGAAGTTTGTTGAAAAATTGAAATTATTGACTTTGACACACCAGGAAGAGACTGTTTGTCCATTGACCTTAAAATCCAGGTTCGACTCTAAGTCAAAAATTGAAGGAACCTTTCGGGTTGATAATCGTCTTACCCTTAACACTCCCTCACAGTCATTGCCAGAATCTTTCCGACAACATTTCCGTGATTTATTCCTTGCGGATCTTAAATTCTACGAGACCTCTGGAATCGATATAGTTATTGGGGTTGATCTTTACCCAAAAGTAATATGCGAAGGCGTTATTTCCAGGACTGGATTACCCACAGCTCAAAGCACAATCTTCGGATGGATCATTTATGGCTCTTGTCCACTTTAAATTTATACAAAGGACTACTATTTATCGAATGCTTTTTAAACGCAGAAAGTAAGCTCAATTATTATTACTTACTAATTTTATTAATATTATGAATTTTTAAATTTATATCTTATCTATGTATGTATTTAATAAAATACTGTAAAAACCCTTCAATATCATCTTAAAACGTTATGAATTCGAACTATAAACTGTTATTAACTTTTTTGAATTACTAAACCTGCTGCTTGATGGATCAGTCTTGTGTCCTTATTGCAAATATACTGCAAGGCGGGCGGCAATGTTTATGTCAAGATAAACATGACAGTTGTCCTGATATAAACCATATTAGAAGATATATTTGAAAACTGAATTCTATTAAAATGTCTTATACTAGAATGCCTAAATTCTTATCTGTCAAATGCAAGCATGGTTTCGAACAATTTCCTTTTTTCATCTCTCTCTTGAATTTAATCTGGTAGCTGTAAGACTTGTTACTCTGCTTGTTCCTCAATAAAACGAAATCCAAAAGTTGTAAATTTCTGATATTGTTTTTTTTTCTGAATGATTATTTCTGCTGGATATTTTACATTTAAGAGGAGTTTGGAAAACATTTTTTTCGAGAGCAACAAAAACTATTGGGTGTTTTTGCAAAAATTAGCTCAAAAGGACAGTAATTGTGTATTGTTGAAGGTGTTGTATTAAAACAATATGTGAAATATTTTAACCATTCATCCCAATCATATTTGTCTACAGATATGTATGAACGTACATATTCATTAAAAGTTCTGTGACTTCTTTCTACTGTTCCTAGTGTTTGATGGTGGTGAGCTGTTGAAGTTAGTTTTTTAATTTTGAGTAAACTGCAAAGTTCTGTTAATATCGAATTTTTATACTCTGTTCCCATGTCCGAAATGAACGTTTTCATTGGACCATAGGTTAGTACAAAGCTTTCAAATATTGCTTTTGCAATTGTTTTAGCTGTCTTGTCCGGTATTGGTATGGTTACTAAATATTTAGTCATGTCACATATTAGTGTGACTGCATATTCATTTCCGTTTATTGATTTTGGAAATGGTCCTATTGTATCTACATACACCGTATCAAATGGTTTTGTAGGTGTTGGTGTGATAGTCATTGGACTTTTTGAATGCTTTAGTGTTTTAGCAGTTTGGCATTTGTGACAATTTTTTACATATTTAGATATGTCTTTTGACATATTTTTCCAATAACAAAATCTTTTGATTTTCTGTATTGTTCTATACAATCCACAATGTCCTCCTTCTATGGGATCATCGTGATATTTCAGCATAATTTCAAGAATTGCCTTGGCATTCTTATTATCAATGTGGGTCACCTCATTTAGTAGCGCTACTTTAATTTTATTTAATATTTTATTGCCCATTATTTTAAATTCATTAATAGAGATAAATTCGAAAATTTTCTCACTAGGTGCCACTTGTAAATTATATATATTGTGTTTACCGACCACTTTTTCGAGCCTAGAGAAAAATTGTCCTAAGTCAAAATTCTCGTTAGTAAACAAATCATTTATTTGTATATATGCTACTATAGATTTTCCACGTTTTATGTAACATTTTCCGGGGGAAATCTTTAGTTTATAATATTTTCTGACGTCAGTGTTTGTTAAAGGTACATATATACTGGGCTTATTATCATTTGTATTTTTATCAATTTTATGCTGATTATTTAATGTATTATTATTCTTTTCTTTTTCTGTATTGGTCATCGATCTAGTCGTGACTCTTAATATAGAACAAATTTTGTTATTCATGTCTTTTAGGTCATTAATTGTAATTCGCGATAGAGCGTCAGCAACATAATTATCTTTTCCCCTAAGATATTCTACTGTAAAATCATATTCTTCTAATTCGAGTCTAATTCTTGTCAACTTGGAACTTGGGTTTTTCATTGAAAACAAATAAGAAAGTGGTCTATGATCAGTACGGACAAGAAAATGTTTTCCATATATATATGGTCTGAAGTGGGTAATTGCCCAATGAATTGCAGTTAATTCTTGCTCAATGGTTGATTTGTTACTTTCTCCCTTTATGAAAGTTTTGGATGCATAAGCAATAGGTAAATGTATATTTTCGTATTCTTGTGTTAAAACAGCACCACAGGCATGCTTACTTGCATCTGTTGTTATACAAAACTCCTTGGAAAAATCAGGATATTGTAGTAAGGTTGGATTCATTAATGCCTTTTTGAGGTATTTAAATGCAAAATCACAATCCTTTGTCCATTCAAAGGGTGTATTTTTCTTAGATAATTTTGTTAAATGTCTGGAATATTCTGAAAAATTTTTAATAAATCTTCGATAGTAGTTACAAAATGCTACGAATCTTTTTGCACTGTCAGCGTCAGTTGGTGTTGGATAGTTTTCTATTATTGTATACTTGCTATCGTCTGGTAATATTCCTTTATCTGTACATTTGTGGCCAAGGTATGTTACTTCTCTCATGAAGAATGAGCATTTTTCAGGATGTAATTTAAGGTTATACCTTCGGCACAGATCGAAAACGCTTTTCAAATTAGAAAGCATGTGCTTTTCGGAGCATCCCAGTACGACCAAATCATCCATATATAGAAAGGCTTGGTCTGGTTTTAAACCACTGAAAGCAAGTGTCATCATTCGTTGAAATGAGTTGGGTGCTATTTTTAATCCATAAGGTAATCTAGTAAATCTGTATGAACCATTGGTGGTTGAAAATGAAGTCAAGTCTCTAGAATTTTTCTCTAAACTTATTTGATGAAAACCTGATACTAGATCTAGGCAAGAAAAATATTTTGCTCTGCCAAGTTGATCCAAAATATCATCAATTCTAGGTAATGGAAATTTATCTGCAATGAGTTTTTTATTTATTTGTCCGTAATCTATGACCAGTCTCCATCTTTTTGTTTCTGAGTTGGGAAGTTTTTTCTTTGGTACTAACAAGAGTGGACTGTTGTATTCGGAACATGAAGGTTCAATAATTTTATCATTAATTAGTTTTTTAACTTGTTTATCAATTTCTTCTTTATGTGTATGTGGTATACGATAGTTTTTGATGTATACTGGTTCTTCATCTTTTATTCTCAACTTTTGTTCATAGAAGTTATTTGTTGTTATTTTTTCTGATTCTAAACCGAAAATATCACTATATTCTGAACATAAATTTGTTAAGGTATTTTTGAATTGTTCTGGAAAATTATTTTTTAAAATTTTCAATATTTCTGATTTTCTTGTTGTATTTTTATTTGAAGTTTGTTTAATGATTTCATAATCAGCAATATTTTCGATTTTTATGTTACTTTTTTGGATTTTAGTATTGGTGTTGTTAGTGTTTAAAAAACGAATGAATGCTCTGTTGGAGTTAACTATTGTGTTAGGTATGAAAACGCCTGGTTTAATTTCTTGATTTGGAATTAATATATCAGTATTTAATGTGTTAAATTTTACTTGATGGATTATTTCACATCTTGGTGGTAAAGTTATTTCATCATTGTTGTTTGTAATAGGTATATTGATAGTTTGTTGTATATTAGATGGTCTTAGGACAAGGTAATTGTCATCTTTGTTGAAATCTAGCATACAGTTGTACTTTTTGATGAAGTCCATGCCAATAATTCCATCACATGGTATAGGAAAATTATTATGTACCACTTGAAATTTATGTGGTATTAGGAATTTTTCGTATTTTAAATCAAAAATTATACTTCCTATAGATTTTATATTACCCTGTCCTATTCCACTAAATACTGTTGTGTTATTAGTATTTATTTCTTGCAATTTAAAAAATTTTGCTTTTATTATTGAAATATCAGCACCGGTATCTACTAAAAGTGTTAAAATTTTGTTAGTATTATTTATTTGAATAGTAATAAAGAAACACAAGTTGAGGTTTAGATGATAAATTTTTACTGAATTGATCCTAGGGGACGTTCGGAGTTTTCCGAATCATTTTGATTTGATTCAGTTGCCCTTACGTAGTTTCTGTTTCTATGATTAGTATTGAATCGTTGACGATTTTTGTTATAATTATTATTGTTGCCATTACTGCTGTTATAATTATTATTATTGTTATTGTTGGTATAATTGCGTGGAAAGTTATTTCTTCCACGTGATCGTGTGTTATTGCCACGATAATTGTAGTTAGTCCTATATTTTTGTTTATAGTATAAGATTGCATTTTGTTGGCCAGTTGCATCTGTGCAACTATTGACAAATTTGCTGATTGCATCATTCATGTTATTAAACTGTCCAGCTTCCATGATCAGTTTTACCTTATCGATCGTGCAGTTTTTAGTTAATGCTTTTACAGCAATTTGTGTGGAATATTTATTTGCTAATTCGCATGACAATCCGTCTGATATGTATGCGGTTTCTAATGATTTTGTGAGATTTTCTATCTCAGTACAGTAAGCGTTAGCAGTTTTATTATTTTGTTTAGTATTCATTATTTTCGCTGTCAGTACTTCGACTGATTCGCCTTTAACAGTTCTATTTAATTTGTTTATAATTTCTGTTATTGTTGCTTCATTATTTATTAAGTTTCTGGCATTTCCTTTTAACCTTGTTTTTATTAGTGAAACTGCGGTGGCTTCATGATCACCTTTTATAGAATTAACTAAAGACAAAGAATCAAGGAAAGAACGTAAATTTTCAGCCTTACCGTCAAAATCGGTAATCAGCTTTGAAGCCGTGTTTAAAAATTCTACCATAGATTGAGTCATTGTGGATTCGGTTATAGTAATTTTAAGTAGTACACTTTCGTGTATGGAATTTGGTAGTACAATTTTTACTGCCTTTTTATCGGCTAGTTTTGAAACCCTGTTTGTTAGGTCAAGGAAAAATGCGTCTGCTGCTCTTTGGTGAGATATTGTAAGTCTATTGTAACAAACATTAAATAAAACTCTTATATCTTCTAATTTTGTAAGAATTGTTTGAAAATGATTGTTAATTGTTTCTGTTTTGATTGGTCTATCAATATTTATACATTTATATGACCGTTCAAAATCTTCTTTTAAAATTCGTGCCTTATTCAAAATATCTTTCCATTCCATTAGGAGAGCTAAATCATTTAATATGGCTATACTTTGTCTAACCCGTCTGCTTTACTAATATATTTCTTTTTTAAGTAATTATGGTGTATTTTGTAAATTTTCAAAATGAAGGTCAAAAGTAGTACTATTGTTATAATTATTAAATTTACTTCAATTAATTTTAAATTTATTTTCGTTTGAATGATTTCTACTTCATTTATTACGTTTGCGTTCGGGTTTTCTATTTTTGATTCTGTTTTACCCATATTTGAAATTTTAATTTAATTTTTTTTAAAAAAATTTTTTTTTTCTAATTGTTCTGACCACCTAATAGCACGAATTGTTTCCTCTTCTATCTTTGGTTTATTTATAACGTCGTCCTCAGTTGGGACGCCTGGCATACCTATTATCTTCCAAAAATCTCCTAAAAGTTTTAGCCTTTCTTTCATAGGCAATTCCTCTTCTTCATAAATTGGATTATCCATTATAAAGGTACCCAAAAAAAAAATTTTTTTTTTTTTTTAAATGATAAATTTTAAATTTTATTTAAACATAGATTATATTATGTCAAACAAAGAGCGAAGAAAAGGATTATATGTGTTAGATAAAAATTTATTATTAAATAATCTTAAAAAAAAAGTTGTCAACGGCGGTTAACGCCTACCGACCTAAATGTGCTTTTAAATAAGCACTATTGTATAAAAGAATTATTAGTATACTTTTTTTTTTTAAAGGATTATACCTTATTTAGTTTTATCTGGATGAGCCGGTCCAGCTCATCTATGCGCTTCCATATCTTTGTTGAATCGTTCCAAGTTGGCGGCACTTCCTTGTTGAGCTCGCGTAATAAAAGGGATTTTTCCCTTTTCAACTTACATAAATATCCCCCTCTTCGCTTTGGTTTTTTAACTGCAGGGATTGATGTTAGACGTTGGTTTTGTCTTTCTTGGTTCCTTTTAAGGTACTCTTCTATTGTTAGTTTCTTAGGTCCTTGTTGCATACTTGTTGAAGGTTGTTTTCCCAGGCCGTGGGATGTCATCCTTCTCAGTGTCTCTTGGCCAGACACTCTTCCGACGGAGACTTGGCTGTCCGTTGGGGCCTTTTGGTGCAATAAATGCACTCCAAAATTTAAAAAAAATTTTAGTTGGGTGCTCTTTATATCAAGCTACTCCAGGACTGGCAGGATCGCCATGTAGTGTAATTGAAACAAATTATTTTTTTAAACTAGAGTTCACTAAGGAGCTCCTAGTATTTATTTAATTTATTTTATTTTTCTTAGAGCTCGCTGAGGAGCTCATAAGAATGTCTATTTAGTCAATTGTCTTAGAACTAATTTTCATCGTCTTATATACTAACAATGAGAAGAATTCTTAACCTATCTTAATGTAAGAGGGAAAAGAAAAGGTATATGCTTATTAGGCAAAATATTCCTTTTAGTTTCCCAAGGTAGACATGCGGCGTGTGTATCATAAGAATTTTATTAAACCCTACTCAGTAACACACAAGGCACATTTACTACAGGTACATGCATTAGAGAAAACAGTGTGGCAACTCTGTGCTTCTCACATAGTTTTACAAAGTAATTGTCAAAAAATTGTATGCATCAAACAAGGCACAAAAGTAATTGTCAAATGAATTCTTCGTTATAAACATGTAAACAAAAAATCAGCGGATGAGCAATTTGCCCGATGCATGTACCTGTTTGATATGCCTTGGTAACACATGTGCCCAACAAATGACACATGTGCCCAACAAATAATTAGGTTTGTTTATATTTATGAAAATAATAATTTAAGTGCTTTATGCCGTTGCCTTTGAACTAACTCAAGGGGTGTCAAGTGATCGTCACCCAAAATATTTTAGTTGAGGTTTGTAAATGCAATTCGACACTGTTGTGTGCACTGCTTAATACATTGCTGGTTAATGTTACAGTAGGACCACGCTACTGATTAATGTTACAGTATGACCACGCTACAGGGAGGAGTTATAGGAACTACAACCGCAACTACAACAACAACAGATCCACCAGCAAAACCACCTAGATTAAATAACTGACTTAGCATAAACATATTAAACAAACAAAATAAATAAAATAAAGAAAACCAAATTATTAAAATGATTATTTAAACAAAAATATATAAATTATAAAGAATTATAAAAATATACTTAATAAACAAAATATTGAACTGCGACACTGTTAAATTAAATAGAACAACAGATTATTGAACTTCTTATTTATGTAAACATTTTTATTGTTAAATTAAAGAAAGCAACAATTTATCGAACTTATTATTAATGTAAGCATTTTCAATTGCGAAACTGTTAAAATAAATAAAACAACAATTTATTAAACTTTTATGAACATAAGCACTTTTGTATTTTAATAATAAGTTTCATTGTAACAAATAAATATGAATAAAGTCAGATATATTTCAATAGTGAAAAGTGAAAGACGTGTTTTTTTTCATTAACATAAATATCATTAAGATAACTCGCGCACGAAAAATTTGAGTTTGCTTTCAGATGATTGGAAAGAGTATGTGCATGCAGAACTATCACGGGTTCATCGGCAACCAACAATGCGAGCAAACATGAGTTTGAATTGGAAGCCAGGCGCCGAGATTACATATCACATTTTATATTAAGAATCGTTTACTGTCGAACTATGGAATTAAAGTGGTAAGTTAAAGAGCCGAACTTCATTGTGTTTTATTCATCACAATAATTTTATATTAGTTGGTTCTTGGCACGTGAAATGGAGCTCTTCAAATACAAATTTTCCCTTAAGAATTGGTACGATCCAGGCGCTGTTAATACAAACGGTTTTATATCGATTACTGCGGTCAAACAAATGGATAAAATTTAACAAATTGTCAGCTGCTGGCTTGTCATCGGCCCATGTACAAGAAGTTATGGGATATTTGACTCGTCGTAAAAGATCAATTTCATTTGATGAATTCCTGATGTCTGCTGCAATATCATCTAAGTTGCCCCGTCCAAGTTGTTTTCATATTTTCATTTCATATCATTTATTTGTTAATATGTAATACATGTAGCCTTTTGGGCATTATAATTATGTTACAAGATGAAAATATACAATATATTTACAACTATTTAACAATATAATAATTCAAAATATATTTTGTATTTAAATGTTCTTGTGCCTATGTAATCAATATCTATTTATGCATTTAAGTGCTAGGACAAAATGTTAAAAGTTAAAAGAAAATAAGTTCCTCAGGATGTATCGTTGGTCATTTCCAAAGTCTTTGAGACTACACAAACTGAAATGAAATAGCAAAAGAAGTCGGTGTTAGGAAATATTTAATTTTTTAAATAAAATACTCCTTTTTTTGTGGCAATTTGCAAATATTTGTGTTGTGAAGCTGAAGTGAATAATTTCTTAATCAGTAATTTCAATTCTTATTGAAATTCACTACAGTTCAATTAAATTGTTTTACAAAATGAATTCTTCACTTTTCACTTAGTAGTATAGAACTTTCTTTGTATTTATTTCTTTTAAGAACTTTATTAATTCTTTTTGTATCAAAATCAATAGTTTTTTCTTTCAGTTTATTTCTAACCTCTAGTTCTAGAGATCCTACACGTGACCCAATTTCTTGACAAGATTAGTGGTCATTTTGGCGACATATGGAAGTGCACACGTGTGACACTGTATAGTTTAGGTAGTTCTAGAGGTCCTACACGTGGCCCAATCGGTCACGTTTCTAAAATAATTTTGGAAATCGCCAAAAAATTATTTTTTGAAATCTGCTTTTTAGTGCCATTTCTTGAGAAGATTAGTGGTCATTTTGGCGAAATATGGAAGTGCACACGTGTGACACTGTATAGTTTAGGTAGTTCTAGAGGTCCTACACGTGACCCAATCGCAAATAAGCACTTAATAAACCTGAAATATTTTTTATGAACAAGGCAAGTATTTTTTTATTAACCGAAACTTATACAACTCTAAGTTGAAATTTTGAATAATAAACAAAACAATTTTTTGGTATAAACCAATATTTTTTGGAACGATATTTTTGGCGATTTCCAAAATTATTTTAGAAACGTGACCGATTGGGTCACGTGTAGGACCTATAGAACTACCTAAACTATACAGTGTCACACGTGTGCACTTCCATATTTCGCCAAAATGACCACTAATCTTCTCAAGAAATGGCACTAAAAAGCAGATTTCAAAAAATTATTTATTGGCGATTTCCAAAATTATTTTAGAAACGTGACCGATTGGGTCACGTGTAGGACCTCTAGAACTACCTAAACTATACAGTGTCACACGTGTGCACTTCCATATTTCGCCAAAATGACCACTAATCTTCTCAAGAAATGGCACTAAAAAGCAGATTTCAAAAAATAATTTTTTGGCGATTTCCAAAATTATTTTAGAAACGTGACCGATTGGGTCACGTGTAGGACCTCTAGAACTACCTAAACTATACAGTGTCACACGTGTGCACTTCCATATGTCGCCAAAATGACCACTAATCTTGTCAAGAAATTGGGTCACGTGTAGGATCTCTAGAACTACCTAAACTATACAGTGTCACACGTGTGCACTTCCATATTTCGCCAAAATGAGCACTAATCTTCTCAAGAAATGGCACTAAAAAGCAGATTTCAAAAAATAATTTTTTGGCGATTTCCAAAATTATTTTAGAAACGTGACCGATTGGGTCACGTGTAGGACCTGTAGAACTACCTAAACTATACAGTGTCACACGTGTGCACTTCCATATTTCGCCAAAATGAGCACTAATCTTCTCAAGAAATGGCACTAAAAAGCAGATTTCAAAAAATAATTTTTTGGCGATTTCCAAAATTATTTTAGAAACGTGACCAATTGGGTCACGTGTAGGACCTCTAGAACTACCTAAACTATACAGTGTCACACGTGTGCACTTCCATATTTCGCCAAAATGACCACTAATCTTCTCAAGAAATGGCACTAAAAAGCAGATTTCAAAAAATAATTTTTTGGCGATTTCCAAAATTATTTTAGAAACGTGACCGATTGGGTCACGTGTAGGACCTCTAGAACTACCTAAACTATACAGTGTCACACGTGTGCACTTCCATATGTCGCCAAAATGACCACTAATCTTGTCAAGAAATTGGGTCACGTGTAGGATCTCTAGAACTAGAGGTTAGAAATAAACTGAAAGAAAAAACTATTGATTTTGATACAAAAAGAATTAATAAAGTTCTTAAAAGAAATAAATACAAAGAAAGTTCTATACTACTAAGTGAAAAGTGAAGAATTCATTTTGTAAAACAATTTAATTGAACTGTAGTGAATTTCAATAAGAATTGAAATTACTGATTAAGAAATTATTCACTTCAGCTTCACAACACAAATATTTGCAAATTGCCACAAAAAAAGGAGTATTTTATTTAAAAAATTAAATATTTCCTAACACCGACTTCTTTTGCTATTTCATTTCAGTTTGTGTAGTCTCAAAGACTTTGGAAATGACCAACGATACATCCTGAGGAACTTATTTTCTTTTAACTTTTAACATTTTGTCCTAGCACTTAAATGCATAAATAGATATTGATTACATAGGCACAAGAACATTTAAATACAAAATATATTTTGAATTACATACTATATTGTTAAATACTTGTAAATAGATTGTATATTTTCATCTTGTAACATAATTATAATGCCCAAAAGGCTACATGTATTACATATTAACAAATAAATGATATGAAATGAAAATATGAAAACAACTTGGACGGGGCAACTTTGATGATATTGCAGCAGACATCAGGAATTCATCAAATGAAATTGATCTTTTACGACGAGTCAAATATCCCATAACTTCTTGTACATGGGCCGATGACAAGCCAGCAGCTGACAATTTGTTAAATTTTATCCATTTGTTTGACCGCAGTAGTCGATATAAAATCGTTTGTATTAACAGCGCCTGGATCTTAAGGGAAAATTTGTATTTGAAGAGCTCCATTTCACATGCCAAGAACCAACTAATATAAAATTATTGTGATGAATAAAACACAATGAAGTTCGGCTCTTTAACTTACCACTGTAATTCCATAGTTCGACAGTAAACGATTCTTAATATAAAATGTGATATGTAATCTCGGCGCCTGGCTTCCAATTCAAACTCATGTTTGCTCGCATTGTTGGTTGCCGATGAACCCCCATTTGTGCATAGTCGCAGATAACCTTTTAAGCCATCCCGTGATAGTTCTGCATGCACATACTCTTTCCAATCATCTGAAAGCAAACTCAATTTTTTCGTGCACGCCTGTTCCAAAATTCGCAATACTCTTTTTAATCGTTCCAATGCTAATTCTTAAAATTCTTGTATTTGTATGTATATCTTCTATGGGAGGTAATTAATACAGAAGTACATTGTGCGCAAGGCATATTTAATGTGCCTTGATTGTGCGGATACTTCTAAGTTGTGAGAATTTTATGCCGGCACCTTGGATCCAAGGCATATCAAATTTATATATTTTATTAAATTTATTTATTTCATGTCTTGCTTGGATTATTGCAACACGTTTTGTCTTCTTGCTGTTTGACAATTAGTTTTTCAACACATTTTAAAATGTTGCCAGACGTTCGTTAAGAACGAAAGAAAATGAAACAATTTTTCACCATGCAGCATTGTATTTGGCTAAAAATTGACTAGGTATCACTGACACCAAGTTAATTTTCTTTTTAAGTATTTTCCATTTTATAATTTTTTGTGGGCCTATAACTTTTTCCAGAAAGTCTCCCGGGAAATGACAGTTCCCATTATATATGCCTATTTATATTCTAAAGCGACAGAAGGTAAAGCTATGTGTGCACGAGGTTTCGTTTTTAAATTAGTAGCTAAACACTAAAGCCGCTTTTTGGTCTGTTTTTTAATAAAATTTTTTTTTGCTAAGCTAATAACTTTTTCCCGAAAGTCTCCTAAAAAATGATTGAACCCTTATTCGACGCATATTTTTGTCTGGTATCGATTGCAGGTAGCGTCATATGAGCACGCAATCTGATTTATGAGTTATAAGTAAAAAACTCAAACTGTATTTTTTTAAGTACAAAAAGAAGTTTGTTGGTCTATAATTTGTTTCAGAAAGTCTCACGAGATATAAACCTTATAACAACCGACGCGTATTGTAATAAGCTATCTATTGAAGGTAGCGCCATGTGCGCACGAAGTCTAGTTTACGAGATATAAGCGAAAAAGTATTTGAAAAAGTGTCTAATTAACACATCGGATATATTTAACATGACTAAAATGTCAACAATGACAGTCAAATAATCTGATACTAGAGGTCTTTCGCTAATTACTCCTGTTTTTTAATTTATAATTTAGTAAAAAATTACTTTAAAAATATTGCATTTAAAACCATAGTTTTTTTTCACCCTTTGTTTACATTTAGCACGTACGAAAATAGAAAAAACGTGCTTCGCTAAAAAGTTGATCAGTGCTGCCCAGTTGTTCCACACTATAAAATATTTTCTAATTTTTAATTTTTTTATTTGCTTATAACTTTTTCCAAAAAGTCTCCCGGGAAAAGCTGGAACCCATTATCGACGCGTATTTTTATTCTTAATTGATTAATGTCATATAGGTACGAGATCTAGTTCATAAGTAATTAGTGAAAAAGTGAAGATGGTTTTTTGGCATGTTTTTAACAAAAAAAAATGTTGCTGGACCTATAACTTTTTCCAGAAAGTCTCCCGGAACTACATAGTACCCATTATAGACGCGTATTTTGTTCTTAATTCATTGAAGGTAGTGCGATATGCGCACGAGATCTAGGTTTTGAGATATGAGCAAAAATCTAAATATGCTTTTTTGTTGCAAATTTTTAATAAAAAAAATGTTGCTGATCCTATAACTTTTTTCAGAAAGTCTCCCGAAATAAAAAAGAACCCATTATATACGTGTATTTTTGTCCTTAATCTATTGAAGTTAGTGCGACATGCGCACGACATCTAGATTTTGAGATATGAGCAAAAAACTGAAAATGTTTTTTTGTTGCAAATTTTTTATTAAAAAAAATTTGCTAAGCCAATAACTTTGTCCAGAAAGTCTCCCGGAAAGTCATTGAACCTTTAATCGACGCGTATTTCAGTTTGCTATCGATTGCAGGTAGCGTCATATGCGCACGCGATCTAGTTTATGAGTTACAAGCAAAAAACTATGACTTTGTTATTTTAAGTAAAAAAAAATGTTTTTTGCTCTATAACTTTTTTCAGAAAGTCTCCCGAGATATAAGACTTATAACTACCGACGCGCATTGTAATAAGCTATTGATTGATGGTAGCGCCATATGCGCACGAAGTCTAGGTTATGAGTTATTAGTGAAAAAGTGTTGCAAAAGTGTCTAATGAAAACATCAGATATATTCAATATCAGTAAAATGTCAACAATGACAGTTAAATAATCTGATACTAGAGGCTTTTCGCTATTAATTCCAATATCTAGATATATAATTTATTACAAAATTACTTTAAAAATAATGCAATGAAATTGGCAATATTTTTATCATTATTTGTTTACTTTTTTGTCAATGTTGTCAGAACTGAAAAATGCTACCGTTTTGCCCAGTTTGTTTTCTTCACTTGCGTGCAATTGACTATCACTGTTGATTTCAATATAAAATTGTTGTAAATGTGTTAGCGAAAAAATTACGTTTGTGTTAGTTTCAGTCATTCATTTCTTGCAGGGTCACTATCCTTACCCAGCCTTTACACATAGGAGTACTCTCATGCAAGTGCTGTATACGTATTATCAACGAAAAATTGTTCGAAATACTCGAATCTCTTGCAATTTGCATTTCTGTTTACACATGAGAGCGAAAGCTCATTTTAAAAATGTCGCCAAGGAGTAAACTTCAAAAAATTTGTTTGATTTTTAAGCTTCAACAATTAATAAAAGCAAATGAAAAAGAAAAAAAACGAAAGAAAAAATGTTTTTTTTTGGCACAATTTTACATCCATTTTTATTTCTTTAAAGTTTTTAATCCCAACTATTCTTTTCTTTTCATTTCATTTTGTTTTGTTTACAAAATAGAGTTGCCAAATTCTCAACATAGAATAATTTTTAAGGAAATAATTGGCATAAATTATTATTATCAATATTTTAAGGATATTAGCAATCTATAACACAAATATTACCTTTTCTTGTATTAATTTTAAGAAACTCACACACAATTTAATCGAAAACAATCGAAATTTTTAGTTTTAATTATAACATGACAGGGTAACTCCATTAGTTTATTTGACATTTTATTGCATGCGAGTGTCAAAATTTCACTCGTATGCAAAATTTGCTGCGAGTAGAGCTGCGAGTGCGAAAAATGTGAATATGTTAGTAATAAAGTGTGAGTATATTGAGTTTTTCGAACTATTACTCTCATGTGTAAACTCACGATTAACTGCCGACCATGCAAATTTGACTAGATGCTCAGTTACCCAACTGTAATGTAATGTAACTGCAACAGTACGAAAGAGCTGATCGATATTATGTGAAAGGTAATGAAAATGGTTAGAGAGATGTAATGTAACGTAGCCTACTTTTCATATAAAAATATCGATCAGCTGTTTCTTACGTTGCAGTTACATTACATTACAGTCGGGTAACTGAGCCTTAACTTGGAGGCTACACGTTCAATTTTTGTTTAAAAGTTCAATATATTCACACTTTTTTACTACCCCACTCACACATTTGGGAATTGAATACCAGGTGAACTTCAATTTTTCTTTCAACGCTTCATTAAATTTTTCTTTGAATTTAACAGCTGTTTTAAAATAATTTTTTTTTTGTGTTTATCTTTTTCTTGCACTTATTTCACGAAGTACCTGCAGTGATGCGAATTATTTTAATTTTAGAAAGAAGCTTATAAAATATTTGATGCGGCGGCGAAGCAAAAAATTTACTACAAGCCGCCAGCTACAAACAATTTTTTAAAAAGATATTTTCATACAAAACAATATTCTTGTCACAAAAAGTACACAGAAGTGACACGAGACCATAACGAGACTGAAAATAATTGCGAACTATTGACGCCTCGCTCACACCGAACATGTGTCTTCTTTAATGTTTCTTTCGTAGTGGTATTAATTTAATGTTTTTTTTTATACTTTCTGTCCCAATTCGCTATGAGATTTTTGTAACTAAATGGTAATAATTAATATTTGTGAACGAAAATGCTTAAAACGAAATCTCTAATCATTTGAAAACAAATTTAATCACTTTTTTAATACTAATAATCTTTTTCGTATTGTTTTCTTTAATTCAACACCTCAAGTTCCTCCATTTAATTTTGTACAAATGTTCATGTGCTCAAATGTATTTTCATTTTATGCTTTGTGGTCTCATTCGTTGTCGGCTTTTTGTAAGTTGAAGTTAAAAATTAATTTTTTTTTGAAGGAAAATTTTTAAAATTGAGTTTGTAAGCATTTGGAAACTAAATTTAATCACTTTAATAATACTAATAATGCTTTACATATTGTTTTTTTTAGTTTAACACTATAAGATCTTCCATTTCATTTTGTAAAAATGTTCATTGTTCAATTCACAAATTACCCATTTTCTCTTGTTTCTTTTGATTATATCGTTAATAACTTAATAACAAATACACTACAGTTGTCCTTTTCTCGCCGAAGCTGTGTCAGAGCTGATTTTAGCTTTTTTCATCACTCACTTTCTTCACCTCTGTGTACTTTGTGTGCTTGTAGTCATGATACAATTACACAAGGTACTTGCACAAGCCCAGCCTGTTTATGTATACAATGCAGAAAGTTGTCAAATTTCGTTTACAAGCTGCAAAAATGTTAGTGTATGTGTGTGAATAAAATGATTACAGGCTGTGTCTTCAATTACACATTGATGAAAATTACACTACACATCTTTTGTGTAGGTTAAAATTAAAACAAAAATATATACAAGTAGAACCCAAAGTATAATTACACACCGGTTATACATGAATCTCATTACATGGCCCACACATGAGAGTAGAAATTACATACTGTGTATTACACACATATTGGCAATACTGAATGACTATAATCATGCATGAATGCCGCGTCTGCAATTGTACTTTAGTTACCCTGTGATTGCTGTTTTTAAAAACAAAAGACATGTGTTTCTACCAACAAAATGCGTGTTTTTTTTGGTGCTGTGATTTTGTTGTAGTCGTGCAAGTACCTTGTATAATTGTATCATGGTTGCAGATTAAAAATTTTGACTGCGCTTTTAGCACGTTCCAGGAAAAACTAGCGAGGCGGCTAAGCCATCGCCGCCAATAAATTTCACCTATTCAGCCGCAGGAAAAAATTAATCGGCTTGCCTCACTGCCTCTCTTTTTCTGGTTATTGTTAAAAGAATATAAATTAAAAATCAAGACTGCAGATAACAAAATAAAAAATATATATAAATTAGTACTTGTGTGCCAAAAGAGTAAATGATAGCAATCTTCTGAAAAAACAGTTAATAAATTGCGGCTCCTAAGTATGTATAAGAGAAGATGTGGTATACATTCAAGTGTAAAAAAGTGCATTAAATTATTGAATTAATTTGATGTCTATAGCCAAATAAGAATTCAATAAATATATTTACTTATTTCCTTAATGTGTTAAAAAAAAGTGTGGAACATCTACAAAAATGTCTGCCAACTATTTGCTTAGCGCTGATATACCTCTTCCCGTCGAGATAAAAGAGAAGCTGGCTGAACTGGATTTGGAATTGTCAGAAGGTAAAAAAGGTTACTAAAAATTTTAGGCTTAAATGCAGTTTTGGGCTTAAATCAAGTTTAGGGGCACCTCCCAGAAATTAAAAAAAAGTATGCTATCATATAGAAAATTAAAAAATAAGAAGAAAATAATAAATAAAAAAGTTGGCGGCAACGCTTAGTTTCCGAGTTATGGACCTCTAAAGTTCTAGTAAAATATTCTTATCATACGGTGTTTTCAAACGAATATGACCAATATTGGTATCTTAAAAATTAAAAAAGTACCCTATCCTATAGAAAATTGAAAAAAAAAAAAAATTAAATAAAAAAATTGGCGGCGAGGCTTAGTTTCCGAGTTTGTGAGTGTGTATACGGTGTTTTCAACGAATATGACCAATATTGGTATCATCTTAAAACTTTTAATAATACCTTTCATGAAATGGTAAAAATAACTCTTGGTCAGCTATGCAGGAAAACGTTAGTAAGCAGGAAAACTTTGCAATGCAGAAAATCTTTACTAGGCTGCGCCGTCTCGGGAAACACCATGGTGGAGAAAATCCTTAAGCCCGGCCGAAGGCCGGCAATGCAAGAAAACGTTAGTAAGCAGGAAAACTTTGCAATGCAGAAAACCTTTACTAGGCTGCGCCGTCTCGAGAAACACCATGGTGGAGAAAATCCTTAAAAAAACCTTATACATACTCACAATACTGTACTAAAGTTTCAGAGGCCCACAACTCGGAAACTAAGCCTCGCCGCCAATTTTTTTATTTAATTTTTTTTTCTTATTTTTCAATTTTCTATAGGATATAGTACTTTTTTAATTTTTAAGATACCAATATTGGTCATATTCGTTTGAAAACATCGTATGATAAGAATATTTTGCTAGAACTTCAGAGGCACATAACTCGGAAACTAAGCGTTGCCGCCAACTTTTTTATTTATTATTTTCTTCTTATTTTTTAATTTTCTATACGATAGCATATTTTTTTTTTAATTTCTGGGAGGTGCCCATAAACTTGATTTGTTCCCAGTTTTGTGAAGCAGCTCCAAACAAAATAAAAAGTAATCTATGTGATAGAAAATTGAAAAATAAAAAAAGAACAAATCAAGTTTAGGGGGATTTCTCAAAAATTAAAAAAAAAAGATCATATCCTATAGAAAATTTAAAAATAAGAAAAAAATTGGAGGCGAGTCTTAGTTTCCGAGTTATGGACCTCTGAAATTCTAGTACACTATTGTAATTATACGGTGTTTTTGCTATCTCAAAAATTAAAAATAGGATACTATCCTTATAGTGTTGTCCTGCACTGCCGGCCTTCGGCCGGGCTTAAGGGTTTTCTCCACCATGGTGTCTCCCGAGACGGCGCAGCCTAATAAACATTTTCTGCATTGAAAAGTTTTCTTGCCTAATAACATTTTACTGCATTGTATTAAGGATTTTCTCCACCATGGTGTTTCCCGAGCCCTCATACAATTTTGTTGCCTAATAAAGATTTCCTGCATAGGCGACCAAGACTGCATTTACCATTTCATAAAAGGTATTCTCAAAAGATTTAAGATGATACCAATATTGGTCGTATTCGTTGGAAAACACAGTATAATCACAATATTGTACTAGAATTTCAGAGGCCCATAACTCGGAAACTAAACCTCGCTGCCATTTTTTTTTCTTATTTTTCAATTTTCTATAGGATAGGATACTTTCTTTAAATTTTGAGAGGTGCCCCTAAACTTGATTTAAGTCAAAATAATACTAAATAAAAAGTTGGTGGTGACGCATATATTCCGAGTTATGAGGCTCTGAACTTTCCATAGGAAACTGCGATAAATCTCAACATATTTTTTAAATACTTTATCTGATAGGAAAATGAAAAAAAATTAAGTAAAAAAATTGGCTCCGACCCTTATTTCTCGACTTATAGGCCTTGTGACGGGTCAGTATTTGAATTATTTAAGAGCTCTGCAGAGAATTTACTAAAGACTAACTGCCTTATTCATAAAAAATAATTCAGGTTTATTAAGCGCTTATTTGACATATTTGTTTCGGCGTATATCCGATTAACTGGTTAAATAAAACACACTCGATGGTTAAATAAAACACAATAGTTTTATTAGTAGTGTATAGGAATGCTTCCAAAGATGCAGTAATTTGTAACATAAAATATAATGTAAATGTAACTGGCCAGCAATATTTAAAAACCGCTATCGGTTTATGCGATAAAGACAGATATATTCGATAAATGTATATATATACAAAGACATACATATATGTATATACGTATACATATATACATACATATATATACATATTAATAATAAATATTATTAGCTGTTTATATGTAAATCAAATAAAGTTAATAAATAACCCAGTTAACCAATTTACTTGGTAATTAAACATTGCCGGCCACCTTGCAACAATAGAGGACGTTGCAACGCAAATACATATTAATGTCTGACGAAATGAGTCATTAAGGACTCCTGTGGACTGTATTCTAAATAAATAGATTTATAATTAATTCATAATAAACAGGTCATTAAGGACCCCTGATGATTCAATTAATATATTTTTATATGAGTCATGAGGGACTCCTGATGAAAAAATTTACGAGGTGAGTCATGAGGGACTCCTGTTGCGGTTGTAAACCGTTTGTAGAATGGAAAATTAAAATGGCGACAAACCCGAAATAACCCAACCAAACATTGTGTATTGTGCAAGTGGAAGACCCGGACTTGTTTGTATTCGGCCTTTCATAATCAATGGCATTACTTCAGGACCTAACACCAAACAGACATTGCTCGAATGATTAAAATTTGGGTCAGCAAGTTGAAGACCTTGAAAGGATTCCAAAATTGAATCATTTACCGATACTGTTGGTGTGCGTATGCCTTTCATATTATATAAGCGAGCCATGACAAAAATGCGCTGCGAATTTTTATGAATGTCTTCCAATTCAATCCGACAAAACTGATCATTATTTACATTTTGAATAGGCAATTTTAATTTTGATGCAAGCTCTTTACATATATAACTATTTTGGCAACACGCGTCCAAAACCGCTCGCAATGGAATTTTCGAACGACCTTGGAGGAGATAAAGACGTAGAGTAGGCGAAAAAGAAACGGATTGTCGAATCGAAATATTTCGTGCAGCTGTTGGTGATTTTTTCCGATTGTCTGGTTTGTTATTTTTATATTCATGCAGCAAAGTATGGTGCTGCTGGTTGCAAATTTTACATTTTGCTTTACTCAGACAATCTTTCCCCAAGTGACTGGTAGCCAAACAACGTGGACACATACGATGAAATGCCACTAAGCGTAGTCTACGTTCCAGGCTCATGTCACGAAACTTGTAACAAAAACGTATAGGGTGATTTTTGCTGCAAATCAGACATTTCTTTTTCCCAACATTTTCCCTAAAAGTTACAATTTTTGAATTTGTTTCATGAGCTGATATTATTGTCGATAAATTGGATATCCCCACTTGCTGCAATGTTGGGATATTTTTGGTTGTCTCGACGATCGGCGTATCTATATTTGTTGCCATAGATTGGGTAATTAAGTTCGAATTCAAAGTATTTATTGGAACTTGAGTGTGAGGTTCAGAAGAAACTGTCACAATAGATGGGTTCACATCAGTAGTCTCCATTGCTTCTTCATAATCCAACAAACCCTCTTCATCAAACTCAGAGGTGGTTTGGATAGCTTTAACAGTGTTTTCCATTTTGCTAGGAAGAAAATGATTAGTAAATTGTAAAAAGAGAAAGTGAGGGGAAATTATAAATTAGGTAAAACAACAAGTTTGGTTATTGGCCTAGTGGTTATACCAGATTGTGTACGAATTTCCGCGACACGACAATGTCCGTCGGTACCAGTGTGAAGCTTTGTTACAACACCTAGTTTCCATGAAGTGGCAGGTAGTTGTTCATTTTTTATTACAACTAAATCGTTTAACATCACATCTCGTTGAGGATGTTGCCATTTATAGCGTTTGTGTAAAGTTACCAAATATTCTTCCTTCCATCTTTTGCAAAATTGATGTATCATAGCTTTGACTTTTCGGTATCGATTGACAACACTTATTGGACTATCAAAAATCGTTGGTTCGGGTGGTGCTAAAATAGCTGAACCTATCAGAAAATGTCCTGGTGTTAAAGCTACTGGCTCACCCGGATTATCAGGCATGGGGCATAAAGGACGTGAATTCAAACACGCCTCTATTCTTGTTAAAATAGTGGATAATTCCTCAAATGTGTAAGTACAAGATTGGACTTCTTTTCTGAAATGTAATTTAAAACTTTTAACTCCATCTTCCCATAACCCTCCCATATGGGGGGCACCCGCTGGTATGAACTTCCATGTTAAACCTCTATGTCCAAAGGAGGAGCACATACGCGCTTAACACTCTTTGATAAATGTTTGAAAGTCGCGTGTTAATTCATTTGACGCTCCAATGAAATTAGTGCCATTGTCAGAAAACATGGTGTGTGGACAACCTCTTCTAGATATAAATCGATTAAAGGCTGCCAAAAATGTGTCCGATGATAAATCAGATGCGGCTTCCAAATGTATAGCTTTCGTAGAAAAGCATACAAAAATGCAAACATACCCTTTCGTAATTTTGCAAGATCTGCCATTATAATTTTTTACATCAAAAGGGCCTGCATAATCAACTCCAGTGTTTGTAAATGGTCTATCGAGAGTCACACGTTCCGGAGGAAGTGCAGCCATTATTTGACTACAAGTACGTTGTCGATCAATTACGCAACGTTTACATTGATGTATTCCAGTACGGACTAATATTCGTAAGCGAGGTACCCAATATTCACATCGAAAGACTCTTTGCATTAATTGATTACCACCATGAATAGTAAGGACGTGTATAAATTCAGCAATAAGTTTCGAGAAACGACATCCATACGGTAGAATGATGGAATATTGTTCATTGTAAGACATTGAGGGTGATTTGATTAATCGACCATTTACTCTCATGACTTCTTTTTCATCAAGAAATGGATTTAAGGTTATTAACGAACTTTTTGCAGGTAAGGGTTTCTTATTTAAAAGACATTTGTATTCATCTGCATAGTACGCCTTTTGAGCTACGACAGCCAAACGTATCTGTACCATTTTTATCTCGTCACTAGAGATTATATTATTTTCATAACGAAATTTATTTTTATGGGCTCCATGTGTAGAATGGAAAAATCGATATAAGTATGCTATAACACGCATGGCTTTGTCTAGAGACGAAAATCTCTCTAAGATATCCTCAAATTTCGAAAAAAAGGAGGCGTGGACTTTCAATTTCCGACTTTCTATGTCAGTATCCAGATTTTCAAATTGATGGTGGGACCACTGATTTTTATTTTTATTTAACCATGTAGGACCGTGCCACCACAACTCACTTTTTGATAATGTGAGTGGATCTACCCCCGGCTGCCTAAGTCGGCAGGATTGTCTTCCGAACGTACATGAAACCAATTATGATTCCCTGTATTTTCTTGAATGCGACAAACTCTATTTGCCACAAAGGTAGTCCAGGAACTTGGAGTTTTTCGTAAACATGCAAGTACAATTGTTGAATCTGTCCAACAATATACACGTTGAATAGGAATTTCAATTTCACTAAGAATATTTTTCAATAACTCAGATGCTAAAACTGCACCACATAATTCAAGCCGAGGTAATGAAATTGATTTAATTGGTGCTACTTTCGTCTTTGACGATAATAAGTGCGTATAAATTTTTCCCGTGGGGGCTTCAGTGCGAATGTATATTACCCCAGCGTATGCTTTTTCCGAAGCATCAGAAAAAACATGAAGTTCAGTATTCGAATCTTTGTAATAATTAACCCATCTGGGTATTTGAATAAAATTTATTTGATTGAATGATTCGACAAATTGTAACCATTCTTTTTCCGTTGAAGGAGGAAGAAAATCATCCCAATCAACATTATTAAGCCAAATGTTTTGCATTATAATTTTTGCTTTAACAATTACTTGGCTTAACCAACCAACCGGGTCAAAAAACTTTGCTATGGTAGATAATACTTCCCTTTTTGTGTAACTTGATTTTGCTTCTAGAGGAAAAACTTTGAAAAAGAAGGAATCCAATTGAGCATTCCAAAGAATTCCTAATGTTTTCGAACAGCTGGACTCTTCAAAAGTCAAAACTTTTGAATCCACCAAATGACCTGCAGGTAGTCCTTGTAGAATCGAAATTTTGTTAGATGTCCACTTCCGAAGTTCAAACCCCGCTGATAATAAAGCTGCATTTAATTGATCCCTCGCTAATAAAGCACTAGAAACATCATGAGCCCCAGTCAACACATCATCTACGTACATACCTTTCCTCAAAATTCTTGCGGCTAAGGGGAATTCGTCCTCACAATCCTCAGCTAATTGCAATAAAGTACGAATTGCTAAATAAGGCGCGCAATTTAAACCGAAGGTTACCGTCTGCAATTCATAGTCAGTGACTTGATCGTCCGCTGATGTCCTATATAAAATTCGCTGGAAAGGTGTATGGGATGAATAAACTCGAATTTGCCTATACATTTTTGTAATATCACAATTAAATACAAATTCAAACAATCTCCAACGTAAAATCAAATTGACTAAATCTGCTTGCAAGGTTGGCCCTACAAAAAGACAATCGTTTAAGCTGTTGCCATTAGATGTCTTATTTGAGGCATTAAAAACGACTCTAAGTTTAGTTGTTTTTCTTTCTAGTTTAATCACTGGGTGATGTGGCAAATAACACGATTTTGTTACGGCTTGATTATTGGATTTAATAGGTCTCATGTGATCTAATTTCAAATAATCCATTAATACTTCATCATACATGTTTTTTATTTCAGATTTGTTTGAAAGGGAAGATTCCGTACGCATAAATTGTTTCATAGCTCCAGATCTGGATATTCCCAAGTTAATTTCATTGGGAAATTCTGGCTTGAAAGGTAGCGACACAATGTATCTACCGGTTGAATCCCGTTTAGTGGTTTTCTTATAAATTTCTTCGCAAAATTTATCAGAAGTTGACAAAATTTTTCTTTTTGGAGTTTCTTCTAATTCCCAAAATTTCAAAAGATTCTGGTTTAGATTATCTTCCTCGGAAAAGGTTACAGTGGTTGAAAATGCATTAATCGAATTTTGGGCAGACTTATTTATTGGGCCTGTTAATATCCAACCAAAAATAGTATTTTGGGCCATTAGCGATCCATAAATATTTTGACGCACTTCTCCTAGAATGATTTGAGGGTATAAATCTGCGCCAAGCAATAGATCTATTGGCCTACTCTTATAAAAATTACAATCTGCCAATTTAATATCTGATAATTCTCTTCTAATGTCCGAAGGACAAATAAATGAAGGCAAATTACCTGATATGGAAGGTAAAACTAGCGCACAAGTTTCTAATTCTACTTGTCGATTTAATGGGGAAGTAACCCGAATTGTACAAAGTTTTTTAGAAATTGTGGAAGCTTTATTATTAACACCGGAAATCTTAACATTCGTAGAATGTGACGGAAGTCTGAGTTGATTTCGCAAATGTTCTGAAATAAATGATGCTTCCGACGCTGGGTCGATTAAAGCTCTAGCTGGATACGTAGTATCATGACATATGATCGAAACCATAGCAGTTCCCAATAGAACCGATGAATTTTGTGATAGATGGAAAACCTGACGATTCATACTACCACGAGCGGCAGATGATGTCGAAGGCATTTGTGTTTCCATATCCGATGAATTAACGGTATGAGTAGTATTCGATGGAGGCGAAGTTGACTTTTGTCCAGAATTGTTAATATCGTTAGTAGTAGGCACTTCGCGATGAAGCATTGTATGATGTTTCTGATTACATTTGAAACAGCAATGTTCGCTTTTACAATCTTTGACTTCATGCGATTTCGAAAGACAATTTACACAACAATGAAATTTCTTTATTGTATTAAATCGTTCCTGAACAGAAAAATTTTTAAATCTACGGCAAAATCTTAATGCATGATTTTGTTTAGGGCATAAAACGCAATTATTATCGTTATTCTTTGTCGAGATATGAGTCTTTATCTTCCGATCTCCTATTTTCCTTTCATTATTTAAATTTGTGAGATCATGAATACAATTTAAAGTCTGAGTTCGTTCCGTTAAAAACGAATCTAAATCGTTCCACAAAGGCAAAGCAGTTTTATCTTGAATAGATTGCTCCCAAAGTGAAATTGTCTGCGCCGGTAATCTTTGCATACAAATAAATACAATTATTGGATCCCAATTTTCCGTGGATATTTCATAAGTTGACATAGCATTCAAAAATCCATTGATACCACGTTGTAAATCTTTCAGGGCTGAACTAGTTTCTTTAGAAATCGATTCTAAATTAAATAAACATTTTAATTGATTATTAAATAGCATTCGAGGGTTTTCATATGTTTCTTTAAGATTTCTCCACGCTATGTCAAATCCTGCATTAGTAAGCGGGCACCTTGAAACGATTTCTTTAGCCTCTTTGCCAGTTTTCTTTATCAGATAACATAATCTTTCAATGTTGCTAAGCCTGTTATTATTTATATATACTGCTGTAAAGATGTCTCTAAATGTCGGCCATGAAATGTAGTCACCATTAAACACATCTATTTCGCATGGTGCAAGAGGTAAATTATGTGTTATTGGTCTCCTGCCAAAACTTCAGCTTGTACGGCTGGTTGTGCAGTTGCAGTAATAGACCTTAACTCATCAATTTTTATTTTTATTGTTTTCATACAACGAACATAAGTAGCAAAAACCGTCCCGTATTTGTTTTCAAGTATTTCTAAATGCTCCGTATTTATCGTTTTTGATTTTTCTGATGGAATTTCACATTCAACCACTGCTTCATCATACGCAGTTCTAGCCCGTTCCCATAAAAGTTTTAGTTCATCACTAGTCAATTCTAGTGTATACACATGATGATCTGCATCACGAACCTTTTGAAATCTTGCTTCAAATTTAGAAATGGCATCTGAAGCACGTATAAAATTTTCAAAAGACTTTTTCATTTTGCAATGTAAATCAAATTATTCCAATGAATTCGCAAATACTTCTTATATGATGAATTAAAATTTTGTTTTGAAGTGTAATTTCTTAACAACTTTTTTGTCAAAAGCTCTACGTAGTCAAATCGACCGACGGTAGGGTGACTGTTAATAAAAATTGTAAATAGAAAAAGGTGGAAGAAGAATGTAATAATGTAACTTTCTTTACACAAATTAACTTCTAACACACTAATTTAACCTTTTATTAATTAGTTTTTTACCCAGAAAATTTACAAATATTTATTATTATTTTTTTTTGTATTTGTATTAAAACTGCTGTCTTGTATTAAATTTTCCACAGCGAATACTTTTGTACAAATAATTTACCGCACATATGTATCTTATACTTTCAATTGTGTCTCAGAAAATTTAAACACTTCTATTGACACAATATTCAATAATATTTAATATTTTTTTTTCACTATTAAAATTTTATTCGTGTAAATTTTGTAAATTATTTTATTTTTCTTTATCTCTTATGTGAGATTTTCGCAAAATTTCGTATTATTTATTAAGGAACGTGTGTAACAAAGGGTACTTTATCCTAATATAACAATTCACAATAAGGTATACTGTGTTATTGCATAGGATTACCACTGTGTTATCTTCACCTTTATATTTTTTATATGGTCATAAACCACTTGTTGTTTCTTTTGTAACGATACACACATATACTAATATATGTATGTACAAATACCTTTTTTTGTATTTTAATAATCCCAATCACTTAACTCAAAATTTACTAACCTTTAGTTCGATGATTTTTTTTTATATGGATGTATGTCAGTATGTGACCCAAGAAACTTCTACTGAAAGGCTTTCTTGTATTAATTAAATCCGGCTCGAAGGACCAATGTTTCGGCGTATATCCGATTAACTGGTTAAATAAAACACACTCGATGGTTAAATAAAACACAATAGTTTTATTCTTCAAATTTGGTGATATATTTTTAAATATAGAACTATATCTCTTGTATTTATTTTGCAATAGAGAGTGCACACGTAGTGTATAGGAATGCTTCCAAAGATGCAGTAATTTGTAACATAAAATATAATGTAAATGTAACTGGCCAGCAATATTTAAAAACCGCTATCGGTTTATGCGATAAAGACAGATATATTCGATAAATGTATATATATACAAAGACATACATATATGTATATACGTATACATATATACATACATATATATACATATTAATAATAAATATTATTAGCTGTTTATATGTAAATCAAATAAAGTTAATAAATAACCCAGTTAACCAATTTACTTGGTAATTAAACAATATTTCTATGGGAAATTTGTCAAATAAACCTGTAATAAACCTAAAATATTTTTTATGAATTAGACCGTAAAGATAAAGCCACACAGTGGTTCAGAATCATTTTTCATCGGCCAAAGCTCTGTAACTTTTGAACTAATGAAGATTGTAAAAAACTTAGTTTTTTCGTGGATAGATAGCATCTTAAGCTTTTATCCAGTTTTAGTTTCATTAAAATCATTACAGTGCACTAAGGGTGAAACGTTGCTATTTTCGGCATAAATTCAATTTTTTTTTTGTTTAAAATTTAAAATCTGCTTTTGTTTTTTGAATTCGTATATTCTAACGGTTATATAAACGTTTTTTTTATAATTTTTATGTTGCACCCTGTTATTTTATGAAAGGAAAAATTCAGCTGTCATGGTTACATTATGAAGAGAAAATGCGCGCGAAATTTTTACTAACTTTTATCGTGAGTAAAACATTAATTTTAAACACTGAAAAAGTTTAAATATGGAAGAAGTTAGACAAAGTATGTAAAACAATTTGTAAATGTAAAATTTACCGAAGAAAGCAAGTGGCTACTTTCGCTAGGAGGAAAATTTACTATTCCAGTGAATAGAAGGGATTTTTCTACAATAGATTTAATTGCAGACATCGAACAATGGGTTCAGACATTGGAAGACGACAGAGAAAAGGAAATAACCAGATCGCGAATAGCTAACAGAATATTGACGTACAAAAGAACAGCGCAAAATAACCCAAAAGAAAAATTCATTCTAAACGTATTCGACCAAACCAAAAAGTTTCTAGAGAAGCAAAAAGACACTATAATAGTAACAAAAGCTGACAAAGGTAACAAAACGGTAATAATGCATAGGGAAAATTATATGAGAGGTATGGAAAAATTATTGGAAGATAAGACAACATACAAATTAATCCAAAGTGACCCAACACAAAAATTGCAAAGAACTAACAACAAAATAGTCATGGATTTATTCAAGAAGAACGTAATAAAAATTAAAATTGACATCTAACTCATGTGTGTGAAGATAAATTTAAATTTAACTAGCAGAGACAAAAACCAAAAAAGTTTACAGAGTCCATTTTGCAGTTAACAGCGTACTGTTAAGCACTTAACAGTCCTAGTAAAATAAAGGAACATTATTTCGGTTGCGAAATCCAGGAACGGGGGCTGATACTATGCCCAACAATTAATGGAAAATATGGTCTGAGAGCTGAATAATGAAATTATACCAATTGGATATACAAAAGATATATCAATAATACAGAAACTTAATTTTAAAAAAGGGCCATATTTGAAAGAAAAGTGAACATTGTGGGAAATAGGAGATGGGTACATATATCCCACTATATAGAAATGGTGCTCCTGATGGCTCGATAAAGAGCAAATTAAGTGGCATATCTGAAATCATTTTGTGACTTTAGCAAAATCAATTAAAAAAAAAAGTCATATTTCTGGAGAAGATTAGTGGTCATTGTGGGAAATAGGAGATGGGTACATATATCCCACTATATAGAAATGGTGCTCCTGATGGCTCGTTAAAGAGCAAATTAAGTGGCATATCTGAAATCATTTTGGGACTTTAGAAAATTCCATTTTAAAAAAGTCATATTTCTGGAGAAGATTAGTGGTCATTGTGGAAAATAGGAGATGGGTACATATATCCCACAGATATGCCACCTAATTTGCTCTTTAACGAGCCATCAGGAGCACCATTTGTATATAGTGGGATATATGTACCCATCTCCTATTTTCCACAATGACCACTAATCTTCTCCAGAAATATGACTTTTTTAAAATGGAATTTTCTAAAGTCCCAAAATGATTTCAGATATGCCACTTAATTTGCTCTTTATCGAGCCATCAGGAGCACCATTTCTATATAGTGGGATATATGTACCCATCTCCTATTTCCCACAATGTTCACTTTTCCTTTCAAATATGGCCCTTTTTTAAAATTAAGTTTCTGTATTATTGATATATCTTTTGTATATCCAATTGGTATAATTTCATTATTCAGGTCTCGGACCATATTTTCCATTAATTGTTGGGCATAGTATCAGCCCCCGTTCCTGGATTTCGCAACCGAAATAATGTTCCTTTATTTTACTAGGACTGTTAAGTGCTTAACAGTACGCTGTTAACTGCAAAATGGACTCTGTAAACTTTTTTGGTTTTTGTCTCTGCTAGTTAAATTTAAATTTATCTTCACACACATTGTCAATGCAGTGTTGAGATAATGCAGTAGAATGTCGGCTCTTTTTGATATCTGTCTCGTGCTCAGCAATTCTTACTCTCAAATTTATTTTTGTTGTCCCGATGTACACTTGCTTACATCTTTCATTTGTCCCCCCATTACATTTGATTTCGTATACGTTGCTTTGTTCCTTTTTGTTTATTTTTGATTTAAGATTTGTGAATAGTGTATTTGTGGTTTGTTTGATTTATGTGCAACTATAATTCCTTCTTCTTTTATAATTTCTTTTATATTGGTTGTTTCAGTTAATTTTGGTATGTAAGATAAGCTTAAGTATTTTCTGTTGCCAGATCTTGTTTCATTATTTCCAGTTCTATGGATTATTGATCTGTATATCAGATTATTTATAAAATTTGGGGGATAATTATTATTTTTCATTATTTCCTCGATTATTTTAATATTTTTAGGGCCATTATTACAACTTGCCGATAGTTAAAGGCAAGATTTTGTTGAAAGGATAAATGGCATAGCATTATAAAATCTTCATTTATTATTTTTTTATTCATTAAATATTATTATTATAAATAATACTAACAAACAAAAATTTAAGTTGTAATAATGCAAAGCTTTTTATCGGGCAGACAAAATCCTGCCTTTAACTATCGGCAAGTTGTAATAATGGCACTTAGTTTTATATTTATCGTGAGACAGGACTAAAGCGTTATTAATAAAATTAGAAATTGTATTTATATTTTGTGTAAGTGGTTGCGTTGAATTATAATTATTATTCTGCCGGATGCTATCGGTTTCATATACCAATCTGTTATAATTTTATCTTTTTGTCTAATTAATTTCATATCCAGATATGGGAACGAACTATATACTTTCCTTTCAATTGTGAATTTAAGTTTGCTGTGGTAATTATTAAATATCTGCAAAATCCTCCCTTCATCTTTTCTTTTAATAATTGCAAATAAGTCGTCAACATACTTTGTTAAAAATTTTATTGTTATGTTTTCTTGGGTTAATTCGTTAGTTGTTTTGTCTAAGAGAGTATCTAGTACAATGTCTGCGATGGTTGGTGACAGAGGGTTTCCCATCGGCATACCATACGTTTGGTTATATATAACATGAAATAATTATTTTCGTTAAGACAAAGCTGTAGGTATTTTTGTGTGGTTTTTCAATAGGTTCCATTTTTTCATTATATTACTTATAGCAAGGTGTATAGGTATGTTAGTGAATAATGATTCCACGTCCAAAGATATAAGAATTTCGTCGTCGTCCAAAATAATATTTTCTAATTGCACTTTAAGTTCTAATGAGATATTGTATTTTGATTGTAATATGGCACTTTTACAGACGATGATATGGGTCTTAAAGAAATGTCATGTTTATGCATTTTTGGTAAGCCATACAATCTTAGAGCTGTGGCGTGGTCAGAAACTAGTTTATATTTCGCAGATTGCGTAATATATTCTTTTTTGTATAAATCCATTACTAATTTGTTGTTATTCCGTTGTAGAGTTTGTGTTGGATCTGTACGTACTGCTTTATAAGTTGGATCTGTACGTACTGCTTTATAAGTACTTTTATTTTCTAAAAGTTTTCTCATTCCTCTTTTGTAGTCTTTTTTATACAACAACAGTTCTATTTCCTTTGATGTTGTTATAACAATATTATTCCTATGTCTTCGCATTAAATTTCGTTTAATTTTCGCAAATATAATAAATGTAACACATATTTTCATATCATGAAATATATAAATCTTAAAATGCATTGCGATGCTCTTTTTGTATTATAAAATATATTTTTTGCTATTTCACTTTTGTGCAAATTGATAAATCAACTTTCTTATTTATATTGAACAGCTGGTATTTGGAAAGCTTTCCATAATATTTAGAAATCTTGTAGTGCTACCTTACTTTCAACGTAATTTGGTAATAACTTTAATTAGCCACTGAAAAAATTAAAGTGTATTTAAATACATTTTAAGTTTTTATGAAAATTAACTTACATGAAGTGGCCAAAAGGACTGATCAATAACTTGGTTAAAAACGTCAAAAGAACAGTGATTTTGAAAGATGTTATACTTTGTTACAATTAGAAAAATTTATATACGTTAATAGCAGCATTCATGTCGAGTTTATATTCTATACATGCATCAATTTCTTCTGCTGTGTGCGTCAGATGCAAGGCGGGACCAAAATATATCTTTGTTTCTTTTTTCTCACTGTGGAAGAGAAAGTTTTTCTTCCTCCGTATTTCACCCACCTGAATTAACATTCTGCAAAGGAAACTTTGCGTTTCTAAAAGGATAGAAAAGGATAGATGAAAAGTGGAAAACTCTTATTTGGTGTTTTTATAAATTTAGTAGATATGTAATACACACTAAAAACACTAAAATCAAAGGTAAAAAAGCACTAGTTTAGTGCTTTAAAAGAAAAACCCCAAGTTAAAAAATTCCGCACTGTTATGAATTAAAAAGCACTAAATCTAGGGCGAAAAGCACTAAATTGGCACGCTGCAAACGAAACACGAATGAACGGTGTGAACAGCAAGATCCATAAACATGATTCAGAGAGCAAAGCAGGTAATTCAACTCGTCGTCTGAACATACTATAATAGTGTTTTCACACTGACATGGTTTTAATAAAAGTTGGTTTTAACGTTAAAACCAACTGTTAAAACCTGGGTTTACCATACAAATTGTTTTTGTTAAAACCAACTTAAAACCATTTTTTAATTGGTTTTAAGTTGGTTTTATGACATGCAACCCTGTTTTTGCTGTGCTAAATTCAGTGCTGCCAAGTTAAAATGACCGGAAGAACGTGATAATGTTTATGCCAGTGAAAAAGAATAGATATCAATTGATACATATTCAGCTTAAAATAGATGCAGCGACAATAATTATCAAAAAAAAAAAAAAAAAATGCGATGAAAAAGTATCCTTTGGATGGAAAACAACACAAATATTTTCACTGAACTCTGGGAAGTGAAAATAGACGATCTAACATAATTTTGAAATGTTCATTTACAAAATATAAAATAATTTTTATTTTAGAGTCCATTGTACAATTTCTGAGTTTTTCATGCAAACAAAAACAACCGTTGTACAGGGTGTCAGATAAGTATTATAAAAAGCTGGAAAAAATACAGCAAGAAATACACGCATATCTACAGTACTTTTATTTTGGAAAAATTTTTAAGACAGCCTGTTGTTTAAAACCGGAATTTATCAAACCTGCAGTGGGAACGCAAAATCAGATGTTTATGGTTTAACGTTAAAACCAGGTTTTAACTTACAATGTGAGAAAAGTATAAGTGTATTCATCTTGTATCTTTGTTTTATATTTAGTAGTTTTAGTGTATCAAGCATAAATTCAACTGGTGTATAAATATTACATCTTAATTTGATCTCATAGCTTTGTTTTGTAATTTCTGGAGCCTTTCTATTTGTGTTACCGTGCAGCACGTATATATGATTGATGAACAAAATTCAAAATGGCGTTTTATTATAACGTTATATATATTTATAGCCGTTATTGTGGATATCTTGCTACGTATTCTTTTAAAGAAACCTATCTTTTTAAAAATTTTCTTGCATATGTATTCTACATGATCATTGAGTTTTAATTTTTATTCTATTATGAAACCAAGGTATTTAATTTTATCTACTTTTTCTATAATTTGTCCATTAATTTGACGAGTGGATTCACTGCTCATATTTATTTGCATTAGTTTTGTTTTCGTTTGGTTTAACTTTAACTTATTCATCTTCAGCCATATATTCACATTATTTATATCAGTCACCATATTTTCTTGACACTGTTTATCTGTTTGTCCTTCCGTAAAAATCAGTGTATCATCCGTATATAAAATAACTTCACAGTTTTGTAACACACTTTTCATATCATAATATATATATGTATATATATCATACAGTGCTCCGACCGAAATCGAAGCACTGCTTCAAAAAGTTATATATATATATATATAAAATAAAAAGTAATGGTCCCAAAATGGATCCTTGTGGTACTCCATATTCATTGCTTATACATTCAGATTTTACATTATTAATTTTCACAATTTGCTTTCTGTTTGTCAAATACGATTTAAACCATTTTAATTCAGTTTCTTGTATTCTATACATTTAAAGTTTTTTAACTAAAAGATCTCTGTCTATTGTTTCGAATACTCTTTTAAAATCTAAAAACACTGCCATAATTTTTTTTATCTTTTTCCACATATTTCCATCTATTAATAACATAGTTCACTGCTGTCTCATAAGAAACTTTTCTTCTAAAACCTGATTGATATTTTGAAAATAAATTGTTTTGCTCAAAATAGTTTTCTAATTGTTGTTTCACAACTTTTTCAATTGGAGTTATTATTTAACGTTTTTAGTGTATTTATTGGCCTAAATTCTTAAAATTTTGTTGTTTTTGCAACTTTTTCTATTATAGTTATTGACGATATTTTCCACCATTCCGAGAATTCTCCAACTTCAAGAGATTTATTTATAATATTCAATATTATTCTACCCACAACATTCCAGTTGTCGATTATTATTTTTGTTGATACACTATTGAAATCGGTTTTATTTTTTATATATTTACACATAAGTTTTAGCTCTTGTAAATTATTATTTATCACATTTATTTGGTTTACATATTGCACTCGTTCTATAGAATTTCTAATTGTTTTAATGCTATTAACAAAGTATTTATTAAATTTGTTGGCTATTTGATAGTTTTCCTTAAACTCTACTTGATCAAATATCACAGTCTGTATCACATTGCGATTTTTTTTAAATACTAGGTTTTCGATTTCTTTCCACATTTGTTTTTGATCTCTGGCGTTACATATTTTGTTATTTATAAATTTATTTTTTTCGTATTCTATACTCGTTTTATATGTGTTTCTTGCCACATTTTAACTATATCAAGCATCTATTGTATTTTCTCTTCTTGCAATGTTATATTACAAAATTTTTTATCTCTTTTAAGTAATTTTAGTTGTCTATTAAACCACTTATTTGCATTATTTGATTATCTGATTATTTTTTATGCGTGAATTTTTTAATTGTATTTTTTATGCAATTATCGATATTGCAACACATATTATTTATATCCTCATTTTCATCATAGTTTAATAAAAAACTTCTAATTTCTATATTAAACAGGGTTCTTTTATATTTAAATATTTCTATTTCCTGGTTTGTTGACTGTTCCAAATTTTTATTTTTAATAGTTATATCTATTGCTTCATGATCTGCTATTTTATATTCACTATTATTCCTTACTGTAAAATTATTACTATTATTAGTAATAACAAAGTCTATTAATGTTTTTGTATGTTCTGTCACCCTCGTATACTCAGAAACTATTTGTTTGAGGCCATTATCATTTAGCGTTGCTTGAATTATATTTCATAGGTATCATTTTTGCTCCAATCTATGTTGAAATCGCCGACTATAATTATATCGTTGTTGGTCTCACAAATCCTTTCACTAATAACATCGAATGCACCACAAAACTCCACTTCTCTACAACTTGGAGATCTATAAATGTAATATGTACTCTTGTTCTGGTATCTCTCTGGTTAAATGTGTTTCAGATAAAATTATAAATTCGGGTTTTTTCAGCGCTGTCATTACTTAAATTTTACTAAAATTGTTTAACAATCCTTGAGCATTTGTATATACACCTGTTATGTTTATTGACTGTTATATAGTAAAATTCTCCTTCTTGACTTTTAACTTATTTTGGTATACTGGACATTCTTTACTTGTAGTACAATGATTCTCATCGAGACCTAGGTTAAATTTTTGGTTCGATCTTATACAATTTACACATCAATCATCGCACATATATCGCACAAAATTGTTAGCTTCCAATATTTTTGCAGAGTACTGGTCAATACCTGCGCATTTTACTAAACAGTGAAATACTTTATTACACACTCCCGCGCAACTTATTCCTGATTCGCAGCGTATTGCACTCTTACATTTGTGACACTCAGCCATAGCCTGGTCAGACAAAATTTAGTTTTTAACCACCAAACATTAATTATATTCAATGGATTTTATATTCCGCGTATGAATAATTGGTTATTAAAAGCATTTATCTGTTTCTCTTTATCTTCTAAATAGTTTATGTATTTTTTAAACTTTTTTTTCTCTGAGCTCAGATTTTTGCTTCATATAGCTGTTTCAATTCACAGTTGAAAGTTGTTTGGAGTTTCAGGATGGACCGGATTTATTTCAAGGTATGTATTTAGGGATGCATTCATCCATATATTCAAAAGTAATTTTATAAAATTTGTCTATCAGATCAATTGAAAACGCCAAGCCTTTCGGTGAAGACATCAAGTTAAGACAATTGGTATTAAATAGAATATTACTAAGTTCAGAATAATTAACACGGTTGAAACAGTAAACTTTTTCGTTTTGAACTGAGTTTTTACTGTACCATTAGTAAATAAGTTACAGGATATTTCAATTGTTGGATGGTAACGATTCTCAGGGAAACTGACGGGTTCGATACGGTTTACAAGACATTCATTGGGCTCATTAACAAAAACCAAATCCAGAATGTTACCATAAAAGTTACTAGTACCGTTTACTTGATATAAATACAAATCTGATATACTCGGGTATGCTCTGTATTCCACGTGAAATCAAAACGTGCGGAATTGTTATAGAATTATTGTTGGAAATGTGAATTTATAACAAGAATTCTATGGCAATTCCGAACGATTTAATTTCACGTGAATTACAGAACATACCCGACATTAAATATTTATTTACCAAGATCATCAATTCAATCAATTGAATATTTCCATGTGCTGCAAGGTAAATTAAAATCGCCAAACACAAAAATTAAATCAACGGGGATTAGCATTGAAGTGACTGTTTTAATTGCTTCTATATGAGTTTTTGTAGACAATTGAATCCGAATGAGGAGGAATGTAAGAACATGTGATAAAGATTTTGATTTGATTTACTTTTAATGATGCAGCGAAGAACTCAATATTGGCGGGCAAGTCAATTTTGATTTCTTCCATTGGATAAAGGTCAGATATAGCATTTAACACTCCACCACGAGTCGTGGTTGTAATTCTATCTCGACGGAAAATCTTAAAATTATCGCAGAGAATTTCAGAGTTTAAAAAGGTATTGTTTAGACAGGTTTCAGTGAAAACAAAAACATGGTGATTGAAATTAAAACTTTGTAAATATAGGCTAGTAAGTTTGGTTTTAAGCTCATGAACGTTCTGATAACTAATATGCAGTTGATTACCGAAGAAATTATCGAGGTTTTGTTGGCGTTGTAGATATGCGTGGAGGAAGGTGAGCAATATTTCGATTGTTACCTCTATATTCAAATTCACGGACTAAGGGCTAATAAATCAGTGAATGATAATATTTATTTTATTTTTAAATCCTACTTAAACACAAAACTTTGTTTTTCACCCAAAAATTAAATGAATCTGTGTTTTCTGAAGGCATGTACATGAACATCATGTGGTCGTATTCAAAAGAACTTCTATATTTGTATGTAATTTCTCGACCTTATTTTTAATAGCAATTAATGTGGTTTTATAGATATTGTATCTATTCAGGCTTTTAAGGCCATTCAATTTCTTCAAAATGTAAATAAAAGACGTTTTTTTATTTAATTTTTAATGTGTCCGACGTTTCGTTGGGATTTTCCAACATCTTCAGGGATAATTAATAATCTGGTAGCATTGGTAATATATAAAAAGAGCGACTTTAATATATGTACATATCGTCGCTGATTTAACTATTTGTGAAGTATTTCGAAGTTTTCTAGGTCAGCTGTATGTAGATTGTCAATGCAATAGAGCTGTGCCAAATCGTTCATTTAAGTGACCGCTCATTTTCGTTCATTTTGTAAAAAAGAACGAGTTCGTTCATTTCGTTCATCCGCTCTTTTCAAGAAAAAGATCGAAATGAAAAAACAAAGAGTTGATTCGATCAATAAACAGAGACAAATGCAATGTTTTTGTTATTTTTTGGCAAAATGATCAAAACAAACAAAATAACACAAAGGAAAAATCAGCAAGTAAATTTTTTTGCAATATTAAAGTATTTTTTGTGCGACATAAAATAAGGAATTTGGAAAATATTAATAGCATTAAGAAGTGTTCAAGATGTGTTTTTATTTTGCCACAATTAAGTCTCTGCTGGTAAATAAATATATGGCCAATGACTAAAAGTCAAAAAGCGGGAGCGAAAATAACTTAATTACGTATGTGAGAAGTTAAAGCAGTTTAAAAAATTGCAAAATGTTGCAAGTGCTTTTTTGTAAAGTACAACTAAAAGAAGAGCAGGTATTTATTAAGAAATGGAATTTCTAGTAAATAAATATATATGTTGTATCGTTCTATGTAAATAATGACGTTTCTACTTGGGAAATATTGCTGCTAACAGTCTTTGAACAAGTGAAGTTCATGCTAGGGTGTATCAACGGATTGAATGTGCTGTTCTTTACTGTGCAATTGATTCAAAGGTATTTCATGTAATTTCGATTTAGTGGTTAATGAAAACTTATAGCATTATAATTTATTGATAACAATACATGACAACATGACAGAATAAATTCAAATTTGTATTTGCTTTGTTTGTTTACAGAAACCTCTCCATTGAAAAAAATAACTATTTGAACTTATAGTTTTGGTTTGATCATCTGCAACAACTACTCGAAGCTCGCCAATATGATACATACATACTACATGCATACATACATATGTATATTAAATGATTTGTTAAATTTCTCATTTAAAAAAACTATTTATATTCAAAATCTAATTAAACAATATTTATTTATCTTATTTATAGTTAATTCATAAAATCATTTGTTGAAATTTCTTGATTAGATTTACTTATTTGAAAGATTGAAAAAAAGAAGGATAGATTTTGTAAATACAAACGATTTTTTCGTTTTGAAATTTATATAGCAATTTGAAACGAATTTTTTTTATTTTTCATACAAATTTTAAACGTAGTTTTTTACAAAAACTTCCTATTATTATGTTTTAAAAACTTAAGAAATATAAATGGCAATTTAATTAATTTCATAATGGTAACACTGTTACTAAAAGTAGATAAAAAGGCAAATGAAAACAAGAAAATTACAAAAAAATCCCACATGAACGATGAAAAAGCAAAACAAAACAAAAAAAAAAAAGAGCCAAGTGCGCTCAGTCATCGGTCGTTCATTTCGTTCAATTTATTTTTATGTGTCAGTACTACTGAACCAAAACAGCTCAGTAAAATGACCGGCTCACTTCGTTCATTTGAGTGTGTTTCGGCGTATATCCGATTAACTGGTTAAATAAAACACACTCGATGGTTAAATAAAACACAATAGTTTTATTCTTCAAATTTGGTGATATATTTTTAAATATAGAACTATATCTCTTGTATTTATTTTACAATAGAGAGTGCACACGTAGTGTATAAGAATGCTTCCAAAGATGCAGTAATTTGTAACATAAAATATAATATAAATGTAACTGGCCAGCAATATTTAAAAACCGCTATCGGTTTATGCGATAAAGACAGATATATTCGATAAATGTATATATATACAAAGACATACATATATGTATATACGTATACATATATACATACATATATATACATATTAATAATAAATATTATTAGCTGTTTATATGTAAATCAAATAAAGTTAATAAATAACCCAGTTAACCAATTTACTTGGTAATTAAACATTGCCGGCCACCTTGCAACAATAGAGGACGTTGCAACGCAAATACATATTAATGTCTGACGAAATGAGTCATTAAGGACTCCTGTGGACTGTATTCTAAATAAATAGATTTATAATTAATTCATAATAAACAGGTCATTAAGGACCCCTGATGATTCAATTAATATATTTTTATATGAGTCATGAGGGACTCCTGATGAAAAAATTTACGAGGTGAGTCATGAGGGACTCCTGTTGCGGTTGTAAACCGTTTGTAGAATGGAAAATTAAAATGGCGACAAACCCGAAATAACCCAACCAAACATTGTGTATTGTGCAAGTGGAAGACCCGGACTTGTTTGTATTCGGCCTTTCATAATCAATGGCATTACTTCAGGACCTAACACCAAACAGACATTGCTCGAATGATTAAAATTTGGGTCAGCAAGTTGAAGACCTTGAAAGGATTCCAAAATTGAATCATTTACCGATACTGTTGGTGTGCGTATGCCTTTCATATTATATAAGCGAGCCATGACAAAAATGCGCTGCGAATTTTTATGAATGTCTTCCAATTCAATCCGACAAAACTGATCATTATTTACATTTTGAATAGGCAATTTTAATTTTGATGCAAGCTCTTTACATATATAACTATTTTGGCAACACGCGTCCAAAACCGCTCGCAATGGAATTTTCGAACGACCTTGGAGGAAATAAAGACGTAGAGTAGGCGAAAAAGAAACGGATTGTCGAATCGAAATATTTCGTGCAGCTGTTGGTGATTTTTTCCGATTGTCTGGTTTGTTATTTTTATATTCATGCAGCAAAGCATGGTGCTGCTGGTTACAAATTTTACATTTTGCTTTACTCAGACAATCTTTCCCCAAGTGACTGGTAGCCAAACAACGTGGACACATACGATGAAATGCCACTAAGCGTAGTCTACGTTCCAGGCTCATGTCACGAAACTTGTAACAAAAACGTATAGGGTGATTTTTGCTGCAAATCAGACATTTCTTTTTCCCAACATTTTCCCTAAAAGTTACAATTTTTGAATTTGTTTCATGAGCTGATATTATTGTCGATAAATTGGATATCCCCACTTGCTGCAATGTTGGGATATTTTTGGTTGTCTCGACGATCGGCGTATCTATATTTGTTGCCATAGATTGGGTAATTAAGTTCGAATTCAAAGTATTTATTGGAACTTGAGTGTGAGGTTCAGAAGAAACTGTCACAATAGATGGGTTCACATCAGTAGTCTCCATTGCTTCTTCATAATCCAACAAACCCTCTTCATCAAACTCAGAGGTGGTTTGGATAGCTTTAACAGTGTTTTCCATTTTGCTAGGAAGAAAATGATTAGTAACTTGGAAAAAGAGAAAGTGAGGGGAAATTATAAATTAGGTAAAACAACAAGTTTGGTTATTGGCCTAGTGGTTATACCAGATTGTGTACGAATTTCCGCGACACGACAATGTCCGTCGGTACCAGTGTGAAGCTTTGTTACAACACCTAGTTTCCATGAAGTGGCAGGTAGTTGTTCATTTTTTATTACAACTAAATCGTTTAACATCACATCTCGTTGAGGATGTTGCCATTTATAGCGTTTGTGTAAAGTTACCAAATATTCTTCCTTCCATCTTTTGCAAAATTGATGTATCATAGCTTTGACTTTTCGGTATCGATTGACAACACTTATTGGACTATCAAAAATCGTTGGTTCGGGTGGTGCTAAAATAGCTGAACCTATCAGAAAATGTCCTGGTGTTAAAGCCACTGGCTCACCCGGATTATCAGGCATGGGACATAAAGGACGTGAATTCAAACACGCCTCCTCTATTCTTGTTAAAATAGTGGATAATTCCTCAAATGTGTAAGTACAAGATTGGACTTCTTTTCTGAAATGTAATTTAAAACTTTTAACTCCAGCTTCCCATAACCCTCCCATATGGGGGGCACCCGCTGGTATGAACTTCCATGTTAAACCTCTATGTCCAAAGGAGGAGCACATACGCGCTTGACACTCTTTGATAAATGTTTGAAAGTCGCGTGTTAATTCATTTGACGCTCCAATGAAATTAGTGCCATTGTCAGAAAACATGGTGTGTGGACAACCTCTTCTAGATATAAATCGATTAAAGGCTGCCAAAAATGTGTCCGATGATAAATCAGATGCGGCTTCCAAATGTATAGCTTTCGTAGAAAAGCATACAAAAATGCAAACATACCCTTTCGTAATTTTGCAAGATCTGCCATTATAATTTTTTACATCAAAAGGGCCTGCATAATCAACTCCAGTGTTTGTAAATGGTCTATCGAGAGTCACACGTTCCGGAGGAAGTGCAGCCATTATTTGACTACAAGTACGTTGTCGATCAATTACGCAACGTTTACATTGATGTATTACAGTACGGACTAATATTCGTAAGCGAGGTACCCAATATTCACATCGAAAGACTCTTTGCATTAATTGATTACCACCATGAATAGTAAGGACGTGTATAAATTCAGCAATAAGTTTCGAGAAACGACATCCATACGGTAGAATGATGGAATATTGTTCATTGTAAGACATTGAGGGTGATTTGATTAATCGACCATTTACTCTCATGACTTCTTTTTCATCAAGAAATGGATTTAAGGTTATTAACGAACTTTTTGCAGGTAAGGGTTTCTTATTTAAAAGACATTTGTATTCATCTGCATAGTACGCCTTTTGAGCTACGACAGCCAAACGTATCTTTACCATTTTTATCTCGTCACTAGAGATTATATTATTTTCATAACGAAATTTATTTTTATGGGCTCCATGTGTAGAATGGAAAAATCGATATAAGTATGCTATAACACGCATGGCTTTGTCTAGAGACGAAAATCTCTCTAAGATAAGTAGTAGGGAACTGGCGGTTCTGGCGCCGATTAAAATTGTTAAATTGTGGCTGAAATTGTTAAATTGTGGGCTGAAATTGTTAAATTGTGGCTGAAATTGTTAAATTGTGGGCTGAAATTGTTAAATTGTGGCTGAAATTGTGAAATTGTGGCTGAAATTGTTAAATTTTGGCTGAAATTTTAAAATTCTTGGAAATTTGTGAAATTTGATACCTATGTGTGTGTGTCCGTCCGTCCGTCTGTGTTTTTTGTTTACATTAACTGTTTTTTGTTTATATTAAGTGTATGTATGTTTGTATGTATGTATGACCGTGGGAACTTGTGCGCGGAATATTTTGTGGGAATACATTAAGGGGGTTTATATGTTTGAAGCTGTTATATGTATATGATTTTCTAATGCCGACGGGATAACATCTTTATTTTTTTTCTTACTATGGGAAAATAATGAAAATTAATTTTTTCAAATGCCGACGGGAAAACATGTTTATTTTTTTCAAATGCCGACGGAAAATCTTGGAAATGATTTTTCCTAATGCCGACGGAAAATTTGTGGGTGTGTCTAGCTGTAGGATTTGAAGTCTGGCTATGATCCTTGGAGGACGAGGTGTGTCTAGCTGTAGGAATTGAAGTCTGGCTGTGATTGGTGGAGGACGGGGTTTGTCTAGATTGTGAGACCTTAAGGCTGACCGTGATTTGGGTAGGTGAGGATGTTTTGTAATATGTAACCGCGGGAATTCGGTGAAGTTTATGCTTGTTGGAATTTAAACCAAGCTGTGCTTGTGGAGGGGCGGATTGTATTTGAGGTAGATCGACTGGTGGAGGGTGGGGAGTTTTTGTAACATGTATCCATGGGAATCTGTGTACATGTATGTATGTATGTATGTATGTGTGTATGTCTGTAAGAGTTTAATGCTGTCTGTGATTTATGAAAGGCGAGGTGAGAGTGTTCATGTAATACGTATCCGGGGAATCTGTGTATATGTATGTTCGTAGGAGTTTAAGGCTGATTGTGATTTGAGGTGGGGGAGGGTGTTGTTGTGATAGATAGATGTGCCTATGTGTATGTGTATGTATGTATGTATGTATGTATATGTAGCAGTTTAAGGATTTCCTTAATTTGAGGTAGGCGGGGGGTGTTATTGTAATATGTATCTATAGGAATTTGGGTGTTTATATGTTTGTAGGAATATTTATGCATGTATGTATATAGGAGTTTAAGGCTGATGGTGATTACGATTGTTGAGATTGATCGATTGTATGTGACCTTGAGAATTTGTGTATATATATCTGTAGGAGATTTAAGGCTTATCGTGATTTGTGAGGGGCGAAGTGTTCATGTAATACATAACCGCGCAATTTGTGTGTATATATGTAGGAGTTTAAGGCTGATCATGATTAATAAGAGGTGAGGTGAAGGTGTTCATGTATATGTATACGTATCTGTGTGCATGTATGTATGTCTATATGAGTTTAAGGCTGATCGTGATTTAGGTTGTGAGATTGATAGATTGTATGTTACCTTGAGATTTTGTGTATATATATCTGTAAGAACTTTAGGCTGACTGTGATTTGTGAGGGGAGGGGCGTTGTTGAAATAGGTTTAATTTTTCGTAGATGAATTTTAGTGTGTGTGTGTGTGTGTATGTGATTTTCTCACCATGGTATTTATATATACGTAGAAATAAATTGTTTCTCATATGAACATTTTTTGCTAGAAAATATTATCATATATCTGAACTTCCCTAATCCTAGTATGTTTTTCATATTGGAGGATGAGATTGCTTTATATTTTATCAAGCTTAAATTTGTCCAGTGTTAAAGTCTGTCGGTCAGAAATTTGTTTATATTTGTATAAATATTAATTTCAGATTTTGCAAAATTCTTGTGTACGATCGTGTTGATTTTTTGTGTGTGTGTATGTGTGTATGCGCGATAGAGTTTGACTGGTCTGTGATAAGTTTGTTTATTTAAGTACATTTGTCTTCTTCGACTTTCGTCTTCAAGCGTCAATAGCTTGGAGAACGGTTTGTATGTTTTCATGATGTAGATATGTAAGTGTGATTGTTAAAATCCAATAAATACTTGAGCATGGGTAAGAAATTTGATAATATGTGTACATACATATGTACATATGGATCTACAAATTGATTTTATGTATGTATGTATGTACATACAAATAAGTCTGGGGCTCCCTGTTTAAATACATTTTTTTGTCATGTGCGGTCTTTTGTTGTTGCTGTTGTAAATATTCGTCAGGTCTTTTGTGTATAGATGTGAAATATATCCATAGTTTTTTTATTTGAAATTAAAAAAACGTTCTTTTAATTTTTAGATGCATTTTCTTAAAAGTTTGTGAGGAGTTTCTGTTTGAAGTAGAATTGAATTCCTCTCTAGTTTTAGTAACTATAGTATAAATATTTAATATATTTTATTTCCATTTGTTTAAAGTTGATGTAGCCTAATGCGTTAAATCTTCGTCAACATTAGAAATTTTTCGGTGTAAAATTTTTTCCAACTATCATCTTTTTTCTTCACCTTTTTCATATATTTTAGAACATCTTGCATTGGCTTTAAAAAATGACAAACGCTTTGAAATGAAACTAATTCAGCAGTCCAGCTTAGGTGATGATAGTTTTTTTGTTAACCACTTTGCTTCTCTCTCTCCTTTTTTATTGATAAACATTTAAAATCAAATGGTGGTTTTATAATGAAATTGTTATATTCATTATTGTTAAAAACATCCGCTACTTCTTTTTGTAATGAAAATCATTCGAAACCTTACTCGTATATTAAAACCATTTCTTCATTCATATTACTTAATTTATAAGACTTTCAGGACTTTCTATTATTCGATCATCAGTAAAAATGCAGTAGCTGAGGTCCTTGCTTACTGTTTCATATTAAATTTCTATATCAATTGAGCCGCTATTGAATAAAAGGAACTTTTATCTTAAACTTTAGTGCATTTGGAAGTGCTTGAAATTCTTTCATATAATAGCTTTGTTGGAATCTTAGATAAGAGTACATATAATATAGAATTACATAACGTTTATTTTTAATTTTTATGTTAAGATCATCATCATTTGGATATAAGACTGAATTTAAATGTACTTTTAAATTAGTTAAATCATAATGATGAAACTTGTTTTCTTCTTGAATAGCGATCAACAGAAAACGAAATCGTTTTCTTACAATTTAGGTCTGGCCTCTCAACGGTTCCTCTAGTATACAAGATGACTTTCTATGTCATCATATCTGCCTACTCTTTGTCAGCGTTAAGGGACAATTAAATGTTAAAATTTTAATTCCTCAAATTGTGTTACTTCATACTGATAATATGTTTTCATTAATAAGGTATATGTTTATCTTATGAAGGTTACTCGCCTATGGCTTTTATTTGATGTTCTAGATGATTTTTTCTTTCTCATTTTATTAAATTTCAGCGTATTGTGTATATATTTCTGATATTTTTAAGTGCGCTTTATTTACCTGTCAGACAAAGTGTACGTATCAGTTGATCACTCAGTCTCTCTTTTTAATATTTTTTTTTTCTTTTAATGTATCACTACTATTTTTTCAGATTTTACTACTTGAAAAAGAGAATATTTGTATAATTTTTAAATGTATTCATATATACATATAGGTAAATATATGTATGTATGTATAGAGAAATTACTTTATCTACAAAGAAATACATGTTTAATAATCAACTATTCTAGAAAATCTATCTCAAATAATTCAGTTACCTCCACCATCAATTCACCTTCTATGTTTTCATAGTATCAGAATCATTAGAATATCTATGTTTGAGAGAATTTTTACATCGAGTTTTTTCTACATGAGTTTTGCTGGTTGACCCCCTTGAAGTTATTGTTGACGTAGACTGGGTTGTATCACATTCAGATGTAATCATTTCTTACTTAAAAAAGATCCTCATCACCATCAACCATATCTGTATACATTTCATTCATGAGTTGGTTTGATCCAGATACAATTGCTGTCTACAGATTAATAATTAGAAACAAGTTTCTCATCACCTTCTAACAGATTTATATATTTTGCTAGCATGCATGCCTTAGCATGCTTCTATTGATAGTGAAGTGAGAGTCCGACATGTAGTGGTGTTTCAATTAAAAATCTATACTATTAGAATTTAAGATTTCGCTCTTTTTATTCTTTTACAAAGTAGATACATATTTATGTATTTCATTTAGCACAGAGTCATAAAATTTCTTTGCTTACAAAATTGTGTGACATTCTTTTAAATTTGCATGCTTAGGCATACAGATACAGATATAAAGTAAGATCTGCTTACATTCCATTTTACAATTTATGTATGCTTCAACATGATTCCAGTTGAAGTCCATATTTATTCAGTAAGTTTGTTTGATACTAATTCATACACATATACATTCTTAAAGATTGGAAATCTAAGTCCAATTTATGTAGTTTATCTATATTTTCTAAAGATTAGATAGCTATAGAAATTAATAGAGTAAAGATCTATTATAATAGCCCATGGGCATATTTTAAAATTTCGCTTGCTAGAGCTTTCGAAATGGAAAATGTACAATTTTCACTATAAAAAGTGATAATATTAGGTGTTAATGAATATTACACTGTGTTGTAATTTATTTTGAACACTTAAGTTTTCACAATATTTCATACAGCCCAACAAGTTTAGAGAATTTCCAGTATATTAAGTTAATTATCTTTCTTAAGACCTATCATTCCTTCAAAAATACAAACCAAACTAGATTTTTCCTGTTTAATTTTATTTTTTACTTTCATTAAATTTCAACATTTTGTTCATCTTCAAATTATTATATTTAGCAGCTTTTTCTCATTTGTTGAGTTAACTTTAATCGGAAACATTTAAATAGTGAGATGAACTTTTATATTGTATGCGAGTACATTAAGTAATTCTTTGTATATTTCATTTATATGAACCATCATCACATAATTCCTTTGGATGATCTATTAAATCATTCTACTATTGATGCTTTCATATTAAGTAATGTTTAATATTCTACATATGCATGAATTTTCCAGTGTCTTTTAAAAAATTTTTTACAATCATCCATTTGTAAGCTTTTTGGTACTTATAACATTTCAAAAATATTTTCCACAGCCTAGGTTTTTTCGAATGCAACTTTTATTTTCAACGGTATTGACCATAGAAACTTTGTGAATGAATCATTTACAGTCTACAATAATCAATAATTTCTATTTTCTGTAGAATAGTTTCCCATTTCACCTAAATCAGCTCCATAAAAGATCAACTATTCCTTTCATTACATATCTACAATACACAAAAAATTTTCGAGATTTATTATAGAGTTCGTCTACAAAATTTCTTTTTAAAGACATTGAGTTATTTTAAAGATTTTTTGGAGAGTGTTGTGATCTACTTGATGCACTTTCAGCTATTTATACTATCATGTAGTTCATTTTCCAATCTATAAATTTTATCGTTCAGCTGTTCAATTTGTTTTTTCAAAAGATGATTTGATTTTTAGTATGTATTTTATCAATTTTATAACTATCTTCTATCTCTAATTGTATTTCACGTTGTACTCTATCAATTTGCATTTTAATATATTCTTGAATTATATTAATTCCTTAAGCTATATTATTAATTTGTCCTATAGTTTATCGTTTGGAGTTTCCAGAAACAATTTACTGATAACATCATTCTCTGTCAGTGAATGATGATGATGATTAGTAGAAATTATATATTTTATATAGTTTTCAACATCAAATTTCTCATAGTATTTCCATGTTTTATTATCAATCATTAAAGAAAATAAGCTACTATTAGGGCCTATATTTGACCATCAACTTGCATTTTATCTTCATTTAGTTTTAGGTTACTATCACCAAACTTTCATTCATTATTCAAATCTTGATGTGGGCCATAGTTTGTATCTAATTCAATTCTTCCTTCCAAGACTGATAAATGAGTATAAGTGTCTTCAGAATTAGAAGTCTATGAGTAAAAATCATCTTCATCATCCTCATCATCATTCTCAGTATTAGCATCATTAAATAAGATGATATCATCAAATATTGTTCCTTCTGAAAGTTTCTTTGGTGTACTTGTCTCTATATTGACTGATGGCTTTAAACTTGTATTATTTTCAGCTTCTATCTTGATTTTACTTTCTTCTTTCTTGCGAATTGTTTCAATATTTCTAGAACTATTTATGAATTCTTTGAGAGGTTCTGTTATAGGTTTAAATGTATCTTTTATTGCTCACATGTATCTATTTCACCAGTTTTTATACTACGAAGCTTTTTCTTCAAGACATTTCTTGTCAACACCAACTGTTTTAAAATTTTCTCATCCATGTTTAATAATAGTAAATAACAGGTATCAGCTATTAGATCAGGTATCAGCTATCAGATCAGGTTATCAGGTAACTGGTCTGGTTTTCAGATCAGCTTATCAGGACCTGGTCTGTTTTTCAGATCAGCTTATCATGACCTGGTCTGGTTTTCAGATCAGCTTATCAGAACCTGATCTGGTTTTCAGATCAGCTTAATAGGACCTGGTCTGGTTTTCAGATCAGCTTATCAGGACCTGGTCTGGTTTTCAGATCAGCTTTTCAGGACCTGGTCTGGTTTTCAGATCAGCTTAATAGGACCTGGTCTGGTTTTCAGATCAGCTTATCAGGACCTGGTCTGGTTTTCAGATCAGCTTTTCAGGACCTGGTGTGGTTTTCAGATCAGCTTATCTGATTCAGATTGGGTTATCAGTTTACAAGTAGCTGCCCATTTATAACATTTAGATGAATGCAGTTTAAGGTCAGATGAAAAACGAAAAAGTAAACTTTTATGTAGTCAAATTCTCTTTTTTTCTATAACGATCATCGTTCAATTCAATATCGTTGCTTATAATCAAAATCCATATTTATCCTTCCAACATGCTTTATATTTGTCTCATCTTACTTAAAAATTATAATTACATTATGATTATCTAGTATCAAATGTTTGGTGATTCTGGTATAAGTTTGACATCAGCAGAATGCATCAACATTCTTATCTCACTCCATACAAAAATATGTTTCTCACATCTAACATCTTTAAATATCATATCGGAATTACTTTTAGCTTTGTTAGGAGAAATAACAGATTCAGTATCTATAAATGTGTATTATCCCATTCCTTTAATTAATGAAATTATGTAATATCTTTAAGTATCCATATTTGGGTTGATAGAGAGATTTTGAGTATTAATATGTAGATGTTTTAAAATTTTAGTTCATTAAGACTTTTTAGCAAGCCAATCATATCATATTATTTTTTATTTTTTTTTTTTTTTTTTTTACAATTTGACAGACCAACTATTTTTGCGCAAATAAAATTTGATAGAGGGGGAACTATGACTTGTTTTTGAACTAACGTTTGATGAATCATCAAAATTTCTTACCATCCTATTTTTAAGTTGTTTCACTAACCACATTTGTGTAACTAAATGCATTTTATAAATATTATCTCTTATTAAAAAAATAAAATAATACAGCTATACGATATCAGAAAATATTTTCTGAAATCGTGTAGCTGCATTATTTTATTTATTTAATAAGAGATAATGATGTATACTCACATTCAAAACAACATAAAACTATCATTTGTTTTGATTATGAGTATACGTCAATATTTATGAAATGCAATTAGTTACACAAATGTGGTTAGTGAAACAAAGTATATTTTAACAGCCTTATTTATAAAAATTATTAAGACTTTATAAAGGCTTTTTTAGAAAATTTTTTTATGAAAATTTTTCTAAAAAAACCTTTATAAAGTCTTAATAATTTTTATAAATAAGACTGTAAGAGTTTAAAATCAGTATTTTTATGATAATACTGGTTTTAAACTCTTAAAATATACTTTGTTTTGACTATGAGTAGGGACCATTATCTCTTATATAGGAAAAATGAAATAATACAGCTATATGATACCAGAAAATATTTTCTGGTGTCGTATAGCTGTATTATTTTATTTTTTCTAAATAAGAGACAATATTTATGAAATATTTCATAAATATTGGTGCATACTCATAGTCAAAACAACCTAAAAAAAGGATGGTAAGAAATTTTGATGATTCATCAAACGTTAGTTCAAAAACAAGTCATAGTTCCCCCTCTATCAAATTTTATTTGCGCAAAAATAGTTGGTCTGTCAAATTGTAAAAAAAAAAAAAAAAAAAATAAAAAATTATATGATATGATTGGCTTGCTAAAAAGTCTTAATGAACTAAAATTTTAAAACATCTACATATTAATACTCAAAATCTCTCTATCAACCCAAATATGGATACTTAAAGATATTACATAATTTCATTAATTAAAGGAATGGGATAATACACATTTATAGATACTGAATCTGTTATTTCTCCTAACAAAGCTAAAAGTAATTCCGATATGATATTTAACGATGTTAGATGTGAGAAACATATTTTTGTATGGAGTGAGATAAGAATGTTGATGCATTCTGCTGATGTCAAACTTATACCAGAATCACCAAACATTTGATACTAGATAATCATAATGTAATTATAATTTTTAAGTAAGATGAGACAAATATAAAGCATGTTGGAAGGATAAATATGGATTTTGATTATAAGCAACGATATTGAATTGAACGATGATCGTTATAGAAAAAAAGAGAATTTGACTACATAAAAGTTTACTTTTTCGTTTTTCATCTGACCTTAAACTGCATTCATCTAAATGTTATAAATGGGCAGCTACTTGTAAACTGATAACCCAATCTGAATCAGATAAGCTGATCTGAAAACCACACCAGGTCCTGAAAAGCTGATCTGAAAACCAGACCAGGTCCTGATAAGCTGATCTGAAAACCAGACCAGGTCCTATTAAGCTGATCTGAAAACCAGACCAGGTCCTGAAAAGCTGATCTGAAAACCAGACCAGGTCCTGATAAGCTGATCTGAAAACCAGACCAGGTCCTATTAAGCTGATCTGAAAACCAGATCAGGTTCTGATAAGCTGATCTGAAAACCAGACCAGGTCATGATAAGCTGATCTGAAAAACAGACCAGGTCCTGATAAGCTGATCTGAAAACCAGACCAGTTACCTGATAACCTGATCTGATAGCTGATACCTGATCTAATAGCTGATACCTGTTATTTACTATTATTAAACATGGATGAGAAAATTTTAAAACAGTTGGTGTTGACAAGAAATGTCTTGAAGAAAAAGCTTCGTAGTATAAAAACTGGTGAAATAGATACATGTGAGCAATAAAAGATACATTTAAACCTATAACAGAACCTCTCAAAGAATTCATAAATAGTTCTAGAAATATTGAAACAATTCGCAAGAAAGAAGAAAGTAAAATCAAGATAGAAGCTGAAAATAATACAAGTTTAAAGCCATCAGTCAATATAGAGACAAGTACACCAAAGAAACTTTCAGAAGGAACAATATTTGATGATATCATCTTATTTAATGATGCTAATACTGAGAATGATGATGAGGATGATGAAGATGATTTTTACTCATAGACTTCTAATTCTGAAGACACTTATACTCATTTATCAGTCTTGGAAGGAAGAATTGAATTAGATACAAACTATGGCCCACATCAAGATTTGAATAATGAATGAAAGTTTGGTGATAGTAACCTAAAACTAAATGAAGATAAAATGCAAGTTGATGGTCAAATATAGGCCCTAATAGTAGCTTATTTTCTTTAATGATTGATAATAAAACATGGAAATACTATGAGAAATTTGATGTTGAAAACTATATAAAATATATAATTTCTACTAATCATCATCATCATTCACTGACAGAGAATGATGTTATCAGTAAATTGTTTCTGGAAACTCCAAACGATAAACTATAGGACAAATTAATAATATAGCTTAAGGAATTAATATAATTCAAGAATATATTAAAATGCAAATTGATAGAGTACAACGTGAAATACAATTAGAGATAGAAGATAGTTATAAAATTGATAAAATACATACTAAAAATCAAATCATCTTTTGAAAAAACAAATTGAACAGCTGAACGATAAAATTTATAGATTGGAAAATGAACTACATGATAGTATAAATAGCTGAAAGTGCATCAAGTAGATCACAACACTCTCCAAAAAATCTTTAAAATAACTCAATGTCTTTAAAAAGAAATTTTGTAGACGAACTCTATAATAAATCTCGAAATTTTTTTGTGTATTGTAGATATGTAATGAAAGGAATAGTTGATCTTTTATGGAGCTGATTTAGGTGAAATGGGAAACTATTCTACAGAAAATAGAAATTATTGATTATTGTAGACTGTAAATGATTCATTCACAAAGTTTCTATGGTCAATACCGTTGAAAATAAAAGTTGCATTCGAAAAAACCTAGGCTGTGGAAAATATTTTTGAAATGTTATAAGTACCAAAAAGCTTACAAATGGATGATTGTAAAAAATTGTTTAAAAGACACTGGAAAATTCATGCATATGTAGAATATTAAACATTACTTAATATGAAAGCATCAATAGTAGAATGATTTAATAGATCATCCAAAGGAATTATGTGATGATGGTTCATATAAATGAAATATACAAAGAATTACTTAATGTACTCGCATACAATATAAAAGTTCATCTCACTATTTAAATGTTTCCGATTAAAGTTAACTCAACAAATGAGAAAAAGCTGCTAAATATAATAATTTGAAGATGAACAAAATGTTGAAATTTAATGAAAGTAAAAAATAAAATTAAACAGGAAAAATCTAGTTTGGTTTGTATTTTTGAAGGAATGATAGGTCTTAAGAAAGATAATTAACTTAATATACTGGAAATTCTCTAAACTTGTTGGGCTGTATGAAATATTGTGAAAACTTAAGTGTTCAAAATAAATTACAACACAGTGTAATATTCATTAACACCTAATATTATCACTTTTTATAGTGAAAATTGTACATTTTCCATTTCGAAAGCTCTAGCAAGCGAAATTTTAAAATATGCCCATGGGCTATTATAATAGATCTTTACTCTATTAATTTCTATAGCTATCTAATCTTTAGAAAATATAGATAAACTACATAAATTGGACTTAGATTTCCAATCTTTAAGAATGTATATGTGTATGAATTAGTATCAAACAAACTTACTGAATAAATATGGACTTCAACTGGAATCATGTTGAAGCATACATAAATTGTAAAATGGAATGTAAGCAGATCTTACTTTATATCTGTATCTGTATGAGTATCAAATAAATTTACAGAAAAAATATTGAAAGCATGCCTAAGCATGCAAATTTAAAAGAATGTCACACAATTTTGTAAGCAAAGAAATTTTATGACTCTGTGCTAAATGAAATACATAAATATGTATCTACTTTGTAAAAGAATAAAAAGAGCGAAATCTTAAATTCTAATAGTATAGATTTTTAATTGAAACACCACTACATGTCGGACTCTCACTTCACTATCAATAGAAGCATGCTAAGGCATGCATGCTAGCAAAATATATAAATCTGTTAGAAGGTGATGAGAAACTTGTTTCTAATTATTAATCTGTAGACAGCAATTGTATCTGGATCAAACCAACTCATGAATGAAATGTATACAGATATGGTTGATGGTGATGAGGATCTTTTTTAAGTAAGAAATGATTACATCTGAATGTGATACAACCCAGTCTACGTCAACAATAACTTCAAGGGGGTCAACCAGCAAAACTCATGTAGAAAAAACTCGATGTAAAAATTCTCTCAAACATAGATATTCTAATGATTCTGATACTATGAAAACATAGAAGGTGAATTGATGGTGGAGGTAACTGAATTATTTGAGATAGATTTTCTAGAATAGTTGATTATTAAACATGTATTTCTTTGTAGATAAAGTAATTTCTCTATACATACATACATATATTTACCTATATGTATATATGAATACATTTAAAAATTATACAAATATTCTCTTTTTCAAGTAGTAAAATCTGAAAAAATAGTAGTGATACATTAAAAGAAAAAAAAAAATATTAAAAAGAGAGACTGAGTGATCAACTGATACGTACACTTTGTCTGACAGGTAAATAAAGCGCACTTAAAAATATCAGAAATATATACACAATACGCTGAAATTTAATAAAATGAGAAAGAAAAAATCATCTAGAACATCAAATAAAAGCCATAGGCGAGTAACCTTCATAAGATAAACATATACCTTATTAATGAAAACATATTATCAGTATGAAGTAACACAATTTGAGGAATTAAAATTTTAACATTTAATTGTCCCTTAACGCTGACAAAGAGTAGGCAGATATGATGACATAGAAAGTCATCTTGTATACTAGAGGAACCGTTGAGAGGCCAGACCTAAATTGTAAGAAAACGATTTCGTTTTCTGTTGATCGCTATTCAAGAAGAAAACAAGTTTCCTCATTATGATTTAACTAATTTAAAAGTACATTTAAATTCAGTCTTATATCCAAATGATGATGATCTTAACATAAAAATTAAAAATAAACGTTATGTAATTCTATATTATATGTACTCTTATCTAAGATTCCAACAAAGCTATTATATGAAAGAATTTCAAGCACTTCCAAATGCACTAAAGTTTAAGATAAAAGTTCCTTTTATTCAATAGCGGCTCAATTGATATAGAAATTTAATATGAAACAGTAAGCAAGGACCTCAGCTACTGCATTTTTACTGATGATCGAATAATAGAAAGTCCTGAAAGTCTTATAAATTAAGTAATATGAATGAAGAAATGGTTTTAATATACGAGTAAGGTTTCGAATGATTTTCATTACAAAAAGAAGTAGCGGATGTTTTTAACAATAATGAATATAACAATTTCATTATAAAACCACCATTTGATTTTAAATGTTTATCAATAAAAGAGGAGAGAGAGAAGCAAAGTGGTTAACAAAAAAACTATCATCACCTAAGCTGGACTGCTGAATTAGTTTCATTTCAAAGCGTTTGTCATTTTTTAAAGCCAATGCAAGATGTTCTAAAATATATGAAAAAGGTGAAGAAAAAAGATGATAGTTGGAAAAAATTTTACACCGAAAAATTTCTAATGTTGACGAAGATTTAACGCATTAGGCTACATCAACTTTAAACAAATGGAAATAAAATATATTAAATATTTATACTATAGTTACTAAAACTAGAGAGGAATTCAATTCTACTTCAAACAGAAACTCCTCACAAACTTTTAAGAAAATGCATCTAAAAATTAAAAGAACGTTTTTTTAATTTCAAATAAAAAAACTATGGATATATTTCACATCTATACACAAAAGACCTGACGAATATTTACAACAGCAACAACAAAAGACCGCACATGACAAAAAAATGTATTTAAACAGGGAGCCCCAGACTTATTTGTATGTACATACATACATACATAAAATCAATTTGTAGATCCATATGTACATATGTATGTACACATATTATCAAATTTCTTACCCATGCTCAAGTATTTATTGGATTTTTTAACAATCACACTTACATATCTACATCATGAAAACATACAAACCGTTCTCCAAGCTATTGACGCTTGAAGACGAAAGTCGAAGAAGACAAATGTACTTAAATAAACAAACTTATCACAGACCAGTCAAACTCTATCGCGCATACACACATACACACACACAAAAAATCACCACGATCGTACACAAGAATTTTGCAAAATCTGAAATTAATATTTATACAAATATAAACAAATTTCTGACCGACAGACTTTAACACTGGACAAATTTAAGCTTGATAAAATATAAAGCAATCTCATCCTCCAATATGAAAAACATACTAGGATTAGGGAAGTTCAGATATATGATAATATTTTCTAGCAAAAAATGTTCATATGAGAAACAATTTATTTCTACGTATATATAAATACCATGGTGAGAAAATCACATACACACACACACACACACTAAAATTCATCTACGAAAAATTAAACCTATTTCAACAACGCCCCTCCCCTCACAAATCACAGTCAGCCTAAAGTTCTTACAGATATATATACACAAAATCTCAAGGTAACATACAATCTATCAATCTCACAACCTAAATCACGATCAGCCTTAAACTCATATAGACATACATACATGCACACAGATACGTATACATATACATGAACACCTTCACCTCACCTCTTATTAATCATGATCAGCCTTAAACTCCTACATATATACACACAAATTGCGCGGTTATGTATTACATGAACACTTCGCCCCTCACAAATCACGATAAGCCTTAAATCTCCTACAGATATATATACACAAATTCTCAAGGTCACATACAATCGATCAATCTCAACAATCGTAATCACCATCAGCCTTAAACTCCTATATACATACATGCATAAATATTCCTACAAACATATAAACACCCAAATTCCTATAGATACATATTACAATAACACCCCCCGCCTACCTCAAATTAAGGAAATCCTTAAACTGCTACATATACATACATACATACATACATACACATACACATAGGCACATTCTATCTATCACAACAACACCCTCCCCCACCTCAAATCACAATCAGCCTTAAACTCCTACGAACATACATATACACAGATTCCCCGGATACGTATTACATGAACACTCTCACCTCGCCTTTCATAAATCACAGACAGCATTAAACTCTTACAGACATACACACATACATACATACATACATACATACATGTACACAGATTCCCATGGATACATGTTACAAAAACTCCCCACCCTCCACCAGTCGATCTACCTCAAATACAATCCGCCCCTCCACAAGCACAGCTTGGTTTAAATTCCAACAAGCATAAACTTCACCGAATTCCCGCGGTTACATATTACAAAACACCCTCACCTACCCAAATCACGGTCAGCCTTAAGGTCTCACAATCTAGACAAACCCCGTCCTCCACCAATCACAGCCAGACTTCAATTCCTACAGCTAGACACACCTCGTCCTCCAAGGATCATAGCCAGACTTCAAATCCTACAGCTAGACACACCCACAAATTTTCCGTCGGCATTAGGAAAAATCATTTCCAAGATTTTCCGTCGGCATTTGGAAAAAATAAACATGTTTTCCCGTCGGCATTTGAAAAAATTAATTTTCATTATTTTCCCATAGTAAGAAAAAAAATTAAGATGTTATTCCGTCGGCATTAGAAAATCATATACATATAACAGCTTCAAACATATAAACCCCCTTAATGTATTCCCACAAAATATTCCGCGCACAAGTTCCCACGGTCATACATACATACAAACATACATACACTTAATATAAACAAAAAACAGTTAATGTAAACAAAAAACACAGACGGACGGACGGACACACACACATAGGTATCAAATTTCACAAATTTCCAAGAATTTTAAAATTTCAGCCAAAATTTAACAATTTCAGCCACAATTTCACAATTTCAGCCACAATTTAACAATTTCAGCCCACAATTTAACAATTTCAGCCACAATTTAACAATTTCAGCCCACAATTTAACAATTTCAGCCACAATTTAACAATTTTAATCGGCGCCAGAACCGCCAGTTCCCTACTACTAAGATATCCTCAAATTTCGAAAAAAAGGAGGCGTGGACTTTCAATTTCCGACTTTCTATGTCAGTATCCAGATTTTCAAATTGATGGTGGGACCACTGATTTTTATTTTTATTTAACCATGTAGGACCGTGCCACCACAACTCACTTTTTGATAATGTGAGTGGATCTACCCCCCGGCTGCCTAAGTCGGCAGGATTGTCTTCCGAACGTACATGAAACCAATTATGATTTCCTGTATTTTCTTGAATGCGACAAACTCTATTTGCCACAAAGGTAGTCCAGGAACTTGGAGTTTTTCGTAACCATGCAAGTACAATTGTTGAATCTGTCCAACAATATACACGTTGAATAGGAATTTCAATTTCACTAAGAATATTTTTCAATAACTCGGATGCTAAAACTGCACCACATAATTCAAGCCGAGGTAATGAAATTGATTTAATTGGTGCTACTTTCGTCTTTGACGATAATAAGTGCGTATAAATTTTTCCCGTGGGGGCTTCAGTGCGAATGTATATTACCCCAGCATATGCTTTTTCCGAAGCATCAGAAAAAACATGAAGTTCAGTATTCGAATCTTTGTAATAATTAACCCATCTGGGTATTTGAATAAAATTTATTTGATTGAATGATTCGACATATTGTAACCATTCTTTTTCCGTTGAAGGAGGAAGAAAATCATCCCAATCAACATTATTAAGCCAAATGTTTTGCATTATAATTTTTGCTTTAACAATTACTTGGCTTAACCAACCAACCGGGTCAAAAAACTTTGCTATGGTAGATAATACTTCCCTTTTTGTGTAACTTGATTTTGCTTCTAGAGGAAAAACTTTGAAAAAGAAGGAATCCAATTGAGCATTCCAAAGAATTCCTAATGTTTTCGAACAGCTGGACTCTTCAAAAGTCAAAACTTTTGAATCCACCAAATGACCTGCAGGTAGTCCTTGTAGAATCGAAATTTTGTTAGATGTCCACTTCCGAAGTTCAAACCCCGCTGATAATAAAGCTGCATTTAATTGATCCCTCGCTAATAAAGCACTAGAAACATCATGAGCCCCAGTCAACACATCATCTACGTACATACCTTTCCTCAAAATTCTTGCGGCTAAGGGGAATTCGTCCTCACAATCCTCAGCTAATTGCAATAAAGTACGAATTGCTAAATAAGGCGCGCAATTTAAACCGAAGGTTACCGTCTGCAATTCATAGTCAGTGACTTGATCGTCCGCTGATGTCCTATATAAAATTCGCTGGAAAGGTGTATGGGATGAATAAACTCGAATTTGCCTATACATTTTTGTAATATCACAATTAAATACAAATTCAAACAATCTCCAACGTAAAATCAAATTGACTAAATCTGCTTGCAAGGTTGGCCCTACAAAAAGACAATCGTTTAAGCTGTTGCCATTAGATGTCTTATTTGAGGCATTAAAAACGACTCTAAGTTTAGTTGTTTTTCTTTCTAGTTTAATCACTGGGTGATGTGGCAAATAACACGATTTTGTTACGGCTTGATTATTGGATTTAATAGGTCTCATGTGATCTAATTTCAAATAATCCATTAATACTTCATCATACATGTTTTTTATTTCAGATTTGTTTGAAAGGGAAGATTCCGTACGCATAAATTGTTTCATAGCTCCAGATCTGGATATTCCCAAGTTAATTTCATTGGGAAATTCTGGCTTGAAAGGTAGCGACACAATGTATCTACCGGTTGAATCCCGTTTAGTGGTTTTCTTATAAATTTCTTCGCAAAATTTATCAGAAGTTGACAAAATTTTTCTTTTTGGAGTTTCTTCTAATTCCCAAAATTTCAAAAGATTCTGGTTTAGATTATCTTCCTCGGAAAAGGTTACAGTGGTTGAAAATGCATTAATCGAATTTTGGGCAGACTTATTTATTGGGCCTGTTAATATCCAACCAAAAATAGTATTTTGGGCCATTAGCGATCCATAAATATTTTGACGCACTTCTCCTAGAATGATTTGAGGGTATAAATCTGCGCCAAGCAATAGATCTATTGGCCTACTCTTATAAAAATTACAATCTGCCAATTTAATATCTGATAATTCTCTTCTAATGTCCGAAGGACAAATAAATGAAGGCAAATTACCTGATATGGAAGGTAAAACTAGCGCACAAGTTTCTAATTCTACTTGTCGATTTAATGGGGAAGTAACCCGAATTGTACAAAGTTTTTTAGAAATTGTGGAAGCTTTATTATTAACACCGGAAATCTTAACATTCGTAGAATGTGACGGAAGTCTGAGTTGATTTCGCAAATGTTCTGAAATAAATGATGCTTCCGACGCTGGGTCGATTAAAGCTCTAGCTGGATACGTAGTATCATGACATATGATCGAAACCATAGCAGTTCCCAATAGAACCGATGAATTTTGTGATAGATGGAAAACCTGACGATTCATACTACCACGAGCGGCAGATGATGTCGAAGGCATTTGTGTTTCCATATCCGATGAATTAACGGTATGAGTAGTATTCGATGGAGGCGAAGTTGACTTTTGTCCAGAATTGTTAATATCGTTAGTAGTAGGCACTTCGCGATGAAGCATTGTATGATGTTTCTGATTACATTTGAAACAGCAATGTTCGCTTTTACAATCTTTGACTTCATGCGATTTCGAAAGACAATTTACACAACAATGAAATTTCTTTATTGTATTAAATCGTTCCTGAACAGAAAAATTTTTAAATCTACGGCAAAATCTTAATGCATGATTTTGTTTAGGGCATAAAACGCAATTATTATCGTTATTCTTTGTCGAGATATGAGTCTTTATCTTCCGATCTCCTATTTTCCTTTCATTATTTAAATTTGTGAGATCATGAATACAATTTAAAGTCTGAGTTCGTTCCGTTAAAAACGAATCTAAATCGTTCCACAAAGGCAAAGCAGTTTTATCTTGAATATATTGCTCCCAAAGTGAAATTGTCTGCGCCGGTAATCTTTGCATACAAATAAATACAATTATTGGATCCCAATTTTCCGTGGATATTTCATAAGTTGACATAGCATTCAAAAATCCATTGATACCACGTTGTAAATCTTTCAGGGCTGAACTAGTTTCTTTAGAAATCGATTCTAAATTAAATAAACATTTTAATTGATTATTAACTAGCATTCGAGGGTTTTCATATGTTTCTTTAAGATTTCTCCACGCTATGTCAAATCCTGCATTAGTAAGCGGGCACCTTGAAACGATTTCTTTAGCCTCTTTGCCAGTTTTCTTTATCAGATAACATAATCTTTCAATGTTGCTAAGCCTGTTATTATTTATATATACTGCTGTAAAGATGTCTCTAAATGTCGGCCATGAAATGTAGTCACCATTAAACACATCTATTTCGCATGGTGCAAGAGGTAAATTATGTGTTATTGGTCTCCTGCCAAAACTTCAGCTTGTACGGCTGGTTGTGCAGTTGCAGTAATAGACCTTAACTCATCAATTTTTATTTTTATTGTTTTCATACAACGAACATAAGTAGCAAAAACCGTCCCGTATTTGTTTTCAAGTATTTCTAAATCCTCCGTATTTATCGTTTTTGATTTTTCTGAAGGAATTTCACATTCAACCACTGCTTCATCATACGCAGTTCTAGCCCGTTCCCATAAAAGTTTTAGTTCATCACTAGTCAATTCTAGTGTATACACATGATGATCTGCATCACGAACCTTTTGAAATCTTGCTTCAAATTTAGAAATGGCATCTGAAGCACGCATAAAATTTTCAAAAGACTTTTTCATTTTGCAATGTAAATCAAATTATTCCAATGAATTCGCAAATACTTCTTATATGATGAATTAAAATTTTGTTTTGAAGTGTAATTTCTTAACAACTTTTTTGTCAAAAGCTCTACGTAGTAAAATCGACCGACGGTAGGGTGACTGTTAATAAAAATTGTAAATAGAAAAAGGTGGAAGAAGAATGTCATAATGTAACTTTCTTTACACAAATTAACTTCTAACACACTAATTTAACCTTTTATTAATTACTTTTTTACCCAGAAAATTTACAAATATTTATTATTATTTTTTTTTGTATTTGTATTAAAACTGCTGTCTTGTATTAAATTTTCCACAGCGAATACTTTTGTACAAATAATTTACCGCACATATGTATCTTATACTTTCAATTGTGTCTCAGAAAATTTAAACACTTCTATTGACACAATATTCAATAATATTTAATATTTTTTTTCACTATTAAAATTTTATTCGTGTAAATTTTGTAAATTCTTTTATTTTTCTTTATCTTGTCAGTATGTGACCCAAGAAACTTCTACTGAAAGGCTTTCTTGTATTAATTGAATCCGGTTCGTAAGGACCAATGTTTCGGCGTATATCCGATTAACTGGTTAAATAAAACACACTCGATGGTTAAATAAAACACAATAGTTTTATTCTTCAAATTTGGTGATATATTTTTAAATATAGAACTATATCTCTTGTATTTATTTTGCAATAGAGAGTGCACACGTAGTGTATAGGAATGCTTCCAAAGATGCAGTAATTTGTAACATAAAATATAATGTAAATGTAACTGGCCAGCAATATTTAAAAACCGCTATCGGTTTATGCGATAAAGACAGATATATTCGATAAATGTATATATATACAAAGACATACATATATGTATATACGTATACATATATACATACAATTATATACATATTAATAATAAATATTATTAGCTGTTTATATGTAAATCAAATAAAGTTAATAAATAACCCAGTTAACCAATTTACTTGGTAATTAAACAGAGTGATTCGTTCAATTTTACTCGTTCGTTCATGAACGACACAGCCCTACAATGTAGTGTTGAGATAATGCAGTAGAATGTCGGCTCTTTTTGATATCTGTCTCGTGCTCAGCAATTCTTACTCTCAAATTTATTTTGTTGTACACTTGCTTACATCTTTCATTTGTCCCCCCATTACATTTGATTTCGTATACGTTGCTTTGTTCCTTTTTGTTTATTTTTGATTTAAGATTAGTGAATAGTGTATTTGTGGTTTGTTTGATTTATGTGCAACTATAATTCCTTCTTCTTTTATAATTTCTTTTATATTGGTTGTTTCAGTTAATTTTGGTATGTAAGATAAGCTTAAGTATTTTGTTTTGCCAGATCTTGTTTCATTATTTCCAGTTCTATGGATTATTGATCTGTATATCAGATTATTTATAAAATTTGGGGGATAATTATTATTTTTCATTATTTCCTCGATTATTTTAATATTTTTAGGGCCATTATTACAACTTGCCGATAGTTAAAGGCAAGATTTTGTTGAAAGGATAAATGGCTTAGCATTATAAAATCTTCATTTATTATTTTTTTTATTATAAATAATACTAACAAACAAAAATTTAAGTTGTAATAATTCAAAGCTTTTTATCGGGCAGACAAAATCCTGCCTTTAACTATCGGCAAGTTGTAATAATGGCACATAGTTTTATATTTATCGTGAGACAGGACTAAAGCGTTATTAATAAAATTAGAAATTGTATTTATATTTTGTGTAAGTGGTTGCGTTGAATTATAATTTATTATCTGCCGGATGCTATCGGTTTCATATACCAATCTGTTACAATTTTATCTTTTTGCTTAATTAATTTCATATCCAGATATGGGAACGAGCTATATACTTTCCTTTCAATTGTGAATTTAAGTTTGCTGTGGTAATTATTAAATATCTGCAAAATCCTCCCTTCATCTTTTCTTTTAATAATTGCAAATAAGTCGTCAACATACTTTGTTAAAAATTTTATTGTTATGTTTTCTTGGGTTAATTCGTTAGTTGTTTTGTCTAAGAGAGTATCTAGTACAATGTCTGCGATGGTTGGTGACAGAGGGTTTCCCATCGGCATACCATACGTTTGGTTATATAAATATAACGTCTTCATACATGAAATAATTATTTTCGTTAAGATAAAGCTGTAGGTATTTTTGTGTGGTTTTTCAATAGGTTCCATTTTTTCATTATATTACTTATAGCAAGGTGTATAGGTATGTTAGTGAATAATGATTCCACGTCCAAAGATATAAGAATTTCGTCGTCGTCCAAAATAATATTTTCTAATTGCACTTTAAGTTCTAATGAGATATTGTATTTTGATTGTAATATGGCACTTTTACAGACGATGATATGGGTTCTAAAGAAATGTCATGTTTATGCATTTTTGGTAAGCCATACAATCTTAGAGCTGTGGCGTGGTCAGAAACTAGTTTATATTTCGCAGATTGCGTAATATATTATTTTTTGTATAAATCCATTACTAATTTGTTGTTATTCCGTTGTAGAGTTTGTGTTGGATCTGTACGTACTGCTTTATAAGTTGGATCTGTACGTACTGCTTTATAAGTACTTTTATTTTCTAAAAGTTTTCTCATTCCTCTTTTGTAGTCTTTTTTATACAACAACAGTTCTATTTCCTTTGATGTTGTTATAACAATATTATTCCTATGTCTTCGCATTAAATTTCGTTTAATTTTCGCAAATATAATAAATGTAACACATATTTTCATATCATGAAATATATAAATCTTAAAATGCATTGCGATGCTCTTTTTGTATTATAAAATATATTTTTTGCTATTTCACTTTTGTGCAAATTGATAAATCAACTTTCTTATTTATATTGAACAGCTGGTATTTGGAAAGCTTTCCATAATATTTAGAAATCTTGTAGTGCTACCTTACTTTCAACGTAATTTGGTAATAACTTTAATTAGCCACTGAAAAAATTAAAGTGTATTTAAATACATTTTAAGTTTTTATGAAAATTAACTTACATGAAGTGGCCAAAAGGACTGATCAATAACTTGGTTAAAAACGTCAAAAGAACAGTGATTTTGAAAGATGTTATACTTTGTTACAATTAGAAAAATTTATATACGTTAATAGCAGCATTCATGTCGAGTTTATATTCTATACATGCATCAATTTCTTCTGCTGTGTGCGTCAGATGCAAGGCGGGACCAAAATATATCTTTGTTTCTTTTTTCTCACTGTGGAAGAGAAAGTTTTTCTTCCTCCGTATTTCACCCACCTGAATTAACATTCTGCAAAGGAAACTTTGCGTTTCTAAAAGGATAGAAAAGGATAGATGAAAAGTGGAAAACTCTTATTTGGTGTTTTTATAAATTTAGTAGATATGTAATACACACTAAAAACACTAAAATCAAAGGTAAAAAAGCACTAGTTTAGTGCTTTAAAAGAAAAACCCCAAGTTAAAAAATTCCGCACTGTTATGAATTAAAAAGCACTAAATCTAGGGCGAAAAGCACTAAATTGGCACGCTGCAAACGAAACACGAATGAACGGTGTGAACAGCAAGATCCATAAACATGATTCAGAGAGCAAAGCAGGTAATTCAACTCGTCGTCTGAACATACTATAATAGTGTTTTCACACTGACATGGTTTTAATAAAAGTTGGTTTTAACGTTAAAACCAACTGTTAAAACCTGGGTTTACCATACAAATTGTTTTTGTTAAAACCAACTTAAAACCATTTTTTAATTGGTTTTAAGTTGGTTTTATGACATGCAACCCTGTTTTTGCTGTGCTAAATTCAGTGCTGCCAAGTTAAAATGACCGGAAGAACGTGATAATGTTTATGCCAGTGAAAAAGAATAGATATCAATTGATACATATTCAGCTTAAAATAGATGCAGCGACAATAATTATCAAAAAAAAAAAAAAAAAATGCGATGAAAAAGTATCCTTTGGATGGAAAACAACACAAATATTTTCACTGAACTCTGGGAAGTGAAAATAGACGATCTAACATAATTTTGAAATGTTCATTTACAAAATATAAAATAATTTTTATTTTAGAGTCCATTGTACAATTTCTGAGTTTTTCGTGCAAACAAAAACAACCGTTGTACAGGGTGTCAGATAAGTATTATAAAAAGCTGGAAAAAATACAGCAAGAAATACACGCATATCTACAGTACTTTTATTTTGGAAAAATTTTTAAGACAGCCTGTTCTTTAAAACCGGAATTTATCAAACCTGCAGTGGGAACGCAAAATCAGATGTTTATGGTTTAACGTTAAAACCAGGTTTTAACTTTCAATGTGAGAACAGTATAAGTGTATTCATCTTGTATCTTTGTTTTATATTTAGTAATTTTAGTGTATCAAGCATAAATTCAACTGGTGTATAAATATTACATCTTAATATTGATCTCATAGCTTTGTTTTGTAATTTCTGGAGCCTTTCTATTTGTGTTACCGTGCAGCACGTATATATGATTGATGAACAAAATTCAAAATGGCGTTTTATTATAACGTTATATATATTTATAGCCGTTATTGTGGATATCTTGCTACGTATTCTTTTAAAGAAACCTATCTTTTTAAGAATTTTCTTGCATATGTATTCTACATGATCATTGAGTTTTAATTTTTTGTCTATTATGAAACCAAGGTATTTAATTTTATCTACTTTTTCTATAATTTGTCCATTAATTTGACGAGTGGATTCACTGCTCATATTTATTTGCATTAGTTTTGTTTTCGTTTGGTTTAACTTTAACTTATTCATCTTCAGCCATATATTCACATTATTTATATCAGTCACCATATTTTCTTGACACTGTTTATCTCTTTGTCCTTCCGTAAAAATCAGTGTATCATCCGTATATAAAATAACTTCACAGTTTTGTAACACACTTTTCATATCATTATATATATATGTATATATATCATACAGTGCTCCGACCGAAATCTAAGCACTGCTTCAAAAAGTTCCGACTAACGTCTATATATATTACATTTTAACTATTTCAAGCATCTATTGTATTTTCTCTTCTTGCAATGTTATATTAGAAAATTTTTTATCTCTTTTAAGTAATTTTAGTTGTCTATTAAACCACTTATTTGCATTATTTGATTATCTGATTATTTTTTATGCGTGAATTTTTTAATTGTATTTTCTATGCAATTATCGATATTGCAACACATATTATTTATATCCTCATTTTCATCATAGTTTAATAAAAAACTTCTAATTTCTATATTAAACAGGGTTCTTTTATATTTAAATATTTCTATTTCCTGGTTTGTTGACTGTTCGAAATTTTTATTTTTAATAGTTATATCTATTGCTTCATGATCTGCTATTTTATATTCACTATTATTCCTTACTGTAAAATTATTACTATTATTAGTAATAACAAAGTCTATTAATGTTTTTGTATGTTCTGTCACCCTCGTATACTCAGAAACTATTTGTTTGAGGTCATTATCATTTAGCGTTGCTTGAATTATATTTCATAGGTATCATTTTTGCTCCAATCTATGTTGAAATCGCCGACTATAATTATATCGTTGTTGGTCTCACAAATCCTTTCACTAATAACATCGAATGCACCACAAAACTCCACTTCTCTACAACTTGGAGATCTATAAATGTAATATGTACTCTTGTTCTGGTATCTCTCTGGTTAAATGTGTTTCAGATAAAATTATAAATTCGGGTTTTTTCAGCGCTGTCATTACTTAAATTTTACTAAAATTGTTTAACAATCCTTGAGCATTTGTATATACACCTGTTATGTTTATTGATTGTTATACAGTAAAATTCTCCTTCTTGACTTTTAACTTATTTTGGTATACTGGACATTCTTTACTTGTAGTACAATGATTCTCATCGAGACCTAGGTTAAATTTTTGGTTCGATCTTATACAATTTACACATCAATCATCGCACATATATCGCACAAAATTGTTAGCTTCCAATATTTTTGCAGAGTACTGGCCAATACCTGCGCATTTTACTAAACAGTGAAATACTTTATTACACACTCCCGCGCAACTTATTCCTGATTCGCAGCGTATTGCACTCTTACATTTGTGACACTCAGCCATAGCCTGGTCAGACAAAATTTAGTTTTTAACCACCAAACATTAATTATATTCAATGGATTTTATATTCCGCGTATGAATAATTGGTTATTAAAAGCATTTATCTGTTTCTCTTTATCTTCTAAATAGTTTATGTATTTTTTAAACTTTTTTTCCTCTGAGCTCAGATTTTTGCTTCATATAGCTGTTTCAATTCACAGTTGAAAGTTGTTTGGAGTTTCAGGATGGACCGGATTTATTTCAAGGTATGTATTTAGGGATGCATTCATCCATATATTCAAAAGTAATTTTATAAAATTTGTCTATCAGATCAATTGAAAACGCCAAGCCTTTCGGTGAAGACATCAAGTTAAGACAATTGGTATTAAATAGAATATTACTAAGTTCAGAATAATTAACACGGTTGAAACAGTAAACTTTTTCGTTTTGAACTGAGTTTTTACTGTACCATTAGTAAATAAGTTACAGGATATTTCAATTGTTGGATGGTAACGATTCTCAGGGAAACTGACGGGTTCGATACGGTTTACAAGACATTCATTGGGCTCATTAACAAAAACCAAATCCAGAATGTTACCATAAAAGTTACTAGTACCGTTTACTTGTATGTTCTGTATTCCACGTGAAATCAAAACGTGCGGAATTGCCATAGAATTATTGTTGGAAATGTGAATTTATAACAAGAATTCTATGGCAATTCCGAACGATTTAATTTCACGTGAATTACAGAACGTTCACAAACACACCCATGCACATATACCTATTTTGTTTTGATAGCTAGTTCAGTTAAACTGACGATAAACTGCGATAAAAGTTAGAGAAGATACCAATTTTACGTGCTTCGCAAGTAGATTTATATTGAATCTGCTTGATTCGCTCTCATAATTTTGTATGGCGAAGCATGTAGATTCGTTCGTGATTGGGGTGTGAAGCATGAATAGAGAGCGAAGCGGGTTCCGTGTGAACATACTATTAACTTTATTCAAAATTGAAAACGGGAACCGCACCAGAATACCTAATAAATCAGCTGAACTATGTTGGAGGAGTACAACCATACCACCTAAGAAATGTTAACAACTTCAGGCTTCCAAGAACAACAACAGCTGCAATGCAACGATCTCTTTTCCATAAAAGCTTTTCAAATGCTTTTGATAACTTATCGCATTCGGTCGTATTATCTAAATTGAAGTCAATGGGGTTTCATGCTAATTTCTGAGTCTGGATTACGTCTTACTTGTCCAATAAAACTTGTTCTGTTAAGATTGAAGGTTATAGTTCTGTGCCTTATCTACAAATGTCGGGTGTACCTCAGGGTAGTATACTGGGCCCTTTATTGTTCAACTTTTTCATTAACGATATTGGTAGTTGTTTTCTGAAATCAAATTATTTATTATATGTTGATGCTTTAAAATTTTTCTTGAAATTAGATTATATTCATGATGCCCAAATTATGCAAACTGAGCTCTATAATCTTAGTGAACATTAATAAATGTGTGCATGTTTCCTTCTATAGGTCTGTGTTGCCCCCAGTGTTGTGGCCTTTTATATTGATGGTGTAGTGTTGAATACGTCGAATTTAAAACTTGACTTAGGAGTTATATTTGATAACTCCTTGTCGTTTGATGCTCATGTTGAGTATTTACTTCTTAAAGCATATAAGATACTGGGTTTTCTGAAGAAAAATTGTTCTGAGTTTGCTGATCCATACACTCTAAAATATGTCTATACATCTTTCTTCAGGTCTAAATTAGAATATGCTTCTGATATTTGGAATCCCCATATCTCTAAACGTATTGCTCGTATAGAGAGAGTTCAACGCATTTTCGGCAAATATGCTACGCGCTTTCTATTTTATTTATCGTTCGTTCTATATGAATCTAAATGTTTGTTTATTGGCCTACGTACATCTCGTAGAAAAGCTCAATATGCCCTGCTGTTATGATATTATCAATGGATCTATTGATTGCCCTGATTTGCTTTATGCCATACGGTTTTATATACCTCCCCGGAATATGAGGTTCGCTAAACTTTTCGGTGTTCCATTTCATCGTACAGATTATGCTCGTAATCGTACCCTATCACATACATTCGCTTTCTTGAACGAAATAAATTATATTATTCAAAGCGATTCAAAATCTTTAATCGAATTTAGCATTGAAAAATCAGAGTTTAAATTGCTACTTTATATTCTATTAAAATAACTGTAATCTCAAATTATTTCATTTAAATTATAAATTGTAAACTTCTTTTTTATTAATACACTTTTTATATACAACCTTAGTATTAGTTACCTATTTTTTAATGTTATTTTAGTCTGTAAGGATTATTTGTCTATTGACTGAACTAAAATAAATAAATAAAGGTCTACATATTTACAACGTGCTCCTTAATCACATCAAAAATTAAATAATTTTATAAGAAATAACAATGTATAAAAATTTTATAATATTTGTATGTAAAATTTTAAATTGTTACTAAAAAGTATTTCAAATATTACTAAATCTATCTATCTATCTATCAAGAATCTGAAAAATAAATATTTCAAAAAATATAAAAACGTTGGGTCTTCCTTCCATTGCTTCAAATATTCAGTTCTTCGGGCAGAATATAATTCGCTAAACACACAACTGCACAGGAATTACTTCCGTAACGTTAAACGTAACTGTTCGAGATCCTAAATCGTTCTTTCAGTTTGTTAACTCCAAAAGAAAATCAACTGGATTTCCTAAGGTCATGAAATTATTATGTTCTGAGTCTGATGATGAATTGGTAATTAGCGCATTTTAAATCAGTTCTCGTTGAACCTTCATAGTGAACAAACGTCTTAGTATATAGTTTTCCTTATATACTCGTACATACTAAACAAACAAAAATCATACAAAAAATATTCGTATTACATAATATTCGTAATACATATCAAAATAAACAAAAACAAACAAAAAAACCGCAAACTAAGTGACTTTGAGGAAGACTCTATATGAGTACCTCAAAAGCAAAAAATTGTGAAGTGAATTCTAACAGCAGAAATGCATATTTTACTGTCATTTCTGAAAGTTTTAACGCAAACAATAAAAATAAAAAATCTGATAATAGTATTTTTCTAACGGCAAAGCCACTTTTTCGCGAGCGATCAACTTTGCTTCGTCCAATGCCAACCAGTGATTCTCTAACATTACCGCTGCCTAGTACTGCATCATTTCAGCCAGCGACATCACCTGCTACGGGCTCGTGCTCATCTCTTAACCAAGTTATCACTATTGATAACAGACATATATATCACAGTAATAAAGCGTGGGGGAAGCCCAAATTCATCAAAAATCTCATCAGTTCCCAAGATATCCAGAGATAACGACGCCGCCTCAACTAGTCGTCAAAACCATTTTAAAATATTGCCAGACGACAACTACAAACCCGATGCATCCTCTAACAAAACCTCCAAACCACCGCCAATCTATCTGAGAAAAAAAAAATTCAAACGCTCTTATTAAAAAAGTACTCTCGGTCATTGGTGAGAATAAATTTCACATTGTTCCAATAAAACGTGGTAACATTTATGAAACGAAAATTTAAATTTATGATGAAAAATTTAAATTTATGATGAAAAAGGAGTTCTCATTGTACCTTCATAGTGAACAGACGTAATAGCGGAATTTTTCTTACATACATACTAAAAACAAAAAAATCATACAAAAAAATATTCGTAGTACATATTAACTTTGATAAATAAGCTTTTTTTTGCTTTGCTAATATTTTTACATATAGAAATAACAAAAACAAAAAAAAAACTGGAAACAAAAAAACACAGACAAAGTACCCTTGAGGAATACTCTATATGAGTACCTCAAATACAAATAATTGCGAAGTGAGTTATAACGGCAGAAATGCCTATTTTACTGTGAGTTCTGATGCTCTCAATGATAACAATAAAAATAACAAATGTGATGATAGACTTACTGTGAGTTCTGAAGCAACAATAAAAATAAAAAATCTGATGATAGACTTTCTCTAACGGCAAAGCCGCATTTTCGTCAGCGATCAACTTCGCTTTGTCCAATGCCAACTAGTAATTCGTTAACATTACCGTTGCCTAGTACCTCTACATTTAACTCAGCGATATCATCCGCTTCGGGCTCGTGGTCATCACTTAACCCTGTTTTCACTATAGATAAGAATAGCAAAAAACCCAAGGTCCAAGTCGGAATGGACAGATATATAACTGTGGTAAAGCGCGGGTGAAGCCCGAAATCTTCTAAAATTTCATCTGCTCCAAAGATCTCTAGGGATAACAGCGCATCATCTACTAATCGCCAAAACCGTTTTAAAATATTGCAAGATGACAACGACAAACCCGCTGAATCTGCGAACAAAACCTCCAAGCCGCCACCAATCTATTTAAGAGAAAAAAAACTCAAACTCTCTTATTAAAAAATTAATTACGGTAATTGGTGAGAATAAATTTCACATTGTTCCAATAAAACGTGGTAGCATTGATGAAACGAAAATTCAAATTTATGAAGAAAAAGATTTTCGCACAATGGTTTCTGAATTTGAAAAAAGTAAAACAAATTTCTACACATACCAGCTCAAGAGTGCTAAAGGTCTGCAGATCGTATTTAAGGGCATAGATTCCTATGTCGCTCCCGAAGAAATAAAAGATGCACTCGTCCTCCAGGGATTTAAGGTAAAAAATGTATCGAACATAATAAATAGGGAAAAGATCCCCCAACCTCTATTTCGCGTTGAACTGGAGCCAAATGATATAAAATTGAGAAAAAATGAGACGCACCCAATTTATAATTTAAAATATCTTTTATACCGAAAAATAACAGTTGAAGAACCACATAAGCGTTCTGGACCCGTACAGTCCCATAAATGTCAAGAATATGACCATACTAAAACTTACTGCAATTTGCCTACTGTTTGTGTTGTGTGCGGCGAATTACACGGCACTGCTAGTTGCAATAACCCAAAAATCAAAGTGATAAAAAATACAGCAATTGTGGAGGTAATAACGCCGCTAACTACAGAGGTTGTCCTGTGTACTCTTTCGTCAAACAGACTATGGGGCAAAAACCTAAATTAGCTCCAGCCCAATCAGCAAACGCTTTATCCGGCACTATTGCGCAAGTGAGCCAACCAGTTACTTCCCGTGTATCGTATGCCGATGCTGCTAAGACAAATTATATTGCTACTCAAAATGTTTCACCACCAAATAATTCAACAAATACAAACTCAAGCTTTAATTTCAATCGTCTTGAAGCTACTATTGATAATCTGGTGCAAACTATACATAATTTTACAACAAATATCACTAGCATGATGCAAGAAATGCTGCGAATGCAGAATACACTGCTTCAAGCATTAACAAACCATGAACATGTTAAAAATATGTTTCTGGAACGCAAACTGCATTCGCCAACATAAAAATGAACTTGAGCACTTCCTGTCGGAAAAAAATATTGATATAATGTTAGTCTCAGAGACTCATTTGACTTCGAGAAGTCTTTTTAAAATTTCAGGCTACACCTTATATGATTCAAAGGACCCAAGAGGAAGAGCATGCGGTGGATCAGCAATTCTAATAAGGTCAAGACTCAAGCATTATATTATTGACAACATTTCTGAAGAACATATACAAGCAACGAATATTTGTATTGAAAATTTTTGCACTAATTTTGTAATATCATCAATTTACTCCCCTCCCAGATTCGCAATTACTGAGATCAATACGAGGATTTCTTCAAATCTCTTGGCCCTTGTTTCGTAGCAGCTGGGGACTATAATGCCACACATACGTTCTGGGGTTCGCGTCTTATCACACCCAGAGGTCGAGCGTTGTTCAACACAATTTCAAAAATGGGCTTGGACGTCATTTCGAGTGGGGAGCCCACTTACTGGCCTACTGACATAAAAAAAATTCCGGATTTTATAGATTTTGGCGTCATGAAAAATATCTCTAGGGATTTAATTCAAGTTGAAGCTTCTCTAGATCTCTCGTCCGACCACTCTCCCACGATCGTTTCAATTTGTAGCCCATTAAGAAGGGACTTACCTCATCCTTATGTGAAGATGATAAATCGTGTTAATTGGCTGGGATTCAAAAAATATCTTAGTAGTCATTGCACAGAAAATATTACGATAAGAACACCCGATGATATCATACATTCTCCACTTGAATAACTCCAGTACTGTTAAACCAACATATATGGGTTTATCATATAGTGGTTCCATTTTTTCTAACTCTACCGCATACATATCATCAGACGATTTTGTGAAATGCTTAAAATTTGGTCTCGCAATTAATGCTCTCAGACTCAAATTATTCCTGTTTGTTGTTTCCCAAGATGAAGTAATTCTAATGTCCCTACTTTTTTCAATGTTTTCCATTGTCTTCCAACAAACAGCATTTTTTAAAAGGTTGAAAAAATCTTTTTCAAAGTTAGATTTAGCATTTATCCTATGAAATGTGTTTAAGTCAATATATTTTTTAAGTCAAGGAGATTGCTTAGGGTGTTGCTGATTTGCCATGTGTAGTTGCTCTACCCCCTCGTCCCTTAAAGTTTAAGATGCGTGATGTACAAAAACTAATTGCTGAACTCAACCCAAAAAAAGCTCCGGGTATTGATGAAATTAGTAATAAGATGCTGATGAAGTTGCCTTGTATTGCAATTAGAATTCTGCTATTCATTTTTAATGCCATTTTAAGACTGTCAAAATGATTCCAAAGCCGGGCAAAGATCTTACCAAGGCTGAGTCATACAGGCCAATAAGTTTACTGCCAACAATGTCAAAGCTCTTCGAAAAGTTACTCATGATCAAATTGTCCCCAATTCTAACTTATAATGCGTGCCTACCGGATCATCAATTTGGTTTTAGAAGTCAGCATAGCACCATTGAACAAACGCATAGATTGGTTCAATTTATAAGAAGAACACTCGAAGAAAAGAAGTATTGTTCTGCCCTCTTTATTGATGTTTCTCAAGCATTTGATAAAGTGTGGCGTAGAGGCCTAATTTTAAAATTGAAGACATATCTACCAATAAACATTGTTAATCTTCTGCAAAGTTATATTCTTGCTCGAAAGTTCACTGTTGTGGAAGGACACTTCATGAGTGCGTCCGAATCAATCTCATCCGGTGTGCCACAGGGGAGCATACTGGGCCCAGTCTTGTATTTGATTTATACTTGTGATATGCCTTTGAGCAGCAATATCCATACATCTACATTTGCTGATAATACAGCCTGCCTTAGTATGCACGAAAACCCTGACGAGGCTTCCCGATATCTACAAGAACATATTACACAGCTGGAATTATGGTTAAACTTATGGAGAATTAAGGTAAACGAACAAAAGTGTGTTCAGGTAACATTTACTCTGCGAAAAGATACCTGTTCACCCATTCGAATCAATAATCAAGTTGTTCCTCAACATTCACATGTAAAATACCTTGGTATACACCTTGATCGACGGATAACATGGAAACACCATATTGACTCTAAGCTAACACAAATTAAACTAAAATTAACTCAGTTACATTGGCTGATTGGTAGAAATTCAACCCTGAGTCTAGATTGCAAACTTTTGATATACAAGTCGCTTTTGAAACCTATATGGTGCTACGGAATTCAGCTATGGGGCACTGCTTCAGCTTCAAATGTAGAGAAAATCCAACGAAGACAAAACAAAATTTTACGGTTAATAACATCGGCTCCATGGTACATAAGAAACTCAAATTTACATCGTGATCTAAATATGCCACAAGTGACTGAAGAAATTGCAAAATACTCAGGCAAATATTTAACTAAACTCGAGTCACACCCTAATCCGCTTGCTCGAAATATCTTGAACTTTACCGGACACATCCGCTTAAAAAAGAGGGACACAAGGGCTCTAATACTTACCACACCAGATGAAACTGTTTGAAATTATTTTATTATTTTTATTTTTTGCTTTGCACAACTCTTATGTATTATGAATTACTATCACTAAGTTTATGTCCGACACTGGTCGGGCCTAATAATTATATTTAGATTTAAGATTTGAATACTTATTGTTAGTTCATTTTTGAAGATACAATAAATAAATATATGTATGCATAAAAAAAGGAGATTGCTTAAATCTGAGGATACAATTGATTTGTTTTAAGATGAAATTTGAAATGCCTTGTTTTAAAACTCTATAATGTATGGTGTAATTATTTTTTGAGTGTAAGTCTGCAACCAATTGTTTGATCTTGGATCCTCACATGGGCTTATTTGGAGGACAAAATGGCAAATCATTATGTAGATCAATCATCGAATTGGGATAATCTATATCCACTTCCAAAATGTACCCATACTCTGCAGTATCAGAAATTTTTGTAACATCAAAATCAGTATCACATATCCACTCAAATTCGGACATCGCCCAACCGTAAAGGTTATTTGCGTCTAAGTGTATAAGAAATTCTGAAGGCTTTTCTTTATCAAAATCTTCCAAATACTTATTCGTTTTTGAATGTCTTTGCGAACATTGAACTAGTCCACCTCTAACTCCGTTTTGCATAAACATATACATTTCAGAGTCAGTGAACTGTTCCAGTGAAACTTGTGTGGTTTTCAACATTGCATCCCAAGATAAGCCTGGTGTTGTATAATAGTGACAGGGGTCCAAATCGTATATACAATTACAAATTTTCCTAAAATTTTCAAACACGTCGGTTAGAAGAAGAACATCCGTCTTTAAGTAGAGCTCAGTATAGTCAAGGAGGGTTTTACATTTAAACTCTCTCCATATTTTTTGAGCATGTTCATACCTCGACTACATCACATTCTTCACTCGTTAGAATATTGAAGAACTTTTCTCTACTAGGGAGTTTAGTTTCCTTAAACTTTGTCATGGAATCCATGTAAGAATATGGAAATACACTCTTTTTTCCAATCAGGTTGAAATGATCTTCATCACCGAAACATGATCGAACAGTATTGAAATCGCTGTTATCAAGATTTTTCGTTAAACTTTCTAAAATCGAAGCCATTAATCTAAACGAGTCTATAAATCTTATTTCGAATCCATGTTTTGCATCTAACTTGATGGAAATTGAAAGAGAAATATAACGCTGTCTTTTCTGGAGAATCACTTTTATTGTGGCATTTTTTATACTAGAAAGTTCTTTGAAAAATAGGTGCATAATATATATAGAGATACTATGAAAGATAACTGGTATGAACTAATAAAACATTAACAGTTTCTTCACTTTAAGTAAATAATTTAGATAAATATCTGTACAAACTTCAACTATCTTTTTGATAAATATATTCGCCGAATCTTCACCAAAATAATTTCTATATAAATTTTTTCTCTATTAAAGCTACAATTAATAAAATACCAGAATGCACAAGCACGATGTTTCTGTACATTTGTTGTACTTTTACTTATAGCATCATCAACTTTTTCCAAAATAGACTCAAAGTCCACGTAGATTACAAATGGTGCATCCAACTGTTTGTAGTAGTTCTTAAACTTGATAATAGTTTCACCTTCTGGCATTCTGATGACTTTTTTGCCACCAATATTTTTATGATGAATATACACATAATCATTATGTCTATGATATAGGAAGTTGTTGCATAGCAGGATCTTATGATCACAAAGTAGACCAGAGTTGTTGGAAGCTCTTGAACGTAGATTCCATAACAAAAGGAAAATTGTCGACCAGATTTTACAACGTTTGTTTTCAATACCACCTACGGTAGGTAGTGTACAATCTGTACAACAATTACTTGACACCACTAGAAGTTACTTGTCTAAACTAAAAGCATTGCAAATTGGTGTGTCAACGTGGGATTCAATATTAATTTACATGACGTCGTAAAAGCTTGATACATTTACTCGTAAAGATTGGGAATTATCTTTAAAAACCAATACTGTCATTCCCTCCATTACAGAAATGCTAACTTTCTTAGAAACAACTTTTCGGGCTCTTGAGTGCGTTCGAAAGGAAAGTAATTATAATTCAAATAAAAATATAATTATTAAAGCTCAAGAAAATCGTCGAAAGCCGACAAAACTTATTCGTACTCATACTGCGCTCACAACAATGTCGGATGAAAAGTGCCCTTGCTGTAAAAAACGTCATTCACTTTACACTTGTTTTAAGATTTTAGCAATGTCATCAAACGAGAAGAAGCATATTCTTACCCAACATCGTTTATGTAGAAACATATGCAAGTTGCCTGCAAATTAACAACACGGTATCAAAGCTGCTATGAACCACATCATACTGTTGTACTGTACTGTTGTATTCAGAATCAACTTTTGCTCAGCCATCTTCTACTTCTACACCTAGTACCGCAAACGTAAGTGCTCATCATTCGAACACTAACCAAATAATTCCAGCTCTACTAGCAACAGTGGTAGTGGTAATTAAAATAAATGAAAAAAGATATAATATTAAAGCTCTTGTTGATCAGGGCTCTCAAGTTTCTTTTATATCTGAGGAACTGGCCCAGACCCCCGCTACAAAACTCCAGTCAATATATCTGGCATTGGTGGAAATAAGTGTGTTACTGTAAAAAAATACATTTACCTTAAGCTCTATTCTAAATACGATCATAATTTCGAATTGCAATTAAATGCTCTTATTGTTCCAACAGTTACTAAATATGTACCACCAAAGTTGAATTTAAAACCCATAACTGATTTATCGCAATGTTTTCTTGCAGACGTAAACTTTTTGATGTCAGAAAAAATTTATCTTCTACTAGCTAATGATGTATATGGTCATCTTTTATTATCGAATATGAAAAGCCAGGAAAATGAATTGTTTCTGCAAGAAACTTATTTCGGTTATATGGTTTCTGGGTCTCACAAATCAACAGAGGACGCTTACACAATTACTGCTCAGTCGTGCTCATTGAAAAATCAGTTACGTTTATTCTGGGAACAGGAGGAAATTTTAGACAAAAATCCGTATACACTTGAAGAACAACTGTGTGAAGCATTTTTTGAGAATACTTCTATAAATGAAGAATTAACGTCAGGTCCAGCACTTCAAAACGATTTATCTACTTTATCTACTGTTAAATAACGATGGCGAAGATAGAAACTTGCGTTTACTGCTGATTTGGAGAAAATGTTCAGGCAGATTAATGTCTGTGAAAAGCATCAGCCCCTGCATGTATTTTATGGCGAGATGAATTTTCAAAAAAAATTAATGTCTATAGTTTACAAGCTGTAACTTATGGTACTACATCTGCACCTTATTTAGCAATTAGAGTATTGCAACAACTTGCCAAATGTGAGGATAGGAATTATGCTGAAGCATGTAAAATCTTACGCTCCGACGTATATGTCGATGACGTAATATCTGGAGCAGATAACCTTGACAATATTTTAAAACTGAAGAAACAGATGGAATTCGAACTCTAAACAACTATTGGAACATGTTTCTGACAAAGACCGTGAAAATAACAATTTGTTTACCCTGAATCAAGAAAATGTGGCAAAAGCTCTTGTTATCTATTGGGACACGAAATCAGATAAATTTTGTTTCACTATTAGTTTTATTCTCTCCAATGTAGTAACCAAAAGAACTTTGCTTTCCAAAGCATCTAAACTTTTTGATCCGCTGGGTTGGTTATTCCCAACAACTATCAATGCTAAAGTTATTTTGGAAACTAAAATTGGAGTGGGATGATGCGCTGCCAGAAGATATCAGGATTGAGTGGCTTAGTTTTAGAGCACAACTAAAGTTACTGGAAAAAATACGTATCCCACGATGGTTGGGAACCACTACGATTACATTTGTTGACCTTCATGGTTTTAGCGACGCATCACAAACCGCATATGCTGCTGTTGTATATGCCAGAGTGGTAACCGAATCAGGTGAAATCTTAGTCAATTTGCTTCAATCCAAAACTAATGTTGCTCCAGTTAACAAAGAAACGATTCCGCGATTGGAACTAAGTGCTGCTACAGTTTTAGCCCAATTAATGTTGAAAATAAAATCAAATAATGGCTTCAACGTAGGACGCATCGTTTACTGAACAGACAGCAAAATAGTACTTGCTTGGCTGAAATCCTTCAACAAAAGATTGGATGTTTACGTTGCAAAGCGTGTTGTTAAAATTCAAACGCTGTCCGACATAAAAAATTGGAGATATGTACCCTCATCTGAAAACCCAGCAGATTATGCCTCGCGAGGCGTAACTTCTGAAGCTTTACTGAATCACTCGCTTTGGTGGAATGGCCCACCATGGTTAAAAATGGAAGTTGGCCTAATTCTGCCGAAAACACGGCTCCATTATCTACGAATGTATTACAACCAGAAGTCAACCGCAATATAAACGCTCACATAGGTAATATAATGCAATGGGCAAACACAGATTACCCTGAAATTACTTTAAAGTATTCCAGTTTGTCAAAATTAGTACGAGTGACAGCTTACGTTTTTAGATTCTGGGAAAATTTAAAGAACAAAACTTCTGTCGATAAAAGAAATACTGTTTTTTTTTTAAATATATTAATTAACTAATGCGACAAATCGTCTTATTAAATTGGCACAAGCAGTGGCGTATGCTGAGGAAATTCATTGTTTAAAGATAAATAGACCACTGCCCAATAACAGTCGAATATCAAAATTAGCACCATTTCTAGATAAGTTTGAAATATTAAGAGTTGGTGGTCGGATAGCTCAAGCTGAAATCCCATTTCAAACAAACACCCTATTTTATTATCCAAACAAAATCCATTGTCTTTACTTATTTTTTTCAGAAGCTCATAAGAAGACTTGTCACGGTAGCCTCTTGCTCAGGATATCATACGTTTCAAGACATTACTGGATCGTTTCGGCGCGTGACTTAGCAAAAAGAGTACAACGAAATTGCATTGTCTGTTTTAAGTACAAAACACAAACATGTCAACAGCTAATGGGTGACTTGCCAGCTGTTCGGCTTCAACCAACTCGTGCTTTTAAACACAGTCGAGTGGATTATGCTGGTCCGATGAACATCAAAAATTGTATTTTAAGAACTTCATCTTTCATCAAAGCGTACATCTGTCCGTTCATATGTATATGCACCAAAGCCATACATTTAGAAGCTCTGTGTCTCAATGTGGACGCATTTTTGGCAGCGTTTCGCCTTTTCACTGCACGCAGGGGCATTTGTACCGATTTATACTCAGACTGTGGCACAAACTTTATAGGAGCAAGTAAAGAACTTCAAGTTATATATAATCGAAATAAATCATCGCTACCCGAGCACCTTGTTGAAACACTAGCAAATCAGGGAACACAGTGGCACTTCATTCCTCCCGCTTCGCCACACTTCGGTGTATTTTGGGAAGCGGGAGTGAAATCCACAAAATATCATTTATGCCGAATTATGAACGACACCCTTCTTACATATGAAGAACTCAATACACTTCTCGCTCAGATTGAAAGCATACTTAATTCCAGACCCCTTTGTCCACTGTCAACTGGTCCTGAAGATCACAACTCACTCACGCCTTCTCATTTTTTGATTGGTGAGCCAACAGTCTGCATACCAGATGAAACTTTATTAGATGCAAATATCAACAGAATTTCGCGCTGGAAACAATTGAGCGCTTAAATCAATACTTTTGGGACAGATGGAATAAAGAATATCTCCGTGGCCTACAATCGCGCCCAAAATGGAATAAGGTTTCAAATAATATAAAAGTTGGAGACTTAGTGCTTGTACTCCATGAAAAAACGTTCCCGGACAATGGCCTCTCGCTAAAGTCGAAGAAGTATATCCACGTTCCGACGGATTAGGGTCGTTACACTTTATTGTAACAAAAAGTACATAAAGCGACCAATTTCAAAAATTTTTCTGCTTCCAACAACTGAAGTCACATCACCAAAAAAAATTCGCAGTCAAGATCTTTAATTAAGAACCAAGATTCATTGCGGGGAGTATGTTCGGGAGTTTCATATCCAAACAAGGAACATTAAATATTCAACTTTCTTTGCCTCATTTCAAAAAGGAAAGATTATTTGCATTGTATCAGAAACCCTTGTTAGTTGTGCCTATATACATATGTACATACATACGTACTTCTACGCTGTAAATTTTTTTTGTACTAATTTCTTTTATATGCAATTTAATTTCTTGAACAACTTTGGTTTGCAGTTATATATGCATTTACATATTTATATTGCATTTTTTATAAATTCTTTTAAATTTTTTGCATTCTTTAAACTTTACCGTTTTTCAACAATTTTGTTCAACTTTATTATTATTACTTTTAGTTGTAAGAATCAGTATTGTGTAAGAAATAACAGGAAATGGTTTAATTTATTAAAAATTTATTAAAACTTAATTTTATTAAAAGATCTACAATATCAATATTTTTTCCGTAAGGAAGAGCTCGAGTTCATTTTTGTGTTAATGAATGTTGTTTGCGTTCTAGAAACATATTTTTAACGTATTCATTGCTTGTTAATTAATGCTTGAAGCAGAGTATTCTGCATTCGCAGCATTTCTTGCATCAATAGTGGCTTCAAGGCGACTGAAATTAAAGTTTGTATATATAAGCATTTGTTGAATTACTTGGTAGGGCCATTTTCTGTGTGGGATTAGAATTTGTCTTAACAGCATCGGCATACGATACACGTGAATTAATTGGTTGGTCATTGGAGGAAAAGTGGCAGAGTAAGCGTTTGCTGATTGAGCTGGAGCATATTTAGGTTTTTGACCCATAGTCTGTTTAACGAAAGAATATACAGGACATTATCTGTAGTTAGCGGTGCGATCACCTCCACAATTACTAAATTTTTTTCTGATTGATCTTTTGGCTGAGTACAGCTAGCAGAACCGTGCAATTCACTGCAGATAACACAAACTGTACGTAATTTGCAGTAAGTTTTTGTATGGCCATATTATTGGCAATAATTGCACTGTAGTGAACCTGAACGCTTACGTGGCTCTTCAACTGTGATTTTTCGGTCTAAGAGAAACCTTACGCTATAAAATGGATGAATTTAATTTTTTTCGGCTCCAGTTCAACCCGAAATAGGGGTTTGGGGACCTTTTCTCTGTTAATTATATTAGTAACTTTTTTACCTTAAATCCTTTGTCGATAAGAGCACATTTTACTTCTTCGGGGTCAACATATGAATATATGCCCTGTACTACTATTTGTAGGCCTTACGCACTTTTAAGTTGGTATGTGAAAAAATTTGTTTTATTTTTTTCAAATTCACTAACAATTTTTCGGAAATCTTTTTCATCATATATTTGGATCTTCGTTTCATCAATATTACCTCGTTTAATTGGAATGATGTGAAAAGTATTTTTACCAATGGCTGGCAACAGTTTTTTTAGTAATGCGTTAGAATTTTTCTTTTTCAGAAAGATATGTGGTGGCTTAAATACTTTTGCGATGATGCAGCGGGATTGTCGCTATGGTCTTGCAATAATGAAAAACAAATTTGACGATTAGTAGATGAAGAAGTACTAGGCAATTGTGATGTTAACGAATCACTAATTGGACAAAGCGAAGTTGATTGCTGACGAAAAAGTTGCTTTGCCGTTACTATCATTAGATGTTTTATTTTTATTGTTCGCATTAAGAGCTTCAGCACTCGACCCAATATGTATGTACTACGAATATTTCTTTTATAATTTTTGCTTGTTTAGTTTGTATACAAGAAAAATTTCGCTAAGACATCTGTTCACTATGAAGGTTCAACGAGAACTAATACAATAACTGTTAAAAAAATAGCAATAAGAGCTACATACCAGAACCAATAAACACAGAAACTGATGAAAACAGATATGTGCCCTTAATTATAAAAGCGGTTTAAGTTATATATTTCTTTGGTCGAGATATTTAATAGATTACATTTGAACAAATTAAAATATATTTTTATATTATTTAACATTTTAATTTAGAGTTGAACTAGTCTTGATCTATATAAACTTATTTATTATTTGTTAAATATTTATTGAAGTTTTTAAAGATTTATTTCATATTTCGAAGCAAAAATGCATATGACTTAGAGCACTTTCATAAGTAAGGGCACATATGTAGATCTGTGGATGAGTCGAATACATATGTGTATAAAAAAAAATATTGCTTTATTTTTAAAGACTTTTATTTAGTTTGATTACACCGCGCAACTAAATTTAAAAAATTATATATATGAAGTTCTTTTTGAACTATTAATGGGCTTTTAAGGTCATTAAATTTTAAATAAAAGAATATTTTAAATTTGCAATGTCATCCGACGTTTCGTTGGAAAATCCCAACTTGTTCAGGGGTGCTTTTGTTTTTTATTCAATCTGGCAACATAGGAAAATTGTTTGTTATTAAATAAGTACATATATACATATGTTCAGACCTCATATTTTAACATATTATTTTAGAAAACAATCATTTACTTACATGTAATCTTAATTCATTTTTTTTTATTAAATTTGTTTTTATATCTTTGTATTTTACATAAAACATTACATAAGACACAAATCGAAAAACAAACGTCCAAAACAATTTTAATCACATAAAAAGTACACAATTGTTCTTAAATCTAATATCACAGTAGGTATGTTAACTAAAATAAAGCTATAGAATAATTTGCGTTTGTGTTATCTTTGTCCTCTTTTTTGTTTATTGCACTATTCCCTTTTTGTTGTATTCTAAGACTCGCAAGAGTATATCTTTTGTTCTCTCGTCTCTCCTTATCCAATATTTTAACATTCGTCAGATCAGGTGTATGTTTATTTTCAATGAAGTGTTGTGATAAGGCTGTTGAATATTACTGTTTTTTAATATCTACTTCATGCTCATTTGTTCTTGTATTTAAATTCCTTTTTGTTGTTCCTATGTAAACTTTACCGCAACTTTCAGATGTATTACCTAAGCAGCTTATTTGATACACAACATTACTTTGTTCTTTTTGTTAAATTTTTGTTTTTGTTCTTGTAAATAACGAATTTATTGTTTTATGTGGTCTGTAAGCCACTGTAATTTCTTGGTCATTTATTATTGTTCTCATGTTTTTATTTTCTGTTAATTAAGGTATGTAAGGAAGACTATAAAATTTGACGTTGCCAGATGTTTGTCTATTTTCCCTGTTTTGTTTGTCGTGTTTTGTCTTTTTTTATTAGATTGTTAATCAAACATGAAATACCGAAGTATATTTATTTGACATAAAGTCTTTATTTATTTAATTTGAAAATTGTGCTTGTTTTTATGGTTAAGCGATTGTCTATATGCATTTCGTTCCCGCTTTTTGGAACTCATCAGTAGACTTCAACCCAAAACATTTTTGATTTTAGCTAACAAACTTCGTATGTTTATAGTAAGACTCTTAATACTATATTGAGAATCACAATATACAAACATAATAAGTTTGAAAGCCTCAAACAAAAATCTTTACAAAACAAGAATCTTTATTCGATTGTGCATCTATTTTATTTTCCACCACCTTTTTACAATTAGCTGCCACATTGGGCAACAATAAGAGTATTAAAAGACAAAAAGAAAAATAAAACATTTATTTTCATACATGAAATACCGAAGTATATTTATTTTAAAAAAAATCTTTATTTATTTAATTTTTGTAAAGATTTTTGTTTGAGGCTTTCAAACTTATTATGTTTGTATATTGTGATTCTCAATATAGTATTAAGAGTCTTAATATAAACATACGAAGTTTGTTAGCTAAAATCAAAAATGTTTTGGGTTGAAGTCTACTGATGAGTTCCAAAAAGCGGGAACGAAATGCATATAGACAATCGCTTAACCATAAAAACAAGCAAAATTTTCAAATTGTTAATCAAATGTTTCGGGAAACTGTTCTTTATCAGTATTTCTTTTATCTTTTTAATATTTTTAGCTTCAAATTCTTTATCACTAATCTTGAGAACTTTTTCTATTAAATTAAGTGCAGTGTTTGTCTTTTGTTTCAAAGGTTGCGTTGAATTAAAATTTATTATACGTTCAGATGCAATCGATTTAGCGTGCCAGTCAGTTATGATTTTGTTGCCCTTTTTACAAATTTTCAGTCCAAATACGGGATGGAACTATGCTCTTCTTTTTCTATGGTAAATTTTAATTTATTATGGTAACTATTAAATCTCTTCAAAATAATTTCTTCGTCATTTTTCTTAATTATCGCGAAAAGATCATCCACGTATTTTGTAATTAGTTTTATATATACTTTCTCCTTCTTTAGATCTTCCGTAACTTCTTCCAATAATCTATCCAATACAATGTCTGCTATAGTTGGAGAAAGTGGGTTCCCCATAGGCATTCCGTATGTTTGGTTATAATATTTATCGCCGTATAAGAAATAGTTATTATCGTTAAGACAAAATTTTAATATCTTAAGAAACTGTGTTTTTGGAATCTTTGTGTGATTTTGTAAACTGCTCCATTTCTTCATAATATTATTAATAGCCAGGTGAATTCGGATGTTTATGAATAGAGAGACAACATCGAGTGATATGAGAATTTCATCATCATCTAAGGTTATATCTTTCAGTTTATTCTTTAGTTCCATAGAATTTTTAATATTATATTCGTCAAGTATCAAATTTTAAATGATTTTAAAACCACTATATAATTTTGATGTATTGTGGTTCCAGTAGCTCAAAAATGGTCGAAATTTTAAATTCTATGGAGAGGTTTATTTTTTTTTAATTTTTAAGTAAAATTGTCAATATTTTGAGACATGTCTCCACTTATGTTGTCATAACTCAAAAACAACTAGTCCGATTTCGTTAAACTAAATTTACAAAAATTACCTCAGTGAAAGCTCCCATAAGCGGACATTCACCGTCGAGGAAGTTTTTGTCCGCAAGGTGGAGATGTCCGTTTATTGGAATGAAATCGAAAAAAAATAATTCATAGTAAATATTTACAATTTAGCATTTATTATTACAATTTATTTTTATTAAACAAAAAAAGTTACAAAGTAGGAAAAAATTTTAAATATTTTTTTGTTTTAATTTTGTTTCATTTTCTTTAATTATTTTTTCTTCATAATAGCATTCTAAATATTTTAAGGGCTCAAATGATGTGTAGTCTTCTTCTGCAAACTTGATTTAACGTCTAACTTCTTCCAATGCTTTGTATCGGCGCTAGCAGCATATAAAAACCAATTCGGCTTACGACAGAAAAATCTTGCATTTGTGTAAACATCGCCTTCAGTTCACACGGTTGTACAAAAAAGAATCTGCTCATTTGTATTCCCCTCGGTTTGTCCGTAATTTACCAACCGTTCTCGCTTATATAGCTACACAATTTTGTGCAAACGTATTGGTAAATCACTCCAACCATTTATTCAGCAATTGAGTCTGTGAATTTTTTTTTTTAAGCTTTGAATACCGGTATCACAAGTCTAAGAGATCATTGTTACACGTGGATTTAGAATCTCAACTTGTACTGCGAATAAAGAAACGCTTGATTATCAAATATAACTTGATAATTAAGTTATATGTTCCGGGAATACAATACCAAGCGACCACAATATAAAAGTTTAGAAATTTGCATTGTATTCTTTGATTCGTGTCCTGCTACTATATTTGCATTGATAGATTGAATATAGTATAATTTTGGCGTACCTTTCTCTTGGGTTTAGAGCGGTTTCCATTTCGGGTAAGAACATAGACATAATCCTTTACAATGCAATATCTTATATATAATTCCATTAGATTCGGCGCCAAACAGAAACAGAATACATCATTCTGCATCCTAACCTCATTACACACAAAAGCGTGCGTTGCGTTACCTTCGCCTGGAATCAGGAATTTCTAATTTAGATTACGCGAAGCAAAAAAAAAATAAAAATAAAAAATTAAAAAATAAACAATTTAAGGGAAAAAGTGTACTTGACGCAACATCGGTAAATTTCGCAAATCCGATTCCCCAAATTGGGCCTGGTTTTGAGGGTCACATTGTGCCTCATCAAGGGTGCGACAAAGTCACATACGCATACCTAGTACTTTTATACGCCCACGCACACGTTATGCAAGATGCATGAGTTTCGTCACCTCGTATAACGAGGAAAGGAAAAACTTGAACGAGACGGTATTTTCACTAAAATCTGGAAAAAAGAAGGAAATAAAAAGTGAAAGTTCATACATACATTTGTATCTAGTTTAACAAAACTACCCTGATACATACATAGTTCGTTAAACTTAAATGTTGCTACCAGTAGGGGTGCATTGGCAACATATATTGGTGATTAAGACAAAAATTAGTAGAATCAAGGGAAATGTCTATACAATGTTGCAATAATTATTAATGTTCGTCAAAACGAGAAGAAGCATAGAACGAAAGAAAAACAACTTTACTAATTACTTATACCTTACCGTTTAGCAAATATATCTAGCCTACTCTTACGCACATGCGGCCCTTAGCTGAATGTACATTCATCGTGGGACCAGCAGCAGTTAAAGTAAGTAATCTCTTTTTTTTCCTTAACTGAGTATAGAACACCTACATTGAAAAAAAAACAAAAATCATTAAATCTATCGGCAATCACTTAGGTTAACTGCCCTTGTGTTGAAAATTTTTAAGTTAATTGTTGCATACTAAGGAATATTTAAAATCAAATTAAGACCAGTTTTAATCGTGCACGGCGGACTATTTAAAAATTACCATTAAAGTGTACACTGAGCCTAAGCGAAAAACAAGTTAGATTTGGTGATTTTAGAATGATGTTGTATACACATGTGCCTAAATTGTGCCTAAATGTTCCCAAAGAGGAAAAAATAATCTACCTGCTGTGAAGGAATATAAGTTTATCAATTAATTAATATCAAAGAATAGTAAACAAAAAAAAAGTTTTGAATGAATTGTACCTTCACTCCTTAATAATAAAAGTAAATTATATCGAATTAACATCTTGTGCAGTGTAAGATGAAGGGATGGTGTTCAATTAAATTTCCACATATTGTTTAAATTATGAATATGACCCATTGATAATTGTAGCAACTTGTAGAATTTTTTTAGTATAATATCTTGAAAACTATAATATTTTTTAAGCTTAAGGGTGTAATTCCCAATTTGATTATCCTATTTTGTACCTTGTTAAAAGGGAAACCCTATATTTTGTTTGCAGCTACAGGAATTGGTTTGACCTAGTTTTACTTTTGCTTAACAGCGGTTAAGTTTATAAACATTGAATATAATTTAAACATGTAATAAAAAAAAAACAAAAAAAAAACAAAGAAAAACAAAAAAAAATAACAATATAAACACGCATAAATGTACTGGCTTAGTTTAGTGATCCTTTTGAATTTTATTTGATTTATGCCTACAAAAATGTATTCATGCCTTAAGTGCAAATTTATGAATTTTCGTAATTAATTTTATATATAAGGTAGCAATCGGTATAGCAAACAAAACAATAAAATGATGAAATACTAAATTCACATTCTTTGATTTCAAGTGGTTGGTGATGTAGAGTAGTGGTAGTTCATGTACAGTATTGGGATCATCGAAATTAGGCAAACGTAGGTATGTACGGGGATGATCATGGTTGGGTGGGCATTATGTTGCAACATTAACACCAGTTGTTACAACAACAAAAAAAAAAGAAAATAACGCGGCTAATTTAAATGGCTTGTCATTTGATTTGAATTGCGATAGCAGGAATGTTAATTTACCTATTATTTTGCATGCATATTAAAATATATGATTCTCGCGTGGTAGGTATCAGGGCCAGGTTAAGTACTATGACACCCCCCTTGTTGCCGACGAGCCAGAGCCGGAACTATGCATGCCTAGCTCTAACCAAGCCCTATAACACCCTCCTATTTCTTTCCATGCTACAGAGAACTAATATTTTTGGCGCCCAACGTGGGGCCCACATAAAAACTTTTTTATTACCACCTGAAATTTTTGTTCATCTTGTATCACGTGGGTCGCTGGCAAACTTTCGGTTATCCAATTCAAATAGTCAATCGTTACCACCAAATTCAGAAAAGAAAAGCAGACACCAACGCAACCATTTCTAATAGTTCAGCTGGAATACAAAAACAAAAAAGACTTATCGTGATCGTTTTGTACCACAATGAATATGAAATGGCACCCTTATTAGTATGATATGCTCGGAACTAATATCCTATAAGAAGTTTTTCATTTATTTTATTGCCGACATAAAATTTTTTTTTCTAAATACGTAGTTCTTAAAACCTTTATCCTGTTTGGAATCTAGATACTGAAAACTAATTTCGGTATCTTGCCGACAAAATGAGTATTCTGTCTGTGTTTAGAGAATCGTATATTTATTTTTCGGAAACGGATCCAAATTACGCCTAAAAAAACAGGGTTTCATGGTATTTTAGAATTTGACTGCGCGTAAATTTTGTTTTTGTTTTTGTGCTTTCGAATTAGCCATTTTAAGTTACACCACTACGTTCTCATGACCACCACGAAATTAATCCTGAAATAAGTCAGATATATAAACTTTTGTATTGGCGTATATTAATATACATATCGGCATATATACATAAAAATCCATTTTATCAACATTTACCTCGTTTTTTTAATTGCTGTGAATTCATTTAAGATGCCCTTGAGGCATAGCAATGAGAACTTGGCAGCAGCACCAACTGCTAGCCTAACTCCTGCACCCCAAACGATACCCCCACATTCCTCCTTAGTTTGTGGAGTTTGTAAAAATAACATAACAAATAAAGCAAACTCAATTCGTACCACATGTGATCACGTTTTCCATTAGTCTTGCTTTTCAAAGTCAACCAATAATAAAGCTAGTTGTCCTACATGCGGTTGCAAAATTGATGTTCCCAAAAATTCAAAGCCATTAAGTGTGATAGTGCACACGTCAATCGTCTCGCAAAAATAATTTTGAGGACAATCGGGCGGCAATTAGTTCAGAATGTTTGGATGGCCAATCCCCGAATAATACGTCAAACGTGTCAGGCGCGTCTTCTCGTAGCGTAGAAGAAGATAGAAGAATTATAAGAAATTTAGTCGCAGCCGCAGTGGGTGCGCAACAGGCGGAGATGCTATCTTCATTAAATATGACCCTATCGCATTTAGTAGAGACCAGCGTTGGAGCAGGCCTTCGAAGATTAAATTTAGAAAACGTCAATAATACTCCCAATCGACCCCAGAATGATAACAGTTCAGCACAGCGTAATAGAGCTTATACTATCCCAGTGGAGAACCAGTCAACGGATCAACTCTTGGGGCTGCGACCTCCTCCTAATACCCGTAACGTTGAAACAAACCATAATTTGAACCCTCCCTATCCAATTTCAGAGGATTTCCGTCGGGATCGGCTAGTGATTTATCGCTACGCCCGGATAAGATAAGCCAGATTATAAGTAATTGGAAAGTGAAGTTCTCAGGTAACACAGATGGGCTATCCGTGGACGTTTTTCTCTATAGAGTAGAAGCATTGACAAGTCAGACATTAGGCGGAAATTTCAATCTGCTCTGCGACAATGCTAGTACATTATTTGAGGGTAAAGCGAATACATGGTATTGGCGGTACCATCAGTCCATGCGGGTGATACGGTGGCCAGAACTTTGCTCTGCTTTACGCAGCCAATATAGGGATAATAGAACTGATATGGACTATAGGGAAATGATCAGAGATAGGAAGCAAAAACCTGGTGAAAATTTCGATACCTTTTACGAATCTATCGTAGAACTTACGGACCATCTCGAAGAATCTATAAATGAAAGTTCTCTAGTTGAAATATTGCGTAGGAATTTGCTTCCTGAGATTCAACATGAGATACTGAATTTGACGATATCGTCAGTTAGAGAGTTGCGTAACATCTGTAGGAAAAGGGAATTCTTTCTGCAGGACCTAAGGAAAAGGAGTATGCCGCAAAGATTTACGAGTTTTCCTAAGCACGTGTCTGAGTTAATTGAAACCGACATCATCGAAAATGTTCCAGATTCGGAAGAAAACACTTATGATGTAGCTGAGCTAGGTCTATGTTGTTGGAATTGTCGTAAGGTAGGACATCGGTACCAGGACTGTATGTCCGATAGGAAGGTTTTCTTTTATGGCTGTGGTGCGGCTAATATCTATAAACCGGCATGCTCAAATTGCAGTACATCAAAAAACTTGATAGCGACTGCACAAATGAGTGCACGCAAAACCCCTGCCAAGAGAACATCGGAACGCGCAACGAGCACCCATCAGTGCTGATTAACAATCAGCCAGACAACGAGTTAAATATAGAAAAAAATAATACCCAAACGCGACAATTAAAACCAATTATACCTTTTCATATTATGTAGAATGCAAAATTATGTCGAAGCAAAAAGAAGGATTTTTGAAAATCCAACGGATCAAAAATTAAAAAGGTCGTCACAACGTGCGAGAGAATTTTGGAAAAATGTAAGGGAAAAACAAAAGGTGGTATCTACTTGTATAATCGGATGTGCAGATGACATTCGGCCCTATGCAGAAGTGACAATTTTGGGGGAGAAAGTCTCGGGATTGTTGGATACTGGGGCTTCAATTACTTGTATAGGGGGTGAACTCGCTAAAAGATTTCTTGAATCAGGCAATCCTTATAGGAAAATCATATCGAATATTCGAACTGCTGATGGCATGCCACAAAGCATTGTGGGTTTTATCAAAACAAAAGTAATGTTTAGGGCAGTAGAAAAGGTCATTGAAATTTATATAATACCCTCACTATCGCAACCCCTCTACCTCGGAATAGATTTTTGGAAATCCTTTAACCTATTACCTGAAAATTTTCTTTCCGCTTTTTCATTATCTCCTCGTATTATATCTGCTATAGACGACCTTTGAAAACCTGCATTTTAGACGAGTCTCAGAAATCCCTATTAAATAAAGTTGTAGAAGTGTTTCCCTCGTTTTCTAAAGAAGGTTTAGGCAAGACTTCTTTGGTCAGTCATATTATCGACATAGGTAATGCCAAAGCTATTAAACAACGGCACTACCCTGTTTCGCCGGCCATTGAAAAGCTGATGTATGACGAGATTGACAGAATGATTGGTTTAGGAATAATCGAAGAGTCTAATAGCGCCTGGAGCTCTCCTGTGGTCCTCGTACGGAAACCCGGCAAAAATCGATTGTGCCTAGATAGTAGGAAGTTAAACGAAGTTACGATATCCTTTGCCCAATATTGAAGGTATACTGAGCAGGCTGCCCAAGGCTAAGTTTATTACCGGTCTGGATCTAAAAGATGCCTTCTGGCAAATCTCGTTAGACACAGCTTCTAGGGATAAAACAGCGTTCACAGTCCCGGGGCGCCCTTTATACCAATTCAAAGTAATGCCATTCGGACTATGTAACGCTCCACAAACTATGTCCCGCTTAATGGACAAAGTAATACCGGCGCATCTTAGAAATGAAGTCTTCATATATTTGGACGATCTTTTAGTAGTTTCAGACAGCTTTCATATGCATGTAGAAGTACTCACGGAAGTCGCAGATTGTTTTCGCAAGGCCGGTCTAACCATAAACGTCGAAAAAAGCAATTTCTGCATGGAAGAGCTAAAATATCTCGGTCATGTATTGGGGAATGGAGTTATTCGGACTGACCCCGACAAGATTTCTGCAATTAAAGATTACCCGACACCCAAGTCAGTTAAGGACATTAGACGCTTCCTCGGAATGACTGGATGGTATAGGAAGTTTATCGGTAACTATGCTTCGTTGACAACCCCTATTACTGACCTTTTGAAAAGTAAAAGGAAGTTCAATTGGAATAACGACGCACAAAAGGCTTTTGAGGAGTTAAAATGCCTTTTGAGTTCGGCCCCTGTCTTGCATAGCCCAGATTTCGCAAAACCATTTTTTATACATTGCGATGCAAGCAAGACAGGCATAGGAAGCGTGTTGGTCCAGGTAACTTCGGAGGGTGATGAAGTTCCTGTGGCTTTCATGTCAAAGAAACTCAATAAAGCCCAAAGAAATTACTCAGTGACCGAACAAGAATGCTTAGCTGCTGTGTTAAGTATAAAAAAATTTCGGCCCTACATCGAAGGACATGATTTCACTGTGGTGACCGACCATGCATCCCTAAAGTGGCTCATGCCCCAAAATGACTTGAGTTCGAGGTTGGCAAGATGGGTATTAAAACTCCAAGGCTATAATTTTAAAATTATGCACAGAAAGGGGAGTCAAAACTTGGTCCCCGATGCGCTTTCTCGTACTTACCCAGACCATTCCAACCCGGGGTCATCCGAAAGCGTATGCAATTTCACTCTCAATAGTTTATCTGACGACACCGGACTTTTCATAGATTTAGCATCACCATATTTTAAAACTGCCGAATACAAGGAACTTATTGGAAATATTTTAGACAACCAAAGCAAACTCCCGGATTTAAAAATTTTAGACAACCTGGTATACAGGCGGACAGAGCATGCCAACAGGAATCTACTGCACGATGATTTGTGTTGGAAGTTGTGGGTACCAAGGGAGATGATCCAAGACATTTTGAAAATGGCACATGATAACCGCTTGTCGGCACATTTCGGTATAAACAAAACGTTAGAACGGGTGCGAAGTTACTATTTTTGGCCCGGTTTAGTGAACTCGTTTAAGGAATACATTGATGCATGCGAAATCTGTAAGGGAACAAAACATCCCAACATCCCTTTGAGGCCACCTATGGGTAAACCAACTATGTCAGATCGATTATTTCAAAAACTATATGTGGATTTTTTAGGCCCCTATCCACGCTCACGGTCGGGTCACATTGGCATTTTTGTAGTGTTAGATCACTTCTCGAAATACCCTTTCGTTAAACCAGTAAAAAAACTGACAGCAGATGTAGTATGTAAATATTTAGAGGAAGAGATTTTCCACATGTTTGGAGTACCTGAGGTAGTAGTCTCTGATAATGGGGTTCAATTTAAATCCAAAATTTTCCAAAACCTCCTGGAAAAAATGTTCACCATACTCTCACAGCAATACATTCACCTCAGGCAAATGCCTCTGAGCGTATGAACCGATCGATCTTGGCTGGGATTCGCGCATATGTAGCTCCGGATCAGAAGAACTGGGATGAGAACCTAAGCAATATTGCCTGTGCTTTTAGATCAAGTACCCATGCCTCAATTGGCGTAGAACCTTATTATTTAACTTTCGGACAACATATGATAACTAATGGGAAGACCTACACTGAACCAAAAAAGCATTCTTAAAACAAGAATCTTGCGTTTTTGTTTTAAAAATGCTGCATTTTTAAAAATCATTTTTAAAATATGAATGTTTCTTATAATATTAATATACAACATTGTTATTTTTATAACGAAACAGTTCTAAAACAAAAATGTGCGCTTTCATTTAAAAAATTTCAAAAACAATAATGTTTTCTTATTAAAATAAAAATTATAATTTTTGAAATCATAATAAAAAAGAAAATGTATTTTTAAACATTCTAAAAACAAAAATATTTTATTATTATATCAATAATTTTAATTTTTTTAAATAAAAGAATATATTTTTCCCCGAGTAACATTTTATATTTGTGTCGTGTTGAAAAAAAAAAGAATTAATCTGTTATTACGACCAAGTGTATATTAATGTCCATTATCCTGTATGATCCTTGCGCACAAAATCTTAAAATTATTGCGAAATTTAAAAAAAAACATAGCGACATTTTTTGTTGAATGCTCGTCATGACGCAAATGAAAATTCGTTCGATTAGCGCTTTGGACTACAGTCTAAGACCGAAAATTTTTCATAAGGGCATTTTGATTCCAAACAAAATTAAAATTTTTAATTTTAATACGAACCATCCGTAATTTCAAAACTCTCTTTTATTAATTTAAAACGTTTCATTCTTAATTTAAGAAGTCTCCATTATTAATTCAAAACATTTAATTTTTTATATAAAAATAATTAGTTTTAAAACAAAAATTCTTCATTATTACTTCAAGAATATTTGATTCTTAATTCAAAAACCTAAGTTCTTAATTTGAGTATGTTCAATTTTATATCAAGGTTGTTGTTTCTTAAAACAAAAATAATAATTTTTCATTCCAAAATAGTTTTAATTTTTAAGCAAAGAATGAAAATTTTTAAAATAACACAAAACAAACTTAGTTCTATTTCATAAAGGTTTCGTTTTTAAAATCAAAATGTTTCTTCTTGATTTTTAAACTTTATTTTTTGGGTGTATGAACTGTTACGTAAACTAAAAATCTTAGATGATAGATCAATTCATTTCGACAAAGGCGACTCATTAGAAATAATACGGGGAAGGGCTAAGGAGATCATGGAAAATCAGTTCAAGAGGAACGAGAAAGCATACAATCTTAGGTCACGAGAATCAAATTTCAAAGAGGGTCAAGAAGTGTTTAGGCGGAATTTTAGAGCGTCGAACTTTGAGAAAGGCTACAATGCAAAGCTTGATCATGCATTTATTAAGGCTCGTATAAGGAAAAAAATCGGAAATTGCTATTATGATGTTGAAGATCTTCACGGTAGGCTAGTAGGAAGATATCACGCAAAAGATATTAAGATTTGATAGTGGCACTTGAGAATTTTTTTTTTTGCTCTCCCTAATCCTCCCTTATCAAAATTTGGCAACATACGACTAACTTTATCACATCCTGGACAAATACAATCCCAAGTGCTAGCGCGGAATCAAATTTTGTCACCCCAAAATCTGATCTTGGTGGGGAGGTTGTGTATCGGCGCTAGCAGCATATAAAAACCAATTCGGCTTAGTACAGAAAAATCTTGAATTTGTGTAAACATCGCCTTACAGTTCACACGGTTGTACAAAAAAGAATCTGCACATTGGTATTCCCCTCGGTTTGTCCGTAATTTACCAACCGTTCTCGCTTATATAGCTACACAATTTTGTGCAAACGTATTGGTAAATCACGCCAACCATGTATTCAGCAATTGAGTCTGTGAATTTTTTTTTTTTTAAGCTTTGAATACCGGTATCACAAGTCTAAGAGATCATTGTTACACGTGGATTTAGAATCTCAACTTGTACTGCGAATAAAGAAACGCTTGATTATCAAATATAACTTGATAATTAAGTTATATGTTCCGGGAATACAATACCAAGCGACCACAATATAAAAGTTTAGAAATTTGCATTGTATTCTTTGATTCGTGTCCTGCTACTATATTTGCATTGATAGATTGAATATAGTATAATTTTGGCGTACCTTTCTCTTGGGTTTAGAGCGGTTTCCATTTCGGGTAAGAACATAGACATAATCCTTTACAATGCAATATCTTATATATAATTCCATTAGATTCGGCGCCAAACAGAAACAGAATACATCATTCTGCATCCTAACCTCATTACACACAAAAGCGTGCGTTGCGTTACCTTCGCCTGGAATCAGGAATTTCTAATTTAGATTACGCGAAGCAAAAAAAAAATAAAAATAAAAAATTAAAAAATAAACAATTTAAGGGAAAAAGTGTACTTGACGCAACATCGGTAAATTTCGCAAATCCGATTCCCCAAATTGGGCCTGGTTTTGAGGGTCACATTGTGCCTCATCAAGGGTGCGACAAAGTCACATACGCATACCTAGTACTTTTATACGCCCACGCACACGTTATGCAAGATGCATGAGTTTCGTAACCTCGTATAACGAGGAAAGGAAAAACTTGAACGAGACGGTATTTTCACTAAAATCTGGAAAAAAGAAGGAAATAAAAAGTGAAAGTTCATACATACATTTGTATCTAGTTTAACAAAACTACCCTGATACATACATAGTTCGTTAAACTTAAATGTTGCTACCAGTAGGGGTGCATTGGCAACATATATTGGTGATTAAGACAAAAATTAGTAGAATCAAGGGAAATGTCTATACAATGTTGCAATAATTATTAATGTTCGTCAAAACGAGAAGAAGCATAGAACGAAAGAAAAACAACTTTACTAATTACTTATACCTTACCGTTTAGCAAATATATCTAGCCTACTCTTACGCACATGCGGCCCTTAGCTGAATGTACATTCATCGTGGGACCAGCAGCAGTTAAAGTAAGTAATCTCTTTTTTTTCCTTAACTGAGTATAGAACACCTACATTGAAAAAAAAAACAAAAATCATTAAATCTATCGGCAATCACTTAGGTTAACTGCCCTTGTGTTGAAAATTTTTAAGTTAATTGTTGCATACTAAGGAATATTTAAAATCAAATTAAGACCAGTTTTAATCGTGCACGGCGGACTATTTAAAAATTACCATTAAAGTGTACACTGAGCCTAAGCGAAAAACAAGTTAGATTTGGTGATTTTAGAATGATATTGTATACACATGTGCCTAAATTGTGCCTAAATGTTCCCAAAGAGGAAAAAATAATCTACCTGCTGTGAAGGAATATAAGTTTATCAATTAATTAATATCAAAGAATAGTAAACAAAAAAAAAGTTTTGAATGAATTGTACCTTCACTCCTTAATAATAAAAGTAAATTATATCGAATTAACATCTTGTGCAGTGTAAGATGAAGGGATGGTGTTCAATTAAATTTCCACATATTGTTTAAATTATGAATATGACCCATTGATAATTGTAGCAACTTGTAGAATTTTTTTAGTATAATATCTTGAAAACTATAATATTTTTTAAGCTTAAGGGTGTAATTCCCAATTTGATTATCCTATTTTGTACCTTGTTAAAAGGGAAACCCTATATTTTGTTTGCAGCTACAGGAATTGGTTTGACCTAGTTTTACTTTTGCTTAACAGCGGTTAAGTTTATAAACATTGAATATAATTTAAACGTAATAAAAAAAAAAACAAAGAAAAACAAAAAAAATAACAATATAAACACTCATAAATGTACTGGCTTAGTTTAGTAATCCTTTTGAATTTTATTTGATTTATGCCTACAAAAATGTATTCATGCCTTAAGTGCAAATTTATGAATTTTCGTAATTAATTTTATATATAATAACAAAATGATGAAATACTAAATTCACATTCTTTGATTTCAAGTGGTTGGTGATGTAGAGTAGTGGTAGTTCGTGTACAGTATTGGGATCATCAAAATTAGGCAAATGTAGGTATGTACGGGGATGATCATGGTTGGGTGGGCATTATGTTGCAACATTAACACCAGTTGTTACAACAAAAAAAAAAAAAGAAAATAACGCGGCTAATTTAAATGGCTTGTCATTTGATTTGAATTGCGATAGCAGGAATGTTAATTTACCTATTATTTTGCATGCATATTAAAATATATGATTCTCGCGTGGTAGGTATCAGGGCCAGGTTAAGTACTATGGCACCCCCCTTGTTGCCGACGAGCCAGAGCCGGAACTATGCATGCCTAGCTCTAACCAAGCCCTATAACACCCTCCTTTTTCTTTCCATACATGCTACAGCTTCTTTATAAGAAGATATTTTTTTATGCGATACTTCTGCCATTATTTTCTGATGAGCTTATGTCCACTTCATCAATAGAAAGTTCTATAACATCAGACTCTGTTAGAAGGTTTTTATCAATAGTAGTAAGCTCAATACGTTCTACATTTTATTTATCGAAAGAATAGGTTTTCATCAATAATAGTAAGCTCAATACGTTCTACATTTTGTTTACCGAAAGAATAGATAAAGGGATCTCATCTTCTGCTTCTAATTCTGGATTATCAAAATCTTTCATAAATCCTGCTTCACCAAAACAGTTCTTAATGGTTTCGGGTGTTACTTTTTCCCACGAGTGCTTAATAAAATATAAAGCATTGAGAACATTTATAGTTTTCTTTAAGGTTATCGCAGAATCAATAAATTCAATGTTTGATATGATTGCAGTTCTATAGTGGACCTTGAAGTTTTGAATAACACCTTGATCTGGTGGTTTGCAGACTGAAGTGGTGTTGGGTGACAAGAAAACAATGTTTATATTTTTTAAATTTATGTCTAGGGTGTGAAGCATCATTGTCTAAAAACAACAATATCTTTCTGTTTGCTGTTAACATTTTTCTGTCAAACTGTTCTAACCATTCAGCCATAAAAACTTGAGTCATCCAAGCCTTCTTATTGTGTTTCAAAAATGCTTATAGATCTTTGATGTTCTCATTTTTAAATGCCCGAAGTTGAGCTGATTTTCCAACCACCAATAGTTTTTATTTTGTCTTACCATATCTACGCAAAACAAATTGTTGAGCCTTTCCTTAGACAACTTTCCACCGGAACACTTTTCTGATTTAAATGCCATAGTTTTATCTGGAAGAGCACGGAAGAAAAGGCCACTTTCATCAGCATTGTAAATGTCCCTTGGTTCATACCCAAATAATATACAAGACAGTTTTTCCTTAAACTCTGTCACATCTAACTGATTTTCACTTGAGGCTTCTCCAGATATGCATTTGAAATGATGAAATGCCTTTAACACCACTTGTGTCGCCATCCATCAGAGGTTGAGAAGTCATTATGGGCGGATATCTCAGCTATCTCTCTTGCTTTAATTACTGGCCCAGATATAGGAATGCTTAGACTTCTTGCGTGGACAAACCATTCAAAACACTTTTTGTCAACAAAAGAACCTTTTGGGTTTAAAAACCTTTTTTTCTGGCTTGTATTTATATCTCCAGATTACCATTGTGATCGAATTAATTCTGTATTCTTTGAATTTTTGCCAACTTGCTTTTTTCCAATGTTGAACCTTTAATAGAAAATAGTTTAGTTTTTAGCCCTTTTGTATTCTTATTTAAACTAAATCTTAATTATCTCTTTTCTAATTCATGCACTAATATTTTCTCTTTTTCTAAAACATTTATTAATTCCATTTTCTCTCTTAATGATAACAATTTTCTTTGAGGAGGCATTTTAAATTTGTTCAAGTTCACTCAAGTAAGTTGAATAAATTAAAAATCTGTGTTTGTATGTGCACTGGCTTATCACATATAAAATATTTGGAGGGAAATTCTCACAATCACAAAATTTTTAGCATTTTATCTTTTGTGCCATTCTATTAATTTGATCTGTTCAAGGTGTATTAAAAAGGTGGAATATACTGAACAGCTAGTGAAATTGGTCTTTGGTGTTATAATAATGTCAAATTCCTTTTCTCTTTAGTAAGGGTTTTTTGAGATCACCTTATAAATAAAATTTTTTTTTTTTTATTCATACATATATTTATTTATTGTATCTTCAAAAATGAACTAACAATAAGTATTCAAATCTTAAATCTAAATATAATTATTAGGCCCGACCAGTGTCGGACATAAACTTAGTGATAATAATTCATAATACATAAGAGTTGTGCAAAGCAAAAAATAAAAATAATAAAATAATTTCAAACAGTTTCATCTGGTGTGGTAAGTATTAGAGCCCTTGTGTCCCTCTTTTTTAAGCGGATGTGTCCGGTAAAGTTCATATTTCGAGCAAGCGGATTAGGGTGTGACTCGAGTTTAGTTAAATATTTGCCTGAGTATTTTGCAATTTCTTCAGTCACTTGTGGCATATTTAGATCACGATGTAAATTTGAGTTCCTTATGTACCATGGAGCCGATGTTATTAACCGTAAAATTTTGTTTTGTCTTCGTTGGATTTTCTCTACATTTGAAGCTGAAGCAGTGCCCCATAGCTGAATTCCGTAGCACCATATAGGTTTCAAAAGCGACTTGTATATCAAAAGTTTGCAATCTAGACTCAGGGTTGAATTTCTACCAATCAGCCAATGTAACTGAGTTAATTTTAGTTTAATTTGTGTTAGCTTAGAGTCAATATGGTGTTTCCATGTTATCCGTCGGTCAAGGTGTATACCAAGGTATTTTACAAGTGAATGTTGAGGAACAACTTGATTATTGATTCGAATGGGTGAACAGGTATCTTTTCGCAGAGTAAATGTTACCTGAACACACTTTTGTTCGTTTACCTTAATTCTCCATAAGTTTAACCAACATAAACATTGGCTCTGTTTTATTATATACAGGGTGTTTTTTAGAGGTATAGAACTTTGAATTGAAATAAAACACAAGAAAATCGTTTTAATGTCCATCAATTTGGCTTTATTGTGTTTAAATATGATTTCGGGCATGTGGCCGCCGCGGCTGGCTCGAATAAAGCCAATTCTACAGGTCCAATTTTCAACCACTTTTTCGAGCATATGGGGCCGTATGTTGGCAATAACGCCACGAATGTTGGCTTCCAAGTCCCCTAACGTTTCTGGTTTGTTGGCGTAGACGAGCGACTTCACATATCCCCAAAGAAAATAATCCAATGGTGTCAAATCACACGATCTTGGTGGCCAATTGACAGGTCCATTCCGCGAAATTATGCGCTCATCGAATGTTTCCTTCAATAAATCGATTGTGACGTGCGCTGTGTGGCATGTAGCGCCGTCTTGTTGGAACCACAACTCATCCACATTCATGCCATCCAATTCGGGAACAAAATAGTCGGTTATCATGGCTCTATACCGGTCTCCATTAACGGTAACTGACTCTCCAGCATTATTTCGGAAGAAGTATGGCCCAATGACTCCACCAGCCCATAGAGCACACCAAACAGTCAGTTTTTGTGGATGTAATGGCGTCTCAAGGGTCTCATGTGGATTCTCTTCACTCCAAATGCGGCAATTTTGCTTGTTGACGTAGCCATTCAACCAAAAATGAGCCTCATCACTGAACAAAATTTTGCGATGAAAATCAGCATCGAGATCAATCTCATTTTCGGCCCATACACCAAAATCACGACGCATTGCATGGTCTCGCGGCTTTAATTCTTGCACAAGCTGGATCTTGTAAGGTCGCAAGCCAAGATCTTTGCGCAAAATCTTCCATAAAGTTGATGAACAAAGCTCCAATTGCTGTGCACGGTGGCGAATCGATTCATTCGGGTCCTCTTCAAAACTTTGCTCTACAGCGGCAATTGTTTCTTCGGTGCGCACTGTTCGACGTCTCTGCGGATGCGTATTATCACATAGAGTAAACGTAGTGCGAAAACGATCCATGGTTAACCGAATTAATTGCTCTGATGGACGATTATGTCGACCATAAAATGGACGGAGCTTGCAGTAAACTTCGCGAACTGAACCATTATTTTCGAAATAAATTTGCACGATTTGCAAGCGTTGTTCTTTTGTCAACCTGTTCATGATGAAATGGCAAACCAAACTAAATATTAATCACTTGACAGCTGACAAAATGGCCGCTAGTTAAAAAAGTGATGCCAACTTAAAGTTCTATACCTCAATAAAAAACACCCAATACATGACTACAATTTTTTATTATAACTCCGAAACTACTGAGCCGATTGAAACGCAATATATTAACGGATTAAAGGCTTTGTAAGTAGTAGTTTTTGTAAAGAGACATGTCTCAAAATATTGACAGTTTTACTTAAAATTTATTTTAAAAAAAATTGTTCATAGAATTAAAAAAATTTACCATTTTTGTACCTAAGACATGATGCATCAAATCTATATAGTATTCAATATTTTTTTTTGCTGTTGACGCGTGTTATTAATGTTGTTTAGCATGATATAAAAAAGTTAAATGTTATAGGTACAATTCGGTTAACTTGAAACGCGTGGTGACCTTTTTTTTAATCTACATTTTAGTGTACGTAAAAAAATTAATTAAAAAATTTTCTTATCTTTTCAGGGGACATAACTCAAAAGGGATACGAAAAGAAAAAAGCTAAGTTACTACAACCATATTTATCCAATATCATTGAAGGTAAATTGATCTGTTTATATATATTTATATATCTATATATCTATACATTAAGGTAGAATAAAAATTACAAACAAAATTAAACTTAATTTTTACGTAACTTATTGTTAATTGATGCAAGCTTAATTTATACAAAATATCTACGAGTGTTTTTCCCGGAACTTGATACATAAAAGTAACTACGCAATACTTTCAGGTTTGCATTTTGCAGTATTCTACCGAAAGTTTCCCTTTAAAATACATCAAACTATGTGTGCGAATTTAAGCTTGATGAAATATTGCTTTGAATTAGTGTAACAAATACAAATTCGGAAAGCAATAGTTTTGTTTGGAATAATTTTGATGTGAAAACGTGTTCTGAAACATCTACTGCCAAATGCTGAATTTAACAACTTCTTTGTATTTTAAAAACTATTATACTAAATTATTCTTTCTTTTGCTTTTAAGCTGTACAAGAAATTTCAGAAAACTTGATTTGTTCTTAATTGACTTCTGTTCTGAAAGATCTTGATGCAAAAATTTGTAATGTTTTGTTTGTTACATAACTATAGCATTTTTTAATTTTGTAAGGAAAACATACTTTTAAATTTGTTTATATTAATGACGAGTTAGCCCTCCACGATTTTGCATACACTCAAAAAAGAAATTTTATAAAATTCTTACCAAGTTTTTCCAGTCTGCCCTTAGAACTACTGTTAATATATTTCTTATTTGTTCGTTGGGATATATGTATATATTATTGTTTACGTTATTATTAATTGTATTGATTTCATCACTAAGAATAAATTTTGTAACCATACGAAGTCAATGACCATGTACTGCACAAAATGTTTAGGCAAACATTACAGTTTGCAATATGCAAAAGTAGGTCATTGCTAACTTATCAATTCTTAATTTTACACAAAAAAAACAAAACAATTCATCATTTATAGAGTAAGCATTTCTTTCTTTAATTTTATGTATAAAAGAAGGCAAAATAAAGTCAAAATTTTAGTGTTTAGTAGAATAACAAATCAATTGTTTTACTGAACACTGCCTCCAAGTTCAAGTGCTTGTGAGGACAACAAAATATACTAAAACTATCTCCAAGTTCAATGCTTGTGAGAATCCCATTAACCACAATTCTTCAAGCTACAAGTGCTTGCAAGAAAGGACTTTACAATTTACATTAACATTTTTGGTGACCCCGACGTGATCCTGTAACCAGGCACAGGATTTCAACAGTTGAAACAACACGATAACTCAATACAAAATGGTATCCTTCGAAGAGCTGGTCAACAACCAAAAAGAAATAGGAGAACGGATTGAAACGATCATCCGAAATTTCAAAAAGGATTCCGCTTCAAGAAAGGGTTCAATCGACTACTTTCAAGAGAGACTTCGAAGGCTGGACGGAGAATGGGCAGAATTCGAATCTAATGATAATAAAATTCGACTAATGGAAAACATTCAGCTTGACCATAAGTACTTTGCAGATGATTACTACAACGCAATTATGAAGGCCGTCTTACAATACAGAGATATATTTGAATCATCCATGTTGAAGGTGCGGCAGCCTTCAGCCAAACCACAAGGCCAACTTTCACAACAAAACCAAACCGCATGTGCTAACGTGACATCAGCGGATACCGATAAGCTGTCGAAGATTATTCGTAGACAAGCAGCAATAATGGTATATCTGGAAAGTTTGTTAAAAACCGATTTAACAAATCAGGATGTGCCAATTGCCACAAGGTTATGGCAAAACATTGAAGACCTCCACCTCCAAATATGTGAAATTAGTGATGAGCCCGTAAATCAAGGATACAAGATGAAACAATTTATTAAATTAGAAGATGAGGTACGGAAGGCATTAAGATCTGTTAACAACCATGCAACTACTGAACCAACCAAAATAACAGTCAGCCCGATTCAGTTCCAATACCAAAATTAACACTACCAAAATTTGACGGCAAGTATTTAAAATGGCAAGAATTTTACGATTTATTCTCCTCACTGGTAGTAGGCCAATCAATTCCGAAGGTGCAAAAAATATGGTACTTAAAAACTGATTTAGTGGGAGAGGCGGCAAATCTAATAAAACACTTCCCTGCAACTGGGGAAAATTTCGATGCGGCATGGTCATCTATAATAGACCGCTACCATAACAAGAGGCTACTAGTTGGCAAAATAATTCAAGAACTGATAGATACTCCAAACAAGGCACCAACCGACAATTATAAGGGCCTACATGACATAATTTTTTAACCTTACGTCACTCATGTTTGTTTTTGCGCTAAATATCACTACACTTTCTGTTAAACATATAATAACGAAAACTTTAACGAAAATTATAACGAAAATGAATATCACACTTATAGAAACACCGCCGTTCGTTACACCACTAAATTCGTTATATCGTTCGTTATAATGCGTAACGAAAGTTATAGAAACGGGCTACAGGTCACACGACTCCGTTATGAACAGTCTCTCGCACATCCACGAGAAGTGCCAACTATAAAAGACTTTTTAAGTTTCTTGGAGAGAAACTTTCAATCAGTGGAAGCAATGTCCGAAAAGGAAAAATTTTCAAACCCAAGGGCAAAGGTATGTACTTCTATCACAATCGAAGGCCGAAACAATGAACTTTGTTCAATGTGCAAATATGGAAGACACCTATTATTCGCATGCCCAGAATTTCTGAAGCTGTCACCATCAGCACGACTTCAGTTTGTTCAAAAACAAAGGTATTGTGTTAACTGTTAAAAACCGGGACATAACGCAAAAAATTTTAGCCGAAGAAGTTGTATGAAGTGTGCCAACAAACATAACACTTTGCTGCATTTAAAGGACTCAAACGCGAGCAGTCAACAACCAAGTTCAAGGGTTACACCCAATCACTCAGCTGAGACTACAAAATCCACACAATTCAGCCAACAGCTGCATCACTAAGCGCAGAAAAACATACGATATCAAATAACTATATACTGCTTAGCACAGCCGTGGTCCTCATAAGAGCCGGTGAAAAGGAAATTCAATGTAGAGCGCTTCTTGACTCTGGATCACAAATTAACTTCGTAAGTAAACGCCTAGTCAAACGTCTTGGAATTCCAACGTCAATCGCTATAAGTGGAATTGGGTCCAGCAACACCAAGGTAAATCATCGAGTCAACGTCGAGTTGTGTTTCAGGTTCAACAACTATACTACACGACTTGAGGCAGCTGTTCTTAATCACATAATCTCTTCTCAACCATCACAAATAATTAACATCAATCACTGGAACATTCCTAATAACATCAGTCTAGCTGACCCAGGTTTCAATCATCCTGACAATATAGATATTTTATTGGGTGCGGAATTCCATCATCAATTACTGACAGATGGACAAATCAAGTTGGCCAACAACTTGCCCATCTTACAAAATACCTTGCTGGGTTGGATCATCTCAGGAAAAATTGAGGAAACTCAATCTTCCACTGCAACATGTGGAATGTGCATTGAGAATGAAACAACTTTAGAGGAAGACATCGCTCAACTATGGGAGCTAGAAAAGGTGAAGGCGGTAGAGAAAACTCTGTTAGTATCAGAAAGACAGTGCGAAACTCATTTTGCGCAGACCTACAGCATTGATCAAAATGGAAGATTTGTGGTAAGAATCCCGTTTTGTGACGATCCCGAAACATTAGGTGAGTCACATGATATAGCTTTCAATCGATTCCTATCACTGGAGCGTCGACTGGCAAAGGCACCAGAGGTCAAGGCAAAATACATACAATATATGAAAGAGTACGAGGAATTGGGTCACATGACACAAATTGATATAAATTCCACTTGCAAACCGAACTATTTCATTCCACACCATAGTATATTGCGTCCCTATAGTTTAACTACAAAGTTACGAGTAGTCTTCGATGCATCAACGAAAACTTCTTCAGGTTTAGCCCTTAATGATCTGATGCACTCAGGTCCCACTAATCAAAGCGAGCTGTTTTCAATACTGCTTCGCTTTCGGCTACCACGCTTTGTATTTACAACAGACATTGAGAAAATTTATCGCCAGATGCTAATACACCCAGCCGACAGAAGGTTCCAAATTATTATATGGAGACATGACCCATCTACACAAATTATATATTACCAACTCAACACCATTACATACCGTACCCGATCTGCACCATATTTAGCTACAAAATGTTTGGAAAGAATTGCCAAGGATAACATGGCCCAGTATCCCTATGGAAGCCAATTTTTACTTAAAAATTTCTATGTGGATGACGGAATAGGCGGTAGTGATGATTTGAATATGACACTAACAATGCAGCAAGAACTGACACATATATTAAGGAAACATGGTCTGAATCTACAAAAATGGAATGCCAATCATCCAAAACTACTTCAAGGCATTGAAAGGAAGGAGCAAGAAGTAAATATTGACTTCAACAGCACAGAGAGTCAAACGGTAAAAATCTTGGGCTTAACCTGGATGCCAAGGGCTGACAAGTTTTGTGTGAAGGTATGTCCAGGAGATGTAAAACAAATTACTAAGCGAACAATAACATCGGATTTAGCAAGACTCTTCGATCCGTTAGATATACTTGCACCAATTATTATAACCGCCAAAATGTTCATTCAAGAGCTTTGGGAAACAAAATTGGAGTGGGATGAAGCATTGCCAGCAAACTTAAACACAAAATGGATGACATTCCGTACTGAATTAGAACAATTAAACAACCTAGAATTTTCACGACATGTTTTTGAAGGAAATATTTCATCAAACACACAAATTCATGCCTTTGCGGATGCTTCAGAAAGGGCATAGGGTGCAGCTGTATATATCAGATCCATTATCAAGAATGGGCAGGTAATCGTAAGACTGCTAAGTGCAAAATCCCGTGTTGCTCCTTTAAAACGCCAGACCGTGCCTCGTCTCGAACTTTGCACAGCACTCTTATGTGCTCAGCTAACAGCAAGAGTAAATAGTGATTTTAATCTTGAGAACACACCCACTTACCTATGGACAGACTCAGAGATCGTTTTGGCTTGGATCAACTCAAAATTATCAGCTTACCAAACGTTTGTGGCTAATCGAATCACTGCAATACAGGAATTATCCATAGCTGAGCAGTGGAGGCACGTCAAATCAAAGGAAAATCCGGCAGATATTATTTCACGAGGTCTATCCCCTTCAAAACTAGCTGCAAGCACTTTATGGCTCTATGGGCCCATATTTTTGCATGGAAGAGAAGAAGTTTGGCCGAAAAATACTTCCAACACACTCACAATAAATGAGCACGATATGGAACGAAAGAGGGTGAGTACAGTGGCAACCGTAGATGAAACATCAACAGACATCATCTACAAAATACAACACAATGGTTCATTTCGAAAACTCCAGAGAGTCGTGGCTTATATTCTGCGATTCATTAATCGTACGAAAAGGATCAAACAACATCCCGATCTAAATTTAACAGGTCAAGAATTGGAACAGGCTCTCATCGTCTTTGTACGTGGAATGCAACGATCCGATTTTGACAAAGATTTGAATGACTTGCAGAGGCTTGGGGAAGTAAGTAGAGGGAGTCAATATAGTAACCTTACGCCCTTCTTAGATAATAACGGCATCATCAGAGTTGGGGGACGGTTGAAATTATTAACGCTGCCATATGATGCAAAACATCCAATGCTGATTCCCTACAATGATCCAATAACGAAGTTGATAATGCAAATGACACATGAAAAAAATCGCCACTGTGGGCCCCAAGCACTATTATCACATATATGACAAAGGTATTGGCCAGTTAAAGGCAAGACAGCAGCACGATCAATCGTACAACATTGCATACGATGCACCAGAGCCAAACCAAAATTGCTCAATCAAATAATGGGTAACTTACCGTCAACACGCGTCACAAAGCTAGACCTTTTATCAACTCCGGTGTCGACTTTTGTGGTCCCCTTTGGGTTCATTACAAATTAAGAGGGAAGAAACCTCATAAAGCATATATTGCTGTGTTTTGCTGCTTCGCTACAAAGGCTGTTCACCTGGAATTGGTTACCGATCTAACCACCGAAGCATTCATAGGCGCACTAAGGCGATTTATGAGCAGGCGAGGTCATTGTAGAGAGCTGTACTGTGACAATGCGACTAATTTTGTTGGTACAAAAAATCAACTTACAGAATTAGCAGACTCGATTTATTCGATTCCGGCCGTAAGTGAAATCAGCAAGGAATGTTCATCTAGAGGCATAACGTTTCACTTTATACCACCACGAGCACCTCACTTTGGGGGTTTATGGGAGGCCGCGGTGAAATCAGCGAAGAATCTTTTGCTCAGAAGTGTAGCAACCGCATCGTTAACGTATGAGGAACTCGATACCGTTGTAATTGAAATTGAAGGCATTCTTAATTCAAGGCCAATTACTCCAATGTCAAACAACCCAAATGATTTAAATGCCTTGACACCCGGCCATTTGCTAATTGGGGAACCATTGAATTCCGAAATAAACGTAAGTTCTAACAAGCAAAGCTGAGTCTCTTGACCAGGCGGAAATTGGTCAATTACTTGAAAGAGGAGTTCTGGAGGAGATGGTCACGGGAATATTTGTGCGAATTACAGTATCGGCACAAGTGGAAAACACGGAATGTCAACGCTAAGCCCGGCGATATGGTCATAGTTAAGGAGGATAACACACCTCCCTTAAGGTGGCCGCTGGCTAGAATAGTGAAAGTCCATCAAGGAGATGATGGTCTGGTTCGAGTGGCTGATGTTAAGACAGCATCCGTGGTTTTCAGAAGACCAATAGCTCGGCTGGCACCTTTGCCAATTGACAGCACAGAGTCGGAAGAATCATCCGACCATGAAGATTTAGATACGATTAGAAATAATACGTCTGAGAATGCTAAAAAGAAAAGGCGAATATCTATTCCAAATAGTATCATCACTGCCTTGATAGCATTAATGTTACTGCCATTAGCCTTAGGAGCTCAGGTCCATAACATGCAGTTTGGGAATAAGCTGGGCATTCATTTTGAAGAAATTGGATCAGCAGCAATTTCGTCCTCAGATTGGCAGATTTTAATTTATTATGACTTACAAATTTTGGGCCGAATCGAAAACGTTTGCAGAAGGAACAAGAGCGTTAAGTAATTTATGTGACGACATACAAGAAAATTCAACGTGCAAAAACTTAGTGAAATACTTTGAACATACTAAAAGTGAGTTACACATGAGCAGCACTCTACTTTCAGACAGAAGATATAAAAGGGGAGCAATAGATTTAGTTGGGAACATAGCACTTCACTTTTTAGCGTTCTGGACTCCAAATACGCGGAAGAAATGGCAAACACCATTCCCAAGTTAAGGAAAATGAGGCACATCTGATCAGCCTTTTAAGAAATCAGACGTCAATTGTAGACTCTACCATGAATATCCTGAAGTCAGACCAAGTGCAATTAAAGAAAAAGTTTGACCAAATTGACCTTCAAATATCGCAAATACACAACAAGATACACAACGACAATAAAGAACTATATCAAGAACGAATATACCGGATTTTCTCATCACTGTGTATTCAACTAACAATTACTGCGTCAAACTTACAACACACACAATCTTCGATACTGGATATTCTTACAAACACTCACCATGGCATCATAAGCCCGCTTATTCTTACTCCGGATCAATTACAACAGGAAATAGGAAAAATTAAAATGCATCTGCCCGAGTCACTTGAGTTGCCTGTAAAACAGAATGATGTATTACATTTGTACAAACTGATGAAGGTTCAAGGTGGACTCACGAATAACACAGTCGTATTTCGCATTAATTTACCGTTAGTTGAACGCATTCAGTTTACAGTATTCAACATTGTACCAGTGCCAAACTGGATCAACGATACTCTAGTATCAATAAGGCCATGCTCGTCCCTATTGGCCGTCGATATTATTAATCATCATTATTTTACCATTGATAAAACTGAACTGAATTTATGCGCTGGCATCAATGAAGATAGTTTTGTATGTTCCAAGGTACAGATACGTTATGAATCAGGTTATCCAACATGCGCTTGCGAGATAAGTTTATTACACAACGAAACAAAGGCTGATTGTCCAGTGCAACAAATAAAAAACACCACTGCCTGGATACCCCTGCACCACCAAAATTAATGGATTTACGCATTGCCAACAGCAATTAATACAACGGCTGTGTGTAAGAGAGATATCACTCAATTTACCCTACAAGGGTCAGGCTTACTTTACTTGGAACCAGAATGTACTCTCAAACACAAGTTCATGTCACTCCAAGGTCAACAGACAATCTCCAGCTCGTTTAAGTCATCATACACCAGACTTTGGGAAATCACAGAACAAACCCATGCAACTCGTCTGAAGCCACTACTGGATAAAATACACAAGCGAGTACAATTCACAAATACAGAACTTAACAGATCTACAAAACTCACTGAAGGCACAGAAGATACTACAGCTTCCAAACAAAATTGAGACTCATAATTACCATCACATGACTGTCGGTTATTCAGCATTAATAGCTACATTCTGTATATTAATATACTTAATCAGCAAGAAAACATGTTCAACACATTTAACTCCAATTCCATCGCCACGTCAACAAACAACTTCAGACTTCACTGTATACATCTAACAACCAAAATGATTAAAATATTAAAAATAAAATTCTACACGGTCTTACATCAGATAAGAAGGAATGCCAGCCTAGCAGAATTTGAAACAAGAGAAGACAGCACATAGACTCGCAATGTAGTTGACTCTCATTATTGTTCATTGTTATTGGTTTTTTTTTGCATTATTATTGTTCATTATTATATTACATTATTTAAAATTTTTGTTTTTTTTTGAGTTGCACTCAACGGGGGGGAGTATGTTAATATATTTCTTATTTGTTCGTTGGGATATATGTATATATTATTGTTTACGTTATTATTAATTGTATTGATTTCATCACTAAGAATAAATTTTGTAACCATACGAAGTCAATGACCATGTACTGCACAAAATGTTTAGGCAAACATTACAGTTTGCAATATGCAAAAGTAGGTCATTGCTAACTTATCAATTCTTAATTTTACAAAAAAAAAAAGAAAACAAAACAATTCATCATTTATAGAGTTTCTTTCTTTAATTTTATGTATAAAAGAAGGCAAAATAAAGTCAAAATTTTAGTGTTTAGTAGAATAACAAATCAATTGTTTTATTGAACACTGCCTCCAAGTTCAAGTGCTTGTGAGGACAACAAAATATACTACAACTATCTCCAAGTTCAAGTGCTTGTGAGAATCTCATTAACCACAATTCTTCAAGCTACAAGTGCTTGCAAGAAAATACTTTACAATTTACATTAACAACTACTTTTAGCTGATCTAATGAATTAAGCTGGCTTTCTACTTCATAGAAACGCCTGGCAAGAATTCCCCAAATGTTTTAAATAAGATTTAAGTTATTTCAGCAAGTCGGCCCATTTATCTGTTCAGCTCAGTGAACAAATAATGTAAACCCCCAAAAAACTGCAACCAACTTCAAGGCTGTGGCAAAATAAATCATCATCAATAATATGATTCGTTAAAAAGGTTATCAAGAAAGCGATCGTGTTAAGGAATTGTGATTATTAATCTAAACAGTATTAAAACATATATATTATGTATATAAACAGAAACTCAAATCTAATGTATATTTATACCCTTTTATACATAAGTAAAGAAGTAAGGGTCAATAAACATATAAGTTTTTATAACGTTTTCTGAAAGTAGATAGACTTGGGTGCTGATGAAGTGCGTTGCTGCACAGAAAAATATCGGTATTTCCCCCAGCTTATAGTCTGATTTAATTTTTTTTCTCTTCTTTAGAAACTCACATTAATTAATAAAAAATATTTCATTCAATAAGAATTGAAATTACTGAACTTAAGCCCGACTAAGAAATTATTTCTGATTAGAATTCACTATAGTTCAACTAAACATTTAAAATTGTTTCACTTAATATAAAGAATTTATTTATTAAGATTTCTCGCACCATTGTTATGATACTGGATTTGCTTGATGTGGAGGATGAGGTGGTATGATGTGACCTTACGTGAATGTGTGTACATAATTAGCTACCAGTTGCTTCAGTCTGTCGAGGGTTATTTGAGTGTATCCCATATTCCAGAAATAAGGAAAAAAAAAATAAAGTACACACTATAACACCGACTTTACTGCCGAAGCAGACTTATCGTGGTGTATGTTCACCTGGGCTATTTTGGCACCTGTCCCCCTTGCTTCCTCGAGGATTGCTCATTGCTCCTCAAGCAGTTTGGCTTCTTCATCACCTAAATCGTCTCCTGGGAGGACAAGACGACAAGTGTGAAAAGGCACCACACATCTCCGTAGGAGTCGGAGATGTCTCCCTACACAATCCTACTGTAGTCGCTCCCCCAGGGGACACCTCAGTGGCTACGAAAGCTGCAGCTGCTTCGCCGATGGTCGGACCATCACTAACATTTAATCCAGCATCAGGCATAGACGCTGTTCCACTATCTGCAGTGATTTTTCCGGATATTATTCCTCGACTTTTCATCGCTTACAACAGATAATGTCTGTCCAGTGCCCTCATCTCGGCATGTCTGTACCTTCCAAATATTGGTGTTTAACCCATGGTTTTGGGCAGCGAGGATTGGTATGGACTCTGGAGCCCTGCCCCGCACTCCTTGGTAGAAACACCGTGATGGTGTGGCATGCCGAGATGTCATCTCCCATGCATGCGCTCAGCCTCGGTGCTGTTGACATGAGCCACTTCACCATCTGCTTATTACCGCAGTTTATTATGAGCATACCTAGACGAAAGTGAATGCCCTCGAATTGAGGTTTAGTCTCTCTCCCCTCTAATAACTCATCCACGATGCCCTCCTCAAGTTGAGTTAGTTGCTCACTTGATAATGAGGCCTGTGGGAAGTCCTCAGGGAGAATTGCAACCCTCAACCCTTCGACCACGTTGGCGTAACTAGACGCTTTTGTGCCTACTCCAACATACGCGGATGTTGACATATTGCTTCCAGCTGTCCTCCTGCGTTTGTTACAATTTTCTGGAGGTGTAATAGCTTTGCTGTTCCTATTATTCGGTATAGCTTGGCCTGGAGTGCTTTTACTTTCCAGAGCTTTACCTCTCGCTTCTTCAGGTGATAAAACCTGTGCCAAAAGCGTAAGTACCACCTGACGCTTGCTCCACTAAGACCCTTCCTCAGAGGATCATCTAACCCTTCAGATTTATCTCTTTCAGGTAGGGTGATGCCTCTGAGTTTGCTTAATCGCTTTTGCTGCATCTCGAGCGTTATGCTCGATGTAGGTGCGACCTGTCTCCCCTGTGCAGTAGGCATATAGCTTATTTTCGACTAAAAACGTGACAGGCACTACGCTCTGAGGATTATTGTACTGATTACAAAAACCTTCCGCACCGAATGAATTTCTAAAACCTTAGAAATTTTTTTAATAACAATTTTAAATGTTATTAAAATGACATACATTTCAATACCTCCCTAGATATTACAGTAACTATTGCATTCACGTTATGAATTCTATTTGCCGGTCTTGAAACAATGAGTAGATAAAATTTGACAATTTATTTTAAATACTGCCCTCAAAAGGAATCTAACTCAAAACTTCATCGCATTTGGTGCGAAACCTTTTTAATGATTGCGTAAAAGTAAAAACGCAATTATTCTTATTTTTCATGGACTATTCAGCCTTATGTGTCAAATTTTGATATTTGCAAAAAATGCCAAAAGTGAGAACCCTACTGTGCAGTTGTTAGCGTTACTGAGTAAGCAAAAACCTCCTTTAACGGGGTTGGTGTTCCAATCCTGCCAACTGTGATAGGGAGAGGTCCCCTGCTTCCAACAACTGGACGTGCAGCTCCTTTGACCCTTACTGGTAATCGGTCCATCTAGGAAGTCTTGCTTCACTTGATGGGCGAATTCTGTAGCAGTGATGTTCCCGCTAATTATTGTTTTATTTTTGTTTTTTTTTCTTTAATTTCCGAAGAGTAATAGGGTCTTGAGTACCCTCATGCCATAACCCTGCCTAGCATGAGGGGTCCACAGTTACTTCCCGAGGCGGACATATATCAGGAAGACTCCGCTATAATACAACCTAATTACTTACCCGCGTCTGCAACTAATCCGATATACGCGGGTCGCATTACACCTTGGATTAAGGGGTAGTAGTTCTTGGTTAGTTGCTCCCCTCAGCCCGTCTGGCATGGCTGGGCCTTCTAAGGAGAAATTCCCAGCCAGCATGGTATGTTAAGTCATTGCACCCATAAGCCTTCGCACCACGACAAGGTGACTACTCCGCGAACGATAACTCGTTTAACCATGACTTGAATTTTACGTAAATAAAGTTTGATAATTTTATATCCAAACTTCCTGCATTAATATTTTAGCAGTTACCATAAAATCTGCTACGAAATCAAATGGATCGAAAATAGACATTGTAATGCTTAAAAGTTGTCTTTTTGAAGGTACAGAGTGTCTGGTAGCATATTTATATTTTCAAACTTAAATAAAAAACGTAATAATTGACACAAAAATTTATTAAGAGCATTGAACGATCGAATAGAAATGCTGATTTTTTTTATGACTGTGTCATCAGATGTCTTCCGTCGAGTTGAACACACTGTTCAAAACGGAGCCTTGTGTTCTGCGCCACACGCTGCAGTAAATTAAGCTAATTTCTGGAGGAATAAAAACACTCTCTTTGAGGTAGCCCCATAAAAAAAATCCGTGGGAGTTAGATCGGGCTTCCTCGGTGGCCATGGGCTGTCCCCAAAGCGACTGATAAATTTTTGGGGGAAATTTTCCTGGAGCAAACTCATCGAAGCACTGGCTGGGTGTGCAGTCGCTCCATCCTGTTGAAACCAAGTGTGGGAAAAGTACGATGAATAAACTCCAGGTTTGGCAAAAAAAATTCCGTAATCATGCATCGATAATTTTCACCGTTGACAGTCGTCGCCTGGCCTCGAGAATTTCCAAAAAAAAAAAATGATCCAATTATTTTATGCGTGTATAAGGCATACTAAACAGTTACACTGGGGCATGCAATGCTTATTGATGTTCCAATCGAGGGTTGCGGGATCTTGGAGACCAGTAACGGCAGTTTTGCTTGTCGGCGTGGCCGTTTAAGTGAAAAGGAGCCTCGTCGCTCCAAAAAATGGGATTTACAGTGCGAAAACGCTCCAACATCGTTTCACAAAAATTTTTGAGTTAATCGAAGTCACTTTCTTTCAGTTCTTTAACGATTTGAATTTTAAAAGGATGGAACTTCAAATCCTTTTCTAAAATTTCATGAAGAATTGCTCTTTTAAAATCGATCGGCCATGGGACATTCAAAGCCGAGCAATTGCGCGGAATCTCTGCACCCACAAACGACTTAAATTTACACTCGGTTCATCAAGTATGCGCCGAATACCGAATTTTGAACAAAATTGTCGACGAGCAATTACGCAAGAATCATTACTCTTAAAAAATGTCTCCACAACGAACGCGCGATGCTGACCACTGCGACATCGTGACTAACAAATCCGCACAATCGATAGTAGATTAGTAATGGGGACGGACGACATGTTTTGGGAATTAAAAACAGGGAAAAATCAAAATATGTTGGCAACCCTGTAAGAAATGTGGGTTTTTGGGGATTTTCATGCTGAGATTTTGTGAGACTATGTGTGTGTGAGTTTGATTATTTATTTATGTGTATGTTTGTATACTTGTGTGTACAGCTTTTGTTGTTATTGTAGAGAAACGTTGTGCTTACAGCGGATGGATCTATACACGGATGTTTGTATGTGTATGTGTGTATGAGTATGTGAGTGTGTGTGTATTTACTTGGTTGTTTTATGGTGTCCGATACTTTTGTTGTAGTGACAGACAATCATTATACCACTTTCACTTGTCACCAGTACTACTCTCTAACTATCCTCCATACAATACTTTGTGCTATACACATTTAACATGTGCTTGTCATTGAAAATCTACTAGTAACACTAAAACAATTGATTAGGTAGTGACTACGCAGTTCTTATGCGGTCATGAGACATACCAACCAGATAGTTAGTTACTGGTACATTTCTATAATTTACGTACATACAGTCTGACTGCAGGGTAGTAAGAAGGGATCTGTGTGTTTGTGTGTATGTAGTGATCGTTATTTGATAGACTTTGGTTTGCTCCTCTGAGCTTTCGTTGCTTTGCGTATGTATGATTATTATTGTATCTATACATTTATTTTTGGGGTCTCTGGGGAAATAATATAAAAGCTGTAGGTAGTGGCAACCCTGATAGATGTTTGTAATGGAGGGGGATAGGGAATGCATTTGGTAATGTATGTATGCATGTTTATGTTGTTGGATTAATGTATGTGATCGTATTTATTTTTGCTTTGAAGAATATCACTGCTTGTGTGAATTACATCAACACTTCTTCATGCATATTTACATATATGTGTATATATGTTTTCTACGCTATTCACATTGCTATTCTTATGGAGATAGAAAAATATTGTGTTGGCATATGTTTTATATGTACAAGTGCATTTCAGATATTAAATATTTTAAGTCCCATCAGGTTGACAAGCAGAGTTTTATAAATAGGGGTAATTACATTTTTATTTTAGTATATTTTACTTTAACAAAAACTTATAGAGGGACCTGCACTCACGTCCCCCGATTCTCATATGAATTGTGGGAATGTGTGTATGTGTATGTGTATGTGTGTGTATACCAATTTCATCATATGTCGTAATACCATCAGAGAAATTAGATTTGATGACTACTACGCGATTCTCATGTAACGTATATAAGTAGAAAAAATAATGTAGATTGTCATCAGTATACTTTGATAGCTCAACAATTCAATACCTATTTTCGAAACCAAATTTTTAAAGTGTTTGAAAACAAACAAAAAAAAAACTACAAAAGTGCTAAAACTAATTATTGTTTGTTAAACAAGTTTATAGTGCATAAAAAAAAATATTAGATAAATTGTTTATAAATAAAATAATTAAATAAATTGTTTATAAATAAAATAATTAAATAAATTGTTTATAAATAAAATAATTAAATAATTTATAAACAAATAAATAAATAATAAAAATAATTAAATAAAATGAATACCGCAAGTTGTCCAATCTGCAATAAAGTCTTTATGACTCAAACAAAAGTAAATGAGCATATAGAAACACACACCTATGCTAGCCAGTCGAAGGCTATATTGGGAATTAGTAAGCTAAATATTGACAACAAATATTGTGAGGATTGTGATGAGATGATTACATCAAATGGTTGTGGCTCACGTCAGAACCATAAAACAAAAAAAAAACAGCTGTCAGCAAGAAAGGATTAGCGATTTTCTCACTAGAAGAATAAGTAACTTCAATGGGAGGATCGAGACATATATTCTCCTCAACAAAAATGTGGGCGTCTTATTTCCGGAGGAGTTTCTCGCATCTGCAAAGAGCTCCATAGTAAAACAACGTAATGAACGTAGTAGGATACATACTACGTTTAAATTTAATATGGAGCTCACATGTGATTATATGAAGATGGTGAATGATGAGATGAATATTAGCCAACTTGTGCACATCTCAAAGATGATGTTGGTGACTTTGTCTGATGACATAGAGGCTATGTACAAGAAACAGACGGATGAGCTAAGAGCCAAAATGGAAGAGTTTCAAGAGAGGGATAGCGGATGGACATTGATTTCAATAAATTCCCTTGACGTTAATATAAACAAGGCGTCCATAATAAGAGGATCGAGCTTTATCCCTCTCCCAAAAAATATTGCAGTGAAATGTGCATGCGTAAATGTCGAGAACAATGATATTTATTGCTTTAAATGGTGTACAAATAGTACTTTAGATCGAAGACAACGGAAAAACTATAGAAACGATAATATGACAAACATTTCTGATGAGAATATTAATTTAGGAGCAATTGTGTTAAATTTTGAAGGCCTAGAGTTTCCACTCCCATTGAAGCAGATAAAACAATTCGAAAATCAAAATGATCTGAGCATCAATGTATTTGGCCATAATGGCACATCGCTTATAGGTCCATACTACATAACAAAAGGAGAAAAACACATTCATATTAATCTCTTATTGCTCCAGTCCAATGAAAACTTCCACTATGTACTCATCAAGGATATATCAAAGTAAGTTTCATTTGTGTATTCATGAAAAATCTGCTTTCATCTCTATTTAAAAAGTTACTTCTTATTGTTATATTTATTTATATCGTATTGGTATTTTCTATATTTTCCTCAGACTCCTTCGTTCCAGCATAACATCACACAGAAGTAAGATCATGATATGTAACACCTGCCTATATCATACACATGATGATTATGTATGTGTATAATCATCATAAAAATGTTTGTGTGAAAAAAGTCATCAGAATGCCAGAAGATGAATCTATTATCAAGTTTAAGAACTACTACAAACAGTTAGATGTACCGTTTGTAATCTACGCGGACTTTGAGTCTATTTTAGAAAAAGTTGATAATGCTGTAAGTAAAAGTACCACAAATGTACAGAAACATCATGCTTGTGCATTCGGTTATTTTATTAATTGTAGTTTCAAGAGAGAACATAATTTATATAGACATTATTTTGGTGTAGATTCGGCGAATATATTTATCAAAAAAATTGTTGAATTAAATTATTTACTTAAAGTTAAGAAAATGTTCATAACCCCAATAGAAATAACTCAATATAATAATGCAAAAAATTGTCATATGTAAGAAAATATTAAATAACGATAAAGTTAGAGATCATTATCATCTTACGGGCAATTATCGTGGCGCAGCTCATAGCGAATGTAATTTGAATTATAAAACACCTCAGTTTATACCGGTTATATTGCGTAATCTTTCCGCATATGATATGCACCTATTTTTCAAAGAACTTTCTTCTATAAAATATTCTACAATAAAAGTGATTCCCCAGAACACAGAGAGTTATATTTCTCTTTCAATTTTCATCAGATTAGATGAAAAATATGGATTCGAAATAAGATTTATAGACTCGTTTAGATTTATGGCTTCGAGTTTAGATACGTTAGCGAAAAATCTTGATAGCAATGATTTTAATACTATTCGGTCATGTTTCGTTGATGAAGCTCATTTCAACCTGATTAGAAAAAAGGGTGTATTTCCGTACTCTTACATGGATTCCATGACTAAGTTTAAGGAAATTAAACTCCCTAGTAGAGAAGAGTTCTTCAATATTCTAACGAATGAAGAATGTAATGTAGTCGAGTATGAACATGCTCAAAAAATATGGAGAGAGTTTAACTGTAAAACTCTCCTTGACTATACTGAACTCTACTTAAAGACAGATGTTCTTCTTCTAACCGACGTGATTGAAAATTTTAGAAAAATTTGTAGAGATATATACGATTTGGACCCCTGCCACTATTATACAGCACCAGGCTTATCTTGGGATGCAATGCTGAAAACCACAGAAGTTTCACTGGAAAAGTTCACTGATTCCGAAATGTATATGTTTATGCAAAACGGAATTAGAGGTGGACTAGTTCAATGTTCGCAAAGATATTCGAAGGCGAATAACAAATATTTGGAAGATTTTGATGCATCAAAACCATCAGAATTTCTTGTATACTTAGACGCTAACAACTTGTATGGTTGGGCGATGTCGGAATATCTTCCTTGCCGTAAATTTGAGTGGGTATGTGATACTAATTTTGATGTTAAAAAATTTCTGATACTGCAGAGTATGGGTACATTTTGGAAGTGGATATAGATTATCCTGATTCAGTGCATGATCTACATAATGATTTGCCATTTTGTCCCCAAAATAAGGCTCTGGGGGGATCCAAAATCAAAAAATTAGTTGCAGACTTACACTCAAAAATAAATTACACCATACGCTATAGAGTTTTAAAACAAGCCATTTCAAATGGTCTCATCTTAAAACAAATCCATATATTGACTTAAACACATTTTATAGGACAAATACTAAAAATAATTTTGAAAAAGATTTCTTCAAACTTTTAAACAATGCTGTTTACGGGAAGGAATTACGTCATCTTGGGAAACAACAAACAGGAATCATTTAGGTCTCAGAGCATTAATTGCGAAACCAAATTTTAAGCAGTTGACAAAATTTTCTGATGATATGTATGCGGTAGAGTTAGAAAAAATGGAACCAATATATGATAAACCCATATTTGTTGGTTTCACAGTGCTGGGAGTTATTGAAGTGGAGAATGTATGACTTCCATTATGGCTTCATGAAGCCTAAATTTGGAGAGAACATTTCTCTCAACTATATGGATACTGACTCATTTATTTATTCAATTAAAATTGACGATTTTTACGATGACATCCGTAATGATATTAGTTTGAATTTTGATACGTCAGAATATCCTATAGATAATCAATTTCGTTTGCCTCTACTCAATAAGAAGGTTTAGGGAATGATGAAAGATGAAAACAATGGGGATATAATGACAGAGTTTGTTGGTTTAAGAGCAAAAATGTATTCTCTGTCGACTCTTCGCTCGGAAGCTGTTAAAAAATCAAAAGGGGTCAAAAAGTCTGTAATTAAAAAGTTGTCCATTAAATATTACAAAAGTTGCTTATTCGAATCCAAAATTATCTCGGATGAAATATTTTTGTTTAGATCTAAAACGCATCAACTATATACCCAAAAACTACATAAAATAGCACTTAGCTTTTCTGATGATAAAAGAAATATAATGAAAGATAAAATAAAAACGCGCGCTTGGGGACATTACATAGACCGAAACAATGAAACAATGGATGTAGAATAGAATGATTCCTACTAAATTGCATGTAAGATGACAACGAGAATTTAATTTTGTACTAATTGTATTTATTTAATTATTTATTAATTTATTTATTATTTACTTATTTGTTTAAGAATGTATCTATTAATTTTAGTATTTTATTCACCCAAAAGCATGTTAAAATTTAATGGTTTAAAACTTTTATCTTTTTTCCTATACCTAAATTATTTGTAAATAAAAATAAAATATTAGATTAATGATGTTTTTTTCTTTTTTATATCTGTATATTTTTATTTATACATAGAGTTGAATTTGTATTAGTACTAAGATTTTTAAGAATATATATTTTCAAACTTGAGTTAGTAGTAGGGAACTCTAGCGGTTCTAAATCAATTAAAATTGTAAAATTTTCAAATTTTAATTACCCAAATTTTAAAATTCTTGGAAATTTGTGAAATTTTATACCTACGAGGGTGGTTCAATAAGTCCGTCCAATTTTTAGTTTACATTAGGATTTTTTTTTTTTTTACATTAACTTTTTTTGTTTACATGAGTTGTGTGAACGAGTGATTTTTTTTGTGGTGGCATTAATTGCATGTGAACGGATGGTTTTTTTTGTGGTAATGGATTAAAAATTATGAAATTGATTTTTCCATGGGTGTCCTTTGTCGTTGTAATGGGTAATTAAGTTTTTAAATTTCAATCTATGCCGTATGCCCAGTTCACTACTACTAACTCAAGTTTGAAAATATCTATTTATACTTAAAATATCTGTATCAAGTCAAATATGAATATCTGAAGAAATTAATTTCATCAATTAAAGGTTCAATGATTCAATTATAATATTTAACGCTGTTGCGCATGAGAAGCAATACGTGTATATATTTGTATTGTGCGACATAAGAATGATGACTCATTCTGCTTGTGCTAAACTTATAGCATAATTCCTAATACACACATGGATACATACATACATACATACAGGCAAAGTTAAAAATGCAAATAAACATGAAGCAAAATTATAACAAGGTCAACTCAAAATTATTTTAAATATGGATGCAGTCAATTTTAAAATCTGGTGGTTTACACCAGGTTTAAAAAACGTTTTTAAGCTAAAATTCTATTACGAATACAATTTTAGTGAATTTTGCTTAAACAACATTCGAAATGTTTAAAATTTTTATGAATTCGGCTGTAAGCATTTAATAAGAGCCAATGCAAATGTTATTATAATGTTTAAGTAAGATGAGAAAAATATTAAGCACGTCTATAGGGATCATGTAGTCAGTAATATGAATTTTAAAAAGGTTTAAGAAATTTGTAAAGTGTTGGAAGGATAAATATGGAATTTTGAATATAAGCACAGTTAATGAATTAAATGATGGTCGCTACAGAAAGCAATTTGACTATATAACTATATAAACTACTGTTCATAAATATATACTTTAGTTATTAATATAACTTTAAACTTGATACATCTATTTGCTATAACCTCATCTGATACCTGATAAGCTGATCTGAAAACCAGACAAGGTACCGATAAGCTGATCTGAAAACCAGACCAGGTTCTGATAAGCTGATCTGAAAACCAGACCAGGTCCTGATAAGCTGATCTGAAAACCAGACCACGTCCTGATAAGCTGATCTGAAAACCAGATCAGGTCCTGCTAAGCTGATCTGAAAACCAGATCAGGTCCTGATAAGCTGATCTGAAAACCAGACCAGGTCCTAATAAGCTGATCTGAAAACCAGATCAGGTCCTGATAAGCTGATCTGATACCTGATCTAATAGCTGATACCTGTTCTGCTATTTGCTATTAGCAAACATGGATGAGATGGTGTTAAAGCAGTTGGTATCGATAAGAAAGTATCTAATGAAATTTAATGGAATTTCATAATATTGTGAAATTCAATTCCTCTTGTTTAGAACCTTTCAAAGATAACAAAACTGTGCATGTTTAAGCGATATGAAAACAAACAACAAAAATTTGCAAATACACAAAAAGAAAAATTTTTTGATCTAGTGAAGTAAAGCCAATACATAAGCAAAATATAAAAATGTAGACATTTGTAGTTAAAATTTCTATGTAGTAAATTTAAGCTGAAATAAAAAACCATTTACATATTTTATTATTTTTTCAATATTTTATTTAACAGTTTTTCTTAAAAATCTTAGTACTAATACAAATTCAACTCTATGTATAAATAAAAATATACAGATATAAAAAGAAAAAAAAACATCATTAATCTAATATTTTATTTTTATTTACAAATAATTTAGGTATAGGTAAAAAGATAAAAGTTTTAAACCATTAAATTTGAACATGCTTTTGGGTGAATAAAATACTAAAATTAATAGATACATTCATAAACAAATAAGTAAATAATAAATAAATTAATAAATAATTAAATAAATACAATTAGTACAAAATTAAGTTCTCGTTGTCATCTTACATGCAATTTAGTAGGAATCATTCTATTCTACATCCATTGTTTCATTGTTTCGGTCTATGTAATGTCCCCAAGCGCGCGTTTTTATTTTATCTTTCATTATATTTCTTTTATCATCAGAAAAGCTAAGTGCTATTTTATGTAGTTTTTGGGTATATAGTTGATGTGTTTTAGATCTTTTTTTTTCATATATTTATTTATTGTATCTTCAAAAATGAACTAACAATAAGTAATCAAATCTAAAATCTAAATATAATTATTAGGTACGACCAGTGTCGGACATAAACTTAGTGATAGTTATAAATAATACATAAGTAGTGATAATCAAAAAGGAAAAAAAAAAGTATTTTCAAGAAGTCCCATCTGGAGTGTTGAGAATAAGAGCCCTTGCGTCCCTCTTTTTTAAGCGGATATGTCCAATAAAGTTCAAGTTATTACGAGCGAGCGGATTAGGATGTGACTCGAGTGTTGTTAAATATTTGACTGCGTATTTTGCAATTTCTTCAGTCACTAGTGGTATATTTAAATCGCGATGTATATTTGAATTTTTGATGTACCATGGAGCCGATGTTATCAAACGTAAAATTTTGTTTTGCCTTCGTTTAATTTTCTCAACACTTGAAGCTGAAGCAGTTCCCCATAGCTGAATTTCATAGCACCATATTGGCTTCAAAAGCGACTTGTATATCAAAAGTTTGCAGTCTAGGCTGAGTGTTTCATTTGAGTTAACTTAGAGTCAATGTGATATTTCCATATAAGCCTTCGATCAAGGTGTATGCCAAGGTATTTCACTTGAGAATGTTGAGGAATACTTTTATTGTTGATTCGAATGGGATAGCAAGTATCCCTTCTTAGGGTAAACGTTATGTGGACACACTTTTGTTCATTTACTTTAATTCTCCATAAGTTCAACCATATTTCAAGCTGGGTAATGTGTTCTTGGAGATTGCGCGATGCCTCATCAGGGTTTTTGTGTATACTCATATCATGTATCATCGGCAAATGTAGAAGTTAGGATGTTATTGCTCACAGGCATATCACAAGTATATATTAGATACAAGACTGGCCCCAGAATACTGCCCTGTGGCACACCGGAAGATATAGATTCGGGCACACTCGTGAACTCTTCTTCCACAACAGTGAACTTCCTGTCAATAATATAACTTTCCAAAAGCTTTTGTATGTTTGTTGGTAGTTATGTCTTCAATTTTAAAACTAGGCCTTCGTGCCATACTTTATCAAATGCCTGAGACACATCAATAAAGAGAGCAGAACAATACTTCTTTTCTTTAAATGTTCTTACAACTTGGACCAATCTATGCGTTTGTTCAATGGTGCTATGCTGACTTCTAAAACCAAATTGATGGTCCGGGATATACCCATTATCAACTAAAATTTTGGACAATTTAGTCATGAGCAGCTTTTCGAATAGCTTTGAGATTGTTGATAGTAAGCTTATAGGCCTATATGACTCAGCCTTTGTAGGATCTTTGCCGGGCTTTGGAATCATTTTGATCTTCGCAAGTTTCCAGTTATGTGGAAAATACTGCATTCGTAAAATGGCATTAAAAATAAATAGCAGGATTCTTATTGTACTTAGAGGCAAATTCATCAGCATCTTGTCACTAATTCCATCAATACCTGGAGCTTTCTTCGAATTGAGTTCAGCAATTATTTTTGTACTTCACGCAGCTTAAACCTTAAGGGACGAGGGAGTAGGGAAACTACACTCGGCAAATCAACAGCACCTGTACATGAATAGGGAGTGAATAGAGATTTTAAATGCTCAGCAAATAAGTTACCTTTCTCACTATCGCTTCTTGCCCATACTCCGGTCGAAGTGCGCAGTGGTGTTTTAAGCTCAACGGGTCTTTTAAGATTTCTAGCAGCGCGCCATAACGAGTAATTAGATGCTGAGTTGACATCAAGACCTTCTAAATACTTTTCCAGTAATGCAGTTTTTTCCGACGATAGCAGCTCTTTGAGTCGTTTAGTACATTCTTTAAGTCTGATTTTATTTAGGGGTGATCTGTGTTGTTGCCATTCTCTTCTAGCTCTCCTTTTTTCATATACAAGACGTTCAATTTCCGTAGAATAAATTCTATTAAAGCCAGTCTGCGGATAGGAGGTAGTGGCATGTTCAGCAGCCTATTTAATATTTTCGTTAAGATTGGCAATGTTAAATTCAATATCATCAGATGATCTTAGCTGAATGTTTTCTACGCAGTGACTACTAAGATATTTTTTGAATCCTAGCCAGTTGACCCTATTAATCATTTTCACATATGAGTTAGTTAAATTACTCCTTAGTGAGTTGAAAATTGTAACTATTGTGGGAGAGTGATCGGAGGACAGATATAGAGAGGCCTCTACGTCAATTAAGTCTCTATGAATATTTTTCGTAACGCCAAAATCTATAACATCTGGAATTTTTCTTACGTCAGTAGGCCAGTAAGTAGGCTCCCCGCTCGAAAAGACATCTAAGCCCATTTTTGAAATTGTATTAAACAACGCTCGACCTCTAGGTGTAACAAGACGCGAGCCCCAGTACGTATGTTTTGTATTGCAGTCACCAGCTGCCAGGAAACAAGATCCAAGCGATTTGTAGAACTTCTCATACTGATCTTCGGTAACTGAAAATCTGGGAGGTGAGTAAATTGATGATATCACGAAATTCGCAAAAAAATTGTCTACAAAAATATTCGTTTCTTGCATATATTCTTCAGTAACGTTGTCAAGGACATAGTGCTTGAGTCTTGACTTAATTAGAATTGGTGATCCACCGCATGCTCTTCTTATAGGGTCCTTTGTATTATATAAAGTGTAACCATTTATTTTAAATAAGCTTCTTGCGGTCAAATGAGTCTCAGAAACCAACATTATATCAATATTTTTTTCCATTAGGAAGTGATCAAGTTCATTTTTATGTTGGCGAATGCCGTTTGTGTTCCAGAAACATATTTTTAACGTATTCATGGTTTGTTAACTAATGCTTGAAGCAGTGTATTGTGCATTCGCAGCATTTCTTGCATCATATTAGCCATATTTGTAGTAAAGTTGTTTATAGTTAGCACCAGATTCTCAATAGTAGTTTCAAGGCGACTAAAGTTAAAGCTTGAGTTTGCATTCGTTGAATTATTTGGCGGTGGAACATTTTGTGTGCGAATAGAATTAGTCTTAGTAGCTTCAGCATACGATACACGTGAAGTAACTGGTTGGCTCATTTGAGCAAAAGTGGCGGAGTTCGCGTTTACAGGTTGAGCTGGAGTTAATTTGGGTTTTTGACCCATAGCCTGCTTAACGAAAGAATATACAGGGCATCCTTTGTAGTTAGCGGTGTGATTACCTCCACAATTACAAATTTTTTTTTCTGAATGATCTTTTGGCTTAGTACAGCTAGCAGTAGGTAATTTGCAGTAAGTTTTTTTATGGCCATATTCTTGGCAATTATGGCACTGTACGGGACCTGAACGCTTACGTGGCTCTTCAACTGTGATTTTTCTTTGTAAGAGATACTTTACGCTATAAATTGGATGGGTTTCATTTTTTTCAATTTTATGTCATTCGGCTCCAGTTCAATCCGAAATAGGGGTTGGGGGACCTTTTCTCTGTTAATTATGTTGGTAAAATTTTTTACCTTAAATCCTTGGTCAAGAAGCGCACATTTTACTTCTTCGGGCTCAACATATGAATCTATGCCCTTTAATACTATCTGTAGCCCTTTAGCACTCTTAAGTTGGTATGTGTAAAAATTTGTTTTATTTTTTTCGAATTCACTAACAATTTTTCGGAAATCTTTTCCATCATATATTTGGATTTTAGTTTCATCAATATTACCTCGTTTAATTGGAACGATGTGAAAAGTATTTTCTCCAATGGTCGACAGTAGTTTTTTTTAGAAGCGCGTTAGAATTTTTTTCTTTCAAATAAATAGGTGGTGGCTTAAAAGACTGTTGCGATGATGTAGCGGGCTTGTCGTTTTTGTCTTGCAATAATGATAAACGATTTTGACGATTAGTAGATGATGCGCTGTTATCCCTAGGCATCTTTGGAGCAGATGATGAAGATTTTGGGCTTCGGCCACGCTTTACCACAGTTATATATCTGTCCATACCGACTTGGACTTTGGGTTTTGAACTGCTGTTATCTGTAGTGATAACTTTGTTAAGTGATGAACACGAGCCCGAAGGGGATGATATCGCTGACTTATATGAAGATGTACTAGGCAACTGTAATGTTAACGAATCACTTGTTGGCATTGGACAAAGCGAAGTTGATCGGTGACGAAAAAGTGGCTTTGCCGTTAGAAAAAGACTATCATCAGATTTTTTATTTTTATTGTTAACATTGAGAGCTTCAGAACTCACAGTAAAATATGCATTTCTGCCGTTTGAACTCACTTCACAATTTTTTGTTTTTGAGGTACTCATGTAGAGTATTCCTCAAGGGTACTTTGTTTGTGTTTACGGTTTTTTGTTTTTGTTATTTCTTGCTATTTAAAAAAAATATTAGTAAAGCCAATAAGCTTATTTATCAAGTTGAATATGTATTAGGAAAATTTTTTATATGATTTTTGATTTTGTTGTTTTTTTTATTTTGTTTCGTATGTATGTAAAAAAAATCCACTTTAACGTCTGTTCACTATGAAGGTTCAACGAGAACTGATGAACAAAACGATCTTCATTCAAATCTGATTAAAATTGAATAAAATCGTATTGTATATCGGTAAAGCGTGCGTGTATGATTTGTGAGTTATCTGCTATTAGAGCGTTCGCAGAAATAGAGTAATTCACGGAAAAAATCTGCCAATCCCCCCTCCGTTAGAACAAAACGATCTTCAATCAAATCTGGTTTTAGATCTAAACAAAAAACATTTCATCCGAGATAATTCTGGATTCGAATAAGCAACTTTTGTAATAATTAATGGACAACTTTTTAATTACAGACTTTTTGACCCCTTTTGATTTTTTAACAGCTTCCGAGCGAAGAGACGACAGAGAATACATTTTTGCTCTTAAACCAACAAACTCTGTCATTATATCCCCATTGTTTTCATCTTTCGTCATTCCCAAAACCTTCTTATTGAGTAGCGGCAAACGAAATTGATTATCTATAGGATATTCTGACGTATCAAAATTCAAACTAATATCATTACGGATGTTGTCGTAAAAATCATCAGTTTTAATTGAATAAATAAATGAGTCAGTATCCATATAGTTGAGAGAAATGTTCCCTCCAAATTTAGGCTTCATGAAGCCATAATGGAAGTCATACATTCTCCACTTCGATAACTCCAATACTGTGAAACCAACAAATATGGGTTTATCATATAGTGGTTCCATTTTTTCTAACTCTACTGCATACATATCATCAGAAAATTTTGTCAACTGCTTAAAATTTGATTTCGCAATTAATGCTCTGAGACCTAATTCCTGTTTGTTGTTTCCCAAGATGAAGTAATTCTAATGTCCCTACGTTTTTCAATTGTCTTCCCGTAAACAGCATATTTTAAAAGTTTGAAGAAATCTTTTTCAAAATTATTTTTAGCATTTGTCCTATGAAATGTGTTTAAGTCAATATATTTTTTAAGCCAAGGGGATTGCTTAAATCTGAGTATTCTATGGATTTGTTTTAAGATGAGGCCATTTGAAATGGCTTGTTTTAAAATTCTATAGCGTATGGTGTAATTTGTTTTTGAGTATAAGTCTGCAACTAATTTTTTGATTTTGGATCCCCCCAGAGCCTTATTTTGGGGACAAAATGGCAAATCATTATGTAGATCATGCACTGAATCAGGATAATCTATATCCACTTCCAAAATGTACCCATACTCTGCAGTATCAGAAATTTTTTAACATCAAAATTAGTATCACATACCCACTCAAATTTACGGCAAGGAAGATATTCCGACATCGCCCAACCATACAAGTTGTTAGCGTCTAAGTATACAAGAAATTCTGATGGTTTTGATGCATCAAAATCTTCCAAATATTTGTTATTCGCCTTCGAATATCTTTGCGAACATTGAACTAGTCCACCTCTAATTCCGTTTTGCATAAACATATACATTTAGGAATCAGTGAACTTTTCCAGTGAAACTTCTGTGGTTTTCAGCATTGCATCCCAAGATAAGCCTGGTGCTGTATAATAGTGGCAGGGGTCCAAATCGTATATATCTCTACAAATTTTTCTAAAATTTTCAATCACGTCGGTTAGAAGAAGAACATCTGTCTTTAAGTAGAGTTCAGTATAGTCAAGGAGAGTTTTACAGTTAAACTCTCTCCATATTTTTTGAGCATGTTCATACTCGACTACATTACATTCTTCATTCGTTAGAATATTGAAGAACTCTTCTCTACTAGGGAGTTTAATTTCCTTAAACTTAGTCATGGAATCCATGTAAGAGTACGGAAATACACCCTTTCTTCTAATCAGGTTGGAATGAGCTTCATCAACGAAACATGACCGATTAGTATTAAAATCATTACTATCAAGATTTTTCGCTAACGTATCTAAACTCGAAGCCACAAATCTAAACGAGTCTATAAATCGTATTTCGAATCCATATTTTTCATCTAATCTGATGAAAATTGAAAGAGAAATATAACTCTCTGTGTTCTGGGGAATCACTTTTATTGTAGAATATTTTATAGAAGAAAGTTCTTTGAAAAATAGGTGCATATCATATGCGGAAAGATTACGCAATGTAACCGGTATAAACTGAGGTGTTTTATAATTCAAATTACATTCGCTATGAGCTGCCCCACGATAATTGCTCGTGATATGACAATGATCTCTAACTTTATCGTTATTTAATATTTTCTTACATATATGACAATTTTTTGCATTATTATATTGAGCTATTTCTATTGGGGTTATGAACATTTTCTTAACTTTAAGTAAATAATTTAATTCAACAATTTTTTTGATAAATATATTCGCCGAATCTACACCAAAATAATGTCTATATAAATTATTTTCTCTCTTGAAACTACAATTAATAAAATAACCGAATGCACAAGCATGATGTTTCTGTACATTTGTGGTACTTTTACTTACAGCATTATCAACTTTTTCTAAAATAGACTCAAAGTCCGCGTAGATTACAAACGGTACATCTAACTGTTTGTAGTAGTTCTTAAACTTGATAATAGATTCATCTTCTGGCATTCTGATGACTTTTTTCACACAAACATTTTTATGATGATTATACACATACATAATCATCATGTGTATGATATAGGCAGGTGTTACATATCATGATCTTACTTCTGTGTGATGTTATGCTGGAACGAAGGAGTCTGAAGAAAATATAGAAAATATCAATACGATATAAATAAATACAACAATAAGAAGTAACTTTTTAAATAGAGATGAAAGCAGATTTTTCATGAATACACAAATGAAACTTACTTTGATATATCCTTGATGAGTACATAGTGGAAGTTTTCATTGGACTGAAGCAATAAGAGATTAATATGAATGTGTTTTTCTCCTTTTGTTATGTAGTATGGACCTATAAGCGATGTGCCATTATGGCCAAATACATTGATGCTCAGATCATTTTGATTTTCGAATTGTTTTATCTGCTTCAATGGGAATGGAAACTCTAGGCCTTCAAAATTTAACACAATTGCTCCTAAATTAATATTCTCATCAGAAATGTTTGTCATATTATAGTTTCTATAGTTTTTCCGTTGTCTTCGATCTAAAGTACTATTTTTGTACAAAGCCGCAATGAGACGCTATTTAAAGCAATAAATATCATTGTTCTCGACATTTATGCATGCACATTTCACTGCAATATTTTTTGGGAGAAGGATAAAGCTCGATCCTCTTATTATGGACGCCTTGTTTATATTAACTTCAAGGGAATTTATTGAAATCAATGTCCATCCGCTATCCCTCTCTTGAAACTCTTCCATTTTGGCTCTTAGCTCATCAGTCTGTTTCTTCTACATCTCATCTATGTCATCAGAGAGGGTCACCAACATCATCTTTGAGATGTGCACAAGTTGGCTAACATTCATCTCATTTACCATCACATGTGAGCTCCATATTAAATTTAAACGTATTATGTATCCTACTACGTTCATTAAGTTGTTTTACTATGGAGCTCTTTGCAGATGCGAGAAACTCCTCCGGAAACAAGACGCCCACATTTTTCTTGAGGAGAATATATGTCTCGATCCTCCCATTGAAGTTACTTATTCTTCTAGTGAGAAAATCGCTGATCCTTTCTTGCTGACAGCTCTTTTTTTGCTTTATGGTTCTGACGTGAGCCGTACAACCATGTGATGGAATCATCTCATCACAATCCTCACAATATTTGTTGTTAATATTTAGCTTACTAATTCCCAACATAGCCTTCGGCTGGCTAACATAGGTGTGTGTTCCTATATGCTCATTTACTTTTGTTTGAGTCATAAAGACTTTATTGCAGATTGGACAACTTGCGGTATTCATTTTATTTAATTATTTTTATTATTTATTTATTTGTGTATAATTTATTTAATTATTTTATTTATAAACAATTTATTTAATTATTTTATTTATAAACAATTTATCTAATTATTTTATTTATAAACAATTTATCTAATATTTTTTTTTATGCACTATAAACTTGTTTAACAAACAATAATTAGTTTTAGCACTTTTGTAGTTTTTTTTTGTTTGTTTTCAAACACTTTAAAAATTTGGTTTGGAAAATAGGTGGGGTGGTGAGTTGTTAAGATATCAAAGTATACTGATGATTATTTTTTCTACTTATATACGTTACATGAGAATCGCGTAGTAGTCATCAAATCTAATTTCTCTGATGGTATTACGACATATGATGAAATTGGTATACACAATTACACACACACACGCATACACATACACACATTCCCACAATTCATATGAGAATCGGGGGACGTGAGTGCAGGTCCCTCTATAAGTTTTTGTTAAAGTAAAATATACTAAAATAAAAATGTAATTACCCCTATTTATAAAACTCTGCTTGTCAACCTGATGGGACTTAAAATATTTAATATCTGAAATGCACTTGTACATATAAAACATATGCCAACACAATATTTTTCTATCTCCATAAGAATAGCAATGTGAATAGCGTAGAAAACATATATACACATATATGTAAATATGCATGAAGAAGTGTTGATGTAATTCACACAAGCAGTGATATTCTTCAAAGCAAAAATAAATACGATCACATATATTAATCCAACAACATAAACATGCATACATACATTACCAAATGCATTCCCTATCCCCCTCCATTTCAAACATCTATCAGGGTTGCCACTACCTACAGCTTTTATATTATTTCCCCAGAGACCCCAAAAATAAATGTATACATACAATAATAATCATACATACGCAAAGCAACGAAAACTCAGAGGAGCAAACCAAAGTCTATCAAATAACGATCACTACATACACACAAACACACAGATCCCTTGTTACTACCCTGCAGTCAGACTATATGTACGTAAATTATAGAAATGTACCAGTAACTAACTATCTGGTTCGTATGTCTCATGACCGCATAAGAACTACGTAGTCACTACCTAATCAATTGTTTTAGTGTTACTAGTAGATTTTCAATGACAAGCACATGTTAAATGTCTATAGCACAAAGTATTGTATGGAGGATAGTTAGAGAGTAGTACTGGTGACAAGTGAAAGTGAAAAGCTAGTCAGCATATTTTCACCATCAACATTTCCTACTGGGTATAATGATTGTCTACCACTACAACAAAAGTATCGGACACCATCAAACAAAAAAGTAAATACACACACACACACATACTCATACACAAACACACACTCACATACACACATACAAACATCCATGTATAGATCCATCCGCTGTAAGCACAACGTTTCTCTACAATAACAACAAAAGCTGTACACACAAGTATACAAACATACACATAAATAAAGAATCAAACTCACACACACATAGTCTCACAAAATCTCAGCATGAAAAATCCCCAAAAACCCACATTTCTTACAGGGTTGCCAACATATTTTGATTTTTCCCTGTTTTGAATTTTCAAAACATGTCGTCCGTCCCCATTACTAATCTACTATCGATAATACCAACGGCACCACCCGACCTCCGCACCGTTTTTTGCTTTTTGAAATAATCGTATTTAAAAATATAAATTTGCCACCAGACACCTTGTATTTATATATACTTTAATCCTACATATTTGTAGTTAATATTTAGTATTAAATTTTAGATATGTATGTGTTCTTTATATCTATAACAAAACTTTTTTTTTATGTATGTACATAGTAAAGTAACTAAAAAAATATATTTAAATGACTGAATTAGAAAGCCAGGGATCGGCTTTTTAACTTCATACTAACGATAACATATATGAAACTAAAAACGTATGAAAATCTATAGTAGTAGGGAACTGGGGGTTCGGCGACAATTAAAATTGTGAAATTTGGGTGAAATTTGCAAGAATTCTTTAAAATTTTGCTGAAATTTGCCTGAAATTTGAGAAATTGTGTTTTCGGTGCGGTTTGATGTTTTTTTGTTTACATTAGGAGTTTTTTGTTTACATTAACATTAACATTGTTTACATTAAAAGTATGTATGTTTGTATGTATGTATGTATGTAAATATGTATGACCGTGGGAACTTGTGCGCGGAATATTTTGTGGGAATACATTAAGGGTGTAAAGCTTTTATATGTATATGATTTTCTAATGTCGACGGGAAAACATCTTTATTTTTTTCAAATGCCGATGGGAAAACGTGTTTATATTTTTCGAATGCCGACGGGAAAACATCATTATTTTTTTCAAATGCCGACGGGAGAAATAATGAAAATAATTTTTTCTAACGCCGACGGGAAATTTTGTGGGTATTAGTAGTATATTTATGGGCATTCTGGCACACGTGTATTTTCTCCATAAGGATCATTCTAATTAGAATAGTTATGGGCATTCTGGCACACGTATATTTTTCCATAAGGATCATTCTATTAGAAAAAAATTCTAATTGGATCTAATTAGAATAGTAGATTATTCTAGTTAGATCTAATTAGAATGATCTTACTATTCTAATTAGTATATATATATATATATATATATATATATATATATATATATATATATATATATATATGTGCATTCCAATACATGTATTTTCCCATAAGGACGGATATTCCAATACATGTATTTTCCCATTAGGAAGGATATTCCAATACATGTATTTTCGCATAAGGACGGATATTCCAATACATGTATTTTCTCATAAGAAAGGATATTCTAATACATATATATATTCCTACAACAAAGTTAACTTCAAATGAGAATATATATTTTTCTCATAAAAAGTTTAACGAAGACATTTTCGTAAATGGAACAATTCGAATGAGATTCTTATTTGAGTAATTTTATTAAAATGAGAATTCGATTGACTCACAAATATGTATATAAAAGACCAATTAGAAATTAGTTTTAGTTATTGTTATTCAAAGATCCTTGAAATTACATTCAACAACAATGGTAAGAATGAAGTTTAACATAACATTAGAATTTTTTTTATTTATTATATGAAAGTTTAAGAAATACATATAAAATTTAACTAATTTTTTTGTTTGTTTTTAGATTTATCAACAAATAATTAACATTGCGCAAGGAATAAAATCTGAATACACAAAAATTGATGATATTCCCTTAAATGAACCTTACAAGATTTTAAATTTTGAATGGAAGGTTACACAATATGGATCCAAAGTTATTGCATATTTAAACAACAATAAGTGGTTTTATCTTCCGCAAAGAATCGTTAAATATTTAAACAGAGAGGATCCTTACTTATCAAAAATGAATGACAAAATTTGGACAATTATTTACAAAGGACGTCAATCACCAAATGGTTCAGCAATATTCGAACTAAACTATAGCTAAATTTTTATTTGTCATAAGAAATTTTATGTAGTTACACAATTTTTAAAACAATAAATATATTTAGTAAAGTGAAGTGACCCCTATTATTTATTGATTTTTGTTTTATGTTAAACATGCACATGCACGTTAACAAAGTGAATTTGAAATCCATTTCAGGAAAATTTAGTTCAAAAAAATTAAAATAAAATGCATATATTTCAAATTCATTTAAATTTTATGAAAATGAGAGTTTATGCTTAAAATAAGTTATCTTATTTATTTTCATTTTAAGAAAAAGGATAGGACATTTAAAAATTTGATGAAAGTTAAACATGCATGTACAAGACATGAAATTTAAATATGCATGTGCAAGACACATGATATTAAGTATTTTTAAAGTATTAAGAACGAGAGACATGCGTATGCATGCTTTTTGCGCGTGTAGATTTACGTGGGTGCGTTGGTGAAATTTACATTTTATTTGTTCTGAGACAAAGGGTATGCGAAAAACTAATTACAAAAAAATATATTTCTATGAAGGACAAACAAATATTTTTCCTTTATTGCTTAAACTCACTAATTTACAAGATCATAAATGTAGATAAATATGAAGATTTTCCAATCACAGGTAATTTTCTATAGATGAATGTATGCATATATTGTGTGCACAAAAAAGTATAAAATAAAACATTTTTTCTAAACAAAATTCTAGTCTTGTGACATTATTCAAAAACAAAGTGTTGTGTGAAAAAAAACTAAAATAATATTTAAAAATGAATAGTAACAAATTATATTGTGAAATATGTCAAATAGTTACTTTTTCAAACAGTTCAAACAAAAAACGCCATTATCTGAATCAACATGGAATAAAATTAAAAACTAAAAAATTTTGGGATACTCCTTTATATAGGAGAATAATTAACAAAAATAAGGAAATGAGAGAATCTAAACCATCAACATCAACATCTACTGAGCCCGCAACATCGACATCTACTATAGCAGTCGCAACACCTACAGCAATTACAGAATCATCAACAGCAACACACGAGAGCTACCATCATCTATTAGAAGGCGATGAAGATCTATTTTTAAACATTAAAGAGCCCATCGATATTAGGGAGGTAATAGTTTTGCCACCGGTGGATGTAGCAGCATATTTATTGTTACATGATGGGCAGGATGAAATTCTTTTAGACGCATTAAGAAGGGTCGAAAATATGGGTTAATAAAATAATGTAAAATATTTTTCCATTTTTTATTATTAAATAAATGAATATGTTTTTTTTTTCTTTTAAATAAATATTTTTATTATCTAAACTTTTTGAAAATTACAGTTTTTACATTTACTGACATTATATATGTTATAATAGAATTTCATTAGTTTGTTTGCTTCTTCCTCTATTCTCATATTTTGTCTTCTTTTGTATGAACATGAACAAGTGTCGGGTCCACAAGTTTCATTCTCATTAGACCATGAACAATCTTCATAATGCTCTCCAAATTTGTTTTTCGTTGTTTTTAAGTTATTTACTTCTTCGAGATGTGATTGAATATTAATCAGTTTATATCTATCTTCGTTGGAGACAATGTGTGAACATCTTTTTAAAAATTCATATATATCGTTGAGTAACATCCTTACAAATAAGTGTGACTGAGTATGTAGACCAAATGTTTGTGAATAAACAATAATGTTATTACAGTTAACATTATATAAATTGTATACAAGTACTTTTTAGTTTATGTATATCTATAATTATTAGTCTCTTAAACTAACTAAAAATAAAGTTATATCAATTTTCTAATTTCGTTTGTTAGTGGAATATATTCAAATATTTTATCATGAATAATTAAACAATACGCAGATGTATTAGGTAATATATTTTTTGAAGTCTTCAGTTCAATTCTAATATCGATTGGTCCAGTTTTGACTAATTCATTTTGATGTGTAACATCCAAGACAGTTATTGGCGCCATAGTTTTGAAGTTTTCTGGTGTTAATAATGGTTTGGTGTTGCGTGAATAATAACTTTGTTGAAATTTTAAGTACATGTCATATAGAATAGCAAAACGATTTCTATCAAACTTAAGATTTAGATCATCATAAGGATATGTATCAGAGTTAAGATGTACTTTTACATCACTTAAATCACAATGTTGAAACTTGTTGTCATTATTTCGAAGACCTAACAATAGGAAGCGTGGTCTTTCGTTGTGAGCAGCTAGCTTAACATTCCACAAAACTGTTGTACTTTCTGGAAGTGAAGGATAATAATACATATCCCAACTTCTAAAACATATACTTAATGGATGACGGTTATTTATTGTTTTATATATCTGCAATTTGTATGCATCAGCAAGTTGAATGTGTGGTACTTTCCAAGTTATATTTAAAATTGTTAACTTGGTTTTTTCAGGTGATAGTTGAGATTTAAAAACTTGCTTATCATCTTTAGATCGTAACAGAATCAATTCATGCTTAGAGTTAACTATTATTTTGTGAAAATCTTCGGCAAATCCAAGTAGTAATTTTAGTGGTACACAAAAATTAAAATATCCATTTTCGGGTATAAGACTATCATTGTTAAATGGTGACCATCCTGCATTTAGTAGACTATCACTTTCAAATTTATTCAACGAAACATAGTTTTTTAATTCTGTTGCAATACCCAAATGACGTGTGCGATCAATTTCTATACCATTAATTTCATAACGAATTTCATCAAATAGGTGTGCCATACAATTGTTTAAGAGACGTATGGATGTAGAAACTGTTGAATCTTCCTTTGTTGCAAGACCTTCGATATATAGAAAACTTTCACTTGGTAAAACATACAAATCTTGGTTTTGAATTGATATACGAATTTCATCATTATTTTTAAATGATTGTAAATATGATGTATAACTGTGGTACTCCTTCTTGATAATTGAATTATCCACTTGAGGCTTTTGCAATATATTAATTATACTACTCATTTGTTTGTTTTCCTTGGTTGTAACTACGTGATTAATTTTATTATTTTAATTTAAATCCTAAACTTTTTAAAAAATGCTGATTAGTTTTATTTAAAACGTTAACTTTTTTAGGCTTTCGATGTTTATTATTTTTATAGTATTGTATTTTTAACTTTTTGCAAAAATTTGATGAATTTTCACCTTCGTCTTCGGCTGATGGTGATTGAATAAATGTTAAATCATTCGATAGATCACTTTTGTTGTATATTATCATTCTTTCATAGGCTTTAAATGTAATCGTATTGTTATTTTTTCACCGCGAAAGTTTATTAAGTTTCCGTCTTGGTCAACAACTTTCAAAATTATATTATTTATTGTTCTTGAATTTACAGGTAAGTATATTACAGTGGTTGGAGTCTCTGTTATTTTATATCCAGGACTAACGTTAAGCGAAAACTGATGTAAAATATGCGTAGACATGTTGTTTATATACGAACCGCATACAATATTGCATTCAACGATTACTGTATTAATTTTGGTTATATCTATCGTTTTATCGGAGTAATGTTCTATTCCAGGTGCTAGTACTTTTCTACTAAAGCCTAATAATGATCCAATTGAGGATTTTTTATTAAAATAAATTGAATCAGAAGTGCTTTTTATACATGTTTGTAGTGTATTATAATTTGCTCGTACATCAAGAGAACCGGTTGGATTCATATCATGATATTTAATTTTTAGTAGTTCAGCTATATCAGTTAATTCATATGACCCAACTGGAACTGTTATTTCATGATTTCCAATATGAAATAAATTGTTTTCAACATCTACATTTGGAATTGAATGATATGTATCAAAACTTATTAAGCCACAAAGATAATTTTCATTTAGTTCAATTGGCGGAAAATAGTTTGCGACAAGATGCGAAGAGTCTCCGTTTAAAGTTAATGTAATTGACATTTTAGTGGTTCATGAATGATTAAGTTAATTATTAAATTTTTCACAGTTTTTATTATTAATCATAATTTGTATTAATCCAAGAATTATGTTCTGAAGAAAAACCAAGCCATTTAACATAAATTTTGTTGCTTTTCCTTTTCAAAACCTTTTCAACCAAATAAGTTTCAGGAAATCTAGTTTTCATTAATTCAGACTCATAAAACCCTCCTTTAATTTCATGTCCTTGATAATCTTTTAATATATGTATATGTATTTGGATTAGTATTTTTTATAGTTTTAACCGTAAATACTTCAGTAGTCCAATTTGGTGTATAACCTTTTTCAAATATATGTTTATATTTACTTATTCTAACATTATGATTCACTTTGAACTTTGGTTTTGTAAATACTTTTAAATTGTTGTAAGCTGTATCCAATAAAAATTTTTCGTTTGATGAATTTACTTCATTGGGCGACATTTTTATTGTTCTGTGGTAAGTATTATTATATTTCTCTACAAGGTTCTTATATATGTTTAACCATTTATATGTTCCTTGATAACTAAACTCCTTCCACATCATTCCTTTAAGAGTTCTGTTAAATCTTTCTATGATGGATGCTTTCAGAACACTATATGTTGAATAGTGGTTGATTTGATTCAATTGCATTAGGTGACGAAACTGATTATTGAAGAACTCCTTACCATCATCTGTTTGTAAATTTTTTGGTTTACGATTGCTTTTTATGAAAATGTTTTTCATGGCGTTCGTTATGTTGAGTGCAGTTTTATTTTTCACTGCTATAGCCCAAGCTTTTTTTGAAAAAGAATCTATTACTGTTAAGAGATAACGGTGACCGTTATTATATGTTGCGTAGTTGGCCATCTCAACCAAATCCGCCTGCCATAAATCATCGATTCCTTTTATGATAACCCGTCTTCTTTTAAAATTTTTTCGCGCTTGCTTATGAAGTTCATCAACTATTTCTCTTTTATCTAAGTTCATTTTGAAATAAGATTCTTTACTATTAAGTATTCAGATATGAGTGTCAAATATTTATATAAAATTTTTATCCTTTAATTTTAGGAAATTCAAGTTTTCGTTTTTTCACCTCAACATTTACATCATTTTTCTTCATCGATTTAAATATAAAATCCTCAAGTGTATTGAATCTCTCTTCGATATTCTTTGAAAAGTCTTCATTTGCATAACTTATTTGATTCCTCACTATTTTTTCAATTGCTTCAACATTTTCATTGATTCCTTTTGTAATTAATTCTTGTAATACTTTAACATCCCTTTTGATAATGTTTAATTGAGAATTATAATCGTTTTTAAGTTCTTCACGTTGTTTGTTAATAGTTTTAATTATATTATCCAGTTTTTCTATATCTTTTGTTATGTTATTCAAATGCAAATTATATTTATATAATTTTAACTTTGAGTCATTTAGATTATGTCGGAAGGACGTTTCTCCAAACTTACTTATATAAGTCATATTTAGTTTAATATATTATATCAGCTTCTTTCAATTCTTCAATAATGGAAATGATTTCGTTATTGTGATTATTATGACCAACACTTTCTGATGAAATAAGTAAACGTAATCTGTCAACTAATTCATTTGTGTCATTCCAATATATATAACTAGATCTACGATTATCAATAGTCTTTAACGAGAATCCACTACCTTTCGTTAGAATATTTGGTTTAGTATTAAATAAATTTTTTATTATACGAATATATTTATAAGCTCGTGTACCTTTAATTTGACTTTTTGATTGATATTGACGTTTGTGAGCATTGGTACTTATTAAAATTTCTTTATATTTTCTTAAATAATTTTTATTATAATGTAGAGGCTTTAAATGGAAAACTAATTCAAATAATCCTGGAGTCATTTTCCACGTTGAATTCCCTATTTGAATAGAGTTATCAGCATTAAAATTTAATTCATTATTTGCATATCGCCAATTTCCGCTTTCATCTATGTTGAAACCATAAATTTTATCTATTGTTTTATTATTGAGGAGTAATTCTATATTTTCAGCTAATGGATATTTTTTCAAATCAGTTTCAGTAACTTGGTTATAATCTATTGCATCATCATAATTGTTTGAACTGTCGTCGGATGGTAGTGGTGAGTAGTAGTGAAATGGGCATTCGGCCCCAATTAAAATTGTAAAATTTTAAAATTTTAATTACCCAAATTTTAAAATTCTTGGAAATTTGTGAAATTTAATACCTATGTGTGTGTGTGCGTGTGTGTGTTTTCGGCGGCGCTTTGATGTTTTTGTTTACATAAGGAGTTTTTTGTTTACATTAACCCTTGAGTGAACGGGTGATTTTTTTTGGGGTGACATTAATTGTGTGAACGGGTGATTTTTTTGTGGGGGTGGATTAAGGGGTTTCATAAGATTAATATTTCATAAGTATACAAGTATGCCGACGGGAAAATCATGAAATGATTTTTCCTAATACCAATAGGGAAATCATGAAATGATTTTTCCTAATGCCGACGGCAATACATGATTATTTTTTCTAATGCCTACGGCAATACATGATTATTTTTTTTTTTCAAATGCCGACGGCAAAACATGATTATTTTTTTCAAATGCCGACGGCAATGCATGATTACTATATTTCTTAATGCCGACGGGGAAAAGATTTTTCCAAAGGGAAAATTGCCAGTTTTGCCAGACTGTATAAATTTGTTATCGTAATACTATATCAGTAATATCAGAGAAAATAGATTTGATGAATACTAGGCGATTCTCATATGAATCGTGGGAACGTGTATGTGTGATTTCCTCACGCTAATAAATTGTTTATAAATAAAATAAATTGTTTATAAATAAAATAATTAAATAAATTAAATTAATTTATTCAATTATTTATAAAATGTTCTCATGTATGTGAACACCCTAAAATGTTCTCATGTATGTGAACCCCCTAATGCTTGTGTGTGGGTGGTCCAGCTTGATTGTCGCTGGTAATTGTATATTGTGTTTATTTGTTTAATAAATATATTTGTATGTATGTATGTATGTATGTATGAATGTATAAATGTATGTATGCATGTATGAATGTATAAATGAATGTATGAATGTATAAATGTGCGATCGTGGGAACTTGTGCGTGGAATATTTTGTGCTTGTGTAGAATACATTTATATTTTGCAACGTAGTCATTTTCTTTGTCTACGATTATTTTAAAGCAGAGGATTTTAAACTAAGTACAGTCATCAGCAGAGAAACAAAAAGTAAACATTTGCAAGTAAGCAAAAAAGTTAACTTCTCCTCCTCCCCACCTCCTTCTATTCCCTTTATGTAGTTTGTATTTGAAATAAGAAAACACTTGTACATTCTTTTATTTTGTAAACATTTATTGTTTAAAATTTTATAAAATTTTATAATAATACATACAGTAGTATATTCTTAAGTATAAATATTTTAAAAAGTGAAAAAGTTCATTTAAAACAAGATATTTCTTTGGAGAGTAAAATAGCATTTCTTAATGCGCAAACACCAAAATTATGATAATTACAATAAAAATATTCTGGATACTTGATTTCCATTTGTTTAAAGTTGATGCAGCCTATATCCTCAACGTTAGAAATTTTTCGGTGTAACATTTTTTCCAACCAAAGTCTTTTTTCTTCACCTTTTACGTAAATTTTAGAACATCTTACGTTGGCTTTTAAAAAATTGCAAACGCTATGAAATGAAACTGATCCAGCAGTCCAGCTTAGGTGATGATAGTTTTTTGTTAGCCACTTTGCTTCTCTTTGCTTTTTTATTGATAAGCATTTAAAATCAAATGGTGGTTTTATAATGAAGTTGTTATATTCATAATTGTTGAAAACTATCGCTACTTCTTTTGCGATGAAATCGTTTGAATTAGTTTTGAAACCTTGTACGTCTATAAAAATTATGTTATTTTCCATGTTATTCAATTTATAACACTTTTCGAACTTGTCCTTTGATGGGTATATATTCTATTATACGATCATGAATAAGAATGCAGTAAGCTGATGTCTTTGGTGCAATATTAGTTGCTGTTTCAAATTCTATTTTTATATCAATCGGTCCATTATTGAGTGATTCATTCTGATGACTGACATCTACTACAATAATAGGAGCTTTTGTCTTAAACTCTGATGCAGTTAGAAGCGGTTGAGATTCTTTCATATAGTAGCTTTGTTGGAATCTTAGATACATATCATATAGAATTGCATAACGTTCATTTTTGAACTTTATGTTTAGATCATCATACAGGTATGAGACTGAATTTAAATGTACTTTTAAATTAGTCAAATCACAATGAACAAATTTATTTTCTTGTTGAAAAGCAATCAACACAAAACGGGGGCGTTCTCTATTTGCAGCCAGTTTAACATTCCAAATATGGCTAGTTCCTGTGTTTAATTGTGGATTAATATGACAATCCCAACTGCGAAATGCCATGGGTATAGAAGCACCATTATTAATAATTTTAATCATATTCAATTTGCTAAGGTCAGATAATTGAACATGAGGTATTCTCCATGAGATGAGTGATATTTCTCTTTCAATTTTCATCAGATTAAATGAAAAACGCAGATTCGAAATAAGATTTATAGACTCGTTTAGATTTATGGCTTCGAGTTAAGATACCTTAGGGAAAAATCTTGATAGCAATGATTTTAATACTTTTCGATCATGTTTCGTTGATGAAGCTCATTTCAACCTGATTAGAAGAAAATGTGTATTTCCGTACTCTTACATGGATTCCATGACTAAGTTTAAGGAAACTAAGCTCCCTAGTATTATTATTATTATTATTTTTTTATTTTTTTATTTTTTTTTTTTACAAACATAACCCACAAAGCGATTAGCTTGTCTGCAGAAAACACCCAGGGTCTATGGTGGGAATCGAACCCACGACCTCTGGACTGAGAGTCTAGTATCGCTTCCTCTCAGCCACAGGGGCACCCTGAGAAGAGTTCTTCAATATTCTAACGAATGAAGACTGTGATGTAGTCGATTATGAACATCCTCAAAAAATATGGAGTAAGTTTAACTATAAAACCCCCTTGACTATACTGAGCTCTACCTAACTGACGTGTTTGAAAATTTTAGGAAAATTTGTGCAGGTATATACGATTTAGTCCTCCATCACTAGTATACAGCAAAACGGAATAAGAGGTGGACTAGTTCAATGCTCGCAAAGATATTCGAAAGCGAATAATAAATATTTAGAAGATTTTGATGCATCAAAACTGTCAGAATATCTGGTGTATTTAGATTCTAATAATTTATATCAGTACGCAATATCAGAATATCTTCCTTACAGAGAATTTGAGTCGGTATGACTTACACACAAAAGCAAATCAGACCATACACTATAGAGTTTTAAAACAAGACATTTCAAATGGCTTCATCTTAAAACAAATTCCATAAGACAAATGCTAAAACTAAGTTTGAAACATATTTCTTCAAACTTTTAAATAATAGTGTTTATGGGGAGTCAATGGAAAACATTGAAAAACGTAGGGGGCATTAAAGTAACTTCATCTTGGGAAAACAACAAACAGGAATCATTTGAGTCTCAGACCATTAATTGCGAGACTGAATTTTAAATATTTGACAAAATTTTCTGATGATATGTATGCAGTAAAGTTGGAAAAAATGGAACCAGTATATGATAAACCCATATATGTGGGGCTTTTAAGTACTAAAGTTAACCAAGTATAGAATGTATGTGTCATATTACAGCTTCATGAAGACTAAATTTAGTGAGAATTTTTCTATCAACTATATAGATACTGACTCCTTTATTCATTCATCCGTAAAGATAATCTTTTAGTTTTTATCAGGTACCTGGTCTGGTTTTCAGATCAGGTTTTCCGCAATCATATCAGCTTATCAGGTACCTGGTCTGATTTTCAGATCAGCTTACCAGATAAGGTTATCAGGTACCTGATCTGCTTTTCAGATCAGGTTATCTGATTCAAATTAGGTTATCAGTATACAAGTGGCTCACCATTTATAACATTTAGATGAATGAAGTTTAAGGTCAGTTGATATACGAGAAAGTAAACATATGTAGTAAAATTATTTTTTATTTATTTCTTTATTGGCTTTACTTCGTTGGATCAAACAGTTTTTGTTTTTGCTTATTTGTAAATTCTTGTTTTCATATTGCTTAAACATGCACAGTCTTGTCTTCATATGACTTAAACATGCACAGTCTTGTCTTCACATAAATTAAACATGCACAATCATGTTTTCTTTGAGAGGTTCTCTACAAGAGAAATTGAATTTCACAATATTGTGAAATTCCATTAGATATTTTTATAAAGAGACACAATTAAGATAATCGGATAAGTCCTTATATTTTTCACTACTTACAAGTTTCTGTTATTTTATATTCGAACAGATGATTCCTAATTTTTCTTTTGAAAAAAATAATGCAAAACAAGGAATATTTTAATAATACAATTTTATTTTATTTCTGTTAATAATACCATTTAATTTAATTTCTTAAATATTTTATTTATAATGATGGAAACATTTCATAGTATCCAATTATTAGATGTTCTAATATACTTTTCCGTAAAAAATATATTGTACATCTACAAGTATCAGGTCCTTCCTCACAGTTCGGATCGTACCATGGGCAGTTTGCAAAATGCCCTTCTGTGTTGTCTTCGTCTTCCATGACGCCATATTGTTCATTTTCCTCCAGCATATTTTGAAAGAATTTGATCATCTCCCAATGATCATATAACCAGAAGCTTTCAAAATCTGTTAGAAATTGGTTTAGAGTACGTCTAATTTGGCTCATTTTATTTGCTGATAAATGAATGATGACGATTGTGTGAAGATTCCTTTGATACTAATTTGCTACCTAAATTTTTAAAGCAACATCTCCTGATCTTTAAAATATCTATACTAGCATCTCTATTCCATACTTCTTTTTAACCCTCTCTCTCTCTCTCTCTTTATACCTTTTCTCTCTCTATAACTATCTCTTTCTCTCTATCACTATACCCCACTTATTCACCATAAATATTTTCGATTAGCCTTCTTGAAGTCATAACCAATACTTTTCAGTTCATTTTCAATTAAACATTCAAAGTGATAAGAACTAAATAAAAAAATGGACTCCACCAAAAATCTAACATCAAGATTTAATTCTCTGAAAAACAAAACATTAATTCATATAAAGGAGCTTGGGACATCAATTAAATACAATATTCAAAATGTAAAACGTGTAACAACCAAATATGGACCCACACTAAAAGTTGAATTGGAAAACAACATTATGTTCCTGCCTAAACGATGCAACAGTTTAACCGATGATGAAATTAAGGATCTCTCGAGCGGATCATATCACTTAAGCAGAGAAGGTGAACAAAACTTAATCCTTGAGAGTGAGCTGAGTAAATTTTTGATTCAAAATTCACAGTATCCTATTTGGCAATAAAATACATTAATTCTGTATTAAATTATAAATAAAAAGACATTAAAGAGTTTTGTAAAATATAAATGTTTGTGTTTTTATTTATAATTTTCAGTTATTTCATAAAGAAATTTAAGACATAAATGTCCACAGGTAAATGTATTAAAATTCTGATGTTGATTATAGTTGTATTTTATATTTGTACCAAGATATTTGACTACTTCTGAAGGAGGTTGTAAGTTTCCAAAGCTGTCGAAATATTCTTTTTCATTGATGTTTTTATAATATGCTACCCAATGTGTACCAGGTCCTGTTGATACATCTAAATTGATTATTCCACATTCTATTTTCTTTGATCGTTTTGATAGAGTATTTAACATGAAAACTCCTCTAAAATATGGAATATTTATAGTGAAACGTCTTAGGTCCACATCAGATAGTGGTCTGTTGGGTAGCATCTTTAAGAGTTTTTTGATTCTTCTTTATGAACTAAGCCATAACCCTTTTTATATGGTTTTAAGTAAAGTCCTTTTCCAACTGCTATAGATTCCATCGCTCTATTATGTCTAGTTGCTTCATCAAGTTGATTTTTAGCATTCTTTGTTGCATTTACAGCTTTAGCTATGGCAGCACCTCCAGTTGTGAGACTACCAATTGCACCCAGAGCAGTTAAAATCGGTATTAGAGGCAAAAAGCCACCAATTTTTGGGACACGTATCACACGTGGTACTATAATTTGAGATTTTCTTCCTTTTAATGACTTGTTAATACTTTTTCGTGCAATTTTAATAGCTGTGTTAATATCTAATGGTTTTTCTTGCAGCTCTAACTGATGTTCTAAATAGTGTTTTAACATTTAGTTTGTTCTTTTTTACATTTTTCTTTTTCTCCACACCCATACCAAATTTTGTTTTGGCTTTCATTGCGTTAGTAACCATATATGCAAATGATTTTTCAGCAAGACTACTATCTTTTGATAAAACTCGATCCCAAGCGGAGTTTTCAAGTATTTTATCAGCTTTATGTCTGCTACTTAAATCCTTATTTTTGGAATAAGCAATATCGTGATTTTTACACGCAGAGTCCAATAAATTAATTCCTTTATCACCTCGATTTAAACGTTTTTGTAGTTTTGTTCCAGGTCCACAGTACTGATATCCAGGTAGATGAAGTTCAACAGGTAGAGAGTTTATTATTTTGTCTACTAGACCTCCTCCAACGACGGTGTTTTTATGACTAAAAGTTTTCTGATATCGTATAACCATATTATCTAATTTTTCCTATATAAGAGGTAATATATATGAAATGCATTTAGTTACAAAAATGCAGTTAGTAAAACAACATAAAAATATTTTAGTTCGTAATATTGATGATTCAGCGAACATCAGTTCAAAAATAAAGCATAGTCCTCTCTTACCAAATTCTATAACTATCTCTTTCTCTCTATCACTATACCCCACTTATTCACCATAAATATTTTCGATTAGCCTTCTTGAAGTCATAACCAATACTTTTCAGTTCATTTTCAATTAAACATTCAAAGTGATAAGAACTAAATAAAAAAATGGACTCCACCAAAAATCTAACATCAAGATTTAATTCTCTGAAAAACAAAACATTAATTCATATAAAGGAGCTTGAGACATCAATTAAATACAATATTCAAAATGTAAAACGTGTAACAACCAAATATGGACCCACACTAAAAGTTGAATTGGAAAACAACATTATGTTCCTGCCTAAACGATGCAACAGTTTAACCGATGATGAAATTAAGGATCTCTCGAGCGGATCATATCACTTAAGCAGAGAAGGTGAACAAAACTTAATCCTTGAGAGTGAGCTGAGTAAATTTTTGATTCAAAATTCACAGTATCCTATTTGGCAATAAAATACATTAATTCTGTATTAAATTATAAATAAAAAGACATTAAAGAGTTTTGTAAAATATAAATGTTTGTGTTTTTATTTATAATTTTCAGTTATTTCATAAAGAAATTTAAGACATAAATGTCCACAGGTAAATGTATTAAAATTCTGATGTTGATTATAGTTGTATTTTATATTTGTACCAAGATATTTGACTACTTCTGAAGGAGGTTGTAAGTTTCCAAAGCTGTCGAAATATTCTTTTTCATTGATGTTTTTATAATATGCTACCCAATGTGTACCAGGTCCTGTTGATACATCTAAATTGATTATTCCACATTCTATTTTCTTTGATCGTTTTGATAGAGTATTTAACATGAAAACTCCTCTAAAATATGGAATATTTATAGTGAAACGTCTTAGGTCCACATCAGATAGTGGTCTGTTGGGTAGCATCTTTAAGAGTTTTTTGATTCTTCTTTATGAACTAAGCCATAACCCTTTTTATATGGTTTTAAGTAAAGTCCTTTTCCAACTGCTATAGATTCCATCGCTCTATTATGTCTAGTTGCTTCATCAAGTTGATTTTTAGCATTCTTTGTTGCATTTACAGCTTTAGCTATGGCAGCACCTCCAGTTGTGAGACTACCAATTGCACCCAGAGCAGTTAAAATCGGTATTAGAGGCAAAAAGCCACCAATTTTTGGGACACGTATCACACGTGGTACTATAATTTGAGATTTTCTTCCTTTTAATGACTTGTTAATACTTTTTCGTGCAATTTTAATAGCTGTGTTAATATCTAATGGTTTTTCTTGCAGCTCTAACTGATGTTCTAAATAGTGTTTTAACATTTAGTTTGTTCTTTTTTACATTTTTCTTTTTCTCCACACCCATACCAAATTTTGTTTTGGCTTTCATTGCGTTAGTAACCATATATGCAAATGATTTTTCAGCAAGACTACTATCTTTTGATAAAACTCGATCCCAAGCGGAGTTTTCAAGTATTTTATCAGCTTTATGTCTGCTACTTAAATCCTTATTTTTGGAATAAGCAATATCGTGATTTTTACACGCAGAGTCCAATAAATTAATTCCTTTATCACCTCGATTTAAACGTTTTTGTAGTTTTGTTCCAGGTCCACAGTACTGATATCCAGGTAGATGAAGTTCAACAGGTAGAGAGTTTATTATTTTGTCTACTAGACCTCCTCCAACGACGGTGTTTTTATGACTAAAAGTTTTCTGATATCGTATAACCATATTATCTAATTTTTCCTATATAAGAGGTAATATATATGAAATGCATTTAGTTACAAAAATGCAGTTAGTAAAACAACATAAAAATATTTTAGTTCGTAATATTGATGATTCAGCGAACATCAGTTCAAAAATAAAGCATAGTCCTCTCTTACCAAATTCTATTCGTGCTCTAATAGTGGGACCATCAAATTGTGGAAAGACTAATGTTATGATTGGCTTGCTAGAAAGTCCTAATGGACTCAAGTTTGAAAACATCTATTTATACTCAAAATCTCTCTATCAACCTAAATATGAATACCTGAAGAAACTAATTTCACCAATTAAAGGTATGGGGTATTTTACATTCACCGATAATGAATCAGTTATTCCACCTGACGAAGCTAAAACTAATTCAATTATGATATTTGATGATGTTGCATGTGAAAAGCAGAATAATATACGTACATATTTTTGTATGGGGCGACATAGGGATGTTGATTCATTCTACCTGTGTCAAACATATACAAGAATTCCTAAGCATTTAATAAGAGACAATGCAAATGTTATTATAATGTTTAAGCAAGATGAGACAAATATGAAGCATGTTTATAAGGATCATGTTGCCAGCGATATGAGCTATGAAAAGTTTCAAGAAATTTGTCGAGAATGTTGGAAGGATAAATATGGATTTTTGATGATAAGCAAAGATAACGAATTAAACGATGGTCGCTACAGAAAGCAATTTGACTATTTCATAACTATATAAGCAACTACTCATAAAAATTACCTCTAGTTATTAATCTAACTTTAAACTTGATACATCTATTTGATATAACCTCATCTGTTACCTGATAAGCTGATCTGAAAACCAGACCAGGTCCTGATAAGCTGATCTGAAAACCAGACCAGGTCCTGATAAGCTGATCTGAAAACCAGACCAGGTCCTGATAAGCTGATCTGAAAACCAGACCAGGTCCTAGTAAGCTGCTCTGAAAACCAGATCAGGTCCTGATAAGCTGATCTGAAAACCAGATCAGGTCCTGATAAGCTGATCTGAAAACCAGACCAGGTCCTGATAAGCTGATCTGAAAACCAGACCAAGTCCTAATAAGCTGATCTGAAAACCAGACCAGGTCCTAATAAGCTGATCTGAAAACCAGATCAGGTCCTGATAAGCTGATCTGAAAACCAGATCAGGTCCTGATAAGCTGATCTGAAAACCAGATCAGGTCCTGATAAGCTGATCTGAAAACCAGATCAGGTCCTGATAAGCTGATCTGAAAACCAGACCAGGTCCTGATAAGCTGATCTGAAAACCAGACCAGGTCCTGATAAGCTGATACCTGATCTAATAGCTGATACCTCTTATTTGCTAAACATGGATGAGAAAATTTTAAAACAGTTGGTGTTGACAAGAAATGTCTTGAAGAAAAAGCTTCGTAGTATAAAAACTGGTGAAATAGATACACGTGAACAACTAAGAGATACATTTAAACCTATAACAGAACCACTCAAAGAATTCATAAATAGTTCTAAAAATATTAAAAGAATTCCCATAAAAGAAGAAAGTAAAATGAAGACAGAAGTTGAAAATAATACAAGTTTTAAACCTGAAAAAACATCAGTCAAGATAGAGACAAGTACACCAAAGAAACTAGCAGAAGGAACAATATTCGATAATACCATCTTATTTAATGATGCTAATACTGTGAATGATGACGATGATGAAGATGATTTTTACTCACAGACTTCCAATACAGAAGATACTTATACTGACTTATCAGCCTTGGAAGGAAGAAATGAATTAGATACAAACTATGGTCCACATAAAGATTTCAATAATGAATGGAAATTTGGTGATAGTGACCTCAAACTTAATGAAGATAAAATACAAGTTGGTGGTCAAATATGGGCTCTAACACCAGGACTATTTTCTCTAATGTTTCATAAAATACCAAAAAATTATGATAAATTTGAACTCGAAATCTATAAAAAGATTTTAATTACTACTAATGCATATAGAAGGGACTATAAAGCTGATGGTCAAATTAAGGGTACTAGAGGATATAAATACAAACATATTATTAAGAAATTTATTGACGAGAAAAACCAGAAGAATTTAAACGAATCAACAGGATCTAAGTCAAAAGGTAGTTATTTAGGTGATGGAATGATGGAATTTAACGTTCATAAGCCAAACTATATATACTGGGACGATCCAAATGAGTTAGTAGATCGTCTTCGACTACTGCTTGCATCACAAGGTGCAGGTCATACTAATCACAATAACGAGATTGTATCAATTATTGAAGAACTACGTGAAGCAAATATAATACATTAACTTTAATAAAGTATATAAAGCATGTCTCTTGATAAATTTGGCCACTATTTAAACGATACTAGCAGCATAATTTCTTTGAAAAATGCACCTAAACTGCTGGGGTTCTTTATGGATACGAACAACAACATTGATGTCCAAAACAAAAGAATCAAAAATGTTGCAAAAGCTCTGGAGGAAAACGATGTTATCAATAAATTGTTTCTGCAAACTCAAATCGAAAAATTAGAAGAGAAATTATTAACATACTTTAAGGAAGATAATACTATAATTCGAGAAGATATTCAAATGCAAATTGAGGAGCTACAACGCGAAATAAAATTAGATATAGAAGAAAATTATAAAATTCAAAAAGACATTCTTCAAATTAAAACATTCTTTGAAGAACAAATTGAACAGCTTAATGAGAAAATTTATAGATTGGAAAATTACATGTTTGTATCAATAGCTGAAAGTGCGTCAAGTAGATCACAACACTCTCCAAAAAATCTGTAAAACAACTTAATGTCTTCAAAAAGAAATTTAGTAAACGAACTGCATAAGCAAGCTCGAAAAGTTTTTATGCGTCGGAGAGTTGTAATGAAAGGAATAGATGATCTTTGGCAAGCTGATTTAGTTGAAATGGGGATCTATTCTAGAGAAAACAGAAATTATCGATTTTTGTTAACTGTAATTGACACATTTTCAAAATTTGCATGGGCAGTACCACTAAAAACTAAAACTGCACTCGAAACAACCAAGGCGATGGAAAATATTTTTGAATTAGGACGAGTACCAAAAAACTTACAAACAGATGATGGTAAAGAATTTTTCAACAAACACTTTGGAAAATTAATGGATAAATACACCATTAATCACTACTCAACATATAGCAGTATGAAAGCATCAATAGTAGAACGATTTAACAGAACATTGAAAGGAATGATGTGGAAAGAATTTAGCTTTAATGGTTCATATAAGTGGATTGATATATACAAAGATTTAATTAATGCATACAATAGAAAAGTTCATCGCACCATTAAAATGTCTCCGATTAAAGTCAACTCAACAAATGAGGAAAAGCTACTAAATACAGTATACAGTCATTTGAAGATGTACAAAATGTCGAAATTTAATGTTGGAGATAATGTACGCATAAGCAAATATAAGCATACATTTGAAAAAGGTTATACTCCAAATTGGACTACAGAAATTTTCACAATTACAAGAGTTCAAAATACAAATCCTACAACATTCATATTAGAAGATTATCTTGGTAATCCTATTAAAGGTGGATTCTATACTGAAGAACTTTCGAAAACTAGATATCCAAATACATATCTAGTTGAAAAGGTTCTTAAAACTAAAGGAAAGGAGGCATACGTTAAATGGTTGGGATTTTCTAATCAACACAATTCTTGGATAAGTAAGAACGAAATATTATAGCTGAATACCATCATCAACAACAATAGCAGTAATATTAAGAAACTAATGTTAATTTTAAAATAAGAAAATGAAATAAATATGTAAATCATGCTTATAAACCATATATTGTACTAAACTTTATTTAATTGTAATCAGACAGTTATAATGTCAATAACACTTACTCTGAGCTCTAACTCATCAGAATTATCTGCTAGTTACTTTCCTCCTATTGAATTACATGGTGCATATGAGTGTGCTCTAACTGATTTTCATTCATACAACAGCATTCCAAATGTAGACACCTACAACAATATGTTTCATATAGGGGAACATACAATTGAAATACCAATTGGATCTTACGAATTGAATGATATTGTAGATTTTATACAAGAGCAATACAGAAGACTCTGTCCAGAAAATAAGATTTTTATTGAAGCCAATAACAATACAATGCAAGTTAAAGTTAATAGTTCCAAAGATCCTGTATATTTTAATAAAGGCAACACAATTGGAAAACTTTTAGGATTCAATAGCAAAATCCTAACACCAAACAAATATTATTACTCAGATCTTCCAGTTAATATTTTTAAAGTGAATCTCTTGCGAATTGAAAGTAGTATCGCTATTAACACATATATGAATAACTCCAAATCGCATACACTTCATGAATTTCCGATTAATGTGCCTCCAGGCTATAAAATAGATGAGGTTCCAAGAAATCTCATCTATTTACCTGTGAACACCAGAGAGATAAGTTCACTAACGCTGAGAGTAGTTGATCAACACGGTGATTTAATTAATTTTCGAGGAGAGGAAATTACAATACGAATACATTTGAGGTCAACTAAATAATGCTAATATACAACACAAATACATTGAAAAATAAAGCAGTAACAACAACAACAAGAACATTAAAGCGACCACTTCAACAGAAAGCACTAACAACATCAAATAAAAATTTTCTAAAGTCCTTGAATTTTAAATTGAAGACAAAATGAGTTCAATAATAGATGTCTTAGATAAACCTTTCTCTGATGAGAATATAATCAAAAAGGATTATCATACATATGTACCATACTTACAATCTTACAACAATAATGATGAAATTAGAATTTCAATACAAAATCAAGATTTATACGTGCTACCCAGTGAGAGCTACATTTATGTAGAGGGGTTTGTTGCCGATGATAATGCCCCTAAATCTTCTTCTTCAGAGAACTTTAAATTAAAAAACAACTTTGTAGCATATCTATTTGATGAAATTCGCTATGAGCTCAATGGAATTGAAATTGATCATACAAGATATTTAGGAGCCACGAGCACCATAAAGAACTTGGTTTCTCTATCACCAAACGAAAGCAATGTGATGCAAAACGCTGGATGGAACAAAATTGACGATGTCACTCTTGCAAATGGATTTTTCAATTTCTATGTACCTCTAAAAATGTTTCTAGGATTCGCTGAAGACTACAACAAAGTTATATTAAATGGAAAACATGAACTGATACTCTTGCGCAATAAGAACGACGAAGATCTTGTACGCTCGAGTGTTTCTACTGAAAAAGCTAAACTTACAATTTCACTCATCTCATGGAGAATACCTCATGTTCAATTATCTGACCTTAGCAAATTGAATATGATTAAAATTATTAACAATGGTGCTTCTATACCCATGGCATTTCGCAGTTGGGATTGTCATATTAATCCACAATTAAACACAGGAACTAGCCATATTTGGAATGTTAAACTGGCTGCAAATAGAGAACGCCCCCGTTTTGTGTTGATTGCTTTTCAACAAGAAAATAAATTTGTTCATTGTGATTTGACTAATTTAAAAGTACATTTAAATTCAGTCTCATACCCGTATGATGATCTTAACATAAAGTTCAAAAATGAACGTTATGCAATTCTATATGATATGTATCTAAGATTCCAACAAAGCTACTATATGAAAGAATCTCAACCGCTTCTAACTGCATCAGAGTTTAAGACAAAAGCTCCTATTATTGTAGTAGATGTCAGTCATCAGAATGAATCACTCAATAATGGACCGATTGATATAAAAATAGAATTTGAAACAGCAACTAATATTGCAGCAAAGACATCAGCTTACTGCATTCTTATTCATGATCGTATAATAGAATATATACCCATCAAAGGACAAGTTCGAAAAGTGCTATAAATTGAATAACATGGAAAATAACATAATTTTTATAGACGTACAAGGTTTCAAAACTAATTCAAACGATTTCATCGCAAAAGAAGTAGCGATTGTTTTCAACAATTATGAATATAACAACTTCATTATAAAACCACCATTTGATTTTAAATGCTTATCAATAAAAAAGCAAAGAGAAGCAAAGTGGCTAACAAAAAACTATCATCACCTAAGCTGGACTGCTGGATCAGTTTCATTTCATAGCGTTTGCAATTTTTTAAAAGCCAACGTAAGATGTTCTAAAATTTACGTAAAAGGTGAAGAAAAAAGACTATGGTTGGAAAAAATGTTACACCGAAAAATTTCTAACGTTGAGGATATAGGCTGCATCAACTTTAAACAAATGGAAATCAAGTATCCAGAATATTTTTATTGTAATTATCATAATTTTGGTGTTTGCGCATTAAGAAATGCTATTTTACTCTCCAAAGAAATATCTTGTTTTAAATTAACTTTTTCACTTTTTAAAATATTTATACTTAAGTATATATTACTGTATGTATTATTATAAAATTTTATAAAATTTTAAACAATAAATGTTTACAAAATAAAAAAATTTAAAAGTGTTTTCTTATTTCAAATACAAACTACATAAAGAGAATAGAAGGAAGTGGGGAGGAGGAGAAGTTAACTTTTTTGCTTACTTGCAAATTTTTACTTTTTGTTTCTCTGCTGATGACTGTACTTAGTTGAAAATCCTCTGCTTTAAAAGAATTGTAGACAAAGAAAATGACTACGTTGCAAAATATAAATGTATTCTACACAAGCACAAAATATTCCACGCACAAGTTCCCACGATCGCACATTTATACATTCATACATTCATTTATACATTCATACATGCATACATACATTTATACATTCATACATACATACATACATACATACAAATATATTTATTAAACAAATAAACACAATATACAATTACCAGCGACAATCAAGCTGGACCACCCACACACAAGCATTAGGGGGTTCACATACATGAGAACATTTTAGGGTGTTCACATACATGAGAACATTTTAGGGTGTTCACATACATGAGAACATTTTATAAATAATTGAATAAATTAATTTAATTTATTTAATTATTTTATTTATAAACAATTTATTTTATTTATAAACAATTTATTAGCGTGAGGAAATCACACATACACGTTCCCACGATTCATATGAGAATCGCGTAGTAGTCATCAAATATATTTTCTCTGATATTACTGATATAGTATTACGATAACAAATTTATACAGTCTGGCAACACTGGCAATTTTCCCTTTGGAAAAATCATTTTCCCGTCGGCATTAAGAAATATAGTAATCATGCATTGCCGTCGGCATTTGAAAAAAATAATCATGTTTTGCCGTCGGCATTTGAAAAAAAAAATAATCATGTATTGCCGTCGGCATTAGGAAAAATCATTTCATGATTTCCCTATTGGTATTAGGAAAAATCATTTCATGATTTTCCCGTCGGCATACTTGTATACTTATGAAATATTAATCTTATGAAACCCCTTAATCCACCCCCACAAAAAAATCACCCGTTCACACAATTAATGTCACCCCAAAAAAAATCACCCGTTCACTCAAGGGTTAATGTAAACAAAAAACTCCTTATGTAAACAAAAACATCAAAGCGCCGCCGAAAACACACACACGCACACACACACACACATAGGTATCAAATTTCACAAATTTCCAAGAATTTTAAAATTTGGGTAATTAAAATTTTAAAATTTTACAATTTTAATTGGGGCCGAATGCCCATTTCACTACTACTGTGGTGGAAGTTGTGGATCTGTTATGTTATCATTAGATTGATAATCATCTGAGTTATAATCATCATCTTTTTTTATTATATTATTCAAAGGTTTGGTTATGGACTTAGATGTATCATTCAATATATCATCAGTTTGATATTCATTAATTTTTCCAATTATCGTATTTAAAGGTTTAGTTATTGGTTTGAATGTATCTTCTAAAATATTAACTCGTTCTATATTGTCTAATTTGAGATTTTTTAATTTTGCTTTCAATACTCTTGTCTTAACAATATCCTTTAACAATTTATTATCCATAGTTATTGTTTTTATATGTGCTTGAAATCTGCTTTATATTTGATAATGCTCTGCCTGATATCTGCTTAAGCAACTGATATTTATCTGCTAATGATCTGTTTTATGTCTGATTGCAATCTGCATTATAACTACTTAAGATCTGCTTACTTATAGTTCTATGAATTCATCAAAACCTTTTCTATATCGCCCTTTATTTATCAGATTATCCTTACTGATAACAAGAAAGCCATATTTATTTTTCCAACATTCACTACATATATTTGTAAATTCTTTAAATGACATATCACCAATTACATGATCATTATATATATGTCGTAAATTCATTTCATCCTGTTTAAATATTATAATCATATTCGCATTATCACGTATAAGATGTTTAGGGATTTTTGTGTACGTTTGACATAAATAAAAACAATCTATATTCTTATGTCTGCGCATACAAAAGTAATCTCTTATAGTGTCTTGTTTTCCACAAATAACATCATCAAATATTATGATAGAATGTGAATTCGCTTCTGTAGAACTAATAACTTTCTCGTTTTCCGCAAATGTAAAAATATTTATTCCTTTTATTGTGTGTATCAATTCCTTGAGATAACAGTATTTTGGTTGATATAAAGATTTTGAATATATGTAAATGTTTTTAAAACTTAAACCGTTGGGGCTCTCTATTAGACTAATCATAACATTAGTTTTGCCACAATTTGAAGGACCTACAATTAATGCTCGTATTGAATTTGGTAATTTTAGTTTAATTTTCGGTTCGTTTTCTTGTGCTTCATCCGCATTTCTTACTACAATTTGTTTAGCTTGTTTTACTAATCGCATTTTTATAACTAACTTGGTTTTGATATAAATTTCTTATTATATAGCGAAACCTCATCATTTAAGTTTATAGTGTCAATCCCATTACACATATCATATAATTAATAAAAATGAATATAAACTATAAAAAGGGAGTTAAAGATAATCAGTATAATATTGGTAGTGGATTAGTAAACAACTTAATAAACAAATTACCTGTTGAACTACATTTACCTGGTTATCAGTTTTGTGGACCTGGAACAAAACTTGAAAAACGTTTAGCAAGAGGTGATAAGGGAATAAATTCATTGGATGCAGCGTGTAGGGAACACGATATTACATATTCAGAAACAAACGATATTAATAAGAGACATAAAGCGGATAAAATTTTAGTTGAAAAAGCTTGGCAACAAGTGCAATCTAAAGATAGTGATTTCAAAGAAAAGGCTAACGCTTGGTTCGTAACAAACGCTATGAAATCAAAACTTAAATTCGGATTAGGTATGAACAATATAAAAATTCATAAATCTAAAAAGTCACAGAAAAAAAAGAGTCAAATGAAAAAAACATGTGATAGAAAATTGTTTTCAAAAGCTGTTAAAAATACTCTTAACCTCTTGAGAAATGAAAAACCAGACAATTTAAAGGCTGCTGTTAAAATTGCGTTAAAATCCATTACTTCGAACTTCAAAGGGAAGAAGAGGGCTAATATTGTGATACCGAGAGTTATACCAATGCCCAAAATCGGTGGATTTCTTCCACTAATTCCAATCCTAACAGCTTTATCCGCACTTGGTGGTTTGGCTACGGGTGGATCGTCTATTATTAAGGCTGTAAATGATATTAAAAATGGAAAAGAACAACTAGCCGAGGCTACTCGGCATAATAGACACATGGAATCAATTGCTATGGGAAAAGGCTTATATCTTAAACCATATAAATCTGGATATGGACTGTATTATAAACCGATTCCAAAAAACTTTTAGATAACCTACCCAATCGACCATTAACTGATCTAGATTTAATAAAATATGGTAAAAAACTCGAAAATTTTAGAGGTGTGTTTATGCGAGATCGTTTGCCTAAAAAACCATTAGTTCAAGAATGTGGTATTGTTAATCTAGATAACTCTCGTGGTGCTGGAACTCACTGGGTAGCCTATTATAAAAATCATAACTATAAAGAATATTTTGATAGCTTTGGAAACTTACAACCTCCAATTGAACTTGTTAATTATTTAAATATACCCATTAAATATAATTATGAGCGAAAACAAAACTTTAATACATTTAATTGTGGTCACCTATGTTTAAAATTCTTAGTTAATAAATGTAATTTAAAATAATTCAAGCAAATATTTATATAAATATATCCACAAACGGATACGTTAAAGTTTATTTATATTTTTCTTATTAATTAACGATGTCGTTTTGAATTACAATATAATTTGAATTTATAAAACAAAATTTTAATAAATAAATAAAATTAACATTCAATTTGCATAAAAATATCGTCATCATCATTTAAAAATTGATCTATAATACAATTAGTTGTATTACGATTATCTCTATCATCAATTTCCATTACAAAATCATATCATCATCATTTAAAAATTGATCTATAATACAATTAGTTGTGTTTTGATTAGCTCTATTATAAATTTCCATTACAAAATCATCATCATCATCATCATCATTTAAAAATTGATCTATAATACAATTAGTTGTGTTTTGATTAGCTCTATTATCAATTTCCATTACAAAATCATCATCATTTAAAAATTGATCTATAATACAATTAGTTGTGTTTTGATTATCTCTATTATAAATTTCCATTACAAAATCATCATCTCTTTCATTGATAAATTCTTCTTTGTAATGCCCCCAAGCAAGTGTATTTACATTATTATATACAATCCTTTTATTATCTAGATAACTTAAAGATATCTTATTTATTAGAGAAGTATATAAATCATGAAGTTTGGATTTAAAAATATACATATTTCCATAATATATTTTCTTATTATATAAACAGTTTTTATAATCTAATAGACTTAAATTTCTAGTTATATTAATTTTAATGCCCTTAACCTTTTTGATTTCATTCATATCTATCGTTTCAAATGCATACATTTTTGCTCTTAGACCCACAAATTCCTTCATTAACTTACCATTATTTTCATCCTTCATCATACCTAATTTTTTTTTATTTTTCTGTGGAATACCAAACTTATTATTCGCTTCATAATCTGATGTATCAAAGTGTGTATCAATATCGTTTATTATATCTTTATAAAAATCATCAGTTTCTACTGTGTATATAAACGAATCTGTATCCATATAGTTTAGATCTGCTTTGATGTTATATTTTAAAAGCATATAATCATAATGAAAGTTATACATCTTCCACTTTGAAAGTTCTAGGATTGTAAATCCTAAATAAATGGGTTTATTATAAAACGAATAACTTCTGTTTAGCTCCACTGCTATCATGTTTTCTTGAAATATGCTAAAGGAATGAAATTCTGGTTTGGCAATAAGGGCATGAGCTCCCATTTTCTTTCCAATGCTTTCCCACCGATTAACAATTTTTATATTCTTACGCTTGTCAACGTTTTCCATCGTTTTAACGTAGACAGCATTATTTAGTAACTTAAAGAAATTTTTTTCAAAAGAGTTTTTTGCATTAGTTCTATGTAAATTGTTTAATGAAATATATGGCTTTAACCATGTTGATTGCTTAAATTTCAAAATTCGGTGAATTTTTTTAACTTCAACCCATGTTTTAAACATTGTTGTAAGTTTTTGTAATGTATTACATATTCATTTTTATCATTTAAATCACAAATTAATTTCTTTTCCTTAGAATTTGGAGGATTTTTATTTTCACTACAAAATGGTAAGTTATTATGAATATCATGAATTTCTATTGGATACGTCAAATCTACTTCTAATATATATCCAGTAGTTGAATCTTCTGGTATAGTATCCAAACAAAAATTTTCAATGTCTGTTTCCCATTCAAAATTACCTTCTGGTACAGCTTCAGACATTGCCCAACCATATAAATTATTTGCATCTAAATACATTAAATATTTAGATGGAAGATGTTCATTGTAATCACTCATATATTTATTGTTTGCAATGGCATGTCGTTGAGAACATTGTACTATTCCTCCCCTTATCCCCTTTTGTATAAATAAAATCATATCTATGTCGCTCAATAACTCTAATTTAATATCTGTTATTTTTAACATTGCGTCCCAAGGAAATCCTGGAGCGGTATAGTAATAACAAGGATCTAGTTTATAAATATCATTGCAAAGAAATCTAAAGTTTTCGAAAACATCAGCTAATAACAAGACATCAGTTTTCAAATATAAAATTAAATAATCTTCTAAAGTTGTACACTCAAAAGTACTCCATACCTCTTTCGCATGTGTGTAATCTTCTTGAGAACAATCTTCATCTGTTAATTTATTATAAAAATTCTCAATATTCGGTAGAGAAGTTTCTTTGAGTTTTTCGATAGAATTTAAATAACTATATGGAAAGACACCTTTTCTAACAAGTAAATTAAATTTACTTTCATTTTCACCAAACATTGATTTAACTATTTTCAAATCCTGCTTACCTAAATTTTTAACTAAATCATTTAAGCTTGATTGTAAAAATCTATAGGAATCTAAAAATCGAATTTCTATATTACCATTATTGTTGTCGCTTATGGTTTTAGAGAGTGATATATATAGCTCTTTATTGAGTGGAATGATATTGATTGGACCATCATTTATATTATTTAGCTCCTTCACAAATAAGTGACAGTCATAACTAGAAAAATTGTGAAAAATAACCGGGACAAATTTCGGTACTTTATAATTAAGATTACAAGAACTATGTGCAACCCCCCTATATTTACCAGTCAAATGACAATGATCTCTAACTTTTGATTCATCTAAAATTATTTTAGAGCAAATGTGGCATATATTATTAGCATGGAAGTTTAAATTTTCCACTTGAGTTAATGGGGTCAATGGTTTTACTTTTGTCAAATAATTATTATTTAAATCTCTTATATCCCGAATTAAACTTTCTATAAATAGTTTAGCCGATTCTAATCCTTTAAAGGTACGTAACTTGTTTAATTTGTCATTAAAACTACATTTAATAAAATACGACATTGCGTAGGGAATATGTCTATCAACTAATGTTGTTGACGAAACATCACCACGCGGAATGCAAGTTTGAATATTTTCAAATATGCATTCCGAATCAGCGTATATTACAAAAGGTACATTTATACTATTATTATAATTATTAAATTCTAATATTGACTTATCTTGTTGGGGGGCATAAGAAACCTGTCTTTTACAATGCTGTCGATGTTTTTCTAAGTCTTGTTGATAATGGAAACTCTGTAAACAGTCATCACAGAGAATAATGCTTCCATGATGGCTAGTTTGTTGTGATCGAATCAATCTATGTAAAATAAATATAAAAATTAAACATATAATTATTATGATTTTTTTTTTTTCTTTTTTTTTTTTTTTTTTTAAATCACATTTACCTTGAAATATTTTTGATATATACATAGTGTGAAACTATATTTCCTCCATTATCTTTCTGTAAAAACAATAGCTGTATATGCTTAGATTTTATTGCTTTTGTTTTGTAATATGGGCCAACAACTAAGTCTTTTTCCATCTCATAGCCAAAAACGTTTATACTAATATTAGGATTATTGGTCTCAAAAATGTGTATATCTTTTATTTTAAGTGGGAAGCATAACCCACTAAAATTTAAAGAAAATCCATTTAGATTTATTATCTCATCAGCAATGTTGATCCCATAAATACTAGTTCGTTGCGCATTTCTATGAGTTGATATGGCTGATAAAATTGCCCATTTGAAACAAAAATTATCATCATTTTGTACATTTATACATGCTTTTTTTGACATCAGTTTAGGCGGGAGAGCTATAAAACTAGAACCTTTCAGTGGTTGATATTTATTTAAGTTCAGGTGAAGTTTTAAAAGTTGAACTAGAGTCCAACCACTATCCCGCTCTTGAAACTCTTCCATCTTTGTTAATATATTTTGAATATTAGTGAAATATTCATTTGTGAATTCATCAATATCGAAAACTTCTTTCATTTTGGTTTGGAAATGTTTTACCTCTATTGGTGTATTTTCTAGGTCGCTCATTTTGGGACAAGCATATAAGCCATACATCTCCATATTATATTTTAGAGCACCATTATTTTTTAAAAAGTAGTCAACTTCTTTTTTTAATGACTCCACAGCTTCTTTCATAAACACCTCTGGGAGGAGGCATTCCTCGTTGTCGTTTATGTAAACAAGTGTCACAAGTCTTTTTTTAAACGCACTTTTTACAAGCTTTACACGACTGGAGCTTGAAGCATGACTTCGTTCGTGCTCCCTGTAATTTTCCACAGTTAGGAAAGCTCTTTTGCATTCTTTGCATTCTAAATTCGATATCATTTTATTTTTGTATAAACGTTTTTAAATATACTAAAAATGTATAAAACAAATTTACAGACTGTTTGTGTAAAACGTTAAACGTTAGAAATCAATGCTTACTATTTTTAAAATTATTTAACTTACCTATTATGAATTAAAAATATTTAAATCTATACACATATGTATATAACAATAAAAATTTCGAGTTTTCTTTTTTTTCACACAACACTTCGTTTTTGAATAATGTCACAAGACTAGAATTTTGTTTAGAAAAAATGTTTTATTTTATACTTTTTTGTGCACACAATATATGCATACATTCATCTATAGAAAATTACCTGTGATTGGAAAATCTTCATTTTTATCTACATTTATGATCTTGTAAATTAGTGAGTTTAAGCAATAAAGGAAAAATATTTGTTTGTCCTTCATAGAAATATATTTTTTTGTAATTAGTTTTTCGCATACCTTTTTTCTTTTAACGCATGCACATACATACATACATACATACATACATACATACATACATACAGCGGTATGTAAAAGCAAAGTATGCATACTCATTAAATTTTAAGTGTCCTATACTTTTTCTTAAAAATTAAAATTAGATTTGTTTGTCCTTCATAGAAATATATTTTTTTGTAATCAGTTTTTCGCATACCCTTTTTCTCAGAACAAATAAAATGTAAATTTCACCGACGCACTCACGTAAATCTACACGCGCAAAAAGCATGCATACGCATTTTTTTCGTTCTTAATACTTTAAAAATACTTAATATCATGTGTCTTGCAATTTTTTCATGTAATTTATTTTTTTTGGTGAGAATTTTGAAAATTTCTATATAAGTGCAAAAAGTAATAAAACTTGTAATGCATACATATACATATGACCATGTGTCTTGCACATGCATGTTTAAATTTCATGTCTTGTACATGCATGTTTAACTTTCATCAAATTTTTAAATGTCCTATCCTTTTTCTTAAAATGAAAATAAATAAGATAACTTATTTTAAGCATAAACTCTCATTTTCATAAAATTTAAATGAATTTGAAATATATGCATTTTATTTTAATTTTTTTGAACTAAATTTTCCTGAAATGGATTTCAAATTCACTTTGTTAACGTGCATGTGCATGTTTAACATAAAACAAAAATCAATAAATAATAGGGGTCACTTCACTTTACTAAATATATTTATTGTTTTAAAAATTGTGTAACTACATAAAATTTCTTATGACAAATAAAAATTTAGCTATAGTTTAGTTCGAATATTGCTGAACCATTTGGTGATTGACGTCCTTTGTAAATAATTGTCCAAATTTTGTCATTCATTTTTGATAAGTAAGGATCCTCTCTGTTTAAATATTTAACGATTCTTTGCGGAAGATAAAACCACTTATTGTTGTTTAAATATGCAATAACTTTGGATCCATATTGTGTAACCTTCCATTCAAAATTTAAAATCTTGTAAGGTTCATTTAAGGGAATATCATCAATTTTTGTGTATTCAGATTTTATTCCTTGCGCAATGTTAATTATTTGTTGATAGATCTAAAAACAAACAAAAAAATTAGTTAAATTTTATATGTATTTCTTAAACTTTCATATAATAAATAAAAAAATTCTAATGTTATGTTAAACTTCATTCTTACCATTGTTGTTGAATGTAATTTCAAGGATCTTTGAATAACAATAACTAAAACTAATTTCTAATTGGTCTTTTATATACTTATTTGTGAGTCAATCGAATTCTCATTTTAATAAAATTACTCAAATGAGAATCTCATTCGAATTGTTCCATTTACGAAAATGTCTTCGTTAAACTTTTTATGAGAAAAATATATATTCTCATTTGAAGTTAACTTTGTTGTAGGAATATATATATGTATTAGAATATCCTTTCTTATGAGAAAATACATGTATTGGAATATCCGTCCTTATGCGAAAATACATGTATTGGAATATCCTTCCTAATGGGAAAATACATGTATTGGAATATCCGTCCTTATGGGAAAATACATGTATTGGAATGCACATATATATATATATATATATATATATATATATATATATATACTAATTAGAATAGTAAGATCATTCTAATTAGATCTAACTAGAATAATCTACTATTCTAATTAGATCCAATTAGAATTTTTTTTCTAATAGAATGATCCTTATGGAAAAATATACGTGTGCCAGAATGCCCATAACTATTCTAATTAGAATGATCCTTATGGAGAAAATACACGTGTGCCAGAATGCCCATAAATATACTACTGGTATTTATATGTACGTAGAAATAAATTGTTTCTCATATGAACATTTTTTGCTATAAAATATTATCATATATCTGAACTTCCCTAATCCTAGTATGTTTTTCATATTTTTCATACAGTTTTGGTTTTTTCAATAAGTTATCAGTAGTATTAAAAATATTAATCAATTGAAATGAATGCAGCAATTTTCCACCTGGATGATGAGGAGACAATGCTTCTCGCACCTCTTCCAAACCAACAAATGGAAAGAGAACAAGAAATTAGTGCAGCAATTTTCCACTTTGATGACGAGGAGACAATGTTTCTCGCACCTCTTCCAAACCAACAAAGGGCAAGAGTACAAGAAGACGAAGCCGAAGAAGAAGAAATCGAAGAAGAAGAAGAAGAAGGAGAAGACGAAGAAGACGATTTTATTTCATTACTTTTAAGTAATGAAAAAAACTCAAGACGATTGTTGAAAAAAGGAATAATTATAATGAAAAAAGATAAAATATTAAAAAAAAAATAAAGGCGTTAAAAAAACAAAAAATAATTAACAAATTATGTTTTTTTGTTTATATTTTTTCAAAAAATAAAAAACATTTAGTTACATTGTATATCTTTTAAATTTTATTGCCATTACAATTTTTGCATTTAATTACATTGTAGATATTGTAATAAGTTTGTATTAGCTGTTTTGCTTCTTTTTCTGCTTCCATATGTTGTCTTCTATAGTGCGAGCAGGAGCAGGTGTATGGTCCACATGTTTCATTTTCGCCAGACCAACAACAATTGTCATAATGTTCTCCATATTTATTTTTCATTGTTTTCAAGCTGCTTGTAATCTCCAAATGTGTTTGAATATTGATGAGCTTGTATCTGCTTTATATCTGTTCTGTATCTGCTTTTATCTGCTCTGTATCTGCTCTGTATCTGCTTTTATCTGCTTTTATCTGCTCTGTATCTGCTTTGTATCTGCTCTGTATCTGCTTTTATCTGCTCTGTATCTGCTTTGTATCTGCTCTGTATCTGCTTTTTATCTGCTTTTATCTGCTCTGTATCTGCTTTTATCTGCTTTTTATTTGCTTTTATCTGCTCTGTATCTGCTTTTATCTGCTCTGTATCTGCTTTTTATCTGCTTTTATCTGCTCTGTATCTGCTCTGTATCTGCTTTTTATCTGCTTTGTATCTGCTCTGTATCTGCTTTTATCTGCTCTGTATCTGCTTTGTATCTGCTCTGTATCTGCTTTTTATCTGCTCTGTATCTGCTTTTATCTGCTTTTTATTTGCTTTTATCTGCTCTGTATCTGCTTTTATCTGCTCTGTATCTGCTTTTATCTCCTCTGTATCTGCTTTTTATCTGCTTTGTATCTGCTTTTATCTGCTCTGTATCTGCTTTTATCTGCTCTGTATCTGCTTTTTATCTGCTTTGTATCTGCACTGTATCTGCTTTATATCTGCTTTGTATCTGCTTTTATCTGCTCTGTATCTGCTTTTTATCTGCTTTGTATCTGCTTTTATCTGCTCTGTATCTGCTTTGGATCTGCTTTTATCTGCTCTGTATCTGCTTTTTATCAGCTTCTGGAAAAAACCACTTACAGTTGTATGAATTTATCAAAACCTTTTCTATATTGTCCCTTATTTACGGCATCATCCTTACTAGTAGTAGGGAATTGGGGAAACTGCGTCAATTAAAATTGTGAAATTTTGCTGAAATTTTGATGAAATTTGTAAATTTCAGTGCAAAATTTTCTGAAATTTTAAAATTTGGGTAATTAAAATTTGAAATTTGTGAAATTGTGTTTTTTGTTTACATTAGGAGTTTTTTTTATTATTACTACATACGAGGGCGGTTCAATAATTCAGGTTTTTTATGACCGTGGGAATTTATATGTATGTATGTTTGTGGGATACATTAAGGGGGTTTATAGGTTTGAAGCTTTTATATGTATATGATTTTCTAATGCCGACGGGAAAACATGTTTATTTTTTTCGAATGCCGACGGGAAAACATGTTTATTTTTTTCAAATGCCGACGGGAAAACTTGTTTATTTTTTTCAAATGCCGACGGGAAAATCATTTAAATGATTTTTCCTAATGCCGACGGAAAATTTGTGTGTCTAGCTGTAGGAATTGAAGTCTTGCTGTGCTTGGTGGAGGGCGGGGTGTGTCTAGATTGTGAGACCTTAAGGCTGACCGTGATTTGGGTAGGTGAGGGTGTTTTGTAATATGTAACCGTGGGAATTCGGTGACGTTTATGCTTGTTGGAATTTAAGCCAAGCTGTGCTTGTTGGGGGGCGGGATGTATTTGAGGTAGATCGACTGGTGGAGGGTGGCGAGTTGTTGTAATATGTATCCGTGGGAATCTGTGTACATGTATGTATGTATGTATCTATGTATGTCTGTAAGAGTTTAAGGCTGTCTGTGATTTATAAAAGGCGAGGTGAGAGTGTTCATGTAATACGTATCCGTGGGAATCTGTGTATATGTATGTTCCTAGGAGTTTAAGGCTGATTGATTTGATTTGAGGTGGGGGAGGGTGTTGTTGTGATAGATAGATAGAATGTGCCTATGTGTATGTGTATGTATGTATGTATATGTAGCAGTTTAAGGCTTTCCTTGATTTGAGGTAGGCAGGGGGTGTTATTTTAATATTATCTATAGGAATTTGGGTGTTTATATGTCTGTAGGAATTTTTGTGCATGTATGTCTATAGGAGTTTAAGGCTGATAGTGATTTGGATTGTTGAGATTGATCGATTGTATATGACCTTGAGAATTTGTGTATGTATATCTGTAGGAAATTTAAGACTTATCGTGATTTATGAGGGGCGAAGTGTTCATGTAATATATAACCGCGCAATTTGTGTGTATATATGTAAGAGTTTAAGACTCATCATGATTAATGAGAGGTGAGGTGAAGGTGTTAATGTATATGTATCCGTATTTGTGTGTATGTATGTCTATATGAGTTTAAGGCTGATCGTGATTTAGGTTGTTGAGATATCTGTAAGAACTTTAGGCTGATTTGTCCAGTGTTAAAGTCTGTCGATCAGAAATTTGTTTATATTTGTATAAATATTAATTTCAGATTTTGCAAAATTCTTGTGTACGATCGTGGCGATTTTGTGTGTGTATGTGTGTATGCGCGATAGAGTTTGACTGGTCTGTGATAAGTTTGTTTATTTAAGTACATTTGTCTTCTTCGACTTTCGTCTTCAAGCGTCAATAGCTTGGAGAACGGTTTGTATGTTTGCATGATGTAGATATGTAAGTGTGATTGTTAAAATCCAATAAATACTTGAGCATGGGTAAGAAATTTGATAATATGTGTACATATGTACATATGGATCTACAAATTGATTTTATGTATGTATGTATGTACTTTCAAATAAGTCTAGGCCTCCCTGTTTAAATAAATTTTTTTGTCATGTGTGGTCTTTTGTTGTTGCTGTTGTAAATATTCGCCTGGTCTTTTGTGTATAGATGTGAAATATCTCCATAGTTTTTTTATTTGAAATTAAAAAAACGTTCTTTTAATTTTTTGATGTATTTACTTAAAAGTTTGTGAGGAGTTTCTGTTTTAAGTAAAATTGAATTCCTCTCTAGTTGTAGTAACTATAGTATAAATATTTAATATATTTTATTTCCATTTGTTTAAAAATGATGTAGCCTATATAGTCAACGTTAGAAATTTTTCGGTGTAAAATTTTTTCCAACTATCATCTTTTTTCTTCACCTTTTACATATATTTTAGAACATCTTACATTGGCTTTTAAAAAATGACAAACGCTTTGAAATGAAACTGATCCAGCAGTCCAGCTTAGGTGAGTATAGTTTTTTGTTAACCACTTTGCTTGTCTTTCTTTTTTATTGATAAACATTTAAAATCAAATGGTGGCTTTATAATGAAATTCTTATACTCATTATTGTTGAAAACATCCGCTACTTCTTTTTGTAATGAAAATCATACGAAATTCGAGTAAGGTACTCGTCTATTAAAGCCATTTTTTCATTCATATTACTTAATTTATAAGACTTTCAGGACTTTCTATTATTCGATTATCAGTAAAAATTCAGTAGCTGAGGTCCTTGCTTACTGTTTCATATGAAATTTCTATATCAATTGGGCCGCTATTGAATAAAAGGAACTTTTATCTTAAACTTTAGTGCATTTGGAAGTGCTTGAGATTCTTTCATATAATAGCTTTGTTGGAATCTTAGATACGAGTACATATAATATAGAATTGCATAACGTTTATTTTTAATTTTTATGTTAAGATCATCATCATTTGGATATGAGACTGGATTTAAATGTACTTTTAAATTAGTTAAATCATAATGAGGAAACTTGTTTTCTTCTTGAATAGCGATCAACAGAAAACGAAATCGTTTTCTTACAATTTAGGTCTGGCCTCTCAACGGCTCCTCTAGTATCTTATGAAGGTTACTCGCCTATGACCTTTATTTGATGTTCTAGATGATTCTTTTTTCTCATTTTATTAAAGTTCAGCGTATTGTGTATATATTTCTGATATTTTTAAATGCGCTTTATTTACCTGTCAGACAAAGTGTACGTATAAGTTGATCACTCAGTCTCTCTTTTTAATTTTTTTTCTTTTAATGTTTCACTACTATTTTTTCAGATTTTACTACTTGAAAAAGAGAATATTTGTGTAATTTTTAAATGTATTCATATATACATATAGGTAAATATATGTATGTATGTATAGAGAAATTACTTTATCTACAAAGAAATACATGTTTAATAATCAACTATTCTAGAACAGCTATCTCAAATAATTCAGTTACCTCCACCATAAATTCACCGTCTGTGTTTTCATAGTGTCAGAAACATTAGAATATCTATGTTTGAGAGAATTTTTACATCGAGTTTTTCTACATAAGGTTTGCTGGTTGACCCCCTTGAAGTTATTGTTGACGTAGGCAGTGTTGTATCACATTCAGATGTAATTATTTCTCACTTAAAAAAGGTCCTCATCACCATCAACCATATCTGTATACATTTCATTCATGAGTTGGGTTGATCCAGATACACTTGCTGTCTACAGATTAATGATTAGAAACAAGTTTCTCACCACCTTCTAACAGATTTATATATTTTGCTAGCATGCATGCCTTAGCATGCTTCTATCGATAGCAACGCGAGAGTCCGACATGTAGTGGTGTTTCAATTAAAAATCTATACTATTAGAATTTACGATTTCGCTCTTTTTATTCTTTTACAAAGTAGATACATATTTATGTATTTCATTTAGCACAGAGTCATAAAATTTCTTTGCTTACAAAATTGTGTGACATTCTTTTAAATTTGCATTCTTCGGCATGCTTTCAATATTTTTTCTGTAAATTTATTTGATACTCATACAGATACAGATATAAAGTAAGATCTGCTTACATTGCATTTAACAATTTATGTATGCTTCAGCATGATTCCAGTTGAAGTCCATATTTATTCAGTAAGTTTGTTTGATACTAATTCATACACATATACATTCTTAAAGATTGGAAATCTAAGTCCAATTTATGTAGTTTATCTATATTTTCTAAAGATTTGATAGCTACAGAAATAAATAGAGTGAAGATCTATTATAATAGCCCATGGGCATATTTTAAAATTTCGCTTGCTAGAGCTTTCGAAATGGAAAATGTAAAATTTTCACTATAAAAAGTGATAATATTATGTGTTACTGAATATTACACTGTGTTGTAATTTATTTTGAACACTTAAGTTTTCACAATATTTCATACAGGGCAACAAGTTTAGAGAATTTCCAGTATATTAAGTTAATTATCTTTCTTAAGACCTATCATTCCTAATCATTCCTTCAAAAATACAAACCAAACTAGATTTTTCCTGTTTAATTTTATTTTTTACTTTCATTAAATTTCAACATTTTGTTCATTTTCAAATTATTATATTTAGCAGCTTTTTCTCATTTGTTGAGTTAACTTTAATCGGAAACATTTAAATAGTGAGATGAACTTTTATATTGTATACGAGTACATTAAGTAATTCTTTGTATATTTCATTTATATGAACCATCATCACATAATTCCTTTGGATGATCTATTAAATCATTCTACTATTGATGCTTTCATATTAAGTAATGTTTAATATTCTACTTATGCATGAATTTTTCAGTGTCTATTAAAAAATTCTTTACAATCATCCATTTGTAAGTTTTTTTGGTACTCGTAACATTCCAAAAATATTTTCCACAGCCAAGGTTTTATCGAGTGCAACTTTTATTTTCAACGGTATTGACCATAGAAACTTTGAGAATGAATCATTTACAGTCTACAATAATCAATAATTTCTATTTTCTGTAGAATAGTTTCCCATTTCACCTAAATCAGCTCCATAAAAGATCAACTATTTCTTTCATTACATATCTACAATGCACAAAAAATTTTCGAGATTTATTATAGAGTTACTAAATTTCTTTTTAAAGACATTGAGTTGTTTTAAAGTTTTTTTGGAGAGTGTTGTGATCTACTTGATGCACTTTCAGCTATTTATACTATCATGTAGTTAATTTTCCAATCTACAAATTTTATCGTTCAGCTGTTAAATTTGTTTTTTCAAAAGATGATTTAATTTTTAGTATGTGTTTTTTCAATTTTATAACTATCTTCTATCACTAATTGTATTTCACGTTGTACTCCATCAATTTGCATTTTAATATATTCTTGAATTATATTAATTCCTTAAGATGTATTATTAATTTGTCCTATAGTTTATCGTTTTGAGCTTCCAGAAACAATTTACTGATAACATCATTCTCCGTCAGTGATGATGATGATTCTCTATCCATGTATTAGTAGAAATTATATATTTTATATAGTTTTCAAAATCAAATTTCTTATAGTATTTCCATGTTTTATTATCAATTATTAAAGAAAATACAACTTGTATTTTATCTTCATTTAGTTTTAGGTTACTATCACCAAACTTCCATTCATTATTCAAATCTTGATGTGAGCCATAGTTTGTATCTAATTCAATTCTTCCTTCCAAGACTGATAAATGAGTATAAGTGTCTTCAGAATTGGAAGTCTATGAGTAAAAATCATCTTCATCATTCTCATCATCATTTTCAGTATTAGCATCATTAAATAAGATCTGAAAACCAGACCAGGTCCTGATAAGCTGATCTGAAAACCAGACCAGGTCCTGATAAGCTGATCTGAAAACCAGACCAGGTCCTAATAAGCTAATCTGAAAACCAGATCAGGTCCTGATAAGCTGATCTGAAAACCAGACCAGGTCCTGATAAGCTGATCTGAAAACCAGACCAGGTCCTGATAAGCTGATCTGAAAACCAGACCAGGTCCTGATAAGCTGATCTGAAAAACAGACCAGCTACCTGTTAACCTGATCTGATAGCTGATAACTTAGATCAGCTGATCAGGTAGCTGATACCTCTTATTTGCTAAACATGGATGAGAAAATTTTAAAACAGTTGGTGTTGACAAGAAATGTCTTGAAGAATAAGCTTCGTAGTATAAAAACTGGTGAAATAGATATATGTGAGCTAGAAAATATATATTTAAACCTATAACAGAACCTCTCAAAGAATTCATAAATAGTTCTAGAAATATTGAAAGAATTCACAAGAAAGAAGAAAGTAAAATCAATGTAGAAGCTAAAATAATACAAGTTTAAAGCCATCAGTCAATATAGAGACAAGTACACCAAAGAAACTTTCAGAAGGTACAATATTTGATGATCTCATCTTATTTAATGATGCTAATACTGAGAATGATGATGAGGATGATGAAGATGATTTTTACTCATAGACTTCCAATTCTGAAGACACTTCTACTCATTTATCAGTCTTGCAAGGAAGAATTGAATTAGATACAAACTATGGCCCACATTAAGATTTGAATAATGAATGGAAGTTTGGTGATAGTAACCTAAAACTTAATGAAGATAAAATACAAGTTGATGATCAAACATAAGCTCTAATAGTAGCTTTATTTTCTTTAATGATTGATAAAGAACATGGAAATACTATGAGAAATTTGATTTTGAAAACTATATAAAATATATAATTTCTACAGAGAATGATGTTATCAGTAAATTGTTTCTGGAAACTCAAAACGATAAACTATAGGACAAATTAATAATATAGCTTAAGGAATTAATATAATTCAAGAATATATTAAAATGCAAATTGATGGAGTACAACGTGAAATACAATTAGTGATAGAAGATAGTTATAAAATTGAAAAAACACATACTAAAAATTAAATCATCTTTTGAAAAAACAAATTGAACAGCTGAACGATAAAATTTGTAGATTGAAAAATTAACTACATGATAGTATAAATAGCTGAAAGTGCATCAAGTAGATCACAACACTCTCCAAAAAAACTTTAAAACAACTCAATGTCTTTAAAAAGAAATTTAGTAACTCTATAATAAATCTCGAAAATTTTTTGTGCATTGTAGATATGTAATGAAAGGAATAGTTGATCTTTTATGGAGGTGATTTAGGTGAAATGGGAAACTATTCTACAGAAAATAGAAATTATTGATTATTGTAGACTGTAAATGATTCATTCTCAAAGTTTCTATGGTCAATACCGTTGAAAATAAAAGTTGCACTCGAAAAAACCTTGGCTGTGGAAAATATTTTTGGAATGTTACGAGTACCAAACAAACTTACAAATGGATGATTGTAAAGAATTTTTTAATAGACACTGAAAAATTCATGCATAAGTAGAATATTAAACATTACTTAATATGAAAGCATCAATAGTAGAATGATTTAATAGATCATCCAAAGGAATTATGTGATGATGGTTCATATAAATGAAATATACAAAGAATTACTTAATGTACTCGTATACAATATAAAAGTTCATCTCACTATTTAAATGTTTCCGATTAAAGTTAACTCAACAAATGAGAAAAAGCTGCTAAATATAATAATTTGAAGATGAACAAAATGCTGAAATTTAATGAAAGTAAAAAATAAAATTAAACAGGAAAAATCTAGTTTGGTTTGTATTTTTGAAGGAATGATTAGGAATGATAGGTCTTAAGAAAGATAATTAACTTAATATACTGGAAATTCTCTAAACTTGTTGGCCTGTATGAAATATTGTGAAAACTTAAGTGTTCAAAATAAATTACAACACAGTGTAATATTCAGTAACATAATATTATCACTTTTTATAGTGAAAATTGTACATTTTCCATTTCGAAAGTTCTAGCAAGCGAAATTTTCAAATATGCCCATGGGCTATTATAATAGATCTTCACTCTATTTATTTCTATAGCTATCAAATCTTTAGAAAATATAGATAAACTACATAAATTGGACTTAGATTTCCAATCTTTAAGAATGTATATGTGTATGAATTAGTATCAAACAAACTTACTGAATAAATATGGACTTCAACTGGAATCATGCTGAAGCATACATAAATTGTAAAATGCAATGTAAGCAGATCTTACTTTATATCTGTATCTGTATGAGTATCAAATAAATTTACAGAAAAAATATTGAAAGCATGCCGAAGAATGCAAATTTAAAAGAATGTCACACAATTTTGTAAGCAAAGAAATTTTATGACTCTGTGCTAAATGAAATACATAAATATGTATCTACTTTGTAAAAGAATAAAAAGAGCGAAATCGTAAATTCTAATAGTATAGATTTTTAATTGAAACACCACTACATGTCGGACTCTCGCGTTACTATCGATAGAAGCATGCTAAGGCATACAAAATATATAAATCTGTTAGAAGGTGGTGAGAAACTTGTTTCTAATCATTAATCTGTAGACAGCAAGTGTATCTGGATCAACCCAACTCATGAATGAAATGTATACAGATATGGTTGATGGTGATGAGGACCTTTTTTAAGTGAGAAATAATTACATCTGAATGTGATACAACACAGCCTACGTCAACAATAACTTCAAGGGGTTCAACCAGCAAACCTTATGTAGAAAAACTCGACGTAAAAATTCTCTCAAACATAGATATTCTAATGTTTCTGACACTATGAAAACACAGACGGTGAATTTATGGTGGAGGTAACTGAATTATTTGAGATAGCTGTTCTAGAATAGTTGATTATTAAACATGTATTTCTTTGTAGATAAAGTAATTTCTCTATACATACATACATATATTTACCTATATGTATATATGAATACATTTAAAAATTACACAAATATTCTCTTTTTCAAGTAGTAAAATCTGAAAAAATAGTAGTGAAACATTAAAAGAAAAAAAAATTAAAAAGAGAGACTGAGTGATCAACTGATACGTACACTTTGTCTGACAGGTAAATAAAACGCATTTAAAAATATCAGAAATATATACACAATACGCTGAACTTTAATAAAATGAGAAAAAAGAATCATCTAGAACATCAAATAAAGGTCATAGGCGAGTAACCTTCATAAGATACTAGAGGAGCCGTTGAGAGGCCAGACCTAAATTGTAAGAAAACGATTTCGTTTTCTGTTGATCGCTATTCAAGAAGAAAACAAGTTTCCTCATTATGATTTAACTAATTTAAAAGTACATTTAAATTCAGTCTCATATCCAAATGATGATGATCTTAACATAAAAATTAAAAATAAACGTTATGCAATTCTATATTATATGTACTCGTATCTAAGATTCCAACAAAGCTATTATATGAAAGAATCTCAAGCACTTCCAAATACACTAAAGTTTAAGATAAAAGTTCCTTTTATTCAATAGCGGCCCAATTGATATAGAAATTTAATATGAAACAGTAAGCAAGGACCTCAGCTTCTGCATTTTTACTGATGATCGAATAATAGAAAGTCCGGAAAGTCTTATAAATTAAGCAATATGAATGAGAAAAAATGGTTTTAATAGACGTGTAAGGTTTCAAAACTAATTCGAATGATTTTCATTACAAAACGGAGTAGCGGATGTTTTCAACAATAATGAGTATAACAATTTCATTATAAAACCACCATTTGATTTTAAATGTTTATCAATAAAAAAGGAAAGAGAAGCAAAGTGGTTAACAAAAAACTATCATCACCTAAGCTGGACTGCTGGATCAGTTTCATTTCACAGCGTTTGTCATTTTTTAAAAGCCAATGTAAGATGTTCTAAAATATATGTAAAAGGTGAAGAAAAAAGATGATAGTTGGAAAAAATTTTACACCGAAAAATTTCTAACGTTGACTATATAGGCTACGTCAACTTTAAACAAATGGAAATAAAATATATTAAATATTTATACTATAGTTACTACAACTAGAGAGGAATTCAATTTTACTTAAAACAGAAACTCCTCACAAACTTTTAAGTAAATACATCTAAAAATTAAAAGAATGTTTTTTAATTTCAAATAAAAAAACTATGGAGATATTCCACATCTATACACAAAAGACCAGGCGAATATTTACAACAGCAACAACAAAAGACCGCAGATGACAAAAAAATGTATTTAAACAGGGAGCCCGAGACTTATTTGTATGTACATACATACATACATAAAATCAATTTGTAGATCCATATGTACATATGTACACATATTATCAAATTTCTTACCCATGCTCAAGTATTTATTGGATTTTAACAATCACACTTACATATCTACATCATGCAAATATACAAACCGTTCTCCAAGCTATTGACGCTTGAAGACGAAAGTCGAAGAAGACAAATGTACTTAAATAAACAAACTTATCACAGACCAGTCAAACTCTATCGCGCATACACACATACACACACAAAATCGCCACGATCGTACACAAGAATTTTGCAAAATCTGAAATTAATATTTATACAAATATACACAAATTTCTGACCGACAGACTTTAACACTGGACAAATTTAAGCTTGATAAAATATAAAGCAATCTCATCCTCCAATATGAAAAACATACTAGGATTAGGGAAGTTCAGATATATGATAATATTTTCTAGCAAAAAATTTTCTTATGAGAAATAATTTATTTCTTCGTACATATAAATACTAGGGTGAGAAAATCACATACACAAGCACATACTAAAATTCATTTACGAAAAATTAAACCTATTTCAACAATGCCCCTCCCCTCACAAATCACAGTCAGCCTAAAGTTCTTACAGATATACATACGCAAAATCTCAAGGTAACATACAATCTATCAATCACAACAACCTAAATCACGATCAGCCTTAAACTCATATAGACATACATACACACAAATACGGATACATATACATGAACACCTTCACCTCACCTCTCATTAATCATGATCAGCCTTAAACTCCTACACATATACATACAAATTGCGCGGTTATATATTACATGAACACTTCGCCCCTCATAAATCACGATAAGTCTTAAATTTCCTACAGATATACATACACAAATTCTCAAGGTCACATACAATCGATCAATCTCAACAATCCAAATCACCATCAGCCTTAAACTCCTATAGACATACATGCACAAAAATTCCTACAGACATATAAACACCCAAATTCCTATAGATACATATTAAAATAACACCCCCTGCCTACCTCAAATCAAGGAAAGCCTTAAACTGCTACATATACATACATACATACACATACACATAGGCACATTCTATCTATCTATCACAACAACACCCTCCCCCACCTCAAATCAAATCAATCAGCTTTAAACTCCTATGAACATACATATACACAGATTCCCACGGACTTGTATTATATGAACACTCTCACCTCGCCTTTCATAAATCACAGACAGCCTTAAACTCTTACAGACATACATACATACATGTACACAGATTCCCACGGATACATATTAAAACAATTCGCCACCCTCGATCTACCTCAAATACATCCCGCCCCCCAACAAGCACAGCTTGGCTTAAATTCCAACAAGCATAAACGTCACCGAATTCCCACGGTTACAAATTACAAAACACCCTCACCTACCCAAATCACGGTCAGCCTTAAGGTCTCACAATCTAGACACACCCCGCCCTCCACCAAGCACAGACAGACTTCAATTCCTACAGCTAGACACACAAATTTTCCGTCGGCATTAGGAAAAATCTAACTAACTTTGATGTTATTTGTTCATTAATAATTATCACATGTAATTTGGCTTACAAAGCCATACGAACTTTAGCCTGATTAAATCATAAATATATAAATAAAATGAAAGTTCGAACAATAATAATTAAAATTAGGAAAAATCATTTCCATGATTTTCGCGTCGGCATTTGAAAAAAATAAACATGTTTTCCCGTCGGCATTTGAAAAAAATAAACATGTTTTCCCGTCGGCATTCGAAAAAAATAAACATGTTTTCAAATCGGCATTAGAAAATCATATACATATAAAAGCTTCAAACCTATAAACCCCCTTAATGTATTCCCACAAACATACATACATATAAGTTCCCACGGTCATAAAAAACCTGACGTATTGAACCGCCCTCGTATGTAGTAATAATAAAAAAACTCCTTATGTAAACAAAAAAACAGTTAATGTAAACAAAAAAACTCCTAATGCAAACAAAAAACACAATTTCACAAATTTCAAATTTTAATTACCCAAATTTTAAAATTTCAGAAAATTTTGCACTGAAATTTACAAATTTCATCAAAATTTCAGCACAATTTCACAATTTTAATTGACGCAATATAACCAATTCCCTACTACTCTTAGTAATAACAACGAATCCATATTTATCTTTCCAGCACTCACTACATATATTCGTAAATTCTCTAAACGACATATCTCCAATAACATGGTCATTATATATATGTCGTAAATTCATTACATCTTGTTTAAATATTATGATCATATTCGCATTGTCACGTATTAGATGTTTGGGAATTTTATATGTTTGACATAAATAAAAGCAGTCAATATGCTTATGTCTACCCATGCAAAAGTAATCTCTTATATTATCTTGTTTACCACAAATAACGTTATCAAATATTATTATGGAACTAGAATTTGCTTCAACGGGACTTAAAACTTTTTCATTTTCCGAAAATGTAAAACGTTTAATTCCTTTTATCGGATCGATCAGTTGCTTAAGGTAGCAGTATTTTGGTTGATATAAAGACTTCGAATATATATATATATAAGTTTCTGAAGCTAAGATCATTAGGATTTTCTATTAGACTAATCATTACGTTAGTTTTACCGCAGTTTGAAGGTCCTACAATTAGTGCATGTATTGAATTGGGTAATAATGTGCTATGTTTAATTTTAGTTTTCTACTCTTGTGATACGTTAACATTTCTTATAACAATTTGTTTTGCTTGCTCTACTAATCGTATATTGATAACAACAAGATATGTGATATAAAAACACAGATAGAAAATTATTCAATGAAAACACAAGCCACACATACACACCCATACATACATAACATGATGAAATATCCTAACGCACACAAACACAATAACCAATAGAAATGTATCACTTGTAAGTGAATAAAATAGAAAAAATAAAATAAAGATACGAAATATTTAAAAAATTCCCCTCAACAAAATTTTCATTTCAAATTATCTTCCATTAAAAATAATGACGGAATATAACACAACGGCCACACCTAGCATGTAGTGCACTTTTGCATTGCACTTTGATACACACATAAAATAGCATGAAGAAAAATAGCACTACGGTCACACCTAGCATGATGTGCAATTTAACATTGATCCTTATGGTGCACATTGGCTCCGGATCATCATAAACACACTACTTATACTGAAAAAGGTAACTTGTTTGCAAAGCATTTAAAATCCGTATTTACCCGAAACACATGGACTGGTGCTGTTGACTTACCGCGTGTAGTTGCTCTACCCCCTCGACCTTTAAAGTTTAAGATGCGTGACGTACATAAACTAATTACCGAATTGATGGAATTAGTAACAAGATGCTGATGAATTTGCCTCGTATTGCAATTATAATCCTTCTATTTATTTTTAATGCCATATTACGACTAGAGCATTATCCACACCACTGGAAGCTTGTCAAGGTCAAAATGATTCCAAAGCCAGGCAAAGATCTTACCAAGGCCGAATCATGCCAGCCAATAGTCTACTATGTTCAAACTTTTTTGAATAACTGCTCATAACAAAATTGTCCCCAATTCGAATTGGTAGTGTGTGCATCCCAGACCATAATTGTGGTTTTAGAAGGCAGCATAGCACCATTGATCAAACGCATAGTTTGGTTCATTTTATAAGAAGAAAATTTGAAGAAAATAAGTGATTGTTTTGCCCTGTTTATTGATGTTTCTCAGGCATTTGATAAAGTGTGGCATGAAACCTTATTTTAAAATCGAAATCATATCTACCAAGTTCTCGCTGAACCTTCATAGTGAACAGACTTCTTAGCGGAGTTTTTCTTTCATATACCAAACAAACAAAAAATCATAAAAAAAAATATTTGTAATACATAATAACCGTAATACATATTAACTTTGATAAGTAAGCAAAGCAAATAATGCTAATAAGTAGTAGGGAAATAGCGGTTCGGGGACAATTAAACTTGTGAAATTGTGGGCTGAAATTGTTAAATTGTGGCTGAAATTGTTAAATTGTGGGCTGAAATTGTTAAATTGTGGGCTGAAATTGTTAAGTTGTGGCTGAAATTTTAAAATTCTTGGAAATTTGTGAAATTTGATACCTACGTGTGTATATGTGTGTGTTTTCGGCGGCGCTTTGATGTTTTTGTTTACGTAAGGAGTGTTTTGTTTACATTAACCCTTGTGTGAACGGGTGATTTTTTGTGTGGTGACATTAATTGTGTGAACGGGTGATTTTTTTGTGGGGGAGGATTAAGGGGTTTCATAAGATTAAGATTTTATAAGTATATACATATAGATATGCCGACGGGAAAATCATGAAATGATTTTTCCTAATACCAATAGGGAAATCATGAAATGATTTTTCCTAATACCAATGGGGAAATTGTGAAAATAATTTTTCCTAATACCAATGGGGAAATTGTGAAAATTATTTTTCCTAATGCCTACGGGAAAAGCATGAAATGATTTTTCCTAATGCCGACGGCAATGCTTGATTATTTTTCCTAATGCCGACGGCAAAACATGATTATGTTTTTCAAATGCCGACGGCAAAACATGATTATTTTTTTCCAGTGTTGCCAGACTGTAGAAATTTGTGTGTATATATATGTATATATGTATATATGTAAATATTTATATATGTATATTTGTATATATGTATATATATATGTATATATATACATATGTAAGTATGTATGTTGTGTGATTTCCTAACGCTATAAATTGTTTATAAATAAAATAAATTGTTTATAAAAAAAAAAAAATAATAAAAAAATAAATATTTCATACAGGGCAACAAGTTTAGAGAATTTCCAGTATATTAAGTTAATTATCTTTCTTAAGACCTATCATTCCTAATCATTCCTTCAAAAATACAAACCAAACTAGATTTTTCCTGTTTAATTTTATTTTTTACTTTCATTAAATTTCAACATTTTGTTCATTTTCAAATTATTATATTTAGCAGCTTTTTCTCATTTGTTGAGTTAACTTTAATCGGAAACATTTAAATAGTGAGATGAACTTTTATATTGTATACGAGTACATTAAGTAATTCTTTGTATATTTCATTTATATGAACCATCATCACATAATTCCTTTGGATGATCTATTAAATCATTCTACTATTGATGCTTTCATATTAAGTAATGTTTAATATTCTACTTATGCATGAATTTTTCAGTGTCTATTAAAAAATTCTTTACAATCATCCATTTGTAAGTTTTTTTGGTACTCGTAACATTCCAAAAATATTTTCCACAGCCAAGGTTTTATCGTGTGCAACTTTTATTTTCAACGGTATTGACCATAGAAACTTTGAGAATGAATCATTTACAGTCTACAATAATCAATAATTTCTATTTTCTATAGAATAGTTTCCCATTTCACCTAAATCAGCTCCATAAAAGATCAACTATTTCTTTCATTACATATCTACAATGCACAAACAATTTTCGAGATTTATTATAGAGTTCGTTTACTAAATTTCTTTTTAAAGACATTGAGTTGTTTTAAAGTTTTTTTGGAGAGTGTTGTGATCTACTTGATGCACTTTCAGCTATTTATACTATCATGTAGTTAATTTTCCAATCTACAAATTTTATCGTTCAGCTGTTAAATTTGTTTTTTCAAAAGATGATTTAATTTTTAGTATGTGTTTTTTCAATTTTATAACTATCTTCTATCACTAATTGTATTTCACGTTGTACTCCATCAATTTGCATTTTAATATATTCTTGAATTATATTAATTCCTTAAGATGTATTATTAATTTGTCCTATAGTTTATCGTTTTGAGCTTCCAGAAACAATTTACTGATAACATCATTCTCCGTCAGTGATGATGATGATTCTCTATCCATGTATTAGTAGAAATTATATATTTTATATAGTTTTCAAAATCAAATTTCTTATAGTATTTCCATGTTTTATTATCAATTATTAAAGAAAATACAACTTGTATTTTATCTTCATTTAGTTTTAGGTTACTATCACCAAACTTCCATTCATTATTCAAATCTTGATGTGAGCCATAGTTTGTATCTAATTCAATTCTTCCTTCCAAGACTGATAAATGAGTATAAGTGTCTTCAGAATTGGAAGTCTATGAGTAAAAATCATCTTCATCATTCTCATCATCATTTTCAGTATTAGCATCATTAAATAAGATCTGAAAACCAGACCAGGTCCTGATAAGCTGATCTGAAAACCAGACCAGGTCCTGATAAGCTGATCTGAAAACCAGACCAGGTCCTAATAAGCTAATCTGAAAACCAGATCAGGTCCTGATAAGCTGATCTGAAAACCAGACCAGGTCCTGATAAGCTGATCTGAAAACCAGACCAGGTCCTGATAAGCTGATCTGAAAACCAGACCAGGTCCTGATAAGCTGATCTGAAAAACAGACCAGCTACCTGTTAACCTGATCTGATAGCTGATAACTTAGATCAGCTGATCAGGTAGCTGATACCTCTTATTTGCTAAACATGGATGAGAAAATTTTAAAACAGTTGGTGTTGACAAGAAATGTCTTGAAGAATAAGCTTCGTAGTATAAAAACTGGTGAAATAGATATATGTGAGCTAGAAAATATATATTTAAACCTATAACAGAACCTCTCAAAGAATTCATAAATAGTTCTAGAAATATTGAAAGAATTCACAAGAAAGAAGAAAGTAAAATCAATGTAGAAGCTAAAATAATACAAGTTTAAAGCCATCAGTCAATATAGAGACAAGTACACCAAAGAAACTTTCAGAAGGTACAATATTTGATGATCTCATCTTATTTAATGATGCTAATACTGAGAATGATGATGAGGATGATGAAGATGATTTTTACTCATAGACTTCCAATTCTGAAGACACTTCTACTCATTTATCAGTCTTGCAAGGAAGAATTGAATTAGATACAAACTATGGCCCACATTAAGATTTGAATAATGAATGGAAGTTTGGTGATAGTAACCTAAAACTTAATGAAGATAAAATACAAGTTGATGATCAAACATAAGCTCTAATAGTAGCTTTATTTTCTTTAATGATTGATAAAGAACATGGAAATACTATGAGAAATTTGATTTTGAAAACTATATAAAATATATAATTTCTACAGAGAATGATGTTATCAGTAAATTGTTTCTGGAAACTCAAAACGATAAACTATAGGACAAATTAATAATATAGCTTAAGGAATTAATATAATTCAAGAATATATTAAAATGCAAATTGATGGAGTACAACGTGAAATACAATTAGTGATAGAAGATAGTTATAAAATTGAAAAAACACATACTAAAAATTAAATCATCTTTTGAAAAAACAAATTGAACAGCTGAACGATAAAATTTGTAGATTGGAAAATTAACTACATGATAGTATAAATAGCTGAAAGTGCATCAAGTAGATCACAACACTCTCCAAAAAAACTTTAAAACAACTCAATGTCTTTAAAAAGAAATTTAGTAACTCTATAATAAATCTCGAAAATTTTTTGTGCATTGTAGATATGTAATGAAAGGAATAGTTGATCTTTTATGGAGGTGATTTAGGTGAAATGGGAAACTATTCTACAGAAAATAGAAATTATTGATTATTGTAGACTGTAAATGATTCATTCTCAAAGTTTCTATGGTCAATACCGTTGAAAATAAAAGTTGCACTCGAAAAAACCTTGGCTGTGGAAAATATTTTTGGAATGTTACGAGTACCAAAAAAACTTACAAATGGATGATTGTAAAGAATTTTTTAATAGACACTGAAAAATTCATGCATAAGTAGAATATTAAACATTACTTAATATGAAAGCATCAATAGTAGAATGATTTAATAGATCATCCAAAGGAATTATGTGATGATGGTTCATATAAATGAAATATACAAAGAATTACTTAATGTACTCGTATACAATATAAAAGTTCATCTCACTATTTAAATGTTTCCGATTAAAGTTAACTCAACAAATGAGAAAAAGCTGCTAAATATAATAATTTGAAGATGAACAAAATGCTGAAATTTAATGAAAGTAAAAAATAAAATTAAACAGGAAAAATCTAGTTTGGTTTGTATTTTTGAAGGAATGATTAGGAATGATAGGTCTTAAGAAAGATAATTAACTTAATATACTGGAAATTCTCTAAACTTGTTGGCCTGTATGAAATATTGTGAAAACTTAAGTGTTCAAAATAAATTACAACACAGTGTAATATTCAGTAACACATAATATTATCACTTTTTATAGTGAAAATTGTACATTTTCCATTTCGAAAGTTCTAGCAAGCGAAATTTTCAAATATGCCCATGGGCTATTATAATAGATCTTCACTCTATTTATTTCTATAGCTATCAAATCTTTAGAAAATATAGATAAACTACATAAATTGGACTTAGATTTCCAATCTTTAAGAATGTATATGTGTATGAATTAGTATCAAACAAACTTACTGAATAAATATGGACTTCAACTGGAATCATGCTGAAGCATACATAAATTGTAAAATGCAATGTAAGCAGATCTTACTTTATATCTGTATCTGTATGAGTATCAAATAAATTTACAGAAAAAATATTGAAAGCATGCCGAAGAATGCAAATTTAAAAGAATGTCACACAATTTTGTAAGCAAAGAAATTTTATGACTCTGTGCTAAATGAAATACATAAATATGTATCTACTTTGTAAAAGAATAAAAAGAGCGAAATCGTAAATTCTAATAGTATAGATTTTTAATTGAAACACCACTACATGTCGGACTCTCGCGTTACTATCGATAGAAGCATGCTAAGGCATACAAAATATATAAATCTGTTAGAAGGTGGTGAGAAACTTGTTTCTAATCATTAATCTGTAGACAGCAAGTGTATCTGGATCAACCCAACTCATGAATGAAATGTATACAGATATGGTTGATGGTGATGAGGACCTTTTTTAAGTGAGAAATAATTACATCTGAATGTGATACAACACAGCCTACGTCAACAATAACTTCAAGGGGTTCAACCAGCAAACCTTATGTAGAAAAACTCGATGTAAAAATTCTCTCAAACATAGATATTCTAATGTTTCTGACACTATGAAAACACAGACGGTGAATTTATGGTGGAGGTAACTGAATTATTTGAGATAGCTGTTCTAGAATAGTTGATTATTAAACATGTATTTCTTTGTAGATAAAGTAATTTCTCTATACATACATACATATATTTACCTATATGTATATATGAATACATTTAAAAATTACACAAATATTCTCTTTTTCAAGTAGTAAAATCTGAAAAAATAGTAGTGAAACATTAAAAGAAAAAAAATTAAAAAGAGAGACTGAGTGATCAACTGATACGTACACTTTGTCTGACAGGTAAATAAAACGCATTTAAAAATATCAGAAATATATACACAATACGCTGAACTTTAATAAAATGAGAAAAAAGAATCATCTAGAACATCAAATAAAGGTCATAGGCGAGTAACCTTCATAAGATACTAGAGGAGCCGTTGAGAGGCCAGACCTAAATTGTAAGAAAACGATTTCGTTTTCTGTTGATCGCTATTCAAGAAGAAAACAAGTTTCCTCATTATGATTTAACTAATTTAAAAGTACATTTAAATCCAGTCTCATATCCAAATGATGATGATCTTAACATAAAAATTAAAAATAAACGTTATGCAATTCTATATTATATGTACTCGTATCTAAGATTCCAACAAAGCTATTATATGAAAGAATCTCAAACACTTCCAAATGCACTAAAGTTTAAGATAAAAGTTCCTTTTATTCAATAGCGGCCCAATTGATATAGAAATTTAATATGAAACAGTAAGCAAGGACCTCAGCTTCTGCATTTTTACTGATGATCGAATAATAGAAAGTCCGGAAAGTCTTATAAATTAAGCAATATGAATGAGAAAAAATGGTTTTAATAGACGTGTAAGGTTTCAAAACTAATTCGAATGATTTTCATTACAAAACGGAGTAGCGGATGTTTTCAACAATAATGAGTATAACAATTTCATTATAAAACCACCATTTGATTTTAAATGTTTATCAATAAAAAAGGAAAGAGAAGCAAAGTGGTTAACAAAAAACTATCATCACCTAAGCTGGACTGCTGGATCAGTTTCATTTCACAGCGTTTGTCATTTTTTAAAAGCCAATGTAAGATGTTCTAAAATATATGTAAAAGGTGAAGAAAAAAGATGATAGTTGGAAAAAATTTTACACCGAAAAATTTCTAACGTTGACTATATAGGCTACGTCAACTTTAAACAAATGGAAATAAAATATATTAAATATTTATACTATAGTTACTACAACTAGAGAGGAATTCAATTTTACTTAAAACAGAAACTCCTCACAAACTTTTAAGTAAATACATCTAAAAATTAAAAGAATGTTTTTTAATTTCAAATAAAAAAACTATGGAGATATTCCACATCTATACACAAAAGACCAGGCGAATATTTACAACAGCAACAACAAAAGACCGCAGATGACAAAAAAATGTATTTAAACAGGGAGCCCGAGACTTATTTGTATGTACATACATACATACATAAAATCAATTTGTAGATCCATATGTACATATGTACACATATTATCAAATTTCTTACCCATGCTCAAGTATTTATTGGATTTTAACAATCACACTTACATATCTACATCATGCAAATATACAAACCGTTCTCCAAGCTATTGACGCTTGAAGACGAAAGTCGAAGAAGACAAATGTACTTAAATAAACAAACTTATCACAGACCAGTCAAACTCTATCGCGCATACACACATACACACACAAAATCGCCACGATCGTACACAAGAATTTTGCAAAATCTGAAATTAATATTTATACAAATATACACAAATTTCTGACCGACAGACTTTAACACTGGACAAATTTAAGCTTGATAAAATATAAAGCAATCTCATCCTCCAATATGAAAAACATACTAGGATTAGGGAAGTTCAGATATATGATAATATTTTCTAGCAAAAAATTTTCTTATGAGAAATAATTTATTTCTTCGTACATATAAATACTAGGGTGAGAAAATCACATACACAAGCACATACTAAAATTCATTTACGAAAAATTAAACCTATTTCAACAATGCCCCTCCCCTCACAAATCACAGTCAGCCTAAAGTTCTTACAGATATACATACGCAAAATCTCAAGGTAACATACAATCTATCAATCACAACAACCTAAATCACGATCAGCCTTAAACTCATATAGACATACATACACACAAATACGGATACATATACATGAACACCTTCACCTCACCTCTCATTAATCATGATCAGCCTTAAACTCCTACACATATACATACAAATTGCGCGGTTATATATTACATGAACACTTCGCCCCTCATAAATCACGATAAGTCTTAAATTTCCTACAGATATACATACACAAATTCTCAAGGTCACATACAATCGATCAATCTCAACAATCCAAATCACCATCAGCCTTAAACTCCTATAGACATACATGCACAAAAATTCCTACAGACATATAAACACCCAAATTCCTATAGATACATATTAAAATAACACCCCCTGCCTACCTCAAATCAAGGAAAGCCTTAAACTGCTACATATACATACATACATACACATACACATAGGCACATTCTATCTATCTATCACAACAACACCCTCCCCCACCTCAAATCAAATCAATCAGCTTTAAACTCCTATGAACATACATATACACAGATTCCCACGGACTCGTATTATATGAACACTCTCACCTCGCCTTTCATAAATCACAGACAGCCTTAAACTCTTACAGACATACATACATACATGTACACAGATTCCCACGGATACATATTAAAACAACTCGCCACCCTCGATCTACCTCAAATACATCCCGCCCCCCAACAAGCACAGCTTGGCTTAAATTCCAACAAGCATAAACGTCACCGAATTCCCACGGTTACATATTACAAAACACCCTCACCTACCCAAATCACGGTCAGCCTTAAGGTCTCACAATCTAGACACACCCCGCCCTCCACCAAGCACAGACAGACTTCAATTCCTACAGCTAGACACACAAATTTTCCGTCGGCATTAGGAAAAATCATTTCCATGATTTTCGCGTCGGCATTTGAAAAAAATAAACATGTTTTCCCGTCGGCATTTGAAAAAAATAAACATGTTTTCCCGTCGGCATTCGAAAAAAATAAACATGTTTTCAAATCGGCATTAGAAAATCATATACATATAAAAGCTTCAAACCTATAAACCCCCTTAATGTATTCCCACAAACATACATACATATAAGTTCCCACGGTCATAAAAAACCTGACGTATTGAACCGCCCTCGTATGTAGTAATAATAAAAAAACTCCTTATGTAAACAAAAAAACAGTTAATGTAAACAAAAAAACTCCTAATGCAAACAAAAAACACAATTTCACAAATTTCAAATTTTAATTACCCAAATTTTAAAATTTCAGAAAATTTTGCACTGAAATTTACAAATTTCATCAAAATTTCAGCACAATTTCACAATTTTAATTGACGCAATATAACCAATTCCCTACTACTCTTAGTAATAACAACGAATCCATATTTATCTTTCCAGCACTCACTACATATATTCGTAAATTCTCTAAACGACATATCTCCAATAACATGGTCATTATATATATGTCGTAAATTCATTACATCTTGTTTAAATATTATGATCATATTCGCATTGTCACGTATTAGATGTTTGGGAATTTTATATGTTTGACATAAATAAAAGCAGTCAATATGCTTATGTCTACCCATGCAAAAGTAATCTCTTATATTATCTTGTTTACCACAAATAACGTCATCAAATATTATTATGGAACTAGAATTTGCTTCAGCGGGACTTAAAACTTTTTCATTTTCCGAAAATGTAAAACGATTAATTCCTTTTATCGGATCGATCAGTTGCTTAAGGTAGCAGTATTTTGGTTGATATAAAGACTTCGAATATATATATATATAAGTTTCTGAAGCTAAGATCATTAGGATTTTCTATTAGACTAATCATTACGTTAGTTTTACCGCAGTTTGAAGGTCCTACAATTAGTGCATGTATTGAATTGGGTAATAATGTGCTATGTTTAATTTTAGTTTTCTACTCTTGTGATACGTTAACATTTCTTATAACAATTTGTTTTGCTTGCTCTACTAATCGTATATTGATAACAACAAGATATGTGATATAAAAACACAGATAGAAAATTATTCAATGAAAACACAAGCCACACATACACACCCATACATACATAACATGATGAAATATCCTAACGCACACAAACACAATAACCAATAGAAATGTATCACTTGTAAGTGAATAAAATAGAAAAAATAAAATAAAGATACGAAATATTTAAAAAATTCCCCTCAACAAAATTTTCATTTCAAATTATCTTCCATTAAAAATAATGACGGAATATAACACAACGGCCACACCTAGCATGTAGTGCACTTTTGCATTGCACTTTGATACACACATAAAATAGCATGAAGAAAAATAGCACTACGGTCACACCTAGCATGATGTGCAATTTAACATTGATCCTTATGGTGCACATTGGCTCCGGATCATCATAAACACACTACTTATACTGAAAAAGGTAACTTGTTTGCAAAGCATTTAAAATCCGTATTTACCCGAAACACATGTACTGGTGCTGTTGACTTACCGCGTGTAGTTGCTCTACCCCCTCGACCTTTAAAGTTTAAGATGCGTGACGTACATAAACTAATTACCGAATTGATGGAATTAGTAACAAGATGCTGATGAATTTGCCTCGTATTGCAATTATAATCCTTCTATTTATTTTTAATGCCATATTACGACTAGAGCATTATCCACACCACTGGAAGCTTGTCAAGGTCAAAATGATTCCAAAGCCAGGCAAAGATCTTACCAAGGCCGAATCATGCCAGCCAATAGTCTACTATGTTCAAACTTTTTTGAATAACTGCTCATAACAAAATTGTCCCCAATTCGAATTGGTAGTGTGTGCATCCCAGACCATAATTGTGGTTTTAGAAGGCAGCATAGCACCATTGATCAAACGCATAGTTTGGTTCAATTTATAAGAAGAAAATTTTAAGAAAATAAGTGATTGTTTTGCCCTGTTTATTGATGTTTCTCAGGCATTTGATAAAGTGTGGCATGAAACCTTATTTTAAAATCGAAATCATATCTACCAAGTTCTCGCTGAACCTTCATAGTGAACAGACTTCTTAGCGGAGTTTTTCTTTCATATACCAAACAAACAAAAAATCATAAAAAAAAATATTTGTAATACATAATAACCGTAATACATATTAACTTTGATAAGTAAGCAAAGCAAATAATGCTAATAAGTAGTAGGGAAATAGCGGTTCGGGGACAATTAAACTTGTGAAATTGTGGGCTGAAATTGTTAAATTGTGGCTGAAATTGTTAAATTGTGGGCTGAAATTGTTAAATTGTGGGCTGAAATTGTTAAGTTGTGGCTGAAATTTTAAAATTCTTGGACATTTGTGAAATTTGATACCTACGTGTGTATATGTGTGTGTTTTCGGCGGCGCTTTGATGTTTTTGTTTACGTAAGGAGTGTTTTGTTTACATTAACCCTTGTGTGAACGGGTGATTTTTTGTGTGGTGACATTAATTGTGTGAACGGGTGATTTTTTTGTGGGGGAGGATTAAGGGGTTTCATAAGATTAAGATTTTATAAGTATATACATATAGATATGCCGACGGGAAAATCATGAAATGATTTTTCCTAATACCAATAGGGAAATCATGAAATGATTTTTCCTAATACCAATGGGGAAATTGTGAAAATAATTTTTCCTAATACCAATGGGGAAATTGTGAAAATTATTTTTCCTAATGCCTACGGGAAAAGCATGAAATGATTTTTCCTAATGCCGACGGCAATGCTTGATTATTTTTCCTAATGCCGACGGCAAAACATGATTATGTTTTTCAAATGCCGACGGCAAAACATGATTATTTTTTTCCAGTGTTGCCAGACTGTAGAAATTTGTGTGTATATATATGTATATATGTATATATGTAAATATGTATATATGTATATTTGTATATATGTATATATATATGTATATATATATACATATGTAAGTATGTATGTTGTGTGATTTCCTAACGCTATAAATTGTTTATAAATAAAATAAATTGTTTATAAAAAAAAAAATAATTAAATAAATTAATTTAATTTATTTTATTTATTTATTTATAAAATGTTCTCATGTATGTGAACACCCCTAAAATGATCTCATGTATGTGAACACCACTAATGCTTGTGTGTGGGTGGTCCAGCTTGATTGTCGCGGGTAAGCATATCTTTTGTTTATTTGTTTAAGAAATATATTTGTATGTATGTATGAATGTATAAATGTATGAATGTATATATGTATGCTTGTATGAATGTATAAATGAATGTATGAATGTATAAATGTGCGATCGTGGGAACTTGTGCGTGGAATATTTTGTGCTTGTGTAGAATACATTTATATTTTGCAACGTAGTCATTTTCTTTGTCTACAATTCTTTTAAAGCAGAGGATTTTCAACTAAGTACAGTCATCAGCAGAGAAACAAAAAGTAAAAATTTGCAAGTAAGCAAAAAAGTTAACTTCTCCTCCTCCCCACTTCCTTCTATTCTCTTTATGTAGTTTGTATTTGAAATAAGAAAACACTTTTACATTTTTTTATTTTGTAAACATTTATTGTTTAAAATTTTATAAAATTTTATAATAATACATACAGTAATATATACTTAAGTATAAATATTTTAAAAAGTGAAAAAGTTAATTTAAAACAAGATATTTCTTTGGAGAGTAAAATAGCATTTCTTAATGCGCAAACACCAAAATTATGATAATTACAATAAAAATATTCTGGATACTTGATTTCCATTTGTTTAAAGTTGATGCAGCCTATATCCTCAACGTTAGAAATTTTTCGGTGTAACATTTTTTCCAACCATAGTCTTTTTTCTTCACCTTTTACGTAAATTTTAGAACATCTTACGTTGGCTTTTAAAAAATTGCAAACGCTATGAAATGAAACTGATCCAGCAGTCCAGCTTAGGTGATGATAGTTTTTTGTTAGCCACTTTGCTTCTCTTTGCTTTTTTATTGATAAGCATTTAAAATCAAATGGTGGTTTTATAATGAAGTTGTTATATTCATAATTGTTGAAAACAATCGCTACTTCTTTTGCGATGAAATCGTTTGAATTAGTTTTGAAACCTTGTACGTCTATAAAAATTATGTTATTTTCCATGTTATTCAATTTATAGCACTTTTCGAACTTGTCCTTTGATGGGTATATATTCTATTATACGATCATGAATAAGAATGCAGTAAGCTGATGTCTTTGCTGCAATATTAGTTGCTGTTTCAAATTCTATTTTTATATCAATCGGTCCATTATTGAGTGATTCATTCTGATGACTGACATCTACTACAATAATAGGAGCTTTTGTCTTAAACTCTGATGCAGTTAGAAGCGGTTGAGATTCTTTCATATAGTAGCTTTGTTGGAATCTTAGATACATATCATATAGAATTGCATAACGTTCATTTTTGAACTTTATGTTAAGATCATCATACGGGTATGAGACTGAATTTAAATGTACTTTTAAATTAGTCAAATCACAATGAACAAATTTATTTTCTTGTTGAAAAGCAATCAACACAAAACGGGGGCGTTCTCTATTTGCAGCCAGTTTAACATTCCAAATATGGCTAGTTCCTGTGTTTAATTGTGGATTAATATGACAATCCCAACTGCGAAATGCCATGGGTATAGAAGCACCATTGTTAATAATTTTAATCATATTCAATTTGCTAAGGTCAGATAATTGAACATGAGGTATTCTCCATGAGATGAGTGAAATTGTAAGTTTAGCTTTTTCAGTAGAAACACTCGAGCGTACAAGATCTTCGTCGTTCTTATTGCGCAAGAGTATCAGTTCATGTTTTCCATTTAATATAACTTTGTTGTAGTCTTCAGCGAATCCTAGAAACATTTTTAGAGGTACATAGAAATTGAAAAATCCATTTGCAAGAGTGACATCGTCAATTTTGTTCCATCCAGCGTTTTGCATCACATTGCTTTCGTTTGGTGATAGAGAAACCAAGTTCTTTATGGTGCTCGTGGCTCCTAAATATCTTGTATGATCAATTTCAATTCCATTGAGCTCATAGCGAATTTCATCAAATAGATATGCTACAAAGTTGTTTTTTAATTTAAAGTTAGTAGTAGGGAACTGGGCATTCGGGGCCAATTAAAATTGTTAAATTGTGGCTGAAATTGTTAAATTGTGGCTGAAATTGTGAAATTTGGGTAATTAAAATTTGAAAATTTTAAAATTCTTGGAAATTTGATACCTACGTGTGTGTATGTGTGTGTGTGTGTGTTTTCGGCGGCGCTTTGATGTTTTTGTTTACATAAGGAGTTTTTTGTTTACATTAACCCTTGTGTGAACGGGTGATTTTTTTTGGGGTGACTTTAATTGTGTGAACGGGTGATTTTTTTGTGGGGGTGGATTAAGGAGTTTCATAAGATTAAGATTTTATAAGTATATACATATAGATATGCCGACGGGAAAATCATGAAAATGATTTTTCCTAATACCAACGGGAAAATCATGAGATGATTTTTCCTAATACCAATGGAGGGAGTTGTGAAACTTAATTTTTCCTAATGCCTACGGCAATGCATGATTATTTTTTTCAAATGCCTACGGCAATGCATGATAATTTTTCCTAATGCCTACGGCGAAACATTATTATTTTTTTCAAATGCCGACGGCAATGCATGATTATTTTTTCAAATGCCGACGGCGAAACATTATTATTTTTTTCAAATGCCGACGGCAATGCATGATTATTTTTTTTTTCAAATGCCGACGGCGAAACATTATTATTTTTTTCAAATGCCGACGGCAATGCATGATTACTATATTTCTTAATGCCGACGGGAAAATGATTTTTCCAAAGGGAAAATTGCCAGTGTTGCCAGACTGTATAAATTTGTTATCGTAATACTATATCAGTAATATCAGAGAAAATATATTTGATGACTACTACGCGATTCTCATATGAATCGTGGGAACGTGTATGTGTGATTTCCTCACGCTAATAAATTGTTTATAAATAAAATAAATTGTTTATAAATAAAATAATTAAATAAATTAAATTAATTTATTCAATTATTTATAAAATGTTCTCATGTATGTGAACACCCTAAAATGTTCTCATGTATGTGAACACCCTAATGCTTGTGTGTGGGTGGTCCAGCTTGATTGTCGATGGTAATTGTATATTGTGTTTATTTGTTTAATAAATATATTTGTATGTATGTATGTATGTATGTATGTATGTATGTATGAATGTATAAATGTATGTATGCATGTATGAATGTATAAATGAATGTATGAATGTATAAATGTGCGATCGTGGGAACTTGTGCGTGGAATATTTTGTGCTTGTGTAGAATACATTTATATTTTGCAACGTAGTCATTTTCTTTGTCTACAATTCTTTTAAAGCAGAGGATTTTCAACTAAGTACAGTCATCAGCAGAGAAACAAAAAGTAAAAATTATGAATGCCGCAAGGCTACTGCTACTAATTTTCGTATAAATACGCCAACTTTTATAACCAACACATCAGTACTTTATTGTATTTACAAGTAGTAGTATCATCAGCAATTGTGTTAAATTCAAATATAAATTCTATAAACTAATTAAAAATGAGTTCTTCTGGATATATGTGTAATAGATGTCATAAGGTATATAAATACCAAAAGTCCTTTTTGGACCATGTTAAAAATCATAGTGTGCAGGATCAAGAGATCGTAAGCCGGGACAGAAATCAAGAGCAACCGCAGACATCTCTTCAAAATCATCAACAGCAGCTAAATACATTTCATCATCAGCAACACCCTTCTCTACAATACCCCCAATATCAACTACCAATGAATCATCAACAATACGGTATGCCTAACTGTTACCCTACATCAATGTCATGGAATAATCAGTTTTTGGGATCAGGAGTACCAATGCAATATGAGTATCCAAGTTACAATTATAATCCCGTCACACCGGATAATCAAATGCAGCAGTATTCCAATTTGATGCAATGGCAACCACATACTTATCATCAACAAGAGCAGCAGCAGCAGCAGCAGCAGCAACAACAACAACAACAACACGCTCAACAACAAGGTGTGGATATCCTTGGAGGGGCCTTATACAACGATGCTATGGACATAACTTTACCGGAAAGTGATGGAGAAGTAGATGTAGAAGAAATAGGAGAAGAAACTCTGCCAACTCCAATGAGTACTCCCCATGTCAGGACAGAAGAAAATAATGTGAGATATTATAAAATATCGAAAGCCTTCAAAAATCATATCGCCACATATGCAATTCTAAATAAAAAAGACCAACTTCTCTTGAAAGAGTTTATTAAGGAAAACAAACATATTTTTATTGAGAGGCTTCAAATGAATTTAAGTAAGCATATAATTATTAAATTTCATGTGACTATTGTGGCGGAGTATATAAAAATTGTGGGAGAGGAATTGGAGTTGTGCATAATATCACATGTAGCCAAAATGAGTTTACTGACGAAGGCAGACAATATAGAAGAAATATTACGTAAACAGGTTGAGGAGATTTCAACCAAAATGTCCGAATTCGAAGAGCGAGATTCTGGTTGGACTTTATCACGCATAGTCCGAGCAGAAATCAACATCAACAAATCGTCGCTCGTCAAAGGCTCGAATTGGATATCCACTCCTGAAAAACTTGTAAGAAGATTTGCCTGCATCAATATTGAAAATAATGATGAATATTGCTTCAAGTGGTGTCTGATTGCTGCAATGGATACCACAAAATACGATCACCCAAAACGTTGCAGTTCGTATAATATCCAGGACATTGCTGCAGAGACAATTGTTACGCGAAATGGTGTAGTGTTAAATTTTAAAAATTTAAGCTACCCATTAGCACTTAACAAAATCAAAGAGTTTGAGGCAAACAATCCGGCTATAAGTGTGAACGTATTTGGGTATGATGAGGGAGCAGATCAGATCATTGGTCCTTATTATGTGACCAAGGACGAGAAAGTGAACCACGTCAACTTACTACTTTTAGAGAATGCTGCAGGTCATCACTACATATTGATAAAGAATATATCAAGGTAAGTTAAAAAAATATACAACTTTTTTTATTTTAAGGATACAAATACTTGTTTATATACTTTATACTATGTACATTTAACTTATAAAATTTTATTTATTTTTTATCATTCACAGGCTTTTAAGGAATCAGATAACGCAGCACCATGATAAGCTACATTTCTGCAACAGCTGTCTCCAGTACACCCACATCGAAAATGGTATGACAAATCATAAGGCGGAGTGCGGTAAAATTGTTACAACTATGCCATCAGGTCCGGATGCAATTCTGAGCTTCAAGGGACATCAAAGAAAAATGGATGTACCCTTCGTGATATATGCGGACTTCGAATGCATCTTGGAAGAAGTTAGTAATAGTGTAAGTAATAAAACTAGTCTAGTCAAAAAGCACACTCCTTGTGCATTTAGCTATTATATTAAGTGTCTCCATAGCAATAAGTTAGATAAATTAAGGATATACACAGGAAAAGATGCCTCAAAAAAATTTGTATCATATTTAATTAAAGACTGTGAGGATATATACAATAGTCACTTAGTAAATAATAGACAAATGGATACTTTATCCCCTTCTGATATTTATAATTTTTATAGTGCGGTGAATTGTCATATTTGTCAAAAATTTCTAGGTAAAGATCGCGTTAGAGATCATTGTCACATTAGTGGTAAATATAGAGGTGCAGCCCACAATAACTGTAATTTAAATTACCAAATCCCCAAGTTTATACCAGTTTACTTTCACAATTACTCAAATTATGACTCACATCTTTTTATTAAAGATCTAGGTGAAATTTCAATGCAACTGAAAGTACTCCCTCTCAATAAGGAACTTTATATATCCCTCTCCCAATTTACAGAAATGAGTGATGGTCATAAGCTTGAAATAAGATTTCTTGATACAATACGCTTTATGGCTGAGAGTTTGGAATCATTAGCCTGCAATTTGTCGGATAATGATTTCAGAACTATAAGGTCCTTATTTCAGTCAGAAAAAGAATTTCAGCTTATTAAGAAAAAAGGTATTTTCCCGTATGAGTACCTAAATTCATTCCAAAAATTAGATGAGTGTCAGCTGCCTTCACGTAGTGATTTCTTTAATAAGTTGAACAATAAAGAGTGTTCTTTAGAGGAATACTCACATGCTGAAGAGGTATGGAATACTTTTGGTTGCAAAACTATGAAAGATTACATGGAACTTTACTTAAAAACAGATGTCCTCTTACTGACAGATATTTTCGAGAACTTTAGAAAAGTTTGTAAAGGTATTTATGAGCTCGATCCATGCCAATATTATACAGCACCTGGCCTTTCCTGGGATGCAATGCTCAAATACACAAAAATTGAATTAGAATTATTGACAGACATAGACATGTACAATTTTATGAAAAAAGGTATACGTGGAGGGATCGTACAGTGTAGTCAAAGATATTCGAAGGCGAATAACAAATATTTGGAAGATTTTGATGCATCAAAACCATCAGAATTTCTTGTATACTTAGACGCTAACAACTTGTATGGTTGGGCGATGTCGGAATATCTTCCTCATGGTGGGTTCAGATGGTTATCGCAAGACGAGCTGAATCTGGACCCAAACAGCATAGCTGACAATGGAACAGACGGTTATGTATATGAGGTCACGTTGGATTATCCCTCTCATTTACACGACTTGCATAATGACCTTCCTTTTTGCGCTGAAAATAAAAAGGTTATGCAAGCGAAGTATAGCAAGTTGATAACCGATTTCTCTACAAAGCAATCATACGTGATACACTTTAGAGTTCTTAAACAGTGCTTAGAATATGGCTTAGTTTTAAAGAAAACTCATCGTATTCTAGCATTTAAACAATCTCCATGGTTAAAAGGCTATATTGACCTAAATACCAGACATAGGGCCACTACTAAAAATGCTTTTGAAAAAAATTTTTTCAAACTACTTAATAATGCAGTGTATGGTAAAACCATGGAAAATGTGGATAAGAGGAGAGATGTTAAAATTGTTAATAGTTGGGAGAGAACGAATTGTAATCGTTTGGGGGCCCAAGATTGGATATCAAAACCAAATTTTCATAGTTTATCTATATTTTCCGAAGATCTAGTAGCAATCGAAATGACTAGAGTCAAAACCTGCTACAATAAACCAATTTACTTAGGATTTTGTGTACTCGAGCTGTCCAAATGGAAAATGTATAATTTCCATTACGGGTACATGCAACCTAAGTTTAAGACAAAACTCTCATTGAACTATATGGACACGGACTCTTTTATATATTCAATAAAAACGGACGACTTTTACGCTGACATCAAAAATGACATGCAAGAACAATTTGATACATCGGACTATCCTACAGACAATATTTATAATTTTCCACTAGTAAATAAAAAAGTCATTGGTATGATGAAGGATGAAAATTGCGGTAAAATAATGACAGAATTTGTTGGGCTGCGATCAAAAATGTACTCATTCAGTGTACAAAATCAACATGACGTTAAAAAATCGAAGGGGGTAAAGAGAGCCATATTAGATAAATATAGTTTAGCTACTTATAAAAATTGTTTATTTAATAAGACTAATGTGTATGATAATATGTTAACATTTAAATCTAAGCTACATCAGATATATACTAGTCAACTAAATAAGGTAGTCTTAAGTTATGGAGACGATAAGAGAAAAATTAGATCAAATAACATTAATACATATGCATGGTATCATTTTCGTATTAAGGAAACTAACCCTGAATACGAACTTGATATGTTGCTAGATGAGATTGCTAGAATGCAAGAAAATTGTTAAAATTAATTAATTTTTAGTTAATTTTTAAATTGTATATAAAATCATATTCATTAAGAAAAATTGTTATATATAAAATCCTATTCATTAAGAAAAATTGTTGTATATAAAATCATATTTATTTAATAAGAAAAATTATTGTAAATAAAATCCTATTTATTTTTTAAGAAAAATTATTGTACATATCTATATGAATTTTTAAGAAAAAATTTGAAATAAAATATTGAAAAAAGAATGGAATGGTGTTTATTTCTTTATTGGCTTTACTTCGTTGGATCAAACAGTTTTTGTTTTTGCTTATTTGTAAATTCTTGTTTTCATATTGCTTAAACATGCACAGTCTTGTCTTCATATAAATTAAACATGCACAATCTTGTTTTCTTTGAGAGCTTCTCTACAAGAGAAATTGAATTTCACAATATTGTGAAATTCCATTAGATATTTTTATAAAGAGACACAATTAAGATAATCGGATAAGTCCTTATATTTTTCACTACTTACAAGTTTCTGTTATTTTATATTCGAACAGATGATTCCTAATTTTTCTTTTGAAAAAAATAATGCAAAACAGGGAATATTTTAATAATACAATTTTATTTTATTTCTGTTAATAATACCATTTAATTTAATTTCTTAAATATTTTATTTATAATGATGGAAACATTTCATAGTATCCAATTATTAGATGTTCTAATATACTTTTCCGTAAAAAATATATTGTACATCTACAAGTATCAGGTCCTTCCTCACACTTCGGATCGTACCATGGGCAGTTTGCAAAATGCCCTTCTGTGTTGTCTTCGTCTTCCATGACGCCATATTGTTCATTTTCCTCCAGCATATTTTGAAAGAATTTGATCATCTCCCAATGATCATATAACCAGAAGCTTTCAAAATCTGTTAGAAATTGGTTTAGAGTACGTCTAATTTGGCTCATTTTATTTGCTGATAAATGAATGATGACGATTGTTTGAAGATTCCTTTGATACTAATTTGCTACCTAAATTTTTAAAGCAACATCTCCTGATCTTTAAAATATCTATACTAGCATCTCTATTCCATACTTCTTTTTAACCCTCTCTCTCTCTCTCTTTATACCTTTTCTCTCTCTATAACTATCTCTTTCTCTCTATCACTATACCCCACTTATTCACCATAAATATTTTCGATTAGCCTTCTTGAAGTCATTACCAATACTTTTCAGTTCATTTTCAATTAAACATTCAAAGTGATAAGAACTAAATAAAAAAATGGACTCCACCAAAAATCTAACATCAAGATTTAATTCTCTGAAAAACAAAACATTAATTCATATAAAGGAGCTTGAGACATCAATTAAATACAATATTCAAAATGTAAAACGTGTAACAACCAAATATGGACCCACACTAAAAGTTGAATTGGAAAACAACATTATGTTCCTGCCTAAACGATACAACAGTTTAACCGATGATGAAATTAAGGATCTCTCGAGCGGATCATATCACTTAAGCAGAGAAGGTGAACAAAACTTAATCCTTGAGAGTGAGCTGAGTGAATTTTTGATTCAAAATTCACAGTATCCTATTTGGCAATAAAATACATGAATTCTGTATTAAATTATAAATAAAAAGACATTAAAGAGTTTTGTAAAATATAAATGTTTGTGTTTTTATTTAATATTTTCAGTTATTTCATAAAGAAATTTAAGACATAAATGTCCACAGGTAAATGTATTAAAATTCTGATGTTGATTATAGTTGTATTTTATATTTGTACCAAGATATTTGACTACTTCTGAAGGAGGTTGTAAGTTTCCAAAGCTGTCGAAATATTCTTTTTCATTGATGTTTTTATAATATGCTACCCAATGTGTACCAGGTCCTGTTGATACATCTAAATTGATTATTCCACATTCTATTTTCTTTGATCGTTTTGGTAGAGTATTTAACATGAAAACTCCTCTAAAATATGGAATATTTATAGTGAAACGTCTTAGGTCCACATCAGATAGTGGTCTGTTGGGTAGCATCTTTAAGAGTTTTTTGATTCTTCTTTATGAACTAAGCCATAACCCTTTTTATATGGTTTTAAGTAAAGTCCTTTTCCAACTGCTATAGATTCCATCGCTCTATTATGTCTAGTTGCTTCATCAAGTTGATTTTTAGCATTCTTTGTTGCATTTACAGCTTTAGCTATGGCAGCACCTCCAGTTGTTAGACTACCAATTGCACCCAGAGCAGTTAAAATCGGTATTAGAGGTAAAAAACCACCAATTTTTGGGACACGTATCACACGTGGTACTATAATTTGAGACTTTCTTCCTTTTAATGACTTGTTAATAGTTTTTCGTGCAATTTTAATAGCTGTGTTAATATCTAATGGTTTTTCTTTTTTTAGTATTTTTGTTGCAGCTCTAACTGATGTTCTAAATAGTGTTTTAACATTTAGTTTGTTCCTTTTTACATTTTTCTTTTTCTCCACACCCATACCAAATTTTGTTTTGGCTTTCATTGCGTTAGTAACCATATATGCAAATGATTTTTCAGCAAGACTACTATCTTTTGATAAAACTCGATCCCAAGCGGAGTTTTCAAGTATTTTATCAGCTTTATGTCTGGTACTTAAATCCTTATTTTTGGAATAAGCAATATCGTGATTTTTACACGCAGAGTCCAATAAATTAATTCCTTTATCACCTCGATTTAAACGTTTTTGTAGTTTTGTTCCAGGTCCACAGTACTGATATCCAGGTAGATGCAGTTCAACAGGTAGAGAGTTTATTATTTTGTCTACTAGACCTCCTCCAACGACGGTGTTTTTATGACTAAAAGTTTTCTGATATCGTATAACCATATTATCTAATTTTTCCTATATAAGAGGTAATATATATGAAATGCATTTAGTTACAAAAATGCAGTTAGTAAAACAACATAAAAATATTTTAGTTCGTAATATTGATGATTCAGCGAACATCAGTTCAAAAATAAAGCATAGTCCTCTCTTACCAAATTCTATTCGTGCTCTAATAGTGGGACCATCAAATTGTGGAAAGACTAATGTTATGATTGGCTTGCTAGAAAGTCCTAATGGACTCAAGTTTGAAAACATCTATTTATACTCAAAATCTCTATATCAACCTAAATATGAATACCTGAAGAAACTAATTTCACCAATTAAAGGTATGGGGTATTTTACATTCACCGATAATGAATCAGTTATTCCACCTGACAAAGCTAAAACTAATTCAATTATGATATTTGATGATGTTGCATGTGAAAAGCAGAATAATATACGTACATATTTTTGTATGGGGCGACATAGGGATGTTGATTCATTCTACCTGTGTCAAACATATACCAGAATTCCCAAGCATTTAATAAGAGACAATGCAAATGTTATTATAATGTTTAAGCAAGATGAGACAAATATGAAGCATGTTTATAAGGATCATGTTGCCAGCGATATGAGCTATGAAAAGTTTCAAGAAATTTGTCGAGAATGTTGGAAGGATAAATATGGATTTTTGATGATAAGCAAAGATAACGAATTAAACGATGGTCGCTACAGAAAGCAATTTGACTATTTCATAACTATATAAGCAACTACTCATAAAAATTATCTCTAGTTATTAATCTAACTTTAAACTTGATACATCCATTTGCTATAACCTCATCTGATACCTGATAAGCTGATCTGAAAACCAGATCAGGTCCTGATAAGCTGATCTGAAAACCAGATCAGGTCCTAATAAGCTGATCTGAAAACCAGACCAGGTCCTAATAAGCTGATCTGAAAACCAGGTCAGGTCCTAATAAGCTGATCTGAAAACCAGATCAGGTCCTGATAAGCTGATCTGAAAACCAGATCAGGTCCTGATAAGCTGATCTGAAAACCAGACCAGGTCCTAATAAGCTGATCTGAAAACCAGACCAGGTCCTGATAAGCTGATCTGAAAACCAGACCAGGTCCTGATAAGCTGATACCTGATCTAATAGCTGATACCTCTTATTTGCTAAACATGGATGAGAAAATTTTAAAACAGTTGGTGTTGACAAGAAATGTCTTGAAGAAAAAGCTTCGTAGTATAAAAACTGGTGAAATAGATACACGTGAACAACTAAGAGATACATTTAAACCTATAACAGAACCACTCAAAGAATTCATAAATAGTTCTAATAAAATTAAAAACATTCCCATAAAAGAAGAAAGTAAAATGAAGACAGAAGTTGAAAATAATACAAGTTTTAAACCTGAAAAAACATCAGTCAAGATAGAGACAAGTACACCAAAGAAACTAGCAGAAGGAACAATATTCGATAATACCATCTTGTTTAATGATGCTAATACTGTGAATGATGATGACGATGATGAAAATGATTTTTACTCACAGACTTCCAATACAGAAGATACTTATACTGACTTATCAGTCTTGGAAGGAAGAAATGAATTAGATACAAACTATGGTCCACATAAAGATTTCAATAATGAATGGAAATTTGGTGATAGTAACCTCAAACTTAATGAAGATAAAATACAAGTTGGTGGTCAAATATGGGCTCTAACACCAGGACTATTTTCTCTAATGTTTCATAAAATACCAAAAAATTATGATAAATTTGAACTCGAAATCTATAAAAAGATTTTAATTACTACTAATGCATATAGAAGGGACTATAAACCTGATGGTCAAATTAAGGGTACTAGAGGATATAAATACAAACATATTATTAAGAAATTTATTGACGAGAAAAACCAGAAGAATTTAAACGAATCAACAGCATCTAAGTCAAAAGGTAGTTATTTAGGTGATGGAATGATGGAATTTAACGTCCATAAGCCAAACTATATATACTGGGACGATCCAAATGAGTTAGTAGATCGTCTTCGACTACTGCTTGCATCACAAGGTGCAGGTCATACTAATCACAATAACGAGATTGTATCAATTATTGAAGAACTACGTGAAGCAAATATAATACATTAACTTTAATAAAGTATATAAAGCATGTCTGTTGATAAATTTGGACACTATTTAAACGATACTAGCAGTATAATTTCTTTGAAAAATGCACCTAAACTGCTGGGGTTCTTTATGGATACGAACAACAACATTGATGTCCAAAACAAAAGAATCAAAAATGTTGCAAAAGCTCTGGAGGAAAACGATGTTATCAATAAATTGTTTCTGCAAACTCAAATCGAAAAATTAGAAGAGAAATTATTAACATACTTTAAGGAAGATAATACTATAATTCAAGAAGATATTCAAATGCAAATTGAGGAGCTACAACGCGATATAAAATTAGATATAGAAGAAAATTATAAAATTCAAAAAGACATTCTACAAATTAAAACATCCTTTGAAGAACAAATTGAACAGCTTAATGAGAAAATTTATAGATTGGAAAATTACATGTTTGTATCAATAGCTGAAAGTGCGTCAAGTAGATCACAACACTCTCCAAAAAATCTGTAAAACAACTTAATGTCTTCAAAAAGAAATTTAGTAAACGAACTGCATAAGCAAGCTCGCAAAGTTTTTATGCGTCGCAGAGTTGTAATGAAAGGAATAGATGATCTTTGGCAAGCTGATTTAGTTGAAATGGGGATCTATTCAAGAGAAAACAGAAATTATCGATTTTTGTTAACTGTAATTGACACATTTTCAAAATTTGCATGGGTAGTACCACTAAAAACTAAAACTGCACTCGAAACAACCAAGGCGATGGAAAATATTTTTGAATTAGGACGAGTACCAAAAAACTTACAAACAGATGATGGTAAAGAATTTTTCAACAAACACTTTGGAAAATTAATGGATAAATACAACATTAATCACTACTCAACATATAGCAGTATGAAAGCATCAATAGTAGAACGATTTAACAGAACATTGAAAGGAATGATGTGGAAAGAATTTAGCTTTAATGGTTCATATAAGTGGATTGATATATACAAAGATTTAATTAATACATACAATAGAAAAGTTCATCGCACCATTAAAATGTCTCCGATTAAAGTCAACTCAACAAATGAGCAAAAGCTACTAAATACAGTATACAGTCATTTGAAGATGTACAAAATGTCGAAATTTAATGTTGGAGATAATGTACGCATAAGCAAATATAAGCATACATTTGAAAAAGGTTATACTCCAAATTGGACTACAGAAATTTTCACAATTACAAGAGTTCAAAATACAAATCCTACAACATTCATATTAGAAGATTATCTTGGTAATCCTATTAAAGGTGGATTCTATACTGAAGAACTTTCGAAAACTAGATATCCAAATACATATCTAGTTGAAAAGGTTCTTAAAACTAAAGGAAAGGAGGCATACGTTAAATGGTTGGGATTTTCTAATCAACACAATTCTTGGATAAGTAAGAACGAAATATTATAGCTGAATACCATCATCAACAACAATAGCAGTAATATTAAGAAACTAATGTTAATTTTAAAATAAGAAAATGAAATAAATATGTAAATCATGCTTATAAACCATATGTTGTACTAAACTTTATTTAATTGTAATCAGACAGTTATAATGTCAATAACACTTACTCTGAGCTCTAACTCATCAGAATTATCTGCTAGTTACTTTCCTCCTATTGAATTACATGGTGCATATGAGTGTGCTCTAACTGATTTTCATTCATACAACAGCATTCCAAATGTAGACACCTACAACAATATGTTTCATATAGGGGAACATACAATTGAAATACCAATTGGATCTTACGAATTGAATGATATTGTAGATTTTATACAAGAGCAATACAGAAGACTCTGTCCAGAAAATAAGATTTTTATTGAAGCCAATAACAATACAATGCAAGTTAAAGTTAATAGTTCCAAAGATCCTGTATATTTTAATAAATACAACACAATTGGAAAACTTTTAGGATTCAATAGCAAAATCCTAACACCAAACAAATATTATTACTCAGATCTTCCAGTTAATATTTTTAAAGTGAATCTCTTGCGAGTTGAAAGTAGTATCGCTATTAACACATATATGAATAACTCCAAATCGCATACACTTCATGAATTTCCGATTAATGTGCCTCCAGGCTATAAAATAGATGAGGTTCCAAGAAATCTCATCTATTTACCTGTGAACACCAGAGAGATAAGTTCACTAACGCTGCGAGTAGTTGATCAACACGGTGATTTAATTAATTTTCGAGGAGAGGAAATTACAATACGAATACATTTGAGGTCAACTAAATAATGCTAATATACAACACAAATACATTGAAAAATAAAGCAGTAACAACAACAAGAACATTAAAGCGACCACTTCAACAGAAAGCACTAACAACATCAAATAAAAATTTTCTAAAGTCCTTGAATTTTAAATTGAAGACAAAATGAGTTCAATAATAGATGTCTTAGATAAACCTTTCTCTGATGAGAATATAATCAAAAAGGATTATCATACATATGTACCATACTTACAATCTTACAACAATAATGATGAAATTAGAATTTCAATACAAAATCAAGATTTATACGTGCTACCCAGTGAGAGCTACATTTATGTAGAGGGGTTTGTTGCCGATGATAATGCCCCTAAATCTTCTTCTTCAGAGAACTTTAAATTAAAAAACAACTTTGTAGCATATCTATTTGATGAAATTCGCTATGAGCTCAATGGAATTGAAATTGATCATACAAGATATTTAGGAGCCACGAGCACCATAAAGAACTTGGTTTCTCTATCACCAAACGAAAGCAATGTGATGCAAAATGCTGGATGGAACAAAATTGACGATGTCACTCTTGCAAATGGATTTTTCAATTTCTATGTACCTCTAAAAATGTTTCTAGGATTCGCTGAAGACTACAACAAAGTTATATTAAATGGAAAACATGAACTGATACTCTTGCGCAATAAGAACGACGAAGATCTTGTACGCTCGAGTGTTTCTACTGAAAAAGCTAAACTTACAATTTCACTCATCTCATGGAGAATACCTCATGTTCAATTATCTGACCTTAGCAAATTGAATATGATTAAAATTATTAATAATGGTGCTTCTATACCCATGGCATTTCGCAGTTGGGATTGTCATATTAATCCACAATTAAACACAGGAACTAGCCATATTTGGAATGTTAAACTGGCTGCAAATAGAGAACGCCCCCGTTTTGTGTTGATTGCTTTTCAACAAGAAAATAAATTTGTTCATTGTGATTTGACTAATTTAAAAGTACATTTAAATTCAGTCTCATACCCGTATGATGATCTTAACATAAAGTTCAAAAATGAACGTTATACAATTCTATATGATATGTATCTAAGATTCCAACAAAGCTACTATATGAAAGAATCTCAACCGCTTCTAACTGCATCAGAGTTTAAGACAAAAGCTCCTATTATTGTAGTAGATGTCAGTCATCAGAATGAATCACTCAATAATGGACCGATTGATATAAAAATAGAATTTGAAACAGCAACTAATATTGCACCAAAGACATCAGCTTACTGCATTCTTATTCATGATCGTATAATAGAATATATACCCATCAAAGGACAAGTTCGAAAAGTGTTATAAATTGAATAACATGGAAAATAACATAATTTTTATAGACGTACAAGGTTTCAAAACTAATTCAAACGATTTCATCGCAAAAGAAGTAGCGATTGTTTTCAACAATTATGAATATAACAACTTCATTATAAAACCACCATTTGATTTTAAATGCTTATCAATAAAAAAGCAAAGAGAAGCAAAGTGGCTAACAAAAAACTATCATCACCTAAGCTGGACTGCTGGATCAGTTTCATTTCATAGCGTTTGCAATTTTTTAAAAGCCAACGTAAGATGTTCTAAAATTTATGTAAAAGGTGAAGAAAAAAGACTATGGTTGGAAAAAATTTTACACCGAAAAACTTCTAACGTTGAGGATATAGGCTGCATCAACTTTAAACAAATGGAAATCAAGTATCCAGAATATTTTTATTGTAATTATCATAAATTTGGTGTATGCGCATTAAGAAATGCCATTTTACTCTCCAAAGAAATATCTTGTTTTAAATGAACTTTTTCACTTTTTAAAATATTTATACTTAAGAATATATGTATGTATGTATTATTATAAAATTTTATAAAATTTTAAACAATAAATGTTTACAAAATAAAAAAATGTAAAAGTGTTTTCTTATTTCAAATACAAACTACATAAAGAGAATAGAAGGAAGTGGGGAGGAGGAGAAGTTAACTTTTTTGCTTACTTGCAAATTTTTATTTTTTGTTTCTCTGCTGATGACTGTACTTAGTTTAAAATCCTCTGCTTTAAAAGAATTGTAGACAAAGAAAATGACTACGTTGCAAAATATAAATGTATTCTACACAAGCACAAAATATTCCACGCACAAGTTCCCACGATCGCACATTTATACATTCATACATTCATTTATACATTCATACATGCATACATACATTTATACATTCATACATACATACATACATACATACATACAAATATATTTATTAAACAAATAAACACAATATACAATTACCATCGACAATCAAGCTGGACCACCCACACACAAGCATTAGGGTGTTCACATACATGAGAACATTTTAGGGTGTTCACATACATGAGAACATTTTATAAATAATTGAATAAATTAATTTAATTTATTTAATTATTTTATTTATAAACAATTTATTTTATTTATAAACAATTTATTAGCGTGAGGAAATCACACATACACGTTCCCACGATTCATATGAGAATCGCGTAGTAGTCATCAAATATATTTTCTCTGATATTACTGATATAGTATTACGATAACAAATTTATACAGTCTGGCAACACTGGCAATTTTCCCTTTGGAAAAATCATTTTCCCGTCGGCATTAAGAAATATAGTAATCATGCATTGCCGTCGGCATTTGAAAAAAATAATAATGTTTCGCCGTCGGCATTTGAAAAAAAAAATAATCATGCATTGCCGTCGGCATTTGAAAAAAATAATAATGTTTCGCCGTCGGCATTTGAAAAAATAATCATGCATTGCCGTCGGCATTTGAAAAAAATAATAATGTTTCGCCGTAGGCATTAGGAAAAATTATCATGCATTGCCGTAGGCATTTGAAAAAAATAATCATGCATTGCCGTAGGCATTAGGAAAAATTAAGTTTCACAACTCCCTCCATTGGTATTAGGAAAAATCATCTCATGATTTTCCCGTTGGTATTAGGAAAAATCATTTTCATGATTTTCCCGTCGGCATATCTATATGTATATACTTATAAAATCTTAATCTTATGAAACTCCTTAATCCACCCCCACAAAAAAATCACCCGTTCACACAATTAAAGTCACCCCAAAAAAAATCACCCGTTCACACAAGGGTTAATGTAAACAAAACACTCCTTACGTAAACAAAAACATCAAAGCGCCGCCGAAAACACACACACACACACACATACACACACGTAGGTATCAAATTTCCAAGAATTTTAAAATTTTCAAATTTTAATTACCCAAATTTCACAATTTCAGCCACAATTTAACAATTTCAGCCACAATTTAACAATTTTAATTGGCCCCGAATGCCCAGTTCCCTACTACTAAAGTTCTCTGAAGAAGAAGATTTAGGGGCATTATCATCGGCAACAAACCCCTCTACATAAATGTAGCTCTCACTGGGTAGCACGTATAAATCTTGATTTTGTATTGAAATTCTAATTTCATCATTATTGTTGTAAGATTGTAAGTATGGTACATATGTATGATAATCCTTTTTGATTATATTCTCATCAGAGAAAGGTTTATCTAAGACATCTATTATTGAACTCATTTTGTCTTCAATTTAAAATTCAAGGACTTTAGAAAATTTTTATTTGATGTTGTTAGTGCTTTCTGTTGAAGTGGTCGCTTTAATGTTCTTGTTGTTGTTGTTACTGCTTTATTTTTCAATGTATTTGAGTTGTATATTAGCATTATTTAGTTGACCTCAAATGTATTCGTATTGTAATTTCCTCTCCTCGAAAATTAATTAAATCACCGTGTTGATCAACTACTCTCAGCGTTAGTGAACTTATCTCTCTGGTGTTCACAGGTAAATAGATGAGATTTCTTGGAACCTCATCTATTTTATAGCCTGGAGGCACATTAATCGGAAATTCATGAAGTGTATGCGATTTGGAGTTATTCATATATGTGTTAATAGCGATACTACTTTCAATTCGCAAGAGATTCACTTTAAAAATATTAACTGGAAGATCTGAGTAATAATATTTGTTTGGTGTTAGGATTTTGCTATTGAATCCTAAAAGTTTTCCAATTGTGTTGCCTTTATTAAAATATACAGGATCTTTGGAACTATTAACTTTAACTTGCATTGTATTGTTATTGGCTTCAATAAAAATCTTATTTTCTGGACAGAGTCTTCTGTATTGCTCTTGTATAAAATCTACAATATCATTCAATTCGTAAGATCCAATTGGTATTTCAATTGTATGTTCCCCTATATGAAACATATTGTTGTAGGTGTCTACATTTGGAATGCTGTTGTATGAATGAAAATCAGTTAGAGCACACTCATATGCACCATGTAATTCAATAGGAGGAAAGTAACTAGCAGATAATTCTGATGAGTTAGAGCTCAGAGTAAGTGTTATTGACATTATAACTGTCTGATTACAATTAAATAAAATTTAGTACAACATATGGTTTATAAGCATGATTTACATATTTATTTCATTTTCTTATTTTAAAATTAACATTAGTTTCTTAATATTACTGCTATTGTTGTTGATGATGGTATTCAGCTATAATATTTCGTTCTTACTTATCCAAGAATTGTGTTGATTAGAAAATCCCAACCATTTAACGTATGCCTCCTTTCCTTTAGTTTTAAGAACCTTTTCAACTAGATATGTATTTGGATATCTAGTTTTCGAAAGTTCTTCAGTATAGAATCCACCTTTAATAGGATTACCAAGATAATCTTCTAATATGAATGTTGTAGGATTTGTATTTTGAACTCTTGTAATTGTGAAAATTTCTGTAGTCCAATTTGGAGTATAACCTTTTTCAAATGTATGCTTATATTTGCTTATGCGTACATTATCTCCAACATTAAATTTCGACATTTTGTACATCTTCAAATGACTGTATACTGTATTTAGTAGCTTTTCCTCATTTGTTGAGTTGACTTTAATCGGAGACATTTTAATGGTGCGATGAACTTTTCTATTGTATGCATTAATTAAATCTTTGTATATATCAATCCACTTATATGAACCATTAAAGCTAAATTCTTTCCACATCATTCCTTTCAATGTTCTGTTAAATCGTTCTACTATTGATGCTTTCATACTGCTATATGTTGAGTAGTGATTAATGGTGTATTTATCCATTAATTTTCCAAAGTGTTTGTTGAAAAATTCTTTACCATCATCTGTTTGTAAGTTTTTTGGTACTCGTCCTAATTCAAAAATATTTTCCATCGCCTTGGTTGTTTCGAGTGCAGTTTTAGTTTTTAGTGGTACTGCCCATGCAAATTTTGAAAATGAGTCAATTACAGTTAACAAAAATCGATAATTTCTGTTTTCTCTAGAATAGATCCCCATTTCAACTAAATCAGCTTGCCAAAGATCATCTATTCTTTTCATTACAACTCTACGACGCATAAAAACTTTTCGAGCTTGCTTATGTAGTTCGTTTACTAAATTTCTTTTTGAAGACATTAAGTTGTTTTACAGATTTTTTGGAGAGTGTTGTGATCTACTTGACGCACTTTCAGCTATTGATACAAACATGTAATTTTCCAATCTATAAATTCTCTTATTAAGCTGTTCAATTTGTTCTTCAAAGAATGTTTTAATTTGTAGAATGTCTTTTTGAATTTTATAATTTTCTTCTATATCTAATTTTATTTCGCGTTGTAGCTCCTCAATTTGCATTTGAATATCTTCTCGAATTATAGTATTATCTTCCTTAAAGTATGTTAATAATTTCTCTTCTAATTTTTCGATTTGAGTTTGCAGAAACAATTTATTGATAACATCGTTTTCCTCCAGAGCTTTTGCAACATTTTTGATTCTTTTGTTTTGGACATCAATGTTGTTGTTCGTATCCATAAAGAACCCCAGCAGTTTAGGTGCATTTTTCAAAGAAATTATGCTGCTAGTATCGTTTAAATAGTGTCCAAATTTATCAACAGACATACTTTATTACTTTATTAAAGTTAATGTATTATATTTGCTTCACGTAGTTCTTCAATAATTGATACAATCTCGTTATTGTGATTAGTATGACCTGCACCTTGTGATGCAAGCAGTAGTCGAAGACGATCTACTAACTCATTTGGATCGTCCCAGTATATATAGTTTGGCTTATGAACGTTAAATTCCATCATTCCATCACCTAAATAACTACCTTTTGACTTAGATCCTGTTGATTCGTTTAAATTCTTCTGGTTTTTCTCGTCAATAAATTTCTTAATAATATGTTTGTATTTATATCCTCTAGTACCCTTAATTTGACCATCAGCTTTATAGTCCCTTCTATATGCATTAGTATTAATTAAAATCTTTTTATAGATTTCGAGTTCAAATTTATCATAATTTTTTGGTATTTTATGAAACATTAGAGAAAATAGTCCTGGTGTTAGAGCCCATATTTGACCACCAACTTGTATTTTATCTTCATTAAGTTTGAGGTCACTATCACCAAATTTCCATTCATTATTGAAATCTTTATGTGGACCATAGTTTGTATCTAATTCATTTCTTCCTTCCAAGGCTGATAAGTCAGTATAAGTATCTTCTGTATTGGAAGTCTGTGAGTAAAAATCATCTTCATCATCGTCATCATTCACAGTATTAGCATCATTAAATAAGATGGTATTATCGAATATTGTTCCTTCTGCTAGTTTCTTTGGTGTACTTGTCTCTATCTTGACTGATGTTTTTTCAGGTTTAAAACTTGTATTATTTTCAACTTCTGTCTTCATTTTACTTTCTTCTTTTATGGGAATTCTTTTAATATTTTTAGAACTATTTATGAATTCTTTGAGTGGTTCTGTTATAGGTTTAAATGTATCTCTTAGTTGTTCACGTGTATCTATTTCACCAGTTTTTATACTACGAAGCTTTTTCTTCAAGACATTTCTTGTCAACACCAACTGTTTTAAAATTTTCTCATCCATGTTTAATAATAGTAAATAACAGGTATCAGCTATTAGATCAGGTATCAGCTATTAGATCAGGTATTAGCTTATCAGGACCTGGTCTGGTTTTCAGATCAGCTTATCAGGACCTGGTCTGGTTTTCAGATCAGCTTATCAGGACCTGATCTGGTTTTCAGATCAGCTTATCAGGACCTGATCTGGTTTTCAGATCAGCTTATCAGGACCTGGTCTGGTTTTCAGATCAGCTTATTAGGACCTGATCTGGTTTTCAGATCAGCTTATTAGGACCTGGTCTGGTTTTTAGATCAGCTTATTAGGACCTGATCTGGTTTTCAGATCAGCTTATTAGGACCTGGTCTGGTTTTCAGATCAGCTTATCAGGACCTGATCTGGTTTTCAGATCAGCTTATCAGGACCTGATCTGGTTTTCAGATCAGCTTATTAGGACCTGGTCTGGTTTTCAGATCAGCTTATCAGGACCTGGTCTGGTTTTCAGATCAGCTTATTAGGACCTGGTCTGGTTTTCAGATCAGCTTATCAGGACCTGGTCTGGTTTTCAGATCAGCTTATCAGGTATCAGATGAGGTTATATTAAATAGATGTATCAAGTTTAAAGTTAGATTAATAACTAGAGGTAATTTTTATGAGTAGTTGCTTATATAGTTATGAAATAGTCAAATTGCTTTCTGTAGCGACCATCGTTTAATTCGTTATCTTTGCTTATCATCAAAAATCCATATTTATCCTTCCAACATTCTCGACAAATTTCTTGAAACTTTTCATAGCTCATATCGCTGGCAACATGATCCTTATAAACATGCTTCATATTTGTCTCATCTTGCTTAAACATTATAATAACATTTGCATTGTCTCTTATTAAATGCTTGGGAATTCTGGTATATTTTTGACACAGGTAGAATGAATCAACATCCCTATGTCGCCCCATACAAAAATATGTACGTATATTATTCTGCTTTTCACATGAAACATCATCAAATATCATAATTGAATTAGTTTTAGCTTCGTCAGGTGGAATAACTGATTCATTATCGGTGAATGTAAAATACCCCATACCTTTAATTGGTGAAATTAGTTTCTTCAGGTATTCATATTTAGGTTGATAGCGAGATTTTGAGTATAAATAGATGTTTTCAAACTTGAGTCCATTAGGACTTTCTAGCAAGCCAATCATAACATGAGTCTTTCCACAATTTGATGGTCCCACTATTAGAGCACGGATAGAATTTGATAAGAGAGGACTATGCTTTATTTTTGAACTGATGTTCGCTGAATCATCAATATTACGAACTAAAATATTTTTATGTTGTTTTACTAACTGCATTTTTGTAACTAAATGCATTTCATATATATTACCTCTTATATAGGAAAAATTAGATAATATGGTTATACGATATCAGAAAACTTTTAGTCATAAAAACACCGTCGTTGGAGGAGGTCTAGTAGACAAAATAATAAACTCTCTACCTGTTGAACTGCATCTACCTGGATATCAGTACTGTGGACCTGGAACAAAACTACAAAAACGTTTAAATCGAGGTGATAAAGGAATTAATTTATTGGACTCTGCGTGTAAAAATCACGATATTGCTTATTCCAAAAATAAAGATTTAAGTAGCAGACATAAAGCTGATAAAATACTTGAAAACTCCGCTTGGGATCGAGTTTTATCAAAAGATAGTAGTCTTGCTGAAAAATCATTTGCATATATGGTTACTAACGCAATGAAAGCCAAAACAAAATTTGGTATGGGTGTGGAGAAAAAGAAAAATGTAAAAAAGAACAAACTAAATGTTAAAACACTATTTAGAACATCAGTTAGAGCTGCAAGAAAAACCATTAGATATTAACACAGCTATTAAAATTGCACGAAAAAGTATTAACAAGTCATTAAAAGGAAGAAAATCTCAAATTATAGTACCACGTGTGATACGTGTCCCAAAAATTGGTGGCTTTTTGCCTCTAATACCGATTTTAACTGCTCTGGGTGCAATTGGTAGTCTAACAACTGGAGGTGCTGCCATAGCTAAAGCTGTAAATGCAACAAAGAATGCTAAAAATCAACTTGATGAAGCAACTAGACATAATACAGCGATGGAATCTATAGCAGTTGGAAAAGGACTTTACTTAAAACCATATAAAAAGGGTTATGGTTTAGTTCACAAAGAGGAATCAAAAAACTCTTAGAGATGCTGCCCAACAGACCACTTTCTGATGAGGACCTAAACCGATTCTCTATAAATATTCCATATTTTAGAGGTGTTTTCATGTTGAATACTCTACCAAAACGAACAAAGAAAATTGAATGTGGAATAATCAATTTAGATGTATCAACAGGACCTGGTACACATTGGGTAGCATATTATAAAAACATCAATGAAAAAGAATATTTCGAAAGCTTTGGAAACTTACAACCTCCTTCAGAAGTAGTTAAATATCTTGGTACAAATATAAAATACAACTACAATCAACATCAGAATTTTAATACATTTAGCTGTGGACATTTATGTCTTAAATTTCTTTATGAAATAACTGAAAATATTAAATAAAAACACAAACATTTATATTTTACAAAACTCTCTAATGTCTTTTTATTCATAATTTAAAAAACGTAATTAATATAATTTATTGCCAGACAGGATATTGGGAATTTTGAATTAGAAATTCACTCAGCTCATTCTCAACGATTAGGTTTTCTTCACCTTCTCTACTTAGGCAATGTGATCCGCTCAAGAGATCTTTAATATCGTCGTCTGTTAAAGTATTATCCCGTTTAGGCAGGAACATTGTGTTTATCCATTTCAACTTTTAGTGTTGCTCCATATTTTGTTGTTACACGTTCCACATTTCGAATAGTATATTTCATGGACGTGAAATTAGATTTGTTGTGGAGTCCATTTTTTTATTTAGTTCTTCTTACTTTGAATGTTTAACTGGAAATTATCTTAAAAGTAGCGATAATGACTTCAAGAAGGCTAATCGAAAATAATTATGGTGAAATAGTGAATAAGTGGGGGATAGTGATAGAGAGAAAGAGATAGTTATAGAGAGAAAAGGGTTAGAGAGAGAGATAGAGTGCTAAAAAGAAATATGGAATAGCGATGATAGTATAGATATTTGAAAAAATTTAAAGAACAAATTAGTCTTAAAAAAACCTTCCAACATTCATCATCATTCATTTATCAGCAAATAAAATGAGCCAAATTAGAGGTACTCTAAACCAATTTATAAGAGATTTTGAAAGCTTCAGGCTTTTCGATCATTGGGAGATGATAAAATTTTTCCAAAATATGCTGGATGAGAACGAAGAATATGGCGTAATAGAAGACGAAGACAACACAGAAGGGCATTTTGGAAACTGCCCATGGTACGATCCGAAGTGTGAGGAAGGACCTGATACTTGTAGATGTACAATACATTTTTAACGGAAAAGTATATTAGAACATCTAATAATTGGATACTATGAAATGTTTCCATCATTATAAATAAAATATTTAAGAAATTAAATTAAATGGTATTATTAACAGAAATAAAATAAAATTGTATTATTAAAATATTCCTTGTTTTGTATTATTTTTTCTAAAGGAAAATTAGGAATCATCTGTTCGAATACAAAATAATAGAAACTTGTAAGTAGTGAAAAATATAAGGACTTATCCGATTATCTTAATTGTGTCTCTTTATAAAAATATCTAATGGAATTTCACAATATTGTGAAATTCAATTTCTCTTGTAGAGAACCTCTCAAAGAAAACAAGATTGTGCATGTTTAATTTATGTGAAGACAAGACTGTGCATGTTTAAGCAATATGAAAACAAGAATTTACAAATAAGCAAAAACAAAAACTGTTTGATCAAACGAAGTAAAGCCAATAAAGAAATAAACACCATTTCATTCTTTTTTCAATATTTTATTTCAAATTTTTTCTTAAAAATTCATATAGATATGTACAATAATTTTTCTTAAAAAATAAATAGGATTTTATTTACAATAATTTTTCTTAATGAATAGGATTTTATATACAACAATTTTTCTTAATGAATATGATTTTATTTACAATTTAAAAATTAACTAAAAATTAATTAATTTTAACAATTTTCTTGCATTCTAGCAATCTCATCTAGCAACATATCAAGTTCGTATTCAGGGTTAGTTTCCTTAATACGAAAATGAATGATAATTTTTCTCTTATCGTCTCCATAACTTAAGACTACCTTATTTAGTTGACTAGTATATATCTGATGTAGCTTAGATTTAAATGTTAACATATTATCATACACATTAGTCTTATTAAATAAACAATTTTTATAAGTAGCTAAACTATATTTATCTAATATGGCTCTCTTTACCCCCTTCGATTTTTTAACGTCATTTTGATTTTGTACACTGAATGAGTACATTTTTGATCGCAGCCCAACAAATTCTGTCATTATTTTATCGCAATTTTCATCCTTCATCATACCAATGACTTTTTTATTTACTAGTGGAAAATTGTAAATATTGTCTGTAGGATAGTCCGATGTATCAAATTGTTCTTGTATGTCATTTTTGATGTCAGCGTAAAAGTCGTCCGTTTTTATTGAATATATAAAAGAGTCCGTGTCCATATAGTTCAATGAGAGTTTTGTCTTAAACTTAGGTTGCATGTACCCGTAATGGAAATTATACATTTTCCATTTGGACAGCTCGAGTACACAAAATCCTAAGTAAATTGGTTTATTGTAGCAGGTTTTGACTCTAGTCATTTCGATTGCTACCAGATCTTCGGAAAATATAGATAAACTATGAAAATTTGGTTTTGATATCCAATCTTGGGCACCCAAATGGTTCCGATTCGTTCTCTCCCAACTATTAACAATTTTAACATCTCTCCTCTCATCCACATTTTCCATGGTTTTACCATACACTGCATTATTAAGTAGTTTGAAAAAATTTTTTTCAAAAGCATTTTTAGCAGTGGCCCTATGTCTGGTATTTAGGTCAATATAGCCTTTTAACCATGGAGATTGTTTAAATGCTAGAATACGATGAGTTTTCTTTAAAACTAAGCCATATTCTAAGCACTGTTTAAGAACTCTAAAGTGTATCACGTATGATTGCTTTGTAGAGAAATCGGTTATCAACTTGCTATACTTCGCTTGCATAACTTTTTTATTTTCAGCGCAAAAAGGAAGGTCATTATGCAAGTCGTGTAAATGAGAGGGATAATCCAACGTGACCTCATATACATAACCGTCTGTTCTATTGTCAGCTATGCTGTTTGGGTCCAGATTCAGCTCGTCTTGCGATAACCATCTGAACCCACCATGAGGAAGATATTCCGACATCGCCCAACCATACAAATTGTTAGCGTCTAAATAGACGAGAAATTCTGAGGGCTTCTCTTTATCGAAATCTTCCAAATATTTGTTATTCGCTTTCGAATATCTTTGACTACACTGTACGATCCCTCCACGTATACCTTTTTTCATAAAATTGTACATGTCTATGTCTGTCAATAATTCTAATTCAATTTTTGTGTATTTGAGCATTGCATCCCAAGAAAGGCCAGAAGCTGTATAATATTGGCATGGATCGAGCTCATAAATACCTTTACAAACTTTTCTAAAGTTCTCGAAAATATCTGTCAGTAAGAGGACATCTGTTTTTAAGTAAAGTTCCATGTAATCTTTCATAGTTTTGCAACCAAAAGTATTCCATTCCTCTTCAGCATGTGAGTATTCCTCCAAAGAACACTCTTTATTGTTCAACTTATTAAAGAAATCACTGCGTGAAGGCAGCTGACACTCATCTAATTTTTGAAATGAATTTAGGTACTCATATGGGAAAATACCTTTTTTCTTAATAAGCTGAAATTCTTTTTCTGACTGAAATAAGGACCTTATAGTTCTGAAATCATTATCCGACAAATTGCAGGCTAATGATTCCAAACTCTCAGCCATAAAGCGTATTGTATCAAGAAATCTCATCTATTTACCTGTGAACACCAGAGAGATAAGTTCACTAACGCTGAGAGTAGTTGATCAACACGGTGATTTAATTAATTTTCGAGGAGAGGAAATTACAATACGAATACATTTGAGGTCAACTAAATAATGCTAATATACAACACAAATACATTGAAAAATAAAGCAGTAACAACAACAACAAGAACATTAAAGCGACCACTTCAACAGAAAGCACTAACAACATCAAATAAAAATTTTCTAAAGTCCTTGAATTTTAAATTGAAGACAAAATGAGTTCAATAATAGATGTCTTAGATAAACCTTTCTCTGATGAGAATATAATCAAAAAGGATTATCATACATATGTACCATACTTACAATCTTACAACAATAATGATGAAATTAGAATTTCAATACAAAATCAAGATTTATACGTGCTACCCAGTGAGAGCTACATTTATGTAGAGGGGTTTGTTGCCGATGATAATGTCCCTAAATCTTCTTCTTCAGAGAACTTTAAATTAAAAAACAACTTTGTAGCATATCTATTTGATGAAATTCGCTATGAGCTCAATGGAATTGAAATTGATCATACAAGATATTTAGGAGCCACGATCACCATAAAGAACTTGGTTTCTCTATCACCAAACGAAAGCAATGTGATGCAAAACGCTGGATGGAACAAAATTGACGATGTCACTCTTGCAAATGGATTTTTCAATTTCTATGTACCTCTAAAAATGTTTCTAGGATTCGCTGAAGACTACAACAAAGTTATATTAAATGGAAAACATGAACTGATACTCTTGCGCAATAAGAACGACGAAGATCTTGTACGCTCGAGTGTTTCTACTGAAAAAGCTAAACTTACAATTTCACTCATCTCATGGAGAATACCTCATCTTCAATTATCTGACCTTAGCAAATTGAATATGATTAAAATTATTAACAATGGTGCTTCTATACCCATGGCATTTCGCAGTTGGGATTGTCATATTAATCCACAATTAAACACAGGAACTAGCCATATTTGGAATGTTAAACTGGCTGCAAATAGAGAACGCCCCCGTTTTGTGTTGATTGCTTTTCAACAAGAAAATAAATTTGTTCATTGTGATTTGACTAATTTAAAAGTACATTTAAATTCAGTCTCATACCCGTATGATGATCTTAACATAAAGTTCAAAAATGAACGTTATGCAATTCTATATGATATGTATCTAAGATTCCAACAAAGCTACTATATGAAAGAATCTCAACCGCTTCTAACTGCATCAGAGTTTAAGACAAAAGCTCCTATTATTGTAGTAGATGTCAGTCATCAGAATGAATCACTCAATAATGGACCGATTGATATAAAAATAGAATTTGAAACAGCAACTAATATTGCAGCAAAGACATCAGCTTACTGCATTCTTATTCATGATAGTATAATAGAATATATACCCATCAAAGGACAAGTTCGAAAAGTGCTATAAATTGAATAACATGGAAAATAACATAATTTTTATAGACGTACAAGGTTTCAAAACTAATTCAAACGATTTCATCGCAAAAGAAGTAGCGATTGTTTTCAACAATTATGAATATAACAACTTCATTATAAAACCACCATTTGATTTTAAATGCTTATCAATAAAAAAGCAGAAGCAAAGTGGCTAACAAAAAACTATCATCACCTAAGCTGGACTGCTGGATCAGTTTCATTTCATAGCGTTTGCAATTTTTTAAAAGCCAACGTAAGATGTTCTAAAATTTACGTAAAAGGTGAAGAAAAAGACTATGGTTGGAAAAAATGTTACACCGAAAAATTTCTAACGTTGAGGATATAGGCTGCATCAACTTTAAACAAATGGAAATCAAGTATCCAGAATATTTTTATTGTAATTATCATAATTTTGGTGTTTGCGCATTAAGAAATGCTATTTTACTCTCCAAAGAAATATCTTGTTTTAAATGAACTTTTTCACTTTTTAAAATATTTATACTTAAGTATATATTACTGTATGTATTATTATAAAATTTTATAAAATTTTAAACAATAAATGTTTACAAAATAAAAAAATGTAAAAGTGTTTTCTTATTTCAAATACAAACTACATAAAGAGAATAGAAGGAAGTGGAGAGGAGGAGAAGTTAACTTTTTTGCTTACTTGCAAATTTTTACTTTTTGTTTCTCTGCTGATGACTGTACTTAGTTGAAAATCCTCTGCTTTAAAAGAATTGTAGACAAAGAAAATGACTACGTTGCAAAATATAAATGTATTCTACACAAGCACAAAATATTCCACGCACAAGTTCCCACGATCGCACATTTATACATTCATACATTCATTTATACATTCATACAAGCATACATATATACATTCATACATTTATACATTCATACATACATACAAATATATTTCTTAAACAAATAAACAAAAGATATGCTTACCCGCGACAATCAAGCTGGACCACCCACACACAAGCATTAGTGGTGTTCACATACATGAGAACATTTTAGGGGTGTTCACATACATGAGAAGATTTTATTTATAAACAATTTATTTTATTTATAAACAATTTATAGCGTTAGGAAATCACACAAACATACATACTTACATATGTATATATATACATATATATATAGATATATACAAATATACATATATACATATTTACATATATACATATATATACACACAAATTTCTACAGTCTGGCAACACTGGAAAAAAATAATCATGTTTTGCCGTCGGCATTTGAAAAACATAATCATGTTTTGCCGTCGGCATTAGGAAAAATAATCAAGCATTGCCGTCGGCATTAGGAAAAATCATTTCATGATTTTCCCGTAGGCATTAGGAAAAATAATTTTCACAATTTCCCCATTGGTATTAGGAAAAATTATTTTCACAATTTCCCCATTGGTATTAGGAAAAATCATTTCATGATTTCCCTATTGGTATTAGGAAAAATCATTTCATGATTTTCCCGTCGGCATATCTATATGTATATACTTATAAAATCTTAATCTTATGAAACCCCTTAATCCTCCCCCACAAAAAAATCACCCGTTCACACAATTAATGTCACCACACAAAAAATCACCCGTTCACACAAGGGTTAATGTAAACAAAACACTCCTTACGTAAACAAAAACATCAAAGCGCCGCCGAAAACACACACACACACACACATACACACACGTAGGTATCAAATTTCACAAATTTTCAAGAATTTTAAAATTTCAGCCACAATTTAACAATTTCAGCCCACAATTTAACAATTTCAGCCCACAATTTAACAATTTCAGCCCACAATTTCACAAGTTTAATTGTCCCCGAACCGCTATTTCCCTACTCTAATATTATTTTGACATAGCAAGAAACAAAAAAGCGCGAACAATGTGCCCTTGAGGAATACTATACATGAGTACCTTAAAAACAAAAAAATTGTGAAGTGAGTTCTAACGGCAGAAATGTCTATTTTACCGTGAGTTCTGAAGCTCTTAATGTTAACAATAAAAATAAAAAATCTGGTGATAGTATTTTTCTAACGGCAAAGCCACTTTTTCGTCAGCGATCAACTTCGCTTTGTCCAATCCCAACTAGTGATTCGTTAACATTACAATTGCCTAGTACTTCTTCATATAAGTCAGCGATATCATCCCCTTCGGGATCGTCTACATCACTTAACAAAGTTATCACTACAGAGAACAGTAGCACTAAGCCCATGGTCCAAGTCGGAATGGAGAGATATATAACTGTGATAAAGCGTTGGCAAAACCCAAATTCTTGAAAAATTGCATCTGCTCCAAAGATGTCTAGGGATGATAGCGCATCATCTACTAATATTCAAAATCAGTTTTCATTATTGCAAGACAATAACGACAAGCCCGCTGTATCATCGCAAAAGTCTTTTAAGCCACCACCTATCTATCTGAGAGAAAAAAAACTCTAACTCGCTTCTTTTTTTTTTTTTTTCCATGCGTATATTTATCACAGAATATGAACCAGAATCCTCACTTGTGAGTTAAGCGAAATCGCCGTATCAGCTGATGGGTAAATGGCATAAGGGAGAGAAAAAATTTGCTTTTTGCATGTGTAAAAAGCAATGGCTATACATAGCATTTATGAACATATGACTGTGAAAAAATACAAATTTAAATTTTGCAAAAGTGAATTATTTTACACATATTTTTAATAAAACTTAAATATTTGCATAAAAGAGCGGTGATTTTTGTGTTTTAAATTGTTTAAGTAAAGGCCAGTGGTGTTCGTCAGCTATTGATTATAAATTGCGACCTAAATAATATGAAAAAGTTAAAATATTTGCAAAAACATTTCCATGAGTTTTAATTGCCACAAAATAAATTTCGTTTAAATATATTTTTTTATGCTTAATGTACTTTAAATACAATAAATGTTAATGTAATCGGTGATAAACCTATTCGTATTACGTGTTTTCAATCATTTCTGCCAATGCATCGCTCTGGAATTGGTTGTTTTCATAAAAAATTTGAATTGTTAGTCTACGGTCGCTTGTTAAATTGATCAATTTTGTGTAATAAAAAAGGTAAAATAGAAAAAAGAACTAGCTGGAATTAGTTCGGATTGCGATAAATGGGAGATGACTATTGTAATGTGCCTTTGAAGCATGTGAAACGCGAATTACGTCGCGGCATTTGGGAATGGCAAAAACACGGGCTGATGCAAAGTGCCAAATGGCTGGCTGAAATGAAGCATGGTCTGTGCGATATACATAGACATCGATGCAAATAGTGAAAAATTCAAAGCAAAGTGGACTATGGTAATTACTTTTTGGCCAAATGTTATTTTGATGTACGGGAATACGACCGGGCGGCGTATTTGGTGCGTAATGCCGAATCTGCATCATCATTTATATGCTACATATATATGGACTTGGAAAAGCGTAGATTGGACTCAACTGCAGACTAGTCGAATCTTAATGATTCGGGCCACGTAAAAGATTTGGCAGATTTGTTGGCTGCTTTAAAAGCTGAATACTCTCGGGGACGTTTGGATGGTTATGACATGTATTTGTATGGTGTAGTACTGAAAGCAATTCATCTTAATCAAACTGCTCAGTAGTTACTGATACATTCGATACGTTCAGCACCTATGTTTGGGGTTCTTATGTGGATGTGATCATTTTATGGTCATTACATACTTTCAAAGAGCCTTGAAACTAAATTTCAAATATCTGGCTGCTTGGACTTTAGTGGGTCATGTATTTATATATGTAGGTGAAAAACACGAATGCTGGCATACAAAGTTATAGAAAAGCTGTGTAGGTAAGGCTTTAAATGTTGATTCAATACACATTAGATTCTTTTTTTACATAAAAAATATATACATATTTACACACATAATTTTTTAATACATGCTTAAATTATTTTTATTTTAGGAGAGACCTATGAAAAAAATAGATAGATTTGTAAATGTCATAAAATGTTACAGTAAAGCATGTGGTGTCGGTGATATCGAAGGTATTGCTATGTATAAAATGGACAATCTGCGTGAAAAATTAGGAGCCTTAGAGCTGACTGTAATGTGCTACATTATGTATTGCAGCGATGAAAGGGCATCGGCTGATAAACAAAGTTTATTTAATTTTTTTTTCTGAAGGTTAGTATCTACTTAATACCTATCTGAATTGCTATTAATTTCTTAAGAGCATAACCATCATAGGGTTGTGTTATCAACCACATCTTAGACTTATATTATTTAACAATTTTATTTTATTTCAGAATTTTTGGAGTCCCAGGTGGTCAACTTTGTCCCACTGTAACTCTTCTCCTGCTTAAGCCAGAGTGCTGCCCAGACATGTGTTATAAAGGCTAAGTCTTCCTATAAACATGATCAAAGTTTCAAACAAATCCAGTCAATATTTTAAAAGTTCCAGATTTATTAACATTTATTTTTCAAAAGTCCTCACTGTGCAATGTAAATGTTTGTCGTTATACATATATCTTAAAATCCAAATATATACTTGAAAAGAAATTAAATTAGCAATTATATTTAATTAGTTTTCCATTTGAATTTGTTAAGGTATTAAGGCGTATTTGTAGTTATTATTGCGCATATACTCACCCCAAATTTTTAGTAATAAAATCTTCAAAGAAAAAAGTTATGTTCAATTTTGGAATTGTTTTCTTATTTATATTTTTATTTTTTTATCAACTGTATAAATATGTATATATTTTTAGATCATCTCAAATTGTTACAAAAAGAACTCTGCACTACATACATATGTAAACAAAATTAAATTCCAAAATTTGCAAACCGAAAAACAAAATGAGAATATTTACTAATAGAATTGATTAAATTTTTTAACAACTTAAATAAAAATACTTTTACTTATGCCACCAAAGTCTAAAGTTGTTTTCTCCTTGCAAAAATTCGTCCTTAGCTCTTAGGGGTCGAATGGTCTTTCTACATAGCAGCGATATCTCGTTTAGGTTCTTCCAGATTTTCTTCTTGCCGTTCACCTTTAGAAGAAATTAAAATTAAAAAATAGCATTATTAAAATTGTATTTTAAGTTATAAAAAATTATATTTTTTTAGAAAAAAAGACCTTTTTGTTCATGGAAGTAGGGCTTTATGTCTATAAAACAAAAGTTGAATTTCTTTTATAAAGTATTCTGTAGCCAGGAAAATGGCTTTTTATTTATTGAAAAGTGATTTCTTTTTTGTCTCAAGTACTTGTAAAAAAGAACACAATATGAACACATTTGCTTTCCAAATGATACGAAAACTTCTTTTTTTCGCGACTTATAAACTTGAGTTATTGTACATCAGACTATACCACAATCGTCCTTTCCAATGTACACAATTCCACATTGTCAATTAACTTCATATGCACACATTAGTCTTATTTCTGACAAGTACTTGTAAAATAGAACACAAAGCGAACACATTTGGATTCCAATTGATCCGAACACTTCTTTTTTAAGCGGTTTGTTAACCAACGTATTTGTATATTGGGAAAGAACATCACTCCTCCTTCCAATGTACAAATTTCCACACAAACAATTCACTTTACGTAGATACAAATCACTTATTTTTGTTAAGTACTTGCAAAAAACACAAAAGGAACGAAACACTTGAAATCCAAAGGATCCGAACAGTGCATTTTTATACGACTTGTTAACTTGTGCTATTGCACATTGGACAAGAACATCATTGTCCCTTCCAATTTACACAATTCCACACCTACACTTCACTGCATCTGTACACATTAGCCATATAAACAACTTATTTTCGTAATTCACTTGCAAAAAGCGAACAAAATTGGATTCCAATTGATCCAAACACTTCATTTCAAGGTGACATGTTAACCAAAGAATTTGTACATTGGACCAGAACATCATTGTCCCTCCCAATGTACAAAATTCCACATATAAAACTCACTTTAAAAAATTCACTTTGCACAGTTTTCATACAAATTACTTACTTAGTTGGCTCTCTCGGGAACAAAACCAGCTTCTATTCTGTAGGACAATCCATAGTGCATCTGTGGCTCCTAGAAAATAAGTATATATTATTAAAATCTATTGTAAATAACTAAAATAAAAAATAAGTTTATACTTAAATTTTCAATTTTGTTGTGTGATGCTCCCAGTAAATCGATGTTTGTTTCACTATCACTTTTGTTTTGATCACTTTTCTCACTGTTGGTAATATGTGGACAAAACAATCTACCAAATTTTGTCCACAAATTACCAACTTTGGCTAGGATTTTGGCGCAATATCACTTTTTCTCCACTTTGCTCCAAATCCTGCCAAGCAATTTTATTTTTAGTAAACACTGAAATTATTAAACGTCAAAACTGCATACTTGGTGTGATAGAGAAAAATATAGCAAAATTCTCCAATGTTGCTATCTCTATCGCAACATTTATGCAGTCGTGTCGAGTCTAATTGTTAGTCTATGATATTTATTTATTGTATCTTCAAAAAATGAACTAACAATAAGTTTTCAAATCTTAAATCTAGATATAATAATTAGGCCCAACCAGTGTCAGGCATAAACTTAGTGATAGTAATCAATAATACATAAATATCGTATTAAGCACAAAAATATTTTCAAGCTGTTTCATCTGGAATGTTGAGTATTAGAGCCATAGTGTCCCTCTTTTTTAAGCGGATGTGTCCAGTAAAATTCAAGATGTTACGAGCAAGTGGATTAGGATGAGACTCGAGTTTTGTTAAGTATTTGCCTGCGTATTTTTTAATTTCTTCAGTCACTAGTGGCATATCTAAATCACGATGTAAATTTGAATTTTTGATGTACCATGGAGCCGATGTTATTAGTCTTAAAATCTTGTTTTGCCTTCGTTGGATTCTATCTATATTGGAAGCTGAAGCAGTGCCCCATAGCTGTATTCCGTAGCACCATATGGGTTTCAAAAGCGACTTGTATATTAAAAGTTTACAATCTAGACTGAGTGTTGAATTTCTACCAATCAGCCAATGTATCTGAGTTAATTTAAGTTTCATTTGTGTTAGCTTTGAGCCAATATGGTGTTTCCATGTAAGCTGTCGATCAAGGTGTATACCAAGGTATTTTACATGTGAATGTTGAGGAACAACTTGATTGTTGATTCGAATTGGGGAACAAGTATCTCTTCGCAGGGTAAATGTTAGCTGAACACACTTTTGTTCGTTAACTTTAATTCTCCATAAGTTTAACCATAGTTCCAGATGTGTAATATGTTCTTGTAGATATCGGGAAGCCTCGTGAGGGTTTTCGTGCATACTAAGGCAGGCTGTATCATCAGCAAATGTAGATGTATGGATATTGCTGCTCAAAGGCATATCACAAGTATAAATCAAATACAACACTGGCCCCAATATGCTCCCCTGTGGCACACCGGATGATATAGATTCGGGCACACTCATGAAGTCTCCTTCAACAACCGTGAACTTCCGGGTAGTAATATAACTTTCCAATAGCTTCAGAAAATTTATTGGTAGATATGATTTCAATTTTAAAATAAGGCCTTCATGCCATACTTTATCAAATGCCTGAGAAACATCAATGAAGAGGGCAGAACAATATTTCTTTTCTTCAAAAGTTTTTCGTATAAATTGAACCAATCTATGAGTTTGTTCAATGGTGCTATGCTGACTTCTAAAACCAAATTGATGGTCCGGTATGCACTCATTATCAGTTAGAATTGGGGATAATTTTATCATGAGTAACTTTTCAAAGAGCTTTGACATTGTTGACAGTAAACTTATTGGCCTATATGACTCAGCCTTGGTAAGATCTTTGCCCGGCTTTGGAATCATTTTAACCTTGGCAAGCTTCCAGCTGTTTGGATAATACTCCAGACGTAAAATGGCATTAAAAATGAATAACAGGATTCTAATTGCAATACGAGGCAACTTCATCAGCATCTGGTTACTAATTTCATCAATACCCGGAGCTTTTTTCGGGTTGAGTTCAGCAATTAGTTTTTGTACATCACGCGTCTTAAATTTTATGGGTCGAGGGGGTAGCGCAACTACACTCGGCAAATCAACAGCACCAGAACTAACTCGCTTCTAAAAAAACTATTGTCGGCAATTGGTGAAAATACTTTTCAAATCATTATAATTAAACGAGGTAATATTGATGAAACTAAGATCCAAATATATGATGAAAAAAAAATTCCGAAAAATTATTAGTGAATTTGAAAAAAAAAACAAAACAAATTTTTACACTTACCAACTTAAAAGTGCTAAAGGCCTACAAATATTATTAAAGGGCATAGATTCATATGTTGACCCCGAAGAAATAAAATGTGCCCTTATCGACAAAGGATTTAAGTTCAAAAATTTTACTAATATAATGAACAGAGAAAAGGTCCCCCAACCCCTATTGCAAATTACCTACAGTTTGTGTTATCTCCGGTGAATTGCACGGTTCTGCTAGCTGTACGAAGCCAAAAGATCAAGCTGAAAAAAAATTTAGTAATAATGTGATAACTACAGAGGATGTCCTGTATATTCTTTCGTTAAACAGACTATGGGACAAAAACCTAAATTAAATTAGCTCCAGCTCAATCAGCAAACTCTTTCTCCGCCAATTTTCCTACAATGAGCCAACCAAGTACTTCACGTGTATCATATGCCGATTCTGTTAAGACAAATTCTTTTCCCACGCAGAAATTGTCCCCACCAAGTAATTCAACAAATGCTAACACAAGCTTTAATTTCAGTCGCCTTGAAGCCACTATTGATAATCTGGTGCAAACTATAAAGAACTTTACTACAAATATGACTAGCATGAATACTCTGCTTCAAGCATTAACTAACAAGCCATGAACACGTTAAAAATATGTTTCTGGAACGCAAACGGCATTCGCTAACACAAAAATGAGCACGAGCATTTCCTTTCGGAAAAAAATATTGATGTAATGTTGGTTTCTGAGAATCATTTGACTTCGAGAAACGTTTTCAAAATGAATGGCTACACCTTACATGATACAAAGGACCCAAAAGCAAGAGCATGCGGTGGATCAGCAATTATAATAAAGTCGAGACTCAAGCACTATATTATTGATAACATTTGTGCAGAACATCTATAAGCAACTAATATTTGTGTTGGAATTTTTTTTTAAAATTTCGTGATATCATCAATTTACTCCCCTCTAAGATTCTCAATCACTGAGGATCAATACGATGATTTCTACAAATCGCTTACGACAATGAAAAACACACTTTCAGCGGTTCTCGCCTTATTACACCTAGAAGAAGAGCGTTGTTCAACACAATTTAAAACATGGACTTGGACGTCATTTCGAGTGGGGAGCCCACTTACTGGCCTACAGACATACAAAAAATTTCGAATGTTATAGACTTTGGCGTCATGAAAAATATTTCTAGGGATTTAGTTCATGTTGAAACTTATCTAGATCTCTCCTCCGATCACTCTCCCACTATCGTTACAAACCGTAACCCACTAAGAAGTGATTTACGTATATTTGAAGATGATCAATCATTATTGGCTGAGATTCAAAAAATATCTTAGTAGCTGTGGAAAATATTTTTGAAATGTTACGAGTACCAAAAAACTTACAAATGGATGATTGTAAAGAATTTTTTAATAGATACTGGAAAATTCATGCATAAGTAGAATATTTAACATTACTTAATATGAAAGCATCAATAGTAGAATGATTTAATAGATCATCCAAAGGAATTATGTGATGATGGTTCATATAAGTGTATTGAAATATACAAAGAATTACTTAATGTACTCGTATACAATATAAAAGTTCATCTCACTATTTAAATGTTTCCGATTAAAGTTAACTTAACAAATGAGAAAAAGCTGCTAAATGTAATAATTTGAAGATGAACAAAATGTTGAAATTTAATGAAAGTAAAGTATATAATTAAACAGGAAAAATCTAGTTTGGTTTGTATTTTTGAAGGAATGATTAGGAATGATAGGTCTTAAGAAAGATAATTAACTTAATATACTGGAAATTCTCTAAACTTGTTGGCCTGTATGAAATATTGTGAAAACTTAAGCGTTCAAAATAAATTAATATTCAGTAACACATAATATTATCACTTTATATAGTGAAAATTGTACATTTTCCATTTCGAAAGCTCTAGCAAGCGAAATTTTAAAATATGCTCATGGGCTATTATAATAGATCTTCACTCTATTCATTTCTATAGCTATCAAATCTTTAGAAAATAGAGACAAACTACATAAATTGGACTTAGATTTCCAATCTTTAAGAATGTATATGTGTATGAATTAGTATCAAACAAACTTACTGAATAAATATGGACATCAACTGGAATCATGCTGAAGCATACATAAATTGTAAAATGCAATATCAGCAGATCTTACTTTATATCTGTATCTGTATGAGTATAAAATAAATTTACAGAAAAAATATTGAAAGCATGCCGAAGCATGCAAATTTAAAAGAATTCCTCACGTCATATAATTTTGTAAGTAAAGAAATATTATGATTCTATGCTAAATGAAATACATAAATATGTATCTACTTTGTAAAAGAATAAAAAGAGCGAAATTGTAAATTCTAATAGTATAGATTTTTAACTGAAACACCACTACATCTCGGACGCTTGCGTCACTAAGGACAAAAGCATGCTAAGATATGCATGGTAGAAAAATATAAAAACCTGATAGAAGGTGATGAGAACCTTTTTTAAGTGAGAAATGATTACATCTGAATGTGATACAACCCAGCCTACGTCAACAATAACTTCAAGGGGGTCAACCAGCAAACCTCATGTAGAAAAACTCGATGTAAAAATTCTCTCAAACATAGTTATTCTAATGTTTCTGACACTATGAAAACACAGACGGTGAATTTATGGTGGAGGTAACTGAATTATTTGAGATAGATTTTCTAGAATAGTTGATTATTAAACATGTATTTCTTTGTAGATAAAGTAATTTCTCTATACATACATACATATATTTACCTATATGTATATATGAATACGTTTAAAAATTATATAAATATTCTCTTTTTCAAGTAGTAAAATCTGAAAAAATAGTAGTGATATATTAAAAGAAGAAAAAAAAAATATTAAAAAGAGAGACTGAGTGATCAACTGATACGTACACTTTGCCTGACAGGTAAATAAAGCGCTCTTAAAAATATCAGAAATATATACACAATACGCTGAAATTTAATAAAATGAGAAAAAAATCATCTAGAACATCAAATAAAAGCCATAGGCGAGTAACCTTCATAAGATAAACATATACCTTATTACTGAAAATATATTATCAGTATGAAGTAACACAATTTGAGGAATTAAAATTTTAACATTTAATTATCCCTTAACGCTGACAAAGAGTAGACAGATATGTTGACATAGAAAGTCATCTTGTATACTAGAGGAACCGTTGAGAGGCCAGACCTAAATTGTAAGAAAACGATTTCGTTTTCTGTTGATCGCTATTCAAGAAGAAAACAAGTTTCCTCATTATGATTTAACTAATTTAAAAGTACATTTAAATTTAGTCTCATATCTAAATGATGATGATCTTAACATAAAAATTAAAAATAAACGTTATACAATTCTATATTATATGTACTCGTATCTAAGATTCCAACAAAGCTATTATATGAAAGAATCTCAAACACTTCCAAATGCACTAAAGTTTAAGATAAAAGTTCCTTTTATTCAATAGCGGCTCAATTGATATAGAAATTTAATATGAAACAGTAAGCAATGACCTCAGCTACTGCATTTTTACTAATGATCGAATAATAGAAAGTCCAGAAAGTCTTATAAATTAAGTAAGGTTTCGAATGATTTTCATTACAAAAAAAAAGTAGCGGATATTTTTAGCAATAATGAGTATAACAATTTCATTATAAAACCACCATTTGATTTTAAATGTTTATCAATAAAAAAGGAAAGAGAAGCAAAGTGGTTAAAAAAAAGCTGGACTGCTGGATCAGTTTCATTTCAAAGCGTTTATCATTTTTTAAAGCCAATGCAAGATGTTCTAAAATATATGAAAAAGGTGAAGAAAAAATATGATAGTTGGAAAAAATTTTACACCGAAAAATTTCTAACGTTGACTATATAGGCTACATCAACTTTAAACAAATGGAAATAAAATATATTAAATATTTATACTATATTTACTACAACTAGAGAGGAATTAAATTTTACTTAAAACAGAAACTCCTCACAAACTTTTAAGTAAATACATCTAAAAATTAAAAGAACGTTTTTTTAATTTCAAATAAAAAAACTATCTAGATATTTCACATCTATACACAAAAGACCAGGCGAATATTTACAACAGCACATGACAAAAAAATGTATTTAAACAGGGAGCCCGAGACTTATTTGTATGTACATACATACATACATAAAATCAATTTGTAGATCCATATGTACATATGTACACATATTATCAAATTTCTTACCCATGCTCAAGTATTTATTGGATTTTAACAATCACACTTACATATCTACATCATGAAAATATACAAACCGTTCTCCAAGCTATTGACGCTTGAAGACGAAAGTCGAAGAAGACAAATGTACTTAAATAAACAAACTTATCACAGACCAGTCAAACTCTATCGCGCATACACACATACACACACAAAATCGCCACGATCGTACACAAGAATTTTGCAAAATCTGAAATTAATATTTATACAAATATACACAAATTTCTGACCGACAGACTTTAACACTGGACAAATTTAAGCTTGATAAAATATAAAGCAATCTCATCCTCCAATATGAAAAACATACTAGGATTAGGGAAGTTCAGATATATGATAATATTTTCTAGCAAAAAATTTTCTTATGAGAAATAATTTATTTCTTCGTACATATAAATACTAGGGTGAGAAAATCACATACACAAGCACATACTAAAATTCATTTACGAAAAATTAAACCTATTTCAACAATGCCCCTCCCCTCACAAATCACAGTCAGCCTAAAGTTCTTACAGATATACATACGCAAAATCTCAAGGTAACATACAATCTATCAATCACAACAACCTAAATCACGATCAGCCTTAAACTCATATAGACATACATACACACAAATACGGATACATATACATGAACACCTTCACCTCACCTCTCATTAATCATGATCAGCCTTAAACTCCTACACATATACATACAAATTGCGCGGTTATATATTACATGAACACTTCGCCCCTCATAAATCACGATAAGTCTTAAATTTCCTACAGATATACATACACAAATTCTCAAGGTCACATACAATCGATCAATCTCAACAATCCAAATCACCATCAGCCTTAATTCCTACAGACATATAAACACCCAAATTCCTATAGATACATATTAAAATAACACCCCCTGCCTACCTCAAATCAAGGAAAGCCTTAAACTGCTACATATACATACATACATACACATACACATAGGCACATTCTATCTATCTATCACAACAACACCCTCCCCCACCTCAAATCAAATCAATCAGCTTTAAACTCCTATGAACATACATATACACAGATTCCCACGGACACGTATTATATGAACACTCTCACCTCGCCTTTCATAAATCACAGACAGCCTTAAACTCTTACAGACATACATACATACATACATACATGTACACAGATTCCCACGGATACATATTAAAACAACTCGCCACCCTCGATCTACCTCAAATACATCCCGCCCCCCAACAAGCACAGCTTGGCTTAAATTCCAACAAGCATAAACGTCACCGAATTCCCACGGTTACATATTACAAAACACCCTCACCTACCCAAATCACGGTCAGCCTTAAGGTCTCACAATCTAGACACACCCCGCCCTCCACCAAGCACAGACAGACTTCAATTCCTACAGCTAGACACACAAATTTTCCGTCGGCATTAGGAAAAATCATTTCCATGATTTTCGCGTCGGCATTTGAAAAAAATAAACATGTTTTCCCGTCGGCATTCGAAAAAAATAAACATGTTTTCAAATCGGCATTAGAAAATCATATACATATAAAAGCTTCAAACCTATAAACCCCCTTAATGTATTCCCACAAACATACATACATATAAGTTCCCACGGTCATAAAAAACCTGACGTATTGAACCGCCCTCGTATGTAGTAATAATAAAAAAACTCCTTATGTAAACAAAAAAACAGTTAATGTAAACAAAAAAACTCCTAATGCAAACAAAAAACACAATTTCACAAATTTCAAATTTTAATTACCCAAATTTTAAAATTTCAGAAAATTTTGCACTGAAATTTACAAATTTCATCAAAATTTCAGCACAATTTCACAATTTTAATTGACGCAATATAACCAATTCCCTACTACTCTTAGTAATAACAACGAATCCATATTTATCTTTCCAGCACTCACTACATATATTCGTAAATTCTCTAAACGACATATCTCCAATAACATGGTCATTATATATATGTCGTAAATTCATTACATCTTGTTTAAATATTATGATCATATTCGCATTGTCACGTATTAGATGTTTGGGAATTTTATATGTTTGACATAAATAAAAGCAGTCAATATGCTTATGTCTACCCATGCAAAAGTAATCTCTTATATTATCTTGTTTACCACAAATAACGTCATCAAATATTATTATGGAACTAGAATTTGCTTCAGCGGGACTTAAAACTTTTTCATTTTCCGAAAATGTAAAACGATTAATTCCTTTTATCGGATCGATCAGTTGCTTAAGGTAGCAGTATTTTGGTTGATATAAAGACTTCGAATATATATATAAGTTTCTGAAGCTAAGATCATTAGGATTTTCTATTAGACTAATCATTACGTTAGTTTTACCGCAGTTTGAAGGTCCTACAATTAGTGCATGTATTGAATTGGGTAATAATGTGCTATGTTTAATTTTAGTTTTCTACTCTTGTGATACGTTAACATTTCTTATAACAATTTGTTTTGCTTGCTCTACTAATCGTATATTGATAACAACAAGATATGTGATATAAAAACACAGATAGAAAATTATTCAATGAAAACACAAGCCACACATACACACCCATACATACATAACATGATGAAATATCCTAACGCACACAAACACAATAACCAATAGAAATGTATCACTTGTAAGTGAATAAAATAGAAAAAATAAAATAAAGATACGAAATATTTAAAAAATTCCCCTCAACAAAATTTTCATTTCAAATTATCTTCCATTAAAAATAATGACGGAATATAACACAACGGCCACACCTAGCATGTAGTGCACTTTTGCATTGCACTTTGATACACACATAAAATAGCATGAAGAAAAATAGCACTACGGTCACACCTAGCATGATGTGCAATTTAACATTGATCCTTATGGTGCACATTGGCTCCGGATCATCATAAACACACTACTTATACTGAAAAAGGTAACTTGTTTGCAAAGCATTTAAAATCCGTATTTACCCGAAACACATGTACTGGTGCTGTTGACTTACCGCGTGTAGTTGCTCTACCCCCTCGACCTTTAAAGTTTAAGATGCGTGACGTACATAAACTAATTACCGAATTGATGGAATTAGTAACAAGATGCTGATGAATTTGCCTCGTATTGCAATTATAATCCTTCTATTTATTTTTAATGCCATATTACGACTAGAGCATTATCCACACCACTGGAAGCTTGTCAAGGTCAAAATGATTCCAAAGCCAGGCAAAGATCTTACCAAGGCCGAATCATGCCAGCCAATAGTCTACTATGTTCAAACTTTTTTGAATAACTGCTCATAACAAAATTGTCCCCAATTCGAATTGGTAGTGTGTGCATCCCAGACCATAATTGTGGTTTTAGAAGGCAGCATAGCACCATTGATCAAACGCATAGTTTGGTTCAATTTATAAGAAGAAAATTTGAAGAAAATAAGTGATAGTTTTGCCCTGTTTATTGATGTTTCTCAGGCATTTGATAAAGTGTGGCATGAAACCTTATTTTAAAATCGAAATCATATCTACCAAGTTCTCGCTGAACCTTCATAGTGAACAGACTTCTTAGCGGAGTTTTTCTTTCATATACCAAACAAACAAAAAATCATAAAAAAAAATATTTGTAATACATAATAACCGTAATACATATTAACTTTGATAAGTAAGCAAAGCAAATAATGCTAATATTATTTTGACATAGCAAGAAACAAAAAAGCGCGAACAATGTGCCCTTGAGGAATACTATACATGAGTACCTTAAAAACAAAAAAATTGTGAAGTGAGTTCTAACGGCAGAAATGTCTATTTTACCGTGAGTTCTGAAGCTCTTAATGTTAACAATAAAAATAAAAAATCTGGTGATAGTATTTTTCTAACGGCAAAGCCACTTTTTCGTCAGCGATCAACTTCGCTTTGTCCAATCCCAACTAGTGATTCGTTAACATTACAATTGCCTAGTACTTCTTCATATAAGTCAGCGATATCATCCCCTTCGGGATCGTGTACATCATTTAACAATGTTATCACTACAGAGAACAGTAGCACTAAGCCCATGGTCCAAGTCGGAATGGAGAGATATATAACTGTGATAAAGCGTTGGCAAAACCCAAATTCTTGAAAAATTGCATCTGCTCCAAAGATGTCTAGGGATGATAGCGCATCATCTACTAATATTCAAAATCAGTTTTCATTATTGCAAGACAATAACGACAAGCCCGCTGTATCATCGCAAAAGTCTTTTAAGCCACCACCTATCTATCTGAGAGAAAAAAAACTCTAACTCGCTTCTAAAAAAACTATTGTCGGCAATTGGTGAAAATACTTTTCAAATCATTATAATTAAACGAGGTAATATTGATGAAACTAAGATCCAAATATATGATGAAAAAAAAAATTCCGAAAAATTATTAGTGAATTTGAAAAAAAAACAAAACAAATTTTTACACTTACCAACTTAAAAGTGCTAAAGGCCTACAAATATTATTAAAGGGCATAGATTCATATGTTGACCCCGAAGAAATAAAATGTGCCCTTATCGACAAAGGATTTAAGTTCAAAAATTTTACTAATATAATGAACAGAGAAAAGGTCCCCCAACCCCTATTTCGGGTAGAACTGGAGCCGAATGACATACAATTGAAAAAAAATTAAACTCATCCAATTTATAGCATACAGTTTCTCTTGCACCGAAAAATCACAGTTGAAGAGCCACGTAAGCGTTCAGGTCCCGTACAATGCCACAATTGCCAAGAATATTGCCACATTCAACTTATTGCAAATTACCTACAGTTTGTGTTATCTCCGGTGAATTGCACGGTTCTGCTAGCTGTACGAAGCCAAAAGATCAAGCTGAAAAAAAATTTAGTAATAATGTGATAACTACAGAGGATGTCCTGTATATTCTTTCGTTAAACAGACTATGGGACAAAAACCTAAATTAAATTAGCTCCAGCTCAATCAGCAAACTCTTTCTCCGCCAATTTTCCTACAATGAGCCAACCAAGTACTTCACGTGTATCATATGCCGATTCTGTTAAGACAAATTCTTTTCCCACGCAGAAATTGTCCCCACCAAGTAATTCAACAAATGCTAACACAAGCTTTAATTTCAGTCGCCTTGAAGCCACTATTGATAATCTGGTGGAAACTATAAAGAACTTTACTACAAATATGACTAGCATGAATACTCTGCTTCAAGCATTAACTAACAAGCCATGAACACGTTAAAAATATGTTTCTGGAACGCAAACGGCATTCGCTAACACAAAAATGAGCACGAGCATTTCCTTTCGGAAAAAAATATTGATGTAATGTTGGTTTCTGAGAATCATTTGACTTCGAGAAACGTTTTCAAAATGAATGGCTACACCTTACATGATACAAAGGACCCAAAAGCAAGAGCATGCGGTGGATCAGCAATTATAATAAAGTCGAGACTCAAGCACTATATTATTGATAACATTTGTGCAGAACATCTACAAGCAACTAATATTTGTGTTGGAATTTTTTTTAAAAATTTCGTGATATCATCAATTTACTCCCCTCTAAGATTCTCAATCACTGAGGATCAATACGATGATTTCTACAAATCGCTTACGACAATGAAAAACACACTTTCAGCGGTTCTCGCCTTATTACACCTAGAAGAGAGCGTTGTTCAACACAATTTAAAACATGGACTTGGACGTCATTTCGAGTGGGGAGCCCACTTACTGGCCTACAGACATACAAAAAATTTCGAATGTTATAGACTTTGGCGTCATGAAAAATATTTCTAGGGATTTAGTTCATGTTGAAACTTATCTAGATCTCTCCTCCGATCACTCTCCCACTATCGTTACAAACCGTAACCCACTAAGAAGTGATTTACGTATATTTGAAGATGATCAATCATTATTGGCTGAGATTCAAAAAATATCTTAGTAGTCATTCCACGGAAAACATAATGCTAAGAACCTCCGATGATATTGACTCTAGCATTGCGAACCTTAACAAAAATACTAAGCAGACTGCTGAACATGCTACTACCTCCCACCCGCAGACTGGATTTAATAGCGTTTATTCTACGGGTATTGAATGTCTCGTATGTGAAAAAAGAAAAGCTAGAAGGGAATGGCAACAACACAGATCACCACAACATAAAATCAGATTTAAAGAGTGCACTAAATGACTCCAAGAACTGCTTGCATCAGAAAGAACTGCATCTCTTAAAAATTACTTGAAAAACCTCGATGTCACACCAGCATCTCATTACTCTTTGTGGCGCGCTGCGAGAAAGCTTAAAACACCCGTTTAATTTAAACCACCTCTGTGCACTTCTACCGGGGGTTGGGCAAAAAGTCATACTGAAAAAGTAACATATTTGCTAAACATTTAAAATCCGTATTTACCCCAAACTCAAGCACGGGCGTTGTTGATTTGCCGTGTGTAGTTACTCTACCCCGTCGACCCTTAAAATTTAAGATACATGAGGTACAAAAACTAATTGCTGAACTCAACCCAAAGAAAGCTCCGGGTATTGATGAAATTAGTAATCGGATGTTGATGCAGCTGCCTCGTATTGCAATTACAATCCTGTTATTAATTTTTAATGCCATTTTACGACTTGAGTATTATCCACACCACTGGAAGCTTGCCAAGGTCAAAATGATTCCAAAGTCGGGCAAAGATCTTACCAAGGCTGAGTCATACAGGGCAATAAGTTTACTGTCAACAATGTCAAAGCTCTTCGAAAAGCTACTCATGATAAAATTATCCCCAATTCTAACTGATAATGCTTTCATACCTGATCATCAATTTGGTTTTAGAAGTCAGCATAGCACCATTGAACAAACGCATAGATTGGTTCAATTTATAAGAAGAACATTTGAAGAAAATAAATATTGTTCTGCCCTCTTTATTGACGTTTCTCAGGCATTTGATAAAGTGTTGCATGAATGCTTTATTTTAAAATCGAAATCATATCTACCACTAAACGTTCTTATTATTTTGCAAAGTTATATTCTTGCGCGGAAGTTCACGGTTATTGAAGGAGACTTCATGAGTGCGCCCGAATCTATATCATCCGGTGTGCCACAGGGAAGCTTACTGGGGCCAGTTTTGTATTTGATTTATACTTGTGATATGCCTTTGAGCAGAAATATCCATACATCTACTAGCCGATGATACAGCCTGCCTTAGTATGCATGAAAACCCTCACGAGGCTTAACGATATCTACAAGAACATATTACACAGAAGGAGCTATGGTTAAACTTATGGATAATTAAAGTAAATGAACAAAAGTGTGTTCAGGTAACATTTGCACTGCGAAGAGACGGCTTACATGGAAAAACCATACTGACTCAAAGCTAACACAAATGACACTTAAAATAATTCAGATACATTGGCTGATTGGTAAAAATTCAACACTCAGTCTAGATTGTAAACTTTTCATATACAATTCGCTTTTGTAACCAATATGGTGCTACGGAATATAGCGCTGGGGCACTGCTTCAGCTTCCAATATAGAGAGTATCCAACGAAGGCAAAACAAGATTTTAAGAATAATAGCATCGGCTTCATGGTACATCAAAAATTCAAATTTACATCGTGATTTAAATATGCCACTAGTGACTGAAAAAATTAAAAAATACGCAGGCAAATACTTAACAAAACTCGAGTCTCCAGATGAAACAGCTTGAAAATATTTTTGTGCTTAATATATGATATTTATGTATTATTGATTACTATCACTAAGTTTATGCCTGACACTGGTTGGGCCTAATTATTATATCTAGATTTAAGATTTGAATACTTATTGTTTGTTCATTTTTTGAAAATACAATAAATAAATATACGCATGAAAAAAACCTTGTGGTAAATGATATACATACCTACTTTGCAAAAAATTTAAAAGAGCGAGTTCGTAAATACTAATAGCATATTTATATATATTTGAGACCCCACAACATCTCAAACTCTTGTGTCGCTATCGACAAAAGCATGCTAAGGCATGCATGCTAGCAAAGGTGATGAGAAGTATTTTCTAGTCATTAATTCGCAGACACCAATTGCATCTGGAACAGCCCAATCTATGAATGTATTGTATACAGGTATGTTTAATGCTGATGACGACTTTTTTGAGGTGAGAAATCACAACATGTGAATCCGATACAACCCAGCCTACGTTATCAACAACAACTTTAAGGAGGTCAACCAGCAAACCTCATGTAGAAATACTTGAGGCAAAAATTCTTTCAAACATGGATATTCCAATAGATTTATAAAACACCGACGGTGAATTGCTGGTGGAGGAAACTGAGTTATTTGAGATCGATTTGCTACAATATTAAACATGTATTTCCTTGTATATAAATTAATGTATGTATACATACTCACATATGTACATATTTTCAATAAAAATAATGCATTTAAAAATTATATAAATGATCTCTATTTTAAGTAGTAAAATCAAAAAAGTAGAGAAATGTATACATACAGCTTACCCGTCAGGCATACAACCCAGACTTGAATTTAGCAGAAATATCTATACAATACGTTAAACTTTAATAAAATGAGAGAAAAAAAATCACTTTATTCAGAACATCAAATAAAAGCCATAGACGATCACCCTTCATAAAATAAATATATAGCCTATTAATTTAAACGTAGTGTCAGTATTAAGCGACACAATTTTAAATTTTAAAATTTAATTATCCATTACGCCGAAAAAGGACAGACAGAGTTTCCGACACAAAATTATCTTGTATACTACAAGAACCGTCGAGAGGGTAGACCTAAAAACGACTTCTTTTTCAGTAAGAAGATAAGTTTGTTCATTGTGATTTGACTAGTTTAAAACTACATTTAAATTCAGTCTCATAACTATTTGATGATATTAACATAAACTTTAAAAAAAGAATGTATGCAATTTTATATTATATGTAAGATTCCAACAAAGCTACTATATGAGAGAATCTTAAGAGATTCTAACTGCATCATAGTTTAAGATAAAGCTCCTTTTATTCGATAGCGAATTGAATATAAATTTAATTTGAAACAGCAAGCAAAGACATCAGCTTACTGCATTCTTATTGATGATCGTATAATTGAATATATACCCATCAAAGGACAAGTTCGAAAAGTCTTATAAATTAAGTAATATGGAAAATACCATAATAAGATAAAAGTAATTCAAATGATTTCATCGCAAAATAAGTTTTCTTTTTACAGTGGTGTGGATAGTACTCGAGTTGTAATACGGCATTAAAAACAAATAGAAGGGTTCTAATTGCAATACGAGTCAAATTCATCAGCATCTGGTTACTAATTCCATCAATCACTGGAGCTTTCCTCGGGTTGAGTTCAGTAATTAGTTTCTGTACGTCACGCATCTTAAACATTAAGGGTCGAGGGGGTAGAGAAACTACACTCGGTAAATCAACAGCACCAGTACATGTGTTTGGGGTAAATACGGATTTTAAATGTTTTGCAAACAAGTTACCTTTTTCAGTATCACTTCTTGCCCAACCGCCGGCAGACGTGCGCAGATGGTGGAGGACGGGAATTCAAAACTGGAAAAAAATAAAAACGATGGCAACCCTGTTACAAATTGGGGATTTTGGTTATTTTTATACTGAGATTTTGTTAGGCTGGTTGTGGGTGTGTATGTGAGTTTGATTCTTTATTTATGTGTATGTTTGTATACTTGTGTGTACAGCTTTTGTTGTTATTGTAGAGAAACGTTGTGCTTACAGCGGATGGATCTATACATGGATGTTTGTATGTGTGTATGTGAGTGTGTGTTTGTGTATGAGTATGTGTGTGTGTGTATTTACTTTTTTGTTTGATGGTGTCCGATACTTTTGTTGTAGTGGCAGACAATCATTATACCCAGTAGGAAATGTTGATGGTGAAAATATGCTGACTAGCTTTTCACTTTCACTTGTCACCAGTACTACTCTCTAACTATCCTCCATACAATACTTTGTGCTATAGACATTTAGCATGTGCTTGTCATTGAAAATCTACTAGTAACACTAAAAAAATTGATTAGGTAGTGACTACGTAGTTCTTATGCGGTCATGAGACATACCAACCAGACAGTTAGTTGATGGTACATTTCTATAATTTACGTACATACAAATGTATGTATATTGACAAGTTATTGACAATTCCACCACAGATACACCATATCTGTTTTCTCTCCTTTTATACGGATAGAAGAAAACTTATTATACCAAAATTGTTACTAGAATTTTAATGTTGACACAAAGACACTTGCTCCCAGTCTGACTGCAGGGTAGTGACAAGGGATCTGTGTATTTGTGTGTATGTAGTGATTGTTATTTGATAGACTTTGGTTTGCTCTTTTAAGTTATCGTTGCTATGCGTATGTAGGGTTATTGTATGTATGCATTTATGTTTGCGATCTCTGGGAAAATAATCTAATAGCTGTAGAGAGTGGCAACACTGTTGTGAATGGAAGTGGAAAGGGAATGTATTTGGTAATGTATGTATATGTTGTTGGATTCACGTATGTGATCGTATCTATTTATGCTTTGAAGAATATCATTGCTTGTGTGAATTACATCAACACTTTTTCATGCATATTTACAAATTAATGGGTGTTTTTTATTGAGGTATAGAACTTTAAGTTGGCATCACTTTTTTAACTGGCGGCCATTTTGTCAGCTGTCAAGTGATTAATATTTAGTTTGGTTTGCCATTTCATCATGAACAGGTTGACAAAAGAACAACGCTTGCAAATCGTGCAAATTTATTTCGAAAATAATGGTTCAGTTCGCGAAGTTTACCGAAAGCTCCGTCCATTTTATGGTCGACATAATCGTCCATCAGAGCAATTAATTCGGTTAACCATGGATCGTTTTCGCACTACGTTTACTCTATGTGATAATACGCATCCGAACAGTGCGCACCGAAGAAACAATTGCCGCTGTAGAGCAAAGTTTTGAAGAGGACCCGAATGAATCGATTCGCCACCGTGCACAGCAATTGGAGCTTTGTTCATCAACTTTATGGAAGATTTTGCGCAAAGATCTTGGCTTGCGACCTTACAAGATCCAGCTTGTGCAAGAATTAAAGCCGCGAGACCATGCAATGCGTCGTGATTTTGGTGTATGGGCCGAAAATGAGATTGATCTCGATGCTGATTTTCATCGCAAAATTTTGTTCAGTGATGAGGCTCATTTTTGGTTGAATGGCTACGTCAACAAGCAAAATTGCCACATTTGGAGTGAAGAGAATCCACATGAGACCCTTGAGACGCCATTACATCCACAAAAACTGACTGTTTGGTGTGCTCTATGGGCTGGTGGAGTCATTGGGCCATACTTCTTCCGAAATAATGCTGGAGAGTCAGTTACCGTTAATGGAGACCGGTATAGAGCCATGATAACCGACTATTTTGTTCCCGAATTGGATGGCATGAATGTGGATGAGTTGTGGTTCCAACAAGACGGCGCTACATGCCACACAGCGCACGTCACAATCGATTTATTGAAGGAAACATTCGATGAGCGCATAATTTCGCGGAATGGACCTGTCAATTGGCCACCAAGATCGTGTGATTTGACACCATTGGATTATTTTCTTTGGGGATATGTGAAGTCGCTCGTCTACGCCAACAAACCAGAAACGTTAGGGGACTTGGAAGCCAACATTCGTGGCGTTATTGCCAACATACGGCCCCATATGCTCGAAAAAGTGGTTGAAAATTGGACCTGTAGAATTGGCTTTATTCGAGCCAGCCGCGGCGGCCATATGCCCGAAATCATATTTAAACGTTAATGGCATAAAATTATCCTTCCAATAAAGCCAAATTGATGGACATTAAAACGATTTTCTTGTGTTTTATTTCAATTCGAAGTTCTATACCTCTAAAAAAACACCCTGTATATATGTTTTCAAGGCTATTGACGTTGCTATTCTTATGGAGATAGAAAATATTGTGTTGGCATAGGTTTTATATCTACGAGTGAATTTCAGATGTTAAATGTTTTGAGTCCAATCAGGTTGATAAGAAGAGCTTTTGATTAGGGGTAATGATATTTTTATTTCAGTATATTTTACTTTAATATAACAATTATAGGAAATAGCTTTTGGAGAAATACAGCAAAAACTTATAGAAGCACCTACTTTCACATGTCCCGATTTTTCTCGTACCTTTATATTGCAAACTGATGCTAGCGATTTTGTTCTGGGTGTTGCTGTGTATATGAATTTCGTCATATATCGTAATACCAACTGGGAATTGTGGAAATGTGTATGTGTGTGTGTGTGTATATATATATATATGTTTGTGTGTGTGTGTGTGTGTGTGTGTGTGTGTGTGTGTGAATTTCATCATATATCGTAATACCAACATATTTACATATGGATATTTGTGTATGCATCTATTAGTTTTGTTAATTATTATTAACTGAAAAATATTATTAAAAACCCAAACGAAATTAGTTAAAAAGTATACGTTTCTTGTAAAGTACTCATTTAAAAACAGCAGGTAATCCCACGTTTTAGCTTTTAGATATGTATGAGTAGTAGGGGAATGGGCATTCTGGCGCCGATTAAAATTGTTAAATTGTGGCTGAAATTGTGAAATTGTGGGCTGAAATTGTTAAATTGTGGCTGAAATTGTTAAATTTTGGGCTGAAATTGTTAAATTGTGGCTGAAATTGTTAAATTTTGGTTGAAATTTTAAAATTCTTGGAAATTTGTGAAATTTGATACCTACGTGTGTGTGTCCGTCCGTCCGTCTGTGTTTTTTGTTTACATTAGGAGTTTTTTGTTTATATTAACTTTTTTTATTTATATTAAGTATATGTATGTATGTATGTATGTATGTATGACCGTGGGAACTTGTGCGTGGAATATTTTGTTTGAATACATTAAGGGGGTTTATAGCTTTAAGATTTTTATATTTGTATGATTTTTCCTAATGCCGACGGAAAAACATCTTTATTTTTTCTAATGCCGACGGGAAAGTTATGATTGTTGTTAGACTGTGGAAATTTGTTGATGTCTGTGATTTGGGCAGGTGAGGTTTTTGTAACATGTAACCGTGGGAATTTGCGGGTCTATCTTTAAGGCAGCCTGTGTTTGGTGGGGGCGGGTGTTGTTGTAATATGTATCCGTGGGAATTTGTGTGCGGAATATTTTGTAGGAATACATTAAGGGGTTTATAGGTTTGAGGCTTTTATATGTGTATGATTTCCTGATGCCAACGGGAAAACATGTTTATTTTTTTCAAATGCCGACGGGAAAACATGTTTAGTTTTTTCAAATGCCGACGGGAAAATCATGGAAATGATTTTTCCTAATGCCGACGGAAAATTTGAGGGTATGTCTAGCTGTAGGAATTGAAGTCTGGCTGTGATTGGTGGAGGGTGGGGTGTGTCTAGATTGTGAGACCTTAAGGCTGACCGTGATTTGGGTAGGTGAGGGTGTTTTGTAATATGTAACCATGAGAATTCGGTGACGTATATGCTTGTTGGAATTTAAATCAAGCTGGGCTTCGTGGGGGGCGGGATGTATTTGAGGTAGATCGACTGGTGGAGGGCGGGGAGTTGTTGTAATATGTATCCGTGGGAATCTGTGTACATGTATGTATGTATATATGTATGTCTGTAAGAGTTTAAGGCTGTCTGTGATTTATCAAAGGTGAGGTGAGAGTGTTCATGTAATACGTATCCGTGGGAATCTGTGTATATGTATGTTCGTAGGAGTTTAAGACTGATTGTGATTTGAGGTGGGGGAGGGTCTTGTTGTGATAGATAGATAGAATGTGCCTATGTGTGTATGTGTATGTATGTATTTATATATAGCAGTTTAAGTCTGTCCTTGATTTGAGGTAGGCGGGGGGTGTTATTGTAATATGTATCTATAGGAATTTGGGAGTTTATATGTTTGTAGAAATTTTTGTGTATGTATGTCTGTAGAAGTTTAAGGATGATCGTGATTTGGATTGTTCAGATTAACGATTGTATGTGACCTTGAGAATTTGTGTATGTATATCTGTAGGAAATTTAAGGCTTATCGTGATTTATGAGGGGCGAAGTGTTCATGAAATATATAACAGCGCAATTTGTGTGTATATCTGTAGAAGTTTAAGGCTGATCATGATTAATGAGAGATGAGGTGAAGGTGTTCATGTATATGTATACGTATCTGTGTGTATGTATGTCTATATGAGTTTAAGGCTGATCGTGATTTAGGTTGTGAGATTGATAGATTGTATGTTACCTTGAGATTTTGTGTATATATATCTGTAAGAACTTTAGGCTGACTGTGATTTGTGAGGGGAGGGGCGTTGTTGAAATAGGTTTAATTTTTCGTAGATGAATTTTAGTATGTGTGTGTGTATGTGATTTTCTCACCCTAGTATTTATATGTACGTTGAAATAAATTATTTCTCATATGAAAATTTTTTGCTAGAAAATATTATCATATATCTGAACTTCCCTAATCCTAGTATGTTTTTCATATTGGAGGATGAGATTGCTTTATATTTTATCAAGCTTAAATTTGTCCAGTGTTAAAGTCTGTCGGTCAGAAATTTGTTTATATTTGTATAAATATTAATTTCAGATTTTGCAAAATTCTTGCGTACGATCGTGGTGATTTTGTGTGTGTGTATGTGTGTATGCGCGATAGAGTTTGACTGGTCTGTGATAAGTTTGTTTATTTAAGTACATTTGTCTTCTTCGACTTTCGTCTTCAAGCGTCAATAGCTTGGAGAACGGTTTGTATGTTTTCATGATGTAGATATGTAAGTGTGATTGTTAAAATCCAATAAATACTTGAGCATGGGTAAGAAATTTGATAATATGTGTACATATGTACATATGGATCTACAAATTGATTTTATGTATGTATGTATGTACATACAAATAAGTCTGGGGCTCCCTGTTTAAATACATTTTTTTTGTCATGTGCTGTTGTAAATATTCGCCTGGTCTTTTGTGTATAGATGTGAAATATGTAGATAGTTTTTTTATTTGAAATTAAAAAAACGTTCTTTTAATTTTTAGTTGTATTTACTTAAAAGTTTGTGAGGAGTTTCTGTTTTAAGTAAAATTTAATTCCTCTCTAGTTGTAGTAAATATAGTATAAATATTTAATATATTTTATTTCCATTTGTTTAAAGTTGATGTAGCCTATATAGTCAACGTTAGAAATTTTTCGGTGTAAAATTTTTTCCAACTATCATATTTTTTCTTCACCTTTTTCATATATTTTAGAACATCTTGCATTGGCTTTAAAAAATGATAAACGCTTTGAAATGAAACTGATCCAGCAGTCCAGCTTTTTTTAACCACTTTGCTTCTCTTTCCTTTTTTATTGATAAACATTTAAAATCAAATGGTGGTTTTATAATGAAATTGTTATACTCACTATTGCTAAAAACATCCGCTACTTTTTTTTGTAATGAAAATCATTCGAAACCTTACTTAATTTATAAGACTTTCAGGACTTTCTATTATTCGATCATTAGTAAAAATGCAGTAGCTGAGGTCATTGCTTACTGTTTCATATTAAATTTCTATATCAATTGAGCCGATATTGAATAAAAGGAACTTTTATCTTAAACTTTAGTGCATTTGGAAGTGTTTGAGATTCTTTCATATAATAGCTTTGTTGGAATCTTAGATACGAGTACATATAATATAGAATTGTATAACGTTTATTTTTAATTTTTATGTTAAGATCATCATCATTTAGATATGAGACTAAATTTAAATGTACTTTTAAATTAGTTAAATCATAATGAGGAAACTTGTTTTCTTCTTGAATAGCGATCAACAGAAAACGAAATCGTTTTCTTACAATTTCGGTCTGGCCTATCAACGGTTCCTCTAGTATACAAGATGACTTTCTATGTCAACATATCTGTCTACTCTTTGTCAGCGTTAAGGGACAATTAAATGTTAAAATTTTAATTCCTCAAATTGTGTTACTTCATACTGATAATATATTTTCATTAATAAGGTATATGTTTATCTTATGAAGGTTACTCGCCTATGGCTTTTATTTGATGTTCTAGATGATTTTTTTTTTCTCATTTTATTAAATTTCAGCGTATTGTGTATATATTTCTGATATTTTTAAGCGCGCTTTATTTACCTGTCAGACAAAGTGTACGTATCAGTTGATCACTCAGTCTCTCTTTTTAATAATTTTTTTCTTTTAATATGCCACTGCTATTTTTTCAGATTTTACTACTTGAAAAAGAGAATATTTATGTAATTTTTAAATGTATTCATATATACATATAGGTAAATATATGTATATATGTATAGAGAAATTACTTTATCTACAAAGAAATACATGTTTAATAATCAACTATTCTAGAAAATCGATCTCAAATAACGCAGTTACCTCCACCATCAATTCACCGTCGGTGTTTTTATAGTGTCAGAAACACTAGAACATCTATGTTTGAGAGAATTTTTACATCGGGTTTTTCTACATGAGGTTTGCTGGTTGACATCCTTGAAGTTATTGTTGACGTAGGCTGGGTTCTATCACATTCAGATGTAATCATTTCCTACTTAAAAAAGGTCCTTATTACTATCAACTATATCTGTATACATTTCGTTCATGAGTTGGGTTGATCCAGATACAATTGCTGTCTACAGATTAATGATTAGAAACAAGTTTCTCATCACCTTCTAACAGATTTATATATTTTGCTAGCATGCATGCCTTAGCATGCTTCTATCGATAGTGACGCGAGAGTCCGACATGTAGTGGTGTTTCAATTAAAAATCTATACTATTAGATTTTACGATTTCGCTCTTTTTATTCTTTTACAAAGTAGATACATATTTATGTATTTCATTTAGCACAGAGTCATAAAATTTCTTTGCTTACAAAATTGTGTGACATTCTTTTAAATTTGCATGCTTAGGCATGCTTTCAATATTTTTTCTGTAAATTTATTTGATACTCATACAGATACAGATATAAAGTAAGATCTGCTTACATTCCATTTTGCAATTTATGTATGCTTCAACATGATTCCAGTTGAAGTCCATATTTATTCAGTAAGTTTGTTTGATACTAATTCATACACATATACATTCTTAAAGATTGGAAATCTAAGTCCAATTTATGTAGTTTATCTATATTTTCTAAAGATTAGATAGCTATAGAAATTAATAGAGTAAAGATCTATTATAATAGCCCATGGGCATATTTTAAAATTTCGCTTGCTAGAGCTTTCGAAATGGAAAATGTACAATTTTCACTATAAAAAGTGATAATATTAGGTGTTACTGAATATTACACTGTGTTGTAATTTATTTTGAACACTTAAGTTTTCACAATATTTCATACAGCCCAATAAGTTTAGAGAATTTCCAGTATATTAAGTTAATTATCTTTCTTAAGACCTATCATTCCTTCAAAAATACAAACCAAACTAGATTTTTCCTGTTTAATTTTATTTTTTACTTTCATTAAATTTCAACATTTTGTTCATCTTCAAATTATTATATTTAGCAGCTTTTTCTCATTTGTTGAGTTAACTTTAATCGGAAACATTTAAATAGTGAGATGAACTTTTATATTGTATGCGAGTACATTAAGTAATTCTTTGTATATTTCATTTATATGAACCATCATCACATAATTCCTTTGGATGATCTATTAAATCATTCTACTATTGATGCTTTCATATTAAGTAATGTTTAATATTCTACATATGCATGAATTTTCCAGTGTCTTTTAAAAAATTTTTTACAATCATCCATTTGTAAGCTTTTTGGTACTTATAACATTTCAAAAATATTTTCCGCAGCCTAGGTTTTTTCGAATGCAACTTTTATTTTCAACGGTATTGACCATAGAAACTTTGCGAATGAATCATTTACAGTCTACAATAATCAATAATTTCTATTTTCTGTAGAACAGTTTCCCATTTCACCTAAATCAGCTCCATAAAAGATCAACTATTCCTTTCATTACATATCTACAATACACAAAAAATTTTCGAGATTTATTATAGAGTTCGTCTACAAAATTTCTTTTTAAAGACATTGAGTTATTTTAAAGATTTTTTGGAGAGTGTTGTGATCTACTTGATGCACTTTCAGCTATTTATACTATCATGTAGTTCATTTTCCAATCTATAAATTTTATCGTTCAGCTGTTCAATTTGTTTTTTCAAAAGATGATTTGATTTTTAGTATGTATTTTATCAATTTTATAACTATCTTCTATCTCTAATTGTATTTCACGTTGTACTCTATCAATTTGCATTTTAATATATTCTTGAATTATATTAATTCCTTAAGCTATATTATTAATTTGTCCTATAGTTTATCGTTTGGAGTTTCCAGAAACAATTTACTGATAACATCATTCTCTGTCAGTGAATGATGATGATGATTAGTAGAAATTATATATTTTATATAGTTTTCAACATCAAATTTCTCATAGTATTTCCATGTTTTATTATCAATCATTAAAGAAAATAAGCTACTATTAGGGCCTATATTTGACCATCAACTTGCATTTTATCTTCATTTAGTTTTAGGTTACTATCACCAAACTTTCATTCATTATTCAAATCTTGATGTGGGCCATAGTTTGTATCTAATTCAATTCTTCCTTCCAAGACTGATAAATGAGTATAAGTGTATTCAGAATTGGAAGTCTATGAGTAAAAATCATCTTCATCATCCTTATCATCATTCTCAGTATTAGCATCATTAAATAAGATGATATCAACAAATATTGTTCCTTCTGAAAGTTTCTTTGGTGTACTTGTCTCTGTATTGACTGATGGCTTTAAACTTGTATTATTTTCAGCTTCTATCTTGATTTTACTTTCTTCTTTCTTGCGAATTCTTTCAATATTTCTAGAACTATTTATGAATTCTTTGAGAGGTTCTGTTATAGGTTTAAATGTATCTTTTATTGCTCACATGTATCTATTTCAGCAGTTTTTATACTACGAAGCTTTTTCTTCAAGACATTTCTTGTCAACACCAACTGTTTTAAAATTTTCTCATCCATGTTTAATAATAGTAAATAACAGGTATCAGCTATTAGATCAGGTATCAGCTATCAGATCAGGTTATCAGGTAACTAGTCTGGTTTTCAGATCAGCTTATCAGGACCTGGTCTGTTTTTCAGATCAGCTTATCATGACCTGGTCTGGTTTTCAGATCAGCTTATCAGGACCTGATCTGGTTTTCAGATCAGCTTAATAGGACCTGGTCTGGTTTTCAGATCAGCTTATCAGGACCTGGTCTGGGTTTCAGATCAGCTTATCAGGACCTGGTCTGGTTTTCAGATCAGCTTAATAGGACCTGGTCTGGTTTTCAGATCAGCTTATCAGGACCTGGTCTGGTTTTCAGATCAGCTTTTCAGGACCTGGTCTGGTTTTCAGATCAGCTTATCAGGACCTGGTATGGTTTTCAGATCAGCTTATCTGATTCAGATTGGGTTATCAGTTTACAAGTAGCTGCCCATTTATAACATTTAGATGAATGCAGTTTAAGGTCAGATGAAAAACGAAAAAGTAAACTTTTATGTAGTCAAATTCTCTTTTTTTCTATAACGATCATCGTTCAATTCAATATCGTTGCTTATAATCAAAATCCATATTTATCCTTCCAACATGCTTTATATTTGTCTCATCTTACTTAAAAATTATAATTACATTATGATTATCTAGTATCAAATGTTTGGTGATTCTGGTATAAGTTTGACATCAGCAGAATGCATCAACATTCTTATCTCACTCCATACAAAAATATGTTTCTCACATCTAACATCGTTAAATATCATATCGGAATTACTTTTAGCTTTGTTAGGAGAAATAACAGATTCAGTATCTGTAAATGTGTATTATCCCATTCCTTTAATTAATGAAATTATGTAATATCTTTAAGTATCCATATTTGGGTTGATAGAGAGATTTTGAGTATTAATATGTAGATGTTTTAAAATTTTAGTTCATTAAGACTTTTTAGCAAGCCAATCATAACATATTTTTTATTTTATTTTTTTACAATTTGACAGACCAACTATTTTTGCGCAAATAAAATTTGATAGAGGGGGAACTATGACTTGTTTTTGAACTAACGTTTGATGAATCATCAAAATTTCGTACCATGCTATTTTTAGGTTGTTTTGACTATGAGTATGCACCAATATTTATGAAATGTGTTTCATAAATATTGTCTCTTATATAGGAAAAATAAAATAATACAGCTATGCGACACCAGAAAATATTTTCTGGTATCGTATAGCTATATTATTTTATTTTTCCTATATAAGAGATAATGGTGCCTACTCATAGTCAAAACAAAGTATATTTTAAGAGTTTAAAACCAGTATTATCATAAAAAATACTGTTTTTAAACTCTTACAGTCTTATTTATAAAAATTATTAAGACTTTATAAAGGTTTTTTTAGACAAATTTTCATAAAAAAATTTTCTAAAAAAGCCTTTATAAAGTCTTAATAATTTTTATAAATAAGGCTGTTAAAATATACTTTGTTTCACTAACCACATTTGTGTAACTAATTGCATTTCATAAATATTATCTCTTATTAAAAAAATAAAATAATACAGCTATACGATATCAGAAAATATTTTCTGAAATCGTGTAGCTGCATTATTTTATTTATTTAATAAGAGATAATGATGTATACTCACATTCAAAACAAATGATAGTTTTATGTTGTTTTGAATGTGAGTATACATCATTATCTCTTATTAAATAAATAAAATAATGCAGCTACACGATTTCAGAAAATATTTTCTGATATCGTATAGCTGTATTATTTTATTTTTTTAATAAGAGATAATATTTATAAAATGCATTTAGTTACACAAATGTGGTTAGTGAAACAACCTAAAAATAGGATGGTACAAAATTTTGATGATTCATCAAACTTTAGTTCAACAACAAGTCATAGTTCCCCCTCTATCAAATTTTATTTGCGCAAAAATAGTTGGTCTGTCAAATTGTAAAAAAAATAAAATAAAAAATAATATATTATGATTGGCTTGCTAAAAAGTCTTAATGAACTAAAATTTTAAAACATCTACATATTAATACTCAAAATCTCTCTATCAACCCAAATATGGATACTTAAAGATATTACATAATTTCATTAATTAAAGGAATGGGATAATATACATTTACAGATACTGAATCTGTTATTTCTCCTAACAAAGCTAAAAGTAATTCCGATATGATATTTAACGATGTTAGATGTGAGAAACATATTTTTGTATGGAGTGAGATAAGAATGTTGATGCATTCTGCTGATGTCAAACTTATACCAGAATCACCAAACATTTGATACTAGATAATCATAATGTAATTATAATTTTTAAGTAAGATGAGACAAATATAAAACATGTTGGAAGGATAAATATGGATTTTGATTATAAGCAACGATATTGAATTGAACGATGATCGTTATAGAAAAAAAGAGAATTTGACTACATAAAAGTTTACTTTTTCGTTTTTCATCTGACCTTAAACTGCATTCATCTAAATGTTATAAATGGGCAGCTACTTGTAAACTGATAACCCAATCTGAATCAGATAAGCTGATCTGAAAACCAGACCAGGTCCGGATAAGCTGATCTGAAAACCAGACCAGGTCCTATTAAGCTGATCTGAAAACCAGATCAGGTCCTGATAAGCTGATCTGAAAACCAGACCAGGTCATGATAAGCTGATCTGAAAAACAGACCAGGTCCTGATAAGCTGATCTGAAAACCAGACTAGTTACCTGATAACCTGATCTGATAGCTGATACCTGATCTAATAGCTGATACCTGTTATTTACTATTATTAAACATGGATGAGAAAATTTTAAAACAGTTGGTGTTGACAAGAAATGTCTTGAAGAAAAAGCTTCGTAGTATAAAAACTGCTGAAATAGATACATGTGAGCAATAAAAGATACATTTAAACCTATAACAGAACCTCTCAAAGAATTCATAAATAGTTCTAGAAATATTGAAAGAATTCGCAAGAAAGAAGAAAGTAAAATCAAGATAGAAGCTGAAAATAATACAAGTTTAAAGCCATCAGTCAATACAGAGACAAGTACACCAAAGAAACTTTCAGAAGGAACAATATTTGTTGATATCATCTTATTTAATGATGCTAATACTGAGAATGATGATAAGGATGATGAAGATGATTTTTACTCATAGACTTCCAATTCTGAAGACACTTATACTCATTTATCAGTCTTGGAAGGAAGAATTGAATTAGATACAAACTATGGCCCACATCAAGATTTGAATAATGAATGAAAGTTTGGTGATAGTAACCTAAAACTAAATGAAGATAAAATACAAGTTGATGGTCAAATATAGGCCCTAATAGTAGCTTTATTTTCTTTAATGATTGATAATAAAACATGGAAATACTATGAGAAATTTGATGTTGAAAACTATATAAAATATATAATTTCTACTAATCATCATCATCATTCACTGACAGAGAATGATGTTATCAGTAAATTGTTTCTGGAAACTCCAAACGATAAACTATAGGACAAATTAATAATATAGCTTAAGGAATTAATATAATTCAAGAATATATTAAAATGCAAATTGATAGAGTACAACGTGAAATACAATTAGAGATAGAAGATAGTTATAAAATTGATAAAATACATACTAAAAATCAAATCATCTTTTGAAAAAACAAATTGAACAGCTGAACGATAAAATTTATAGATTGGAAAATGAACTACATGATAGTATAAATAGCTGAAAGTGCATTAAGTAGATCACAACACTCGCCAAAAAAACTTTAAAACAACTCAATGTCTTTAAAAAGAAATTTAGTAAACGAACTCTATAATAAATCTCGAAAATTGTTTGTGCATTGTAGATATGTAATGAAAGGAATAGTTGATCTTTTATGGAGCTGATTTAGGTGAAATGGGAAACTATTCTACAGAAAATAGAAATTATTGATTATTGTAGACTGTAAATGATTCATTCACAAAGTTTCTATGGTCAATACCGTTGAAAATAAAAGTTGCATTCGAAAAAACCTAGGCTGTGGAAAATATTTTTGAAATGTTATGAGTACCAAAAAGCTTACAAATGGATGATTGTAAAGAATTTTTTAATAGACACTGGAAAATTCATGCATATGTAGAATATTAAACATTACTTAATATGAAAGCATCAATAGTAGAATGATTTAATAGATCATCCAAAGGAATTATGTGATGATGGTTCATATAAATGAAATATACAAAGAATTACTTAATGTACTCGCATACAATATAAAAGTTCATCTCACTATTTAAATGTTTCCGATTAAAGTTAACTCAACAAATGAGAAAAAACTGCTAAATATAATAATTTGAAGATGAACAAAATGTTGAAATTTAATGAAAGTAAAAAATAAAATTAAACAGGAAAAGTCTAGTTTGGTTTGTATTTTTGAAGGAATGATAGGTCTTAAGAAAGATAATTAACTTAATATACTGGAAATTCTCTAAACTTGTTGGCTTGTATGAAATATTGTGAAAACTTAAGTGATCAAAATAAATTACAACACAGTGTAATATTCAGTAACACCTAATATTATCACTTTTTATAGTGAAAATTGTACATTTTCCATTTCGAAAGCTCTAGCAAGCGAAATTTTAAAATATGCCCATGGGCTATTATAATAGATCTTTACTCTATTAATTTCTATAGCTATCAAATCTTTAGAAAATATAGATAAACTACATAAATTGGACTTAGATTTCCAATCTTTAAGAATGTATATGTGTATGAATTAGTATCAAACAAACTTACTGAATAAATATGGACTTCAACTGGAATCATGCTGAAGCATACATAAATTATAAAATGCAATGTAAGCAGATCTTACTTTATATCTGTATCTGTATGAGTATCAAATAAATTTACAGAAAAAATATTGAAAGCATGCCTAAGCATGCAAATTTAAAAGAATGTCACACAATTTTGTAAGCAAAGAAATTTTATGACTCTGTGCTAAATGAAATACATAAATATGTATCTACTTTGTAAAAGAATAAAAAGAGCGAAATCGTAAAATCTAATAGTATAGATTTTTAATTGAAACACCACTACATGTCGGACTCTCGCGTCACTATCGATAGAAGCATGCTAAGGCATGCATGCTAGCAAAATATATAAATCTGTTAGAAGGTGATGAGAAACTTGTTTCTAATCATTAATCTGTAGACAGCAATTGTATCTGGATCAACCCAACTCATGAACGAAATGTATACAGATATAGTTGATAGTAATGAGGACCTTTTCTTTTTTCTCTCAAACATAGATATTCTAGTGTTTCTGACACTATAAAAACACCGACGGTGAATTGATGGTGGAGGTAACTGCGTTATTTGAGATCGATTTTCTAGAATAGTTGATTATTAAACATGTATTTCTTTGTAGATAAAGTAATTTCTCTATACATATATACATATATTTACCTATATGTATATATGAATACATTTAAAAATTACATAAATATTCTCTTTTTCAAGTAGTAAAATCTGAAAAAATAGCAGTGGCATATTAAAAGAAAAAAATTATTAAAAAGAGAGACTGAGTGATCAACTGATACGTACACTTTGTCTGACAGGTAAATAAAGCGCGCTTAAAAATATCAGAAATATATACACAATACGCTGAAATTTAATAAAATGAGAAAAAAAAATCATCTAGAACATCAAATAAAAGCCATAGGCGAGTAACCTTCATAAGATAAACATATACCTTATTAATGAAAATATATTATCAGTATGAAGTAACACAATTTGAGGAATTAAAATTTTAACATTTAATTGTCCCTTAACGCTGACAAAGAGTAGACAGATATGTTGACATAGAAAGTCATCTTGTATACTAGAGGAACCGTTGATAGGCCAGACCTAAATTGTAAGAAAACGATTTCGTTTTCTGTTGATCGCTATTCAAGAAGAAAACAAGTTTCCTCATTATGATTTAACTAATTTAAAAGTACATTTAAATTTAGTCTCATATCTAAATGATGATGATCTTAACATAAAAATTAAAAATAAACGTTATACAATTCTATATTATATGTACTCGTATCTAAGATTCCAACAAAGCTATTATATGAAAGAATCTCAAACACTTCCAAATGCACTAAAGTTTAAGATAAAAATTCCTTTTATTCAATATCGGCTCAATTGATATAGAAATTTAATATGAAACAGTAAGCAATGACCTCAGCTACTGCATTTTTACTAATGATCGAATAATAGAAAGTCCTGAAAGTCTTATAAATTAAGTAAGGTTTCGAATGATTTTCATTACAAAAAAAAAGTAGCGTATGTTTTTAGCAATAGTGAGTATAACAATTTCATTATAAAACCACCATTTGATTTTAAATGTTTATCAATAAAAAAGGAAAGAGAAGCAAAGTGGTTAAAAAAAGCTGGACTGCTGGATCAGTTTCATTTCAAAGCGTTTATCATTTTTTAAAGCCAATGCAAGATGTTCTAAAATATATGAAAAAGGTGAAGAAAAAATATGATAGTTGGAAAAAATTTTACACCGAAAAATTTCTAACGTTGACTATATAGGCTACATCAACTTTAAACAAATGGAAATAAAATATATTAAATATTTATACTATATTTACTACAACTAGAGAGGAATTAAATTTTACTTAAAACAGAAACTCCTCACAAACTTTTAAGTAAATACATCTAAAAATTAAAAGAACGTTTTTTTAATTTCAAATAAAAAAACTATCTAGATATTTTACATCTATACACAAAAGACCAGGCGAATATTTAAAACAGCACATGACAAAAAAAATGTATTTAAACAGGGAGCCCCAGACTTATTTGTATGTACATACATACATACATAAAATCAATTTGTAGATCCATATGTACATATGTACACATATTATCAAATTTCTTACCCATGCTCAAGTATTTATTGGATTTTAACAATCACACTTACATATCTACATCATGAAAACATACAAACCGTTCTCCAAGCTATTGACGCTTGAAGACGAAAGTCGAAGAAGACAAATGTACTTAAATAAACAAACTTATCACAGACCAGTCAAACTCTATCGCGCATACACACATACACACACACAAAATCACCACGATCGTACGCAAGAATTTTGCAAAATCTGAAATTAATATTTATACAAATATAAACAAATTTCTGACCGACAGACTTTAACACTGGACAAATTTAAGCTTGATAAAATATAAAGCAATCTCATCCTCCAATATGAAAAACATACTAGGATTAGGGAAGTTCAGATATATGATAATATTTTCTAGCAAAAAATTTTCATATGAGAAATAATTTATTTCAACGTACATATAAATACTAGGGTGAGAAAATCACATACACACACACATACTAAAATTCATCTACGAAAAATTAAACCTATTTCAACAACGCCCCTCCCCTCACAAATCACAGTCAGCCTAAAGTTCTTACAGATATATATACACAAAATCTCAAGGTAACATACAATCTATCAATCTCACAACCTAAATCACGCTCAGCCTTAAAATCATATAGACATACATACACACAGATACGTATACATATACATGAACACCTTCACCTCACCTCTCATTAATCATGATCAGCCTTAAACTTCTACAGATATACACACAAATTGCGCTGTTATATATTTCATGAACACTTCGCCCCTCATAAATCACGATAAGCCTTAAATTTCCTACAGATATACATACACAAATTCTCAAGGTCACATACAATCGTTAATCTGAACAATCCAAATCACGATCAGCCTTAAACTTCTACAGACATACATACACAAAAATTTCTACAAACATATAAACTCCCAAATTCCTATAGATACATATTACAATAACACCCCCCGCCTACCTCAAATCAAGGACAGACTTAAACTGCTATATATAAATACATACATACACATACACACATAGGCACATTCTATCTATCTATCACAACAAGACCCTCCCCCACCTCAAATCACAATCAGTCTTAAACTCCTACGAACATACATATACACAGATTCCCACGGATACGTATTACATGAACACTCTCACCTCACCTTTGATAAATCACAGACAGCCTTAAACTCTTACAGACATACATATATACATACATACATGTACACAGATTCCCACGGATACATATTACAACAACTCCCCGCCCTCCACCAGTCGATCTACCTCAAATACATCCCGCCCCCCACGAAGCCCAGCTTGATTTAAATTCCAACAAGCATATACGTCACCGAATTCTCATGGTTACATATTACAAAACACCCTCACCTACCCAAATCACGGTCAGCCTTAAGGTCTCACAATCTAGACACACCCCACCCTCCACCAATCACAGCCAGACTTCAATTCCTACAGCTAGACATACCCTCAAATTTTCCGTCGGCATTAGGAAAAATCATTTCCATGATTTTCCCGTCGGCATTTGAAAAAACTAAACATGTTTTCCCGTCGGCATTTGAAAAAAATAAACATGTTTTCCCGTTGGCATCAGGAAATCATACACATATAAAAGCCTCAAACCTATAAACCCCTTAATGTATTCCTACAAAATATTCCGCACACAAATTCCCACGGATACATATTACAACAACACCCGCCCCCACCAAACACAGGCTGCCTTAAAGATAGACCCGCAAATTCCCACGGTTACATGTTACAAAAACCTCACCTGCCCAAATCACAGACATCAACAAATTTCCACAGTCTAACAACAATCATAACTTTCCCGTCGGCATTAGAAAAAATAAAGATGTTTTTTGTTTATAAAAATCTTAAAGCTATAAACCCCCTTAATGTATTCAAACAAAATATTCCACGCACAAGTTCCCACGGTCATACATACATACATACATACATACATATACTTAATATAAATAAAAAAAGTTAATATAAACAAAAAACTCCTAATGTAAACAAAAAACACAGACGGACGGACGGACACACACACGTAGGTATCAAATTTCACAAATTTCCAAGAATTTTAAAATTTCAACCAAAATTTAACAATTTCAGCCACAATTTAACAATTTCAGCCCAAAATTTAACAATTTCAGCCACAATTTAACAATTTCAGCCCACAATTTCACAATTTCAGCCACAATTTAACAATTTTAATCGGCGCCAGAATGCCCATTCCCCTACTACTTGTATGTGCACATAGTGTCAAATTTGTCACATATGCTCAAGTATGTATTTGATCTTAATAATCACACTTACATATCTACTCCATGAAATTATATAAACCATTCACAAAGCCACTGACGCTTGAAAAGCCGATCAGTTAAAGAAGACGGATGTATTTAAATAAACAATATTATCACAGACAGGCAAATTATATCCCACACACACAAATTCCCCACGATAGTACATAAAAATTTCACAAAATTTCACAAAATTTCACAATTAATTTTCACGATTTCCCGTCGGCATTAGGAAAAAATCATTTTCACGATTTTCCCGTCGCCAATAGGAAAAATCAGTTGAACGATTTTCCCGTCGGCATTAGAAAAAATATTTTGTTAAATTTTCTCAAATCTATGGACCCCTTAATGTATTCCCTCAAAATATTCCACACACAAAATCCCACGGTCACACATACACACAAACTCACGAATTTCCCATTATCACACGTAGACATTTAATGTAAACAAATAACAAATAACTGTTTACGTTAACTCTTAATATAAAAATAAACTCCTAATGTAAACAAAAAACACAATTCTCAAATTTTAATTACCCAAATTTTAAAATTTCAAAAAGTTTTGCACTGAAATTCTCAAATTTCAAAGTTTAATTACTAAAATTTTAAATTTTAATTGAGCTAGGACCGGAATTTAACAACTACTAAAATATTATGACACTTAAGACCATTATGACTTATTTTTTACATATAACACTGCAACAAATTTTTTATCTGTTTGTCATAACCTAAAAAATTAGTTGTTTTCTTAATTAATTTAGGGTAATTTAACACGAATATGGCATTCATTTGTTTGTGTTAGGAAGCGTTTTCATGATATTTGTTGTCTTGTTGTCAAGATCTTTGTAAACTGCAAAAAATACGTTTTTCGCTAACATCTTGAAAACACTTCTTAAGAAAAAATAGATGAAGACCATATTCGTGTTCAGGTTAAGTTTTTTTGCGTAATTGCATAATGGTTTCTTTTTGGTGGGAAAAAAAGTCTATATTATACTTTCAATTTATGCAGCACAATTGACAAAGGTGTATATTTGCAAATGCGGTAAAGAAAAGTTCCCCTAATAGCCCCCAGGTAAAGAAAGCGCATAGAACAGTACTCCAGGCACTGTCGCCAGATTTCTCTGCTTTTTTATGATATTTTTACTGAAAAATTGACATAGTGAGATTTGCAGATTTTTTCCTTAAATGGCTGACATTATACAATGTCATTTCGACAAATAAAACTACCAAAAATGTGATATTATTAACATATGTACATTATTTGTATTCTGCAGCCATAGTTGGGCAAAATACATAGTTAGCGGTATTTAAAATACAAAATGCTTCCTGTTTAGGTATTTAAAATACAAAATACTTTTACTTCGTGTATGAATTCAAAACATAAAATACACAATTTTTATTAAAAACACTAAATGCATTACAAAATACTAATCAACATAGCAATTGTTTCCTTTAAGATATATCCCATTTTTAAATGCAGCGTTGGAAAAACAGCTTCCTGTTGGAGAATAAATAAAACCTGCTGAAGAAAATAATCTTTTTATAGGTGTTGGCGAACACAAACCAATATTAAATTATATGAATACTCTTTTTATATTTGGATATATTTCAAAAGTGATAATGTCTTTGGTATTGTCACTGAGGAAGTTGTCAAATTCCAACTCTATATTTGATGTTAGAAATTCATCATCGTCATCCATATTAACGGAAACAACAAAATTATAGTGTTCTTTATTGGTGCTTCTACTCCTGATATTTCCAGGTGTCATTTTAAATTGTTTGTAATATATTTTTTTTTTATTTTGTAATGGATTTTGTAACTTATGTATTTAAAATATGAAATACTGCAATTTATTTTATGTATTTAAAATACCAAATCTTCGCAGCACAAAACACTTTCACATCATGTGTTTAAAATACAAATACAAAATACGCATATATATTTTAAATACGTATTTCAAATACATATTTAAAATATATGTATCTATATATAGGGTGTTTTTTTTAGAGGTATAGAACTTCGAATTGAAATAAAACACAAGAAAATCGTTTTAATGTCCATCAATTTGGCTTTATTGGAAGGATAATTTTATGCCATTAACGTTTAAATATGATTTCGGGCATGTGGCCGCCGCGGCTGGCTCGAATAAAGCCAATTCTACAGGTCCAATTTTCAACCACTTTTTCGAGCATATGGGGCCGTATGTTGGCAATAACGCCACGAATGTTGGCTTCCAAGTCCCCTAACGTTTCTGGTTTGTTGGCGTAGACGAGCGACTTCATATATCCCCAAAGAAAATAATCCAATGGTGTCAAATCACACGATCTTGGTGGCCAATTGACCGGTTAACCGAATTAATTGCTCTGATGGACGATTATGTCGACCATAAAATGGACGGAGTTTGCGGTAAACTTCGCGAACTGAACCATTATTTTCGAAATAAATTTGCACGATTTGCAAGCGTTGTTCTTTTGTCAACCTGTTCATGATGAAATGGCAAAAAAAACTAAATATTAATCACTTGACAGCTGACAAAATGGCCGCCAGTTAAAAAAGTGATGACAACTTAAAGTTCTATACCTCAATAAAAAACACCCTATATTTAAAATACTACCCAACCCTGATTACAGATTCACCTCAAATGAAAACTGAATAACGCGTTTTGTTGGGCAAGTTTTCTGGCCCATTGAATTTGACTACAAAAATATATCTGTGGCAATAAATAATAATTTCTTAAGTCGAAATTTCTTGTTTTGAGATATTAAGGGTTTTGTCTTTTTTTGTGTTTAGTTTTTACATAAAATGTTTCCATGTACCGACCAAACGGTGTCCGGATTTTGATTTAGTTTTTTCTGTTTGAAAGGTGACTTAATCGAGAGGGTTCTTAGATATGTTTATCGGTTTAGCCATTTAGAAGATAGGTTTTTAATATTTTAATTTTTGTTATTAATAATAACATTTTATAATTGAAATTTAGCTGAGTGATAGATCTTGAAGAAGAGAATAAGAATATGTAATAAAATGAAAAAGCACTCATGTCAACTTAAGCCATTATTATTTATTGCCGCAGATATAATTTTCAGAGAAAGTACCTCAAAACGTTTTGGGAATATTTATACGTATGTTTATTAAACGGAACTCAAGCTGTGTATAAAACGATTCTTCAAATTATGCAGTATTTGTTTTGATTCGAATTATTTTATGAGATATTTATTTTATTTTAGTAGAAAAATTTTACCAAAACACATTGCTTGGAAATAGTGCACAGTAGTAAAGTGTACGAGTATATTATATGTATATCATACATATGTGTATAAGTATAAGTTTAATTTAAAATATAAGTTAAATTATTGATATTCTTTGCAGATAAAAATCCAAATAAAGCTTCTCCTCCCTATTATAATCTTAAAGAAAGTAAGACAGAAGAAGAAAATAAGGTTGCACAAGATGGAGCGCTTATTTCAAATGAGGGTTACAGTTATGTCACGGAGGTACCATCACTTTCATCTCATCAAATTCATTCCAATTTATGTAAAAAAACTGATTATTACCAACCAAAAGATAATGAAATAGAACATGGATACGAAAATAGCCGAGTGCACAGAACCCATCGAAAAATAACACACAATGAAAAGAGATACCATTCAGGTAAGCTCAAATTATTGTCAGCAGTTATGTTCCTGTGTTTCAATAGCACATTTAATAAATTATTCCAGAAGTAAATATTAAAAGTCAAACAAAGTTTGGGCCTTGTACGAGTTATTCAAATAATATTTTGCTCTTAAACACTATTTCAGTTAATTGAATAATAAATTACTCAATCTACTCTTTTATAATAATTATTTAAATAGAATTATGATAAAAGAGGAAATAAAAGGCAATCACTCACTTTTGTTTAAACAAATGTTCCCCTGTGCAGCATCTTATCTTTTCCTTATAGTTGAGAACATCGTAGAGTTGTTCCTATCAGTTATATTGACCCCTGTTTTCAGTTCAGTTCACTTTACTATAGTATTTATATTTTTAATTTAGATTTTCAATGATCTTTTCACTGCACTTGCAACTTTTGTTAAAATTATATTTTTTTATTCAATTTTTTTGTAACATGAATATTTTTGCATTGCCTCTGTGCACCCTTATTCGAGTTATCAGCATCGGTGTCACATCCATACAATACAAAACATTGGGACTTGTCTACAATGGAAATTTATGGTCCCTGGTTCTTGTTGAGCCTTCATAGTGAACAGACGCCTTATTCGAAGTGCATAATATTCGTAGTACATATTGACTTTGATAAAAAATCTTTATTTGCTTTGCTAATATTTTTTACATTGTCAGAAATAATAAATACAAAAAAAAACCTAAAACAAATCAGCATTGAGGAATACTCTACTTGAGTACCTTAAAAAAAATTGTGAAGTGAGTTCTAATGGCAGAAATTTTTATTTTACTGTGAGTTCTAAAACTCTTAACGCAAACAATAAAAAAAATCTGGTGCTGGTCTTTTTCTAACGGCAAATCCACTTTTTCCTGAGCGATCAACTTCGCTTTGTCCAATGCCAACTAGTGATTTATTAACATTACCGTTGCCTAGTAATTCATTGTTTACGTGAGTGTCATCATCCGCTTCGGACTCGTGTTCATCTCTTATATATAAAAGTAGTCAAAAATCTGAAGTCCAAGTCGGAATAGACAGATACATCACTGTGGCAAAGCGCGGGCGAAGCCCAAATTCATCACAAATATCATCGGTTCCCAAGATATCCAGGGATAGCGACGCCGCCTCAACTAACAGTCAAAATCGTTTTAAAATATTGCAAGATGACAACGACGAACGCGATGTATCCTCGAACAAAACCTTCAAAATACCACCAATATATCTGAGATAAAAAGTTCTAACGCTCTTATTAAAAAATGAATCTCAGCCATTGGTGAGAATTCATTTCACATTGTTCCAATAAAACGTGGTAACGTAAATGAAACTTAAATTCAAATATATGATGAAAAAGATTTTCCAAAATTGTAATAAAAGTTCGAAAAAAACAAGTTATACGTACCAGCTTAAGAGTGCTAAATACCTACAAAGCGTATTGGAGGGCATATATTCTTATATAGATCCCGAAGATATAAAAGATGCCCTGATCTTCCATGGATTTAAGGCAAAAAAAATGTCTAATAAATAGGCAGAAGATTCCTCAAACTTTATTTCGGGTTGAACTGGAGCCAAATGATATAAAATTGAGACCCATCCAATTTATAATTTAAAATATCTAATCACCAAAAATCACATTTGAAGAAACACATAAGCGAGCACAGGGCCATAATTGTCCAGAATATGGCCATACAAAAACTTACTGTAATTTACCTACTAATTGCGTTGTGTGCTGTGAGTTACACGGTACTGCTAGTTGCAATAAGCCAAAGGATCAAAATTATAAAAAATTTAGTAATTGTAGTGGTAATCACACCGCTAACTACAGAAGATGTCATGTGTACTCTTTCGTTAAGCAGTTAATGAGCCAAAAACCTAAAATACATCCAGCTAAAACAGAAAAAAGTTACTTCTCCAATTATCCTCAAACAACCTTTTACAAATATGACTAGCTTGGTGCAAGAAATGCTGCGAATGCAGAATACTCTGCTTCAAGCAATAGTAAATAAGCCATGAATACGTTAAAATATTTTTTCTAGAACGCAAACGGCATTCGCCAACATAAAAATGAACCTGAGCACTTCCTCCCGGAAAAAATATCGATATAATGGTGGTCTTTGAGACTCATTTGACTTAGAGAAACCTTTTTAAAATAAATGGTTACACACTATATGATTCAAAGTACCCGAAAGGAAGAGCATGCAGCAGATCAGCAGCTCTAATAAAGTCAAAACTAAAGCATTATATTCTTGAAAACATTTGTGCAAAACATTTACAAACAACTTATATTTTTGTCGACAAGTTTTGTAATAATTTTGTGTAATATCTTCAATTTACTGTCCTCCCAGCTTCTTAATCACTGAGGATTTGTAAAAATCGCTTGGGCCTTGTTTCGTAGCAGCTAGCGACTACAATGCAAAACATACGTTCTGGAGTTTGCGTCTTATTATACCCAGAGGTCGAGCGTTGTTTTACACACTTTCAAAAATGGGATTCATAATTGACTGGGATTCAAAATATATATCAGTAGTCATTGTACGAAAAACATTAATCTAAGAATATCCGATGATATTGAATCTAAGATTTCTAAGCTTAACGAAAAGATTAAACAGGCTGCTGAACATGTCACTATATCCCATCCGCAGACTGTGTTTAAAAGAATTATTCGAATGTCTCGTGTGTGAAAATAAAAGAGCTAGAATGGAATGACAACAGCACAGAGTGCATTAAACGACTCCAAGAGTTGCTTGCATCTGAAAAAACTGCATCTCTTAAAAATTATGTGGAAAACCTCGATGTCACACCAGCACCTAATTACTCTTTGTGGCGCGCTGCTAGATATCTGAAAAGACCCGTTGAGTTTAGAGCACTCTACGCACTTCGACCGGAGGTTGGGCACGAAGCTGTACTGAAAAAGGTAAAATATTTGCTGAGCATTTAAAACCCGTATGTACACCAAACTCATGTACTGGTGTTGCTGATTTGCCGAGTGTAGTTGCTCTACTCCGTCTACCCATAAAGTTTAAGAAGCGTGACGTACAAAAACTAATTGCTGAGATCAACCCGAAGAAAGCTCCAGCTATTGATGAAATTAGTATTAATATGTTGATGCAGTTTCCCCGTATTGCACTGTTATGCATTTTTAATGTCGTTTTACCACTGGAGTATTAGCCATACAGGTGAGAGCTTGCCAAGCTCAAAATTATTCCAAAGTCGGGCAAACATCTTACCAAGGCTGAGTCATATAGGCCAATAAGTTTACTGTCAGCAATGTCAAAGCTCTTCGAAAAGCTACTTTTGATAAAATTTTCCCCTATGCTAACAGATAGTATGTGCATACTGGACAGTCAATTGGGTTTTAGAAGTTAGCATAGTACCATTGAATAAACGCAGATTTTGGTTCAATTTATAACAAGAACATTTAAAGAAATGTTTCTGAGGCATTTGATAAAGTGTGGCATGAAAGCTAAATGTTAAAATTGAAGACAAATCTACCAATAAACATTTTAAATCTTTTGGAAAGTTACATTCTTGCCCTGAAGTTAACTGTTTTGGAAGCAGACCTTCTGAGTATGCCCGAAACAATATTTTCCGGTGTGCCACAGGGTAGTATACTGGGGCCAGTTTTGTATTTGATTTATACCTGTGAAATGCCTGTGAACAGTAATATTGACACTTCTAGATTTGCCTATGATACAGCCTGCCTTAGGCATCACGATATCTTCAGGAACATATTACCCAGCTGGAACTATGGGTAAACATATGGAGATTTAAAGTAAACGAACAGAAGTGTTTTTAGGTAGTAGTTACCTTACGAAGAGATGCTTTTTCCCCCCTTTGAATCAATAACCAAGTTGTTCTTTAACATTCACCTTGGTATTTCACATGATCGACAGCTTACATGGAAACACCACATTAGTAGTAGGGGAATGGGCATCCGGGGCCAATTAAATTGTGAAATTTGGCTGAAATTTCTAAGAATTCTTTAAAATTTTGTTGAAATTTGTCTGAAGTTCTTTAATATTTGTGTGAAATTTGAGAATTTTTTACATTAGGAGTTTTTTTTTTACATTAATTGTTTTTTGTTTACATTAAATTAATGTATGTATGTATGTATGATCGTGGGAATTTGTGCGTGGAAAATTTTGTGGGAATACATTAAAGGGGTTTATGGGTTTGTGGGTTTATATGTTTATGATTTCCTAAAGCCGACTGGAAATTTGTGGGTGCGTCTAGGAATTGAAGTCTGGCTGTGATTAGTGGAGGGCGGGGTGTGTCTAGACTTTGGGACCTTAAGGCTGAACGTGATTTGGGTTGGTGAGGGTGTTGTTGTAATATGTAACCGTAGGAATTCGGTGGCGTATATGCCTGTTGGAATTTAAGCCAAGCTTGCTTGGTGGGGGGCGGGATGTATTTGAGGTAGATCGACTGTGTGTGTGTGTATATCTGTGGGAATTTAAGGCTGATCGTTATTGGTGGAGGGCGGGGCGTTGTTGTAATATGTATCCGTAGAAATCTGTGTGCATATATGTACGTATGTCTATAGGAGTTTAAGGCTGCCTGTGATTTATGAAAGCCGAGGTGAGAGTGTTCATGTAATATATATCCGTGGGAATCTGACTATGTATGTTTGTAGGAGTTTAAGGCTTGAGGTGGGTGAGGGTGTTTTTATGACAGATGGAATGTGTATGTGTGTGTTTGTATGTATGTGTAGGAGTTTAAGGCTGTCCTTGATTTGTGGTAGGTGAGGGTGTTGTTGTAATATGTATCTGTAGGAATTTGTGAGTTTGTATGTCTGTAGGAGTTTAAGGCTGATTTTGATTAGGGTTATTAAGATTGATCGATTGTATATGACCTTGAGAACTTATGTATGTATATCTGTAGGAATTTAAGGTTGACTGTGTTTTGTGAGGGTAGGGGTGTTGTTGAAATAGTTTTAATTTTTCGTAGATGAATTCTAGTATATGTGTATATGATTTTCTCACGCTAGTATTTATATGTACGTAGAAATAAATTGTTTCTCATATCGACATTTGGTGATATAAAATATTATCATGTATATTCCCTAATCCTAGTATGTCTTTCATATTGGAGGATGAGATTGCTTTATATTTTTTCAAGCTTAAATTTGTCCAGTGTTAAAGTCTGTCGGTCAGAAATTTGTTTATATTTGAATAAATATTAATTTCAGATTTTGTAAAATTCTTGTGTATGATAGTGGCGAATTTGCGTGTTAGTATGTGTGTATGCATGTATGTGCGGGATAGAGTGTGGCTGTCTGTGATAAGTTTGTTTATTTAAGTACATTTGTATTCTTTGTCTGAATGGCTTTTCAAGCCTCAATAGCTTGGGGGACGGTTTGTATGTTTTCATGATGTAGTAGATTGTGTGATTGTTAAAATCCAATAAATACTTCAGTTCAGCATGGGTAAGAAATTTGATAATATGTGTACATATGTATCTACAAATTGATTTTATGTATGTATGTATGTACATACAAATAAGTCTGTGAGTATATAGGAATTGCTTGTTCTCCCAGAAAGCAATTAAAATAGATAACGATAGATAACGGAATTTCACTACCAGGGGGCGCTGTAGGCAGTAAAGGTTTGTGTCTTCGCTAAATACTGGTATGAGAGTTGCCATATGGTGGTGAAAAAAGGGTAAAAGGAGTGTGTATTTGCTAAATAATGGCGTGAGCGTTGCCATAGTGAGATGAAAAAAGGGTAAAAAGGATAGTGAATTGGCTAAATGAAGCATGTTGATGCCAGATGGCAACGCCGTGAATAGGTGAAATGTGTGTGAGTTGGCTAAGTCTTGATCAATGTATCTGAGTTTACCCAAAAGTAATTAAATTTATCTAAATAGGTTTTGGGTAAGTAGCTGTGTGCTAGATAAGTGTAGATGACAGGGTGGAGAAAGGAGAGATAATAGCGGGTTGTGAGTTTGCTAAGTCTGGATAATTTGGCTTACCCAAAAGTAATTAAATTTACTTAAATTGGTTTTGGATGAGCTAAAAAAGTTTTGGTGTGCTAAAGAAGTCTAGATGGCAGTAGTGGAGAAAGGAGATAAAATAACGGATTGTGAATTGTTAAGTGCCAATCGATGAGGCTTGGCTTATGGTGCTAAGTAGTAAATGGAGTTGGGATTTGTATTTAACGCCTAATAGTATGCACGCATGAATTGTAGTTGGAATTGATAAAGGTATTTTGTGTTGTTATACAAGTAGTATAAATGTGAGGCTTCCGTATCACGGATCCCATACATATTTGGGATCATGTCTACGCTACAGTCGGTATTTTAGTTTCATCGATCGGTACGCTACACAAAGAGAGTGTAGTGTTGTTTCCATCCCTGGTAAAAGTGTATTTATTGTAAATTGTGTATTTGTGGTTTTTATAGTTTAATAATATTTCTTGGCGCGTTGAGAGTTGTGGTTTTATAATTTCTTTGTAGTCGCTTCGTACGTGGGTGGTCAAGTTAATTGTTTGAAATAGATTTCTTAATGTGTGAAAAAATGTTTAATTGTTGGCGCTTCTAGATTTGTGATGTAAAATGTATGAAATATTTAGAAAAGGTATATTTAAACTTGTTTGTGGTTCAGCAAATATTTGAAAAAAAATATAGTTTTGATGACGAATTTTTTCAATGTATGAAATATTTTAGAAAAGGTATATTTAAACTTGTTTGTGGTTCAGCAAATATTTGAAAAAATATAGTTTTGATGACGAATTTTTTCAATGTATGAAATATTTTAGAAAAGGTATATTTAAACTTGTTTGTGGTTCAGCAAATATTTGAAAAAATATAGTTTTGATGACGAATTTTTTCAATGTATGAAATATTTTAGAAAAGGTATATTTAAACTTGTTTGTGGTTCTGCAATTATTGTAAAAAAAAAATATATATATAAATGGGTGGGTGGGTAAAAAAACTGAAATTGTATTAGCAAAAAAATAAAAAAAGTTACTATGGTTAAAATTATTATTAGCAATACAAAAATTTGTGTGGTCCATTATTATAGAAATAGACCAAGTCTTATAATTTTATAAGGTTGTAATATTGAAACAAAAGAAAATATATGTGTTTAAATAGCCACCAAGTTTTTTTTATAGTTTTGAATATGTAGAAATTTTAGTATAAAATAGGGTTCTAGCAAAAAGATTTTTACTACTACAGTTTGAAATAACGCCAGAAGTACACAATTTAAACAATGAATACAAATCTAAATATTAATTTCCATGATGATGAGGAAACTCAAATTTCTCCAGGCCAAGATTTGCACTCATTGGCAGCACCATCAGCGGAAAGAAGAGGTCTGGAGGAGGAGGATAGGGAGTTGGAAGCCCGATTCCAAAAAATCGTTTCTAGTCTAAGAAGGACTACAAAGAAGAAGGAGGATAAGTTTCTAGCATATAAGGAAAAGCATGCTACCTTGAAGTCAAAGATCCAAAAACTTCAGGAAAAGGAAAAAGTGCTGAAGAATGAAATCCTTAGGTTTTTGGAGAATGAAGAAGAACTATTAAATAGTTCATCTCCTTCTCCACTAAGGATACTATTTTCTTCCGAGTATAAATGTAACATATGTTTTATGTTACATGCAGGGAAGAAAATAGTATTCCTTAGTTGTCCACATTTTATATGTGTGGAATGTTTAAGAACGTGGGGTGTTTTGTCGTGTCCTGAGTGCCGGCAAAGCATCCGACAAATTAATATAGTAAAAAAGAAGGGTGAGTGTTATTTTATGGATAATATTCACCCTTCAGACTTTTTTAAAACTTCATCATCATCGTCATCATCATTACCATTCATCACCACCACCAACAGCACTATCGATCTCACATCGCATAGTGTAATGGGAAGTGATGATGATGATGATGATGATGTTAATGATATGGATTATGAAGTAGGTGAGGAAGAGGAAGAAGAAGATGAAGATTTGTAAAAATATAATAAGAAAAAATTAAATAAATAAAAATAAAATAATAAAATTGTGTTTTTTTTTCTTTTTTTCAGATTTAATTATCAAAAAAAATAATAATAAATAAAACTATTAATATAAAATACAAAATTATGTTTTTATTTAAAGCTTTATTAGGAATTTCTTTATTTCAGATTAAAAAGACGCTTATAAAGTGTAAAAAGTTTTTTCGTTAACAAATATTGATTATAAAATGTTGTACATCGACATATGTTGTAACATTGTACATAAGCATTTTGACAATCAAATTTATGAATAACATTGTTATTATCCTTAAAAAATAGGTTGTTTATATTACTATTACTACTAGTATACATTCGTAATTCATTTATAACCTTAAGAAATAAAATTACATGTTGTTTATCGATTTGGTTATATATATTAGTAATAGATTCTCCAACTCGACAGATGTTAACATTTTTTTAAAGATAAATATTAGCTGCAATGTGGTCTGTGCAGAGTGTAGTGAAAAACTGAATATAATTATAAATTTTTAAATGAATTTATTTAATATGTTTTTCTTTATTTAAATAAGAGTTAATGAAATTTCTAAATAAAATTACATTTTTCTCAGCACATGTTTGATTAGAATTGATATTATTATGATTTTTACAAGCATTTATATCAACATTATTTTTATATAAAGTTTTTATATTTAAACAATTCAAATCATCTAAATTAATTATAAATATTTCCATTTGTTCCTCTCTAAGTAGCTCTTTTAACCATCTTAATTTTTCAAATCCTTTGACATATACATTAAAATATTTTTCTTCTTCTTTGCTTTTTTTCATAGTATTTATTAAGAATTTCATTAAATCTTTCAGTGTACACTCTCCGCTATCCCATTGTATCCCATGCAATTGATTGTATAACCATTTATTTGTAATTTGATCCTTTTTAGACAATTCAGAATATTTGAATGGCGATTTGATGAGAAAGGTTCGATTTTCGAAATCAGTGACTGATATGCATACTTCTTTTGGATATAATTTTTTATTTATGAAAAACCCTTGCACATCGATTACTATGAAATTTTCTTGTTGATACATCGCTATCTCCCACAAAACTGATATATAGATAAATAAGACATGATATTTTTATTGTTTTTCTTTTTATTTGGAAAAGTAGTTATTTTTCAAAAATGAAATCAAAATAGTTTCCGTCTAAAATTTTTCGAAAATAAAAATCTCCCGTTGACATGTCGTTCACAACTTCCTCTGGTAGATTTGTATATTTTTCCGGTAAGAATATGACACAATTTTCCAACTCCAGCATTGTTTTAGGACCAAATTTCGTTGTCTTCTTCGAACATTTTAATACTCTGATTTTTTCGTTAAGTGGAATTTGCTTTAGAGGTGTAATCTGCTTCAGATAAGATTTTTTGTTCCTTATGTTGTTTAGATAATTCAAGGTGTTAGACATTTTTTTGTTTCTTTTTCACCAGCACCCGTTCCAAAAAAAAAAAATGTACAGTTGACACAACTTTCCAAATACGACTGTTGATAACTCCTTTATACACTAGCCTATTTAAACTAAAATTTGTGGACGAGGAGTTCTTTATACTACGGAGTGCAGGAGTCAGTTGTATAATAAATGTGGTTTTGATAATAAAAAAATAAAAAAATCTAAGGATTTAAATAGAACATGAGTATATGTAGGTTTTTTTTGGTGATAAGAAATATAATAAATGTGGTTTTGATAATAAAAAAAAATAAAAAATTCTAAGGATTTAAATAGAACACGAGTATATGTGGGTTTTTTTTTGTGATAAGAAATATAATAAATGTGGTTTTGATAATAAAAAAATAAAAAATTCTAAGGATTTAAATAAAACGAGTATATGTGGTTTTTTTTTTTTGTGATAAGAAGTTTATTTATATATAACATTTATCCTTCCTAGTTTACTTCTCCTCCCTAATCCTAGTTCAGGGAAAATTTTTTCCATATAAATGAGACTTGTTTGCAGCTAATAAAATCATTCTTGTTTTAAAAATTCTTTCTAACACACACACGTAATAAGCTCTAAAAAGAAAGCAACGTAAAAAAATGGACGGCAGATTTATTTGTGAATTTTGTAAAAAATTATTCACTATGAATACAAATTTAAGGAGACATATCAGATTGTATCACCAGGGACCTTCCTCATCGTTTAAGTGTACAACCTGTAAAAGACATTTCTCAGATAGAGAGGAATGGCATCGACACACACACACACACTGAGACAGAAGGTAATAACAATGGTGAAAATATTAATATTTTTTGTGATGGTTGTGAAAAAGTTATTCCAAGAAAAAATTGGTCTTATCATAAAAGAACAAACGAGCATAAAATTAATTGTTCTATGAGATCAGATGAAGATGATAGTAATTTAAAATGTATAAAATCTTCATTCAGCAATCGTATCGTATCGTGTTTAATTGAAAATGAAAATAAAAATGAGTTAATACCTGAGAATTTTCTAGCTACAATCAGAGAAATGGTGATAATATTATTATGTAATCACATACAAAAACATGAAAATATAAAATTCAACATGGAGTTGTTCGCTGAATACATATTGATAAAGGAAGATGATTCATCTATGATTGATATAAAGTCTCATCAGACTAAAATGACTATTCTTGAAATGTATTCAACAAGAGAACATATCCTTGATATTTACAATGAACAATGTGATGTTATAGTGAAAAAGATGAGCGAATTTCAGGAGCGAGATAGTGGTTGGACATTGATTCAAATTATGCATTTGGAGGTGAATATTAATCAATACAAGTGTATAAAAGGCTCGCAATATATTCCCTTACCACCCTCAATACTGAGGAAGTTAGCTTGCTCATTAATGTTCAAAATAACGATGAGTATTGTTTCAAATGGGCACTAATATCAGCATTGTATTCAGTTGATTTAAATTCGAATAGATGCACACCGTACAAAATAACCAATATTGAAGATGAAGTAATTGTGTTGGAAAACGGGATTGTTTTAAACTTTAAAAACTTGAATTTTCCACTTCCGATTAATAGAATCAAAAAATTTGAAGCCAATAACAGTGATATTAGTATTAATGTGTTTGGTCTAGATGAGGATAATAATGTAATCGGTCCATATTATTTTACACAAAAGGAAAAATTCAATCATATCAACTTGTTGCTGCTTGAAGACGATGAAAAATCACATTATATATGGATTAAAAATATGTCAAGGTAAAGATATATATACATATGAATATAGTACTTTTTTTAGACAAACATTTTCATGAGGAATCATCGCTTATCAAACATAAAAAAGAATGTAATAGGCTAGTGACAAAAATGCCCACCTTAGAAAACAGTAAGCTTAGTTTTAAGAATTTTAAAAAGCAAATGAATGTGCCTTTTGTTGGCTATGCTGATTTCGAGTGTATACTTGAATCAGTTAATATCAGGGATCGCAAATAACGATTATTTTCCAAATTTAAACTGAAAAAATCACAATAATAGAGAAGTGCTACTGGCACAAGGAATATACCACAATACTCCATGTTACATGGACTACCTATAGATGCAATGATTTTTATTTTTTTAATTTTTATTTATTCCTCACAAAATAAGAGTTACTTCTTGATTTTTATTTATTCCTCACAAAATAAGAGTTATTTTGTGACTTTTATTTATTCCTCACAAAATAACAGTTATTTTGTGATTTTTATTTATTCCTCACAAAATAAGAGTTATTTCTTGATTTTTATTTATTCCTCACAAAATAACAGTTATTTTATGACTTTTATTTATTCCTCACAAAATAACAGTTATTTTTTGATTTTTATTTATTCCTCAGAAAATAAAAGTCATTTTTAAAATGTGTTTATTAATTAATTTAATTTAACAAATAAGAGTTTTTGCATGGACTCTGGCGATAAATTCGATCTTAAATCTGTTAATATTAATTTTAGAGCAGAAAATGCTCTTTCTACAGAGACTTGTGTTGCTGGCATGCTATGCAAAACCTGTGCCAATCTGTACAGGTATGGATATATATATTTTTTTTCCTCCCAATATTTCATTACATCTGCATCCACGTCAATGGGCTTAGGATTGTAATTATCTATTTCGCTTATCGCCCTTTTCATTTCCTCCTCCAGATCACCATCTGAGTCTTCATCCTCTGAATTTACTTCAATAGAGTTTAAGAACTCGTTTAATAATGAACACGTGTTTGTGTCTTCAGACGACGGTAAAGCATTTGGTGTTTCAGCGTTTGAAGATGATGGTAAGTCAGAAGACTTTTGCGTTGCATCATTCTTCACAAAGAGTAAAATTGATTAAATTCATGTACATTAGACCACCCAATGGGCCGAAGTTTTTATTTTATTCGCTAAAGCCCATATGACATTTCATTTTTCTTTCATTTATCAAGTTTCATTTATCAAGCTGGTAACTCTTATGTGTTAATTATGAAGAATTTTTACTTGACTTCTATGAACTGGCAGTTATTAGTTTAAAAATGACTTTTATTTTCTGAGGAATAAATAAAAATCAAAAAATAAGTCTTATTTTGTGAGGAATAAATAAAAATCAAAAAATAACTGTTATTTTGTGAGGAATAAATAAAAGTCATAAAATAACTGTTATTTTGTGAGGAATAAATAAAAATCAAGAAATAACTCTTATTTTGTGAGGAATAAATAAAAATCACAAAATAACTCTTATTTTGTGAGGAATAAATAAAAGTCACAAAATAACTGTTATTTTGTGAGGAATAAATAAAAGTCACAAAATAACGATTAAAAAGTAATTTTTAAAATAAAAATTATAACCGTTACGGTCCCTGGTTAATATACAAAATTCATCTAATGTAAAATCAGTACAAAAACATATTCCATTTGCTTATAGCTATTACATTAAGTGTTCTTATAATTCAGATTTAGATATTTTTAGAATTTACAGTGGTGTTGGCGCACCACAACATTTTTTTAAAAGTTTAGTTCATGATATTTTATCTATTTACACTAGACATCTGAGTGTTGTTAAACTAATGAACCCCTTAACACCCCTTCAACAGATGCAACATTATGAATGCAAGACTTGTCATATTTGTTCTAGACCTTTAACTAATGAGAATAAAGTAGCTGATCATTGTCATCTAACTGGTCAATATAGGGGTGCATCCCATAACCAGTGTAATTTAGAATATCAAATTGCAAATTTCATCCCTATATTTTTCCATAATCTCTCGGCATATGATTGTCATCTGTTTGTAAGAGAGCTTTCAACAATTGAAGGTGATATAAATATAATACTTTCAAATAAGGAGATCTATGTATCAATATCAAAGAGAATTACAGTCAATGAAAAAGCTACATTTGAGTTACGTTTTCTCGATTCATTTAGGTTTATGCCATCGAGTATATCAAAGCTAGCCAGTTATTTGTCCGACAGTGATTTATCGACAGTAAAGTCAAGCTATCCAAATCCTGAAGAATTCAATTTGATGAGACGTAAGGAAGTCTTTCCGTATGACTATTTAGATTCAATTAATCGACTTGATGAAATTCAATTACCACCTCGTTCAGAATTCTTCAATAAATTAAGTAATGAGTCATGTAGTGTAGAGGATTATGAACATGCGCAAAAAGTATGGTCAACATTTAAATGTGTAACATTAAAGGATTATTTGCTTTTATACCTAAAAGTAGATGTTCTTTTACTTTGTGACATATTTGAAAATTTCCGTAAAGTTTGTGTAAGCATATATAATTTAGATCCATGTCAATATTATACAACTCCAGGTCTATCCTGGGATGCAATGTTAAAAACAACCGAAATAGAATTAGAGTTGTTGACAGATATTAATATCTACAATTTTGTTCTTCGAGGTATAAGAGGTGGTATTGTACAGTGTTCTAATCGACATTCAGTAGCTAATAATAAATATATTAGTGATTATGATTCTAGCAAAGAATCAAATTATTTAATATATTTAGATGTTAATAACTTGTATGGTTATGCAATGTCACAATACCTGCCCTATAAAGATTTCAAATGGGTTGAGAATTGTGAAAATTTCAATGTTAATAATATAGCAGAAGATTCGCCATTGGGATATATATTAGAAGTGAATCTAGAATATCCATCTATGCTGCATGACTATCATAATGATTTACCATTTTGTTCTGAAAATAAGAAAATCGAAAGCATGAAACAAAAGAAACTAATAACTGATCTAAATAATAAAACCAACTACACAATACATTATCGTAATTTGCAACAATGTATACAACATGGACTAATTTTAAAGAAAATACATAGAATTCTTCAATTTAATCAATCGGATTGGTTAAAAAAATATATTGATTTAAATAATCATCATAGCACTCTGGCTAAAAATTCATTTGAACAAAATTTTTTTAAATTGTTAAATAATGCGGTATATGGAAAGACTATGGAAAACGTCGACAAGAGGAAAGATATTAAAATAGTATGTCAATGGGAGAGTAGGGGTAAACGTTTAGGAGCTAGGGCTCTTATAGCTAAACCAAATTTCCATAGTTCTCTTCAGATTCATGATAATATGCATGTCATTCAAATGAATAGAATTAAATCTGAGTACAATAAACCCATTTATATTGGATTTTCTGTTTTAGAAATATCCAAATGGAAAATGTATAATTTCCACTATGATTACATAAAACCAAAATATCGTGAAAACATAAAACTCAATTATATGGATACTGATTCCTTTATTTACGATATTAAAACAGATGACCTGTACAGTGATATTAAAAGCGATATAAATACTCATTTTGATACGTCTGCATATCCGATAGATAATGTCTACTATATCCCACTTCTCAATAAGAAAGTTTTAGGCATGATGAAGGATGAGTGTAATGGTAAAGTTATTCAAGAATTCATTGGCTTAAGAGCCAAAATGTACTCAGTTAAAAAAGATGGAGAAGAAAAAGAAATTAAAAAAATTAAAGGGGTTAAGCAGTCCGTCACTAGCAAATTAAGTATAGATGATTTTAGAAAATGTTTGCTAGATAAAAAATTATATTATGATTCTATGTATGTGTTTAGATCTAAGGTTCACCACATTTATACTCAACATATTAGAAAACTAACGTTAAGCTATTTAGATGATAAGAGATATATAAGAGATAATGGTATTAATACTTATGCATGGGGACATTATAGAATACCATCATCAAATTTAAGTTTGTATAGTGATATTATGCGAAATGATGATGAAATTTTCCTAGATGTAAATATAGATTAAGTATAGTTAATAAGAATTTATAATTGTAAATGAATTAATAAAGAAAAAAAATAATAATAAAAAATAAAGCAATCATTTTTTATTTTTTTTTTATTTTAAATTATATTTATTGTATAGAAATTTTAAACACAAGTGTCCACAATTATATGTATTAAATTTTTGTTTTTGTTCGTAATTATATGCAATAGGTAATTTTAAATAGTTGATGATTTCAAGTGGTGGTTGCAAGTTTCCAAAGCTATCAAAGTATTCTTTATAATCATGATTTTTATAATATGGTACCCAATGTGTTCCAGCGCCGTTTGCATCATCCAAATTAACGATACCACATTCTTGTTCTAATGGTCTTTTAGGTAAAGAATCACGCATGAAAACACCTCTAAAATATTTAAGATGTTTACCATATTTTCTTATATTTATATACGTTAGTGGACGATTGGGTAGATTTTTTAAAAGTTTTTTTGGATATGGACTATAGTACAATCCGTAACCAGTCTTATACAGTTTTAGAAAGAGACCTTTTCCCATAGCAATTGCTTCCATATGTCTATTATGACGAGTAGCTTCTGCTAGTTCTTCCTTCCCATTTTTAATGTTATTTACAGCTTTCACTATAGCTGATCCAACTGTAGCTAAGCTGCCGAATGCAGATAATGCTGTCAAGACAGGAACTAATGGGAGAAAACCTCCAACTTTTGGCAATGGAATCACTCTTGGCACACTTATATTAGATCTCCTTTTACCCTTGAAATTTGTGTGAACAGCTTTCTTTGCAATTTTAACAGCATCATATATGTTATTAGGATTTTCTTTTTTCAAAAGTTTCAGTGTATTCTTGACGGTGCTCGAAAATAATTTCTTACTACATGACTTTCGACTCTTTCTCTTAGCATTTATCTTCGATTTACGTCTTTTAGTCCTTGATGTTTGCTTCATACCTAATCCAAATTTAACTTTTGTCTTCATTGCGTTCGTAACAAACCAAGCATTTGCTCGTTCTCTTAAATCACTATCTTTAGCTTTTACTCGTTGTCAAGCTTTTTCCGCTAATATTTGATCAGCTTTATGTCTTTCACTTAAATCTTTTGATTGTGAGTATGCAATATCGTGTTCTCTGCATGCAGAATCTAATAAATTTATTCCCTTATCTCCTCTTGCTAGACGTTCTTTGAGTTTTGTACCAGGTCCACAAAATTGATATCCGGGTAAATGTAATTCAAAGGGTAGTTTGTTTATTAACGTGTTTACCAAACCACTTCCTGTTTTAGACTGTTGTCTACTTTTGTGTTGAAAGTAATTTATAACCATTCTTTGTTCACAAATATTGTACGATTAAGATATAAATGAAAATGTTTATTTCTTATATATAGTATAACACATTAATAATCAAAATGCGTTTAATTAGACAAGACAAACAAATTGTAATTAGAAATGCTGATAGCAAAGAGGAAAAAATGCATAAAACTCGACATAGTACTCTACTACCAAATTCAATACGAGCTTTAATTGTAGGACCATCAAATTGCGGTAAGACTAATCTTATGTTAAGTCTTATAGAGAGTCCTAATGGTCTTTGTTTTAAAAACATATACATATATTCAAAGTCGTTATATCAACCAAAATATTGTTATCTTAAGAGATTGATTGAGTCAATCAAAGGTCTAAAACTATTTACTTTTTCGGAAAATGAAAAAGTTTTGAGTCCAGAAAAAGCGAATCAACATTCTATAATAATATTCGATGATGTAATTTGTGGTAAACCAAACACCATAAGAGATTATTTTTGCATGGGTAGACATAAAAATGTGGATTGTTTCTACTTGTGTCAAACATACACGAAAATTCCTAAACATTTGATACGTGATAATGCAAATATGATTGTTGCATTTAAACAAGATGAAATGAATTTACGTCATATCTATAATGATCATGTCATCGGTGATATGTCATTTAATGAATTTACAAAGATTTGTAGTGAATGTTGGAAAGACAAATATGGTTTTCTGGTCATAAGTAAGGATGATACAATTATCAAAGGTCGTTATAGAAAGGGTTTCGATAATTTTATTCAATTGTAAAGTGATAACAGATATAAAGCTGATCGATAGCTCATCAGAAGCAGTATAAAAGCTGTTCTATAGCAGTTTAGAACCAGTTCAATAGCAGTTGGATACCAGTTCGATAACAAATCGATAACAATTCGATAGCTCTTTGGAAGTTGACAAAAGCATAATCATGAATTTTTTTTTTTTTTTTTTTTTTTTTTTTTTAATACATATAACTTATTTATTGCATCTTCAAAAAAATGAACTAACAATAAGTAATCAAATCTTAAGTCTAGATATAATTAATGTGTCCGACCAATGCCGAAAACAATTTTAGTGATAGTAGTTATTAATACAATAATTATGTACTAGCAAAAAAAATTATTCTCAAAAAGTTTCATCTGAGGTATTGCGTATTAGAGCCTTGGTGTCCCTCTTTTTTAAGCGGATGTGTCCAGTAAAGTTCAAGATGTTACGAGCAAGGGGATTAGGATGGGACTCGAGTTTAGTTAAATATTTGCCTGCGTATTTTGAAATTTCTTCAGTCACTAGTGGCATATTTAAATCACGATGTAAATTTGAATTTTTAATGTACCATGGAGCCGATGTTATTAAACGTAAAATTTTGTTTTGTCTTCGTTGGATTTTCTCAACATTTGAAGCTGAAGCAGTGCCCCATAACTGAATTCCGTAGCACCATATTGGTTTCAAAAGCGACTTGTATATTAACAGTTTGCAGTCTAGGCTGAGTGTTGAATTTCTGCCAATCAACCAATGTATTTGAGATAACTTAAGTTTCATTTGAGTTAGCTTAGAGTCAATATGATGTTTCCACGTAAGCCTTCGATCAAGGTGAATACCAAGGTATTTCACGTGAGAATGTTGAGGAATATTCTCATTGTTTATTCGAATGGGGGAACAAGTATCTCTTCTTAGGGAAAACGTTATATGGACACACTTTTGTTCATTTACTTTAATTCTCCATAAGTTCAACCATATTTCCAACTGGGTAATATGTTCCTGGAGATTGCGGGATGCCTCAGAAGGGTTTTCGTGAATACTCATACAGGCTGTATCATCGGCAAACGTAGAGGTATGGATATTATTGCTCACAGGCATATCACAAGTATATATTAAATACAAGACTGGCCCCAGAATACTACCCTGTGGGACACCGGAAGATATAGATTCGGGCACACTCATGAAGTCTCCTTCCACAACAGTGAACTTCCTATCAACAATATAACTTTCCAAAAGTTTTTGAATGTTTACTGGCAGGTATGTCTTCAATTTTAAAACTAGGCCTTCGTGCCATACTTTGTCAAACGCTTGAGAAACATCAATGAAGAGGGCAGAACAATATTTCTTTTCTTCAAATGTCTTCCTTATAACTTGCACCAACCTATGCGTTTGCTCAATTGTGCTATGCTGACTTCTAAAACCAAATTGATGATCCGGGATACACCCATTATCAGCTAAAATTTTGGAAAATTTAGTCATGAGCAGCTTTTCGAAAAGCTTTGAGATTGTTGATAGTAAACTTATAGGCCTATATGACTCAGCCTTGGTAAGATCTTTACCCGGCTTTGGAATCATTTTGATCTTCGCCAGTTTCCATTTATGTGGAAAATACTGCAATCGCAAAATGGCATTAAAAATAAATAGCAGGATTCTTATTGCGATTAGAGGCAAATTCATCAGCATCTTGTTACTAATTCCATCAATACCTGGAGCTTTCTTCGGGTTGAGTTCAGCAATTATTTTTTGTAATTCACACAGCTTAAACCTTATGGGACGAGGGGGTAGAGAAACTACATTCGGCAAATCAACAGCGCCCGTACATGAATAGGGAGTGAATACAGCTTTTAAATGCTCAGCAAATAAGTTACATAATCATGAATAAAAAACTTATGAAAGAACTTATAAATACTAGAACAGTATTAAAAGAAAAACTAAAAAAAATTAAATTAAATGAAATCGATAAAGTTAATATGTTGGAGGATACCTTTCAACCTATAACAAAACCATTAAAAAATATAATAAGTAAACTAGATAATGTACAAACATTTAAATCAAACAATAAAAAAGTAAAACCGTTATCATCATCAGCATCATCATCATCAGATATTGCAATGGATTATGATAATAGTTATAATAAATCTTTATCAGATAATGTAATAGATTATGAAAATAGATATGATAAAACTGATTTCATCGGTATTAATAACGATAATGATTATGTCAATCCAAAAAAAGATGTGTTAGTAACTTCAACACCAATAAAGGAAAATCGTTCAAACTCTACACATTCAATTCAAAGTACATCACTTCCATTATCATTTGATATTGGTAGTCCCGTTGGTGACCATCATCATCATAATCAACAATCTAAGAATGATTCTAATTTTAATATGAGCTTTGAGAGTGTTAAAGAAGTGAAAAAAAATCTTAAAAGGAATAGACCATCAACGACAACTTCCAATTCTAACATGAAGTACAAGCGTATACAAGGAATTCCACCATCATTATCATCATTGTCTATAAACGTGAAACCTTCAACTTCCTCACATTTGTTGCCGAATAATCTTGAAACTGATAGAGATAACATAAACAAACCAGTAACGTTAAAAAGGGGAAAATCAAAACGAAAGAATACCTCTTTGTTGAGCAATTTCGATGAAGATGATAAAAAGCGATATAAAACTACACATATTTTATCAAAACGAAAGAGTAAAACACAATTGAATACTGATAAGAAAAGAATTAAATTAGACGAAAATAATAAATCATCACTTGTTGAAAATATAAAATTATTAATGGAAAATAGAATGTTAGATAAAGTCTATGAATTTAATATAGATCAAAGTGGAGATTGGCGTTATGGAACTAATAAATTAAAATTTCGTAGAGATAATATGTTAAATATAGGAGATATGAAGATTAAAGTGACGCCAGGATTATTCGAATTATTATTCCATTCTAAACCATTACATTATACTAAAACCGATTTGGAGAAATATAAGAGTATTATAGTAACTACAAATGTACACAAACGCAACTATCAATCAAATAAACAAATTAAAGGTACAAAAGCATTCACGTATCAACGTGTTATAAAAAAATTATTTAAAAAAAGCATAATGTTCTAACAGAGGGTAGTGGATTATTACTAAAATCTGTAGACGGTAGAAAACCAAACTATATATATTGGGATGATCCTAATGAATTGGTCAACAGACTACGTTTACTTCTTTCATCAGAAGGTGTCGGTCACAACAATCATAAAAACGAAATAATTTCTATTGTTGAAGAACTAAAGGAGTCTAATATAATTTATTAAACACACACACACACACACACATACAAGAAAAAACACTAAGAAGAAATGAGTTATATTAACAAGTTTGGAGAAATTTTGAATAAACGAACACGAACAACTGATGATAAAGATGATGATGATGATAAGAAATTACATATCGAACTATTAAAGGTATTCGATATTACTGTAGATAATCAATGTTTAGATGTTCGCAAGAAAAGAATCAGCAATCTGTTAGCACCTGTTGACCCTAAAGACGCTGTTACAAAAGTATATCTAAATAATAAAATTATTGACATAAATAATACTCATGCAGATGATATAAAAAAGATTAAAAATGAAATCGATATAATAAATAATACTCATGCAGATGATATGAATCGGATTAAACATGAAATAAATACTTCATTACATATTAATCTACAAAACGTTTATAAGGATATTAAAAATAATAAAGCTGACGTTGAACTACTGAAACAGTTGCACAAGGAAATAGAAGATATAAAAGCTAACATAAAACTGATATCGAAAAATTGAGTCAACTATACAATGAAATAGAAAATATAAATATTACACATTCAACTGATATTAAACAGTTGAAAATTGATACAAGTAGATCACTGAACAACAAACTAGAAAAGATTTATACGAATATAGACGACGTTACCAAAGCTGTTCAAAATCATATAAGTAAACAAGAGAAAACAATTGAAGAAATTGCTAAAAAATATACTCTAAACTCAAATAAGACATATATGACTAAAGTTGAAGAGAGATTTAACAAAGGCGAAGAATACATTTTCAAATGGGTTGCACTCGATCAAAGATTAAACAACATTGAAGATTGTCTTTACAAAAATATTGTTGGAAGGCCTAAGCAGTAAATATGAATTTAAATGTAGAAATTGTTAATGAGTTGCATAGACAGGCGAGAAAAAATTATAAAAGAAGGAGAGTTATCGTAAAGGGAATTGATGATTTATGGCAAGCAGATTTAGTAGAAATGGGTAGTTATGCTACTTACAACAATGGATATCGCTATCTCTTAACTGTAATAGATACATTTTCGAAGAAGGCTTGGGCACTTGCTGTAAAAAATAAAACTGCTCAAAGTGTTACAAACGCCATGAAAACCATATTTGATGAGAGTCACCGACAGCCAAAAAATCTACAAACTGATGACGGTAAAGAGTTTTTCAACGCTCAATTTCATCATCTAATGCAATCGAAACAAATCAACCACTATTCAACCTATAGCGTCTTAAAAGCATCAATTATTGAACGTTTCAATAGAACACTAAAAGGATTAATGTGGAAGCAGTTTAGCTATCAGGGAACATACAAATGGATTCATATATATCAAAATCTTTTAGATTTGTATAATAATACATATCATAGAACTATAAAGATGACACCGAATCAAGTAAATTCATCGAATGAGAAACCATTATTGAATACTGTCTACAACAAATTAAAAGTATTTCAAAGGTCAAAGTTTAAAGTTGGCGATAATGTTCGAATAAGTAAATATAAACATGTCTTCGAAAAGGGCTACACACCAAATTGGACAACGGAAATCTTCAAAGTTAAGGCTGTAAGAAACACAAACCCCAACACATATATACTACAAGACTATCAAGGTCATGATATTAAAGGTGGGTTTTATGACTACGAACTAATGAAAACCAAATATCCCGACACGTATCTAATTGAAAAAGTTATAAAGAAGAGAGGTGATATGTTGTACGTTAAATGGTTAGGATTTTCATCAGAACACAACTCTTGGATCAACAATTCATAATTATCAACATTAACATCAACATCACCATTATCATTTGTATGAAAACCATTAACAAATTTAAAAATCAACTTAATTTTAAGTCGACTGCGAAGATGAAAATTACATTAACCGTAAACGGAGATAGTTCGTTATTAATTGCAAACTATTTTCCACCAATTCAACTCAAAGAAAATTATGTATGCGGATTAATAAGTTTCGATACATATCACTCAATACCAAATATTGATATAGAAAACAACTTGTTTCATATTGGAAAACATGAAATTGAAATTCCTGTGGGCTCCTATGAACTTTCTGACATTGCCGAAGTGCTTACAGCAAAATATTCAAAACTAAACTCAACCGGAAAACTCTACATTAAGTCCAACAATAATACAATACAAACATGTATATCAAGCTCTGTAGATCCAATATACTTTAATAAGGATTGATCAGTCGGTTCATTGCTGGGATTCACTAAAAGAATATTAAAACAGGGCAAAGAACACTATTCAGATAAAACTATAGATATATCCAAAATAAATACAATATTAATTCAATGCAATATTATTTCTGGATCATATATAAATGATCAGTTGGCACATACTCTTCATCAGTTTTCACTTGCTGTCCCTCCAGGTTATAAAATAACTGAGTCACCGTCCAACGTAATATATTTACCAGTTAACACTAAAACAATAAATACTCTAATTTTAAAAGTTACCGATCAGGATGGTAACTTATTAAATTTTCGTGGAGAAAGAATATCAATAAAACTACATTTAAAACCACACTAGTAGAAATGATTATCTACAATAACAACAACAACAACAACAACAACAATAACAACAGATATATAAACAATTTGAATGATGAACCATCATTCAGTCTTGCATCGTCAACATTGAAAGTAAGAGAAAAACCATCAACAACAAAAACTTCCTCGCTAACCAAAAACAATCAAGAGTTTTTAAAAAAATTAGGATTCCGATTGAAAAATGAGTGATAGTATTAACGTTTTACAAAAACCACAAATTGATAATTCTATTATCAAAAAAGACTATCATAGCTATACATCATATCTACAATCATTTAAGAACAACGATGAGATTCGTATATCGATTCAAAATCAAGATTTATACGTTCTACCACACGAAAGTCTTTTATATGTTGAAGGATATGCAACGAAAGAAGATTCAACCATATCATCAAATATACAACTCTTGAATAATTGTGTGGCACATCTATTCGATGAAATTCGATATGAACTCAATGGTGTAGAAATTGATCGTACACGACATTTAGGAATCACAACAGAAATGAAAAACTATGTCTCTCTGAATAAATTAGAAAGTGATAATCTCTTGAATGCCGGATGGGCACCCTTCGATAACAAAGATCTAACCCTTGTAAGCGGATATTTCAATTTTTGTGTTCCACTAAAACAATTACTGGGATTTGCAGAAGATTACAACAAGATCATAGTCAATTCTAAACATGAATTGATCCTTTTACGTGCAAAAGACGATCAACAAGTTTTCAACTCTACCGATGTCAAAGAAAAGATTAAATTGTCTATTCTAAATATAACATGGAAAGTACCACATATTCAACTTGCTGATGCCTACAAACTACAAATGTTTAAAATAATCAACAACCGTCAAGCGCTAAATATACCATTTAGAAGCTGGGATATGTACTATTATCCTTCACTTCCAACAAATACAACGGTCTTGTGGAATGTTAAGTTAGCTAACGAAAACGAAAGACCTCGTTTCATTATCTTAGGCTTTCGAAATAGTAACAATAAATTTATACACTGTGATTTGACTGACATAAAAGTTCATCTCAATTCTGAAACTTATCCATATGATGATCTAAATCTTAAATTTGATAGAAATCGTTTTGCTCTATTATATGATATGTACTACAAATTTCAACAAAACTACTATTTTCATAGTGCACAGCCATTGTTGACACGTGAAAAATTTAAAACGGAAGCCCCATTAATAGTTTCGGATGTAACTCATCAAAATGAAGCGGTTAAAACAGGACCAATCGATATTCGTATTGAGATTAAAACTCTTAAGAATATACCAGCTAATACATCTGCATATTGTTTGATAATACATGACAGAATGTTCGAATATATACCACTTACAAATGAAATAAGAAAGATATTGTAAATATATAAGTTAAATTTAAATATTAAAAAAAAATAAAAAATAATATATAAAAATTGATTTTTATTTTCGTAAATGTATTCATACGTATGTATAAAAAGGTAAACTTTTATCTCTTCACTAGCATTACAGCTTTAGTCCTAATTGCGTACACATCTATCATATAAAACAACAAAAAAACAATGAAGTTTATTATATTATGTTTTTTAGTTGTGTTAAGAATACTGACTGGTATGTCATTACCAATATCGAACATCAGTACTCCAAAAATGGAATCAAATTCAAAAAGCATTGAATTTAACTTTACTCTACCCAATAGTGAAGTTCTAAAAATAAACATATCATTTGTAATGTTAAAGGAAAGTGAACCACTAGAAATAAGAGATGTTGCTGATGCATATCAATCAGATGACGATGTAAAAAGATTAACAAGTACAAGTGTCCCTGATACAACAGAAATCTTAAAAACCAATAGTAGTCAACCATTTTTTACATATTTTAAACAAAATGTATCAAAATCAACTTTGACAGCAACAACAACAACAACAACTGATTCACCAGTCACAACAACAACAACAACAGATGAACCGCAAAAAGTAATTACAGTAGATGATGCAATAGAAGCATTTCGCAAAGAACTCATCGATAAAGAAATGAATATTGGTGGAATTCTAGATGCTAAACAGACATTTTATCGACATTTTAATCTACAATATGAAAATGTTGAAATACCTATTCGTTGTACTTATAACAGTACATTTGAAACACAATATTTAAAAATAAATTGTTTTGAATATCGTGAAATTGAACAAGAAAGAATTCTAAGTAATGGTGAAATTGAAAAAGTTCGAGTCGAAGACTTATCACGAAAATTACAGCACATTAAAATTACTAATCTTAAAAATTATACACAAACGTATAAAATGACTATTGAATAATAGTTTAACCATTAGTTTACAATCAGATATTGAAGCAAAACCATTATGAATTCATCCGTTTTAAAAATACTACTATTAGTCATTCTAAGCCAATTTGAAGATGTAAGATGTAATACACAATCATATAATTATCCTTACTCTTATTCATATCAACAACAACTACAAGAACAACAACAACAAATTCATACCATTCCCATATCACTAGATAGTGATATAAGCAAATATATTAATTTTCAATTGAAGCTACCAAATAAAACAGTGCATATAGGAATACACTTATCGATTCAACTAGATCCTTCAACAACAAACACATCATCAACATCATCATCATCATCATCAACAAGTCCTCCTTCATACATACGAAATTCACGAAGTAATCAAAATGAAAATAATTTAACTATAGATGATTTAATTGAGGCCTTTAGAAAAGATTTAATTGAGAAAGAAACAAACATAGGTGGTATATATGAGAGTGCTAAAGTTTTTTATCGTCACTTCAATTTGAAGTATGAATACTTTGAGATAAGAGTTCGTTGTGGATATTATAGTAATTATAAATATCGAAAACTTAATATCTACTGCTTTCAATTTAATCCTGACGACGATAGAGATATTTATCCTAATGAACGAAATTATTATAATTATAAACACGAAACGAGTTATCTCACTGATAGATCTTCAAATCTTATAAATATAAAAACCATCAACTTAAAAGACTATTCTCAAACGCTTCACATGAGTATACAGTAGACTGTTGCCACACACACACCACCATGATACTTAAAGAAATTTACAACTTTTTAAAATTATTCTCCAACACACTTTCGGAAGAAGATAAAGCTAAACTCATCAACATTCAAACACAAATAGAGTATGTAAACAACTTGAAAACAATAAAAAACAGACATGGCGAACACTTCGAGGATTGTGTTTGGTCGAACGAAAACAATAATTGCGGTCCCGACACCTGTCACTGCCTATACCATAAACACACATACCATCAAGCCGAAGATGAAGCTAGAAATATAATTAATTTTTATAATCTTACTAAATGTAAAAATTGTGCTTTTAATAAAATGTAATCATTATAGAATATAAACACTAACTCGCATTTTAGAATTTTATTTCCAGATGTAAGAATGTATATATATATCGTAAGTATCAATTCTTTTACATTTTTTCCGTATAGCAAAAAAATTCGTCATCAAAACTATATTTTTTCAAATATTTGCTGAACCACAAACAAGTTTAAATATACCTTTTCTAAAATATTTCATACATTGAAAAAATTCGTCATCAAAACTATGTTTTTTTTCAAATATTTGCTGAACCACAAACAAGTTTAAATATACCTTTTCTAAATATTTCATACATTTTACATCACAAATCTAGAAGCGCCAACAATTAAACATTTTTTCACACATTAAGAAATCTATTTCAAACAATTAACTTGACCACCCACGTACGAAGCGACTACAAAGAAATTATAAAACCACAACTCTCAACGCGCCAAGAAATATTATTAAACTATAAAAACCACAAATACACAATTTACAATAAATACACTTTTTCCAGGGATGGAAACAACACTACACTCTCTTTGTGTAGCGTACCGATCGATGAAACTAAAATACCGACTGTAGCGTAGACATGATCCCAAAAATGTATGGGATCCGTGATACGGAAGCCTCACATTTATACTACTTATACACGCGAACCGCAGCAAAAAAAGTTAAGATTTTTTCCATACTTTTTTTTTCGAATGCTTTGAGAATGGTAACGGCTAACAATAGGTTCTTTTGTATACAGGTATGATGATGATGATGATGATGATGAGCCAGCCAAGGCATTAGTGGGAGTATTGGTGTATGAGTTTGTTTTATCGAATTGAAAAGAAAGTATTTGATGATTTAGGGAAAATATGTACATATGTATGTTATTTAGTAAAGGCACATGCCATGTGTTCGTATAAAATTTCTAATTGATATTTTTGTTTAATAATTTGCATATGTTAATTCAATTATTTATTATATTTTTTTAATTTTGTTAGACATTTTAGTGCGGATATACATAAAAAGGAGACGAATTCCTAGATTTGTGAGTGCATGTGCGAATAGAAAATATGTTAATTAGGGTTAGGATTTTATATGTAAGTAAACGGGATGTAATAATTTGTGTGGGTTTGATCGGCCGGTGTTCGTATAAAAATTCTAGTTGATATTTTTGTTTAATAATTTGCATATGTTAATTCTATTTTTTTTATATTTTTTTAATTTTGTTAGACATTTTAGTGCGGATATACATAAAAAGGAGACGAATTCCTAGATTTGTGAGTGCATGTGCGAATAGAAAATATGTTAATTAGGGTTAGGATTTTATAAGTAAACGATCGTGAGTGGAATAGGAAAGGGTTTAAAAAGTAGTGAATTTGGTCAGCGTTACACGTGTATGTATGTATGTATGTATGGATATGAGTGTGGAGTGAGGGAACAAATGCAATGTTTATGTGCATTAGCTTATCTATCTATTGATATTTTGTTTGTATTATGTTGCTGTTGTTGTTGATTTTGAGTATAAAGGTCCAATCGTGGAACATTTTAAACTTAGTCAGTCAAGTTTCATTCGTTTTAATCGTGCTTATTAAAGTGAAAAGGAGTGTTACCAAATCAATATATAAATAAGTGGGAAATAATATTATAAACGGATTTAATATACTAAACAAAGTAAAAAAAAACAAAAATTTAACTTGAATATACTAAATAAGGAACAAAGGTTTGAATATACTAAATAAAAAACAAAGGTTTGAATATACTAAATAAAGAACAAAGGTTTGAATATACTAAATAAAGAACAAAGGTTTGAATATACTAAATAAAGGACAAAATAAGTGGAAATATAATAAAAAAAAAAATGAATTTCAAGTGTAGTGTTTGCTCAAATGCATACTCACGTGTTTGCTTCATACCTAATCCAAATTTAACTTTTGTCTTCATTGCGTTCGTAACAAACCAAGCATTTGCTCGTTCTCTTAAATCACTATCTTTAGCTTTTACTCGTTGCCAAGCTTTTTCCGCTAATATTAAATCTTTTGATTGTGAGTATGCAATATCGTGTTCTCTGCATGCAGAATCTAATAAATTTATTCCCTTATCTCCTCTTGCTAGACGTTCTTTGAGTTTTGTACCAGGTCCACAAAATTGATATCCGGGTAAATGTAATTCAAAGGGTAGTTTGTTTATTAACGTGTTTACCAAACCACTTCCTGTTTTAGACTGTTGTCTTTTGTGTTGAAAGTAATTTATAACCATTCTTTGTTCACAAATATTGTACGATTAAGATATAAATGAAAATGTTTATTTCTTATATATAGTATAAAAGATAATTTTCAACATAGGATCACATTAATAATCAAAATGCGTTTAATTAGACAAGACAAACAAATTGTAATTAGAAATGCTGATAGCAAAGAGGAAAAAATGCATAAAACTCGACATAGTACTCTACTACCAAATTCAATACGAGCTTTAATTGTAGGACCATCAAATTGCGGTAAGACTAATCTTATGTTAAGTCTTATAGAGAGTCCTAATGGTCTTTGTTTTAAAAACATATACATATATTCAAAGTCGTTATATCAACCAAAATATTGTTATCTTAAGAGATTGATTGAGTCAATCAAAGGTCTAAAACTATTTACTTTTTCGGAAAATTTTTTTTTTTTTTTTTTTTTTTTTTATTTTTTATTTTTTATTTTTTATTTATTGAATCAGTCTGGACGACATTTACAATAAGTATTAAAATCTTAACCTAAAAGAATATTTAAGTTGGTACTGCCACTGCAGCACTCAACATTTATTTATTTATCTTGTCAAATCAAAGGTTTGCAACCGTTTGAGACGTCTATGACCCTCAAATAGAAGCAAGTCCCTCGCAAGTGGATTGGGATGATTATTAACTTTTGCAGCGTAGCACGTGCACGATTTTTTAATCTCTTCTCGTATGGTAGGAATATTGAGGTCCTTATGGATGTTATTATTGCGTATGTACCAAGGAGCGCTCGTAATCGTTCTTAAAATCTTAGACTGTCTTCTTTGTAACTTTTCAATATTTGATGCTGAGGCGGATCCCCATAGCTGGATACCATAAGACCATATTGGTTTCAAAGCTGCCTTGTACAGCAAAACTTTGAGATCCAAGTTTAATGAAGAGTGTGGCCCAATTAGCCAGAAAAGTTGAGTAGTTTTAATTTTCAGCTGTGTTATTTTGGCTGCAATATGGTGAACCCACGTGAGTCGCCGGTCGAGATGTATTCCCAAATATCTAACTTGGCTCTGTTCTGGGACTGTAGTTCCATTAATTGTAATCGGCGGACAATTTTTCTGTCTTAACGTAAAAGTTAAGTGAATGCTTTTCGAGGTATTGACCTTTATTTTCCACTTATACATCCATTTCTCCAAATCATCAATGTGGTTTTGTAGTTGTTGGGTAGCCACATCCGGCTGTCTGTGGATACTTAAAAACGCTGTATCATCAGCAAATGTAGATGTGTGCGTGTGTGGACTTGTAGGCAGATCTGAGGTATACAAGAGGCATAAAAATGGCCCGAGTATGCTCCCTTGAGGGACACCAGCTGAAATTCGTTTGATTGTCGAAAAAGTACTTTTTGATCTTACTGCAAACGATCTATTTGCCAAATAGTTTGTGAAAATGAAAAAGTTTTGAGTCCAGAAAAAGCGAATCAACATTCTATAATAATATTCGATGATGTAATTTGTGGTAAACCAAACACCATAAGAGATTATTTTTGCATGGGTAGACATAAAAATGTGGATTGTTTCTACTTGTGTCAAACATACACGAAAATTCCTAAACATTTGATACGTGATAATGCAAATATGATTGTTGCATTTAAACAAGATGAAATGAATTTACGTCATATCTATAATGATCATGTCATCGGTGATATGTCATTTAATGAATTTACAAAGATTGGTAGTGAATGTTGGAAAGACAAATATGGTTTTCTGGTCATAAGTAAGGATGATACAATTATCAAAGGTCGTTATAGAAAGGGTTTCGATAATTTTATTCAATTGTAAAGTGATAACAGATATAAAGCTGATCGATAGCTCATCAGAAGCAGTATAAAAGCTGTTCTATAGCAGTTTAGAACCAGTTCAATAGCAGTTGGATACCAGTTCGATAACAAATCGATAACAATTCGATAGCTCTTTGGAAGTTGACAAAAGCATAATCATGAATAAAAAACTTATGAAAGAACTTATAAATACTAGAACAGTATTAAAAGAAAAACTAAAAAAAATTAAATTAAATGAAATCGATAAAGTTAATATGTTGGAGGATACTTTTCAACCTATAACAAAACCATTAAAAAATATAATAAGTAAACTAGATAATGTACAAACATTTAAATCAAACAATAAAAAAGTAAAACCGTTATCATCATCAGCATCATCATCATCATCAGATATTGCAATGGATTATGATAATAGTTATAATAAATCTTTATCAGATAATGTAATAGATTATGAAAATAGATATGATAAAACTGATTTCATCGGTATTAATAACGATAATGATTATGTCAATCCAAAAAAAGATGTCTTAGTAACTTCAACACCAATAAAGGAAAATCGTTCAAACTCTACACATTCAATTCAAAGTACATCACTTCCATTATCATTTGATATTGGTAGTCCCGTTGGTGACCATCATCATCATAATCAACAATCTAAGAATGATTCTAATTTTAATATGAGCTTTGAGAGTGTTAAAGAAGTGAAAAAAAATCTTAAAAGGAATAGACCATCAACGACAACTTCCAATTCTAACATGAAGTACAAGCGTATACAAGGAATTCCACCATCATTATCATCATTGTCTATAAACGTGAAACCTTCAACTTCCTCACATTTGTTGCCGAATAATCTTGAAACTGATAGAGATAACATAAACAAACCAGTAACGTTAAAAAGGGGAAAATCAAAACGAAAGAATACCTCTTTGTTGAGCAATTTCGATGAAGATGATAAAAAGCGATATAAAACTACACATATTTTATCAAAACGAAAGAGTAAAACACAATTGAATACTGATAAGAAAAGAATTAAATTAGACGAAAATAATAAATCATCACTTGTTGAAAATATAAAATTATTAATAGAAAATAGAATGTTAGATAAAGTCTATGAATTTAATATAGATCAAAGTGGAGATTGGCGTTATGGAACTAATAAATTAAAATTTCGTAGAGATAATATGTTAAATATAGGAGATATGAAGATTAAAGTGACGCCAGGATTATTCGAATTATTATTCCATTCTAAACCATTACATTATACTAAAACCGATTTGGAGAAATATAAGAGTATTATAGTAACTACAAATGTACACAAACGCAACTATCAATCAAATAAACAAATTAAAGGTACAAAAGCATTCACGTATCAACGTGTTATAAAAAAATTATTTAAAAAAAGCATAATGTTCTAACAGAGGGTAGTGGATTATTACTAAAATCTGTAGACGGTAGAAAACCAAACTATATATATTGGGATGATCCTAATGAATTGGTCAACAGACTACGTTTACTTCTTTCATCAGAAGGTACCGACACAATCATAAAAACGAAATAATTTCTATTGTTGACGAACTAAAGGAGTCTAATATAATTTATTAAACACACACACACACACACACACACACACACACACACACACACACACACACACACACACACACACACACACACACACACACATACAAGAAAAAACACTAAGAAGAAATGAGTTATATTAACAAGTTTGGAGAAATTTTGAATAAACGAACACGAACAACTGATGATAAAGATGATGATGATGATAAGAAATTACATATCGAACTATTAAAGGTATTCGATATTACTGTAGATAATCAATGTTTAGATGTTCGCAAGAAAAGAATCAGCAATCTGTTAGCACCTGTTGACCCTAAAGACGCTGTTACAAAAGTATATCTAAATAATAAAATTATTGACATAAATAATACTCATGCAGATGATATAAAAAAGATTAAAAATGAAATCGATATAATAAATAATACTCATGCAGATGATATGAATCGGATTAAACATGAAATAAATACTTCATTACATATTAATCTACAAAACGTTTATAAGGATATTAAAAATAATAAAGCTGACGTTGAACTACTGAAACAGTTGCACAAGGAAATAGAAGATATAAAAGCTAAACATAAAACTGATATCGAAAAATTGAGTCAACTATACAATGAAATAGAAAATATAAATATTACACATTCAACTGATATTAAACAGTTGAAAATTGATACAAGTAGATCACTGAACAACAAACTAGAAAAGATTTATACGAATATAGACGACGTTACCAAAGCTGTTCAAATCATATAAGTAAACAAGAGAAAACAATTGAAGAAATTGCTAAAAAATATACTCTAAACTCAAATAAGACATATATGACTAAAGTTGAAGAGAGATTTAACAAAGGCGAAGAATACATTTTCAAATGGGTTGCACTCGATCAAAGATTAAACAACATTGAAGATTGTCTTTACAAAAATATTGTTGGAAGGCCTAAGCAGTAAATATGAATTTAAATGTAGACAAAAGAGAAATTGTTAATGAGTTGCATAGACAGGCGAGAAAAAATTATAAAAGAAGGAGAGTTATCGTAAAGGGAATTGATGATTTATGGCAAGCAGATTTAGTAGAAATGGGTAGTTATGCTACTTACAACAATGGATATCGCTATCTCTTAACTGTAATAGATACATTTTCGAAGAAGGCTTGGGCACTTGCTGTAAAAAATAAAACTGCTCAAAGTGTTACAAACGCCATGAAAACCATATTTGATGAGAGTCACCGACAGCCAAAAAATCTACAAACTGATGACGGTAAAGAGTTTTTCAACGCTCAATTTCATCATCTAATGCAATCGAAACAAATCAACCACTATTCAACCTATAGCGTCTTAAAAGCATCAATTATTGAACGTTTCAATAGAACACTAAAAGGATTAATGTGGAAGCAGTTTAGCTATCAGGGAACATACAAATGGATTCATATATATCAAAATCTTTTAGATTTGTATAATAATACATATCATAGAACTATAAAGATGACACCGAATCAAGTAAATTCATCGAATGAGAAACCATTATTGAATACTGTCTACAACAAATTAAAAGTATTTCAAAGGTCAAAGTTTAAAGTTGGCGATAATGTTCGAATAAGTAAATATAAACATGTCTTCGAAAAGGGCTACACACCAAATTGGACAACGGAAATCTTCAAAGTTAAGGCTGTAAGAAACACAAACCCCAACACATATATACTACAAGACTATCAAGGTCATGATATTAAAGGTGGGTTTTATGACTACGAACTAATGAAAACCAAATATCCCGACACGTATCTAATTGAAAAAGTTATAAAGAAGAGAGGTGATATGTTGTACGTTAAATGGTTAGGATTTTCATCAGAACACAACTCTTGGATCAACAATTCATAATTATCAACATTAACATCAACATCACCATTATCATTTGTATGAAAACCATTAACAAATTTAAAAATCAACTTAATTTTAAGTCGACTGCGAAGATGAAAATTACATTAACCGTAAACGGAGATAGTTCGTTATTAATTGCAAACTATTTTCCACCAATTCAACTCAAAGAAAATTATGTATGCGGATTAATAAGTTTCGATACATATCACTCAATACCAAATATTGATATAGAAAACAACTTGTTTCATATTGGAAAACATGAAATTGAAATTCCTGTGGGCTCCTATGAACTTTCTGACATTGCCGAAGTGCTTACAGCAAAATATTCAAAACTAAACTCAACCGGAAAACTCTACATTAAGTCCAACAATAATACAATACAAACATGTATATCAAGCTCTGTAGATCCAATATACTTTAATAAGGATTGATCAGTCGGTTCATTGCTGGGATTCACTAAAAGAATATTAAAACAGGGTAAAGAACACTATTCAGATAAAACTATAGATATATCCAAAATAAATACAATATTAATTCAATGCAATATTATTTCTGGATCATATATAAATGATCAGTTGGCACATACTCTTCATCAGTTTTCACTTGCTGTCCCTCCAGGTTATAAAATAACTGAGTCACCGTCCAACGTAATATATTTACCAGTTAACACTAAAACAATAAATACTCTAATTTTAAAAGTTACCGATCAGGATGGTAACTTATTAAATTTTCGTGGAGAAAGAATATCAATAAAACTACATTTAAAACCACACTAGTAGAAATGATTATCTACAATAACAACAACAACAACAACAATAACAACAGATATATAAACAATTTGAATGATGAACCATCATTCAGTCTTGCATCGTCAACATTGAAAGTAAGAGAAAAACCATCAACAACAAAAACTTCCTCGCTAACCAAAAACAATCAAGAGTTTTTAAAAAAATTAGGATTCCGATTGAAAAATGAGTGATAGTATTAACGTTTTACAAAAACCACAAATTGATAATTCTATTATCAAAAAAGACTATCATAGCTATACATCATATCTACAATCATTTAAGAACAACGATGAGATTCGTATATCGATTCAAAATCAAGATTTATACGTTCTACCACACGAAAGTCTTTTATATGTTGAAGGATATGCAACGAAAGAAGATTCAACCATATCATCAAATATACAACTCTTGAATAATTGTGTGGCACATCTATTCGATGAAATTCGATATGAACTCAATGGTGTAGAAATTGATCGTACACGACATTTAGGAATCACAACAGAAATGAAAAACTATGTCTCTCTGAATAAATTAGAAAGTGATAATCTCTTGAATGCCGGATGGGCACCCTTCGATAACAAAGATCTAACTCTTGTAAGCGGATATTTCAATTTTTGTGTTCCACTAAAACAATTACTGGGATTTGCAGAAGATTACAACAAGATCATAGTCAATTCTAAACATGAATTGCTCCTTTTACGTGCAAAAGACGATCAACAAATTTTCAACTCTACCGATGTCAAAGAAAAGATTAAATTGTCTATTCTAAATATAACATGGAAAGTACCACATATTCAACTTGCTGATGCCTACAAACTACAAATGTTTAAAATAATCAACAACCGTCAAGCGCTAAATATACCATTTAGAAGCTGGGATATGTACTATTATCCTTCACTTCCAACAAATACAACGGTCTTGTGGAATGTTAAGTTAGCTAACGAAAACGAAAGACCTCGTTTCATTATCTTAGGCTTTCGAAATAGTAACAATAAATTTATACACTGTGATTTGACTGACATAAAAGTTCATCTCAATTCTGAAACTTATCCATATGATGATCTAAATCTTAAATTTGATAGAAATCGTTTTGCTCTATTATATGATATGTACTACAAATTTCAACAAAACTACTATTTTCATAGTGCACAGCCATTGTTGACACGTGAAAAATTTAAAACGGAAGCCCCATTAATAGTTTTGGATGTAACTCATCAAAATGAAGCGGTTAAAACAGGACCAATCGATATTCGTATTGAGATTAAAACTCTTAAGAATATACCAGCTAATACATCTGCATATTGTTTGATAATACATGACAGAATGTTCGAATATATACCACTTACAAATGAAATAAGAAAGATATTGTAAATATATAAGTTAAATTTAAATATTAAAAAAAAAATAAAAAATAATATATAAAAATTGATTTTTATTTTCGTAAATGTATTCATAGGTATGTATAAAAAGGTAAACTTTTATCTCTTCTCTAGCATTACAGCTTTAGTCCTAATTGCGTACACATCTATCATATAAAACAACAAAAAAACAATGAAGTTTATTATATTATGTTTTTAGTTGTGTTAGTTGTGTGTTAGCTCATCCAAAACCAATTTAAATAAATTTAATTACTTTTGGGTAAGCCAAAATGATCCAGACTTAGCAAACTCACAACCCGCTATTATCTCTCCTTTCTCCACCACTGTCATCTACACTTATCTAGCACACAGCTGCTTACCCAAAACCTATTTAGATAAATTTAATTACTTTTGGGTAAACTCAGATACATTGATCAAGACTTAGCCAACTCACACACATTTCACCTATTCACGGCGTTGCCATCTGGCATCAACATGCTTCATTTAGCCAATTCACTATCCTTTTTACCCTTTTTTCATCTCACTATGGCAACGCTCACGCCATTATTTAGCAAATACACACTCCTTTTACCCTTTTTTCACCACCATATGGCAACTCTCATACCAGTATTTAGCGAAGACACAAACCTTTACTGCATACAGCGCCCCCTGGTAGTGAAATTCCGTTATCTATCGTTATCTATTTTAATTGCTTTCTGGGAGAACAAGCAATTCCTATACACTTCTGTGGCTAATTGTTTAGATACATTTTTTGTCATGTGCGGTCTTTTATTGTTGTTGTTAATATTTGCCTGGTCTTTTGTGTATAGATGTGAAAAATCTCCATAGTTTTTTATTTGAAATTAAAAAACGTTCTTTTAGTTTTTAGATGTATTTACTTAAAAGTTTGTGAGGAGTTTCTGTTTTGAGTAAAATTGAATTCCCCTCTAGTTGTAGTAACTATAGTAGAAATATTTAATATATTTAATTAACATTTGTTTAAAGTTAATGTAGCCTATATAGTCAACGTTAGAAATATTTCGATATACAAATTTTTCCAACCATAGTCTTTTTTCTTTACCTTTTGCATTTAGTTTAGAACATCTTGCATTGACTTTTAAAAGTTGTCAATCATTTTGAAATGAAACTGATCTAGCAGTCTAGCTAAGGTGATGATAGCTTTCTTGTTAGCCAGTTTGCTTCTTCTTAATTTTTTATTTTTTATTTTATTGACAAACATTTAAAATTAAAAGGGAGTTTTATGATGAAATTGTTATATACTCATTATTGTTGAAAACATCCGCTACTTCTTTTGTAATGAAATCATTCGAATTAGTTTTAAAACCTTGCACGTCTATTAAAAACCATTTTTTTCATTCATATTACTTAATTTAGAAGACTTTCCCGACTTTCTACTATTCTATCATCAGTAAAAATGCAGTAGTAGTAGTAGGTCTTTGCTTGCTGTTTCAAATTGAATTTCTATATCACTTGGCCCGCTATGGAATAATAGGAGCTTTTATCTGATGCAGGTACAAACGCTTGAGATTATTTCATATAGTAGTTTTGTTGGAATCTTGGATAAATATCATAGAATTGCATAACATGCATTTTTAATTTTTATGTTAAGATCATCATATGTTTATGAGTCCGAATTTAAATGTACTTTTAAACTAGTCGAATCAAAATAAAAAAACTTATTTTTTCTTGAAAAGCGATCAACAAAAAACAAAATGGTTTTTTTGAATTTAGGTCTAGCCTCTCGACGGTTCCTGCAGTATACAAGATGACTTTGTATGTCGGAATTTCTGACTAAACTTTGTCGGCGTTATGGGTAATTAAATTTTAATTGTCCAAATTGTGTTACTTGATACTGATACTATGTTTACATTAATAGGCTATATATTTATTTTATGAAGGGTGATCGCCTATGACTTTTTATTTGATGCTCTAGATGATATGATTTTTTTTTCATTTAATTAAAGCTCAGCATATTGTATACATATTTCTATATGTTTAAGTGTGCTTTGTGTGCATGTCAGACAGGCTCTATATATTAGTTGATCACTTAGTCCCTTGTTTTATTTGTCTTTTCTTTTGATGTGTCACTACTTTTTTAATTTTACTACTTGAAATATAGAACATTTGTATAATTTTTAAATACCTTATTTTTATTGAAAATATGTACATACATATGTTAGTATGCCCATATGTAAATGAACACATATCCACATATATGCGAATATATGTATTTATGTATGTAGAAATTAGTTTAGATACAAAGAAATATATGTTTAATAAACAACTATTGCACCGAATCGATCACAAATAACTCACCAACAGTGTTTTCATAAAGTATGAGAAACATTGTAATATCTATGCTTGAGGCAATTTTTGCCTCAAGTATTTCTACATGAGGTTCGCTTATTAACCCCCTTGAATTTGTCGTTGCTGACGTAGGCTAAGTTGTATCGGATTCAGATGTTATAATTTCTCACTTAAAAAAGGTCTATCAGGGTTTTATATTTTGCGAGCATGCTGCTATCGATAGTGACGCGAGAGTTTGAGATGTAGTGGTATTTCAGTTACAAATCCATACTATTAGAATTTACGATTTCGCTCTTTTGCATCTTTTACAAAGTAGATACTATCATATGTATTTCATTTAGCACAGAGACATAAAATTTCTTTGCTTACAAATTAGCATGACGTGAGGAATTTTTTTTAAATTAAACATGCGTCGGCATGCTTTTTTTCTATAAATTTATTTGATACTCATACAGATACAGATATAACATAAAATCTGTTTACGTTGCATTTTACAGTTTATGTATGCTTCAGCATGTTTCTAGTTGAAGTCAATATTTATTCCGTAAGTTTGTTTGATACTCATTCATACACAGGTAGATTCTTAAAGATCAGAAATCAAAGTCCAATTTTTGTAGTCTATCGATTTTTTCTAAAGAAATTAATAGAGTGAAGATCTACTATAATAAACTAATTTACAATTTTGAAATTTTGAGTGCTAGAGCTTTCGAAATGGAAAATGTACAACTTTCACTATAAAAAGTGGTAATATGATGTGTTACTGAGTATTACACTGTGTTTTAATTTATTTTGAACGCTTAAGTTTTCACAAAATTTCATATAGACCAACAAGTTTAGAGAGTTCCCAGTATATTAAGTTGATTATCTTTCCTAATACTTAATATTAATTCTTCAAATAAACCAGACATACTAGATTTTTCCTTTTTAATTTAATTTTTAAGTTTCAACATTTTGTACCACTTCAAATTAGTATATACTATATTCAGCAGCTTTTTCTCATTTCTTGACTTAACTTTAATCGGAAACATTTTAATAGTGAGATTAACTTTTATATTGCATACATTAAGTAAATCTTTGTAGATTTCAATACACTTACGTGAACGATCAATACCAAATTATTTCTTTCTACCAAATTATTCTCTTGAGAATATGTCAATTACAGTCTCCAAAAATCAAACATTTCTATTTTCTGTAGAATAGTTCCCCATTTCAACTAAATTAGCTCCATAAAAGATCATCTATTGCATCTCTATAATGCACAATCAAAGTAGTATAAATATAAGGATACTGGCGCAATGTATTTTTCCCATAAGCATCATTCTAATTAGAATGTGTATTTTTTTTCATAAGGATCATTCCAACTAGAACATTTTTATAATTTTTATATATATATTTTCCATAAGGATCAAACCAATTAGAAATACAGATCATTCCATTCCATTCATTGCAATTAGAGGATATTCTACGGATACTGGCGTAATGTATGGAAAAGATCAAAATAGTTAGGAATTTTTCAATTAGAAAAATTAGAATAAATTCCAAGTTAGAAAAAATTTGATAATTCTGATACATATATTTTCCATCAGGATCAAACCAATTAGAAAAAAATTTGTAAGAGAAACTAAAATGAGAGTAGGAATTTTTCCTATAACAAGTTTAATATGCATATATAATTTTCCATATGGAACAATTCCAATGAGATTCTCATTTGAGTGGTTTTATTAAAACTAAAATGAAAGTTCGATTGTCCCACAAAAATTGATATAAAAGACCATTCAGAAGTTATTTTTAGTTATTGTTCTTCAAAGTTACTTGGAATTATATTGAAATTACGTTCAACAAAAATGGTAAGAATGAAGTTTAACATAATACTAGAATTTTTTGATTTATTATATGAAAGTTTAATAAATACATACAAAATTTAATTAATTTTTGTTTTGTTCTTAGATCTATCAACAAAAAATGAACATTGCCCAAGGAATAAAGTCAGAATACACGAAAGTTGATGACATTCCCTTAAATGAATCTTACAAAGTCTTAAATTTTTAATGGAAGGTTACACAATATGGATCCAAAGTTATTGCGTATTTAGACAACAATAAGTGGTTTTATCTTCCGCAAAGAATCTTTAAATATTTTTTACTTAGCAAAAATGAATGACAAAATTTTGTCGATTATTTACAAAGGACGTCAATCACCGAATGGTTTAGCAATATTCGAACTAAACTATAGCTAATTTTTTTAAATGTCATAACAACATAACAAATTTGATGTAGTTGAAAATTTTTTTAAAACAATAAATGTGTTTTTAGTAAAGTGAAGTGAGAGCCGATTATTTATTTATTTTTATGTTAAACGTGCGCATGCTTGTATTTTATCCCCCTTATTCATAAACCAGCAATTCATAAAACAAAATGAACTAAATCCATTTTAGGAACAATTTATAGGAACAATTTTAAATAAAATGCATGTACATATTTCAAATTCATTTTAAATTTTATGAATATGAGAGTTTATGTTTTAAATGAGTTATCTTATTTCTTATTTATTTTCATTTCATTAAAAAGGAAAGGACATTTAAAAATTTAATGAAAGGTAAACATGCATGTGTAAAACACATGGTCATATCTGCATTACATTAACCTAAGAAAATAAATAAATTACACAAAAAACTATTAGGAGCGAAAGACATGCGTGTGCATGCTTTTTTTGCATGTCGTAGCATGTAGATGTATTTTGCTTAAATTTAATTTTCATTTTAAGAAAAAGGATTGGACAATTTAAAAATAAGATATGGAAATTTCCAAAACAAAGTAAAACATCTGTTTGTATGGAAAAACTCTAAAGAAACACATGCGCGTGCTTGCTTTTCTTTTACACACCGATGTATGTGGGTGCGTTAGTTAAATCTGCTTTTTATTGTTTCTGAGAAAAAGGGTCTGCGAAAAACTCATTACAAAAATATACATATTTCTATTAAGGACAAGCAAGTCGTTCTATTACATACCGCTGCATGCGGGTGCGTTAATTAAATCTACTTTTTATTGTTTCTGAGAAAAAGGGTCTGCGAAAAACTCATTACAAAAATACATGAATGTATGTATGTGTTGTGTTCAGAAAAAGTATAAAATACGAAATTTTTTCAAACAAAATTCTAGTCTTGTGACATCATTAAAAAAAAACTAAAATAGTACTTAAAATCTTTAAATTATATACATTTTATATTTGCAGTGATAAATTGCTTTAAAAATAACAAAAGATAAAAAAGAGCGATTTCCAACAATTTTAAATTAAATAAAAATTATTTTGGCAGTGAAAGTTCAGTTCCTAAATGTTGTAGTTAAATACATATATCTAGTGAATACTTGTATTTGAATTACATTACATGAATTGTCAATAAACATTATTTCTTCCGTTTTAACTATTAAGGAAGTAAAATGTCTTTTCTTTTATACGGTTTTTCTATTCACCAACATCACTAAAAACTAAATTATAATAAAAAAATGGAAAACGTATATAGTTGTATGGAATGTGGAAAACGTTTCACTAAACAAAAACATTTATTTGAATATGAAAAACCCATGCTGCATCATCAAAATATGAAGCAGAACTCCCTGTTCCTAAAAACGATGTCAAATTATATTGTGAAATTTGTAAAATAGTAACCTCCAATATCTCAAATAAGAAACGTCACTATCTGAAGCACCATAATATAAAATTATAAAGCAGAAGATTTTGGGATACGCCTATGTATAGTAGAATAATTAACAAAAATAAGCAGCTTCAAGAAGCTGCAACAGTAAAATCTATAGAAGAAGCTGCAACATTAACATCTACAGAAGAAGCTACAACATTAACGTCTACAGAAGAAGCTGCAACATCAACACCAACAACAGAGTATCATCATCTTCTAGAGGGTGATGAAGATGTCTTTTTACACATTAAGGAACCTGTAAATATCACGGAGGTAATAGTTTTACCACCGATGGATATAACATCATATTTATTGCTCCACGATGGGCAAGATGATATACTTTTAGATGCATCAAAAAGTGTTGAAAATACGTCTTAGGATAATGGTGTAAAATATTTGTTTTCTTATTTTTTTTATTAATTAAATGATCATGTTTTTTCCTTTCTTTTAAATAAATATTTTTATTATCTAAACTTTTTTAAAATTACAATTTTTACATTTAATGACATTATGTGTGGTATAATAGAATTTCATTAATTGTTTGCTTCTTCCTCTATTCTCATATTTTGTCTTCTTTTGTATGAACATAAACAGTGTCGGGTCAGCTAGTTTCATTCTCATTAGCCCATGAAAAATCTTCATAATGCTCTCCAAAATTTATTTCTAGTTGTTTTTAAGTTATTTGCTTCTTCGATATGTGATTGAATATTAATCAGTTTATATCTATCTTCGTTGGAAACAATGTGTGAACATCTTTTTAAAAATTCATATATATCGTTGAGTAACATCCCTACAAATAAGTGTTACTGAGTATGTAGACAAAATGATTGTGAATAAAGAATGTTATTACACTTAACATTTATATAAATTATATACAATTATTTTTAGTTTATGTATATCTATAACTATTAGTCCATTAAACTAACTAAAAATAAAGTTATAGAAGTTTTCTAATTTCCTTTGTTATTATATTGTTTGAAATAATCCAAAAGATCAAGTGTTCAATAACTGCTATATTTGTTTGGTTTTTATTTTTGACTAAAAGATGGAAAAAAAGTTTTTTTGCGACATTTGCAAAATTAACTGATTCATTTTGATGTGTAACATCCATTACAGTTATTGGAGCCATAGTTTTCAAGTTTTCTGGTGTTAATAATGGTTGGTTGCGTGAATAATAACTTTGTTGAAATGGTAAGTACATGTCATATAGAAAGCAAAACGTTTTTTATCAAAATTAACATTTAGATCATCATAAGGATATGTATCGGATTTAAGATGTACTTTTACATCACTTAAATCACAATGTTGAAACGTGTTGTCATTATTTCGAAGACCTAACAATAGGAAGCGTGGTCTTTCGTTGTGTGCAGCTAGCTTAACATTCGACAAAACTGTTGTACTTTCTAGAAGTGAAGGATAATAATACATATCCCAACTTCTAAAAAATATATACTTAATGGATGACGGTTGTTTATAGTTTTAAATATCTGTAATTTGTATGCATCAGCAAGTTGAATGTGTGGTACTTTCCAAGTTATATTTAAAATTGTTAACTTTGTTTTTTCAGTTGATAGTTGAGATTTAAAAACTTGATTATCATCTTTAGATCGTAAAAGAATCAATTCATGCTTAGAGTTAACTATTATTTTGTGAAAATCTTCGGCAAATCCAAGTAGTGGTACACAAAAATTTAAATATCCATTTTCGGGTGTAATATCATCATTGTTAAATGGTGACCAACCTGCATTTAATAGACTATCACTTTCAAATTTATTCAACGACACGTATTTTTTTAATTCTTTTGCAATACCCAAATGACGCGTGCGATCAATTTCTATACCATTAATTTCATAACGAATTTCATCAAATAGGTGTGCCATACAATTATTTAACAGAGGTATGGATGTAGAAGATGTTGAATCTTTCTTTGTTGCAAGACCTTCGATATATAGAAAACTTTCACTTGGTAAAACATACAAATCTTGATTTTGAATTGATATACGAATTTCATCATTATTTTTAAATGAATGTAAATATGATGTGTAACTGTGGTAGTCTTTCTTGATAATTGAATTATATATATACTACTCATTTGTTTCTTTTCCTTGTTTGTAATTATGTAAATAATTTTAATATTTTAATTTAAATCCTAAATTTCTTAAAAAATCCTGATTAGTTTTGTTTAAAACGTTAGCTTTTTGAGGCTTTCGATGTTTATTATTTTTATTATGTTGTATTTTTAACCTTTTGCAAAAATGTTATGAATTTTCACCATTTTCACCTTCGTCTTCGGCTGATGGTGATTGAATAAATGTTAAATCATTGGATAGATCACTTTTTTTGTATATTATTATTCTTTCATAGGCTTTAAATGTAATCGTATTGTTATTTTTTCACCACGAAAGTTTATTAAGTTTCCGTCTTGGTCAACAACTTTCAAAATTAAATTATTTATTGTTCTTGAGTTTACAGGTAAATATATTACAGTGGTAGGAGTGCCTGTTATTTTATATCCAGGACTAACGTTAAGTGATAACTGATGTAAAATATGTGTGGATATGTTATTTATATACGAACCGCATACAATATTGCATTCAACGATTACTGTATTAATTTTGATTATATATATTGTTTTATCGGAATAATGTTCTATTCCAGGTGCTAGTACTTTTCTGCTAAAGCGTAATAATGATCCAATTGAGGATTTTTTATTAAAATTAATTGAATCAGAAGTTGTTTTTATACATGTTCGTAGTGTATTATAATTGGCTCGTACATCAAGAGAACCGTTTGGATTCATATCATGATATTTAATTTTTAATAGTTCAGCTATATCAGTTAATTCATATGACCCAACTGGAACTTCTATTTCATGATTTCCAATATGAAATAAATTGTTTTCAACATCAACATTTGGAATTGAATGATATGTATCAAAACTTATTAAGCCGCAAACATTATTTTCATTTAGTTCAATTGGTGGAAAATAGTTTGCGACAAGATGCGAAGAGTCTCCGTTTAAAGTTAATGTAATTGACATTTTAGTGGTTCATGAATGATTAAATTAATTATAAAATTTTTCACAGTTTTTTATTTATATTAATCCGAGAATTATATTCTGAAGAAAACCCAAGCCATTTAACATACATTTTATTCCTTTTCCTTTTCAAAACCTTTTCAACCAAATAAGTTTCTAGAAATCTAGTTTTCATTAATTCAGACTCATAAAACCCACCTCTAATTTCATGTTCTTGATAGTCTTTTAATATATATGTATTTGGATTAGTATTTTTTATTGTTTTAACAGTAAATACTTCACTAGTTCAATTTGGTGTATAATCTTTTTCAAATATATGTTTATATTTACTTATTCTAACATTATCATTCACTTTGAACTTAGGTTTTGTAAATACTTTTAAATTGTTGTAAGCTGTATCCAATAAAATTTTTTCATTTGATGAATTTACTTCGTTGGGCGAGATTTTTATTGTTCTGTGGTAAGTATTATTATATTTTTCTACAAGGTTCTTATATATGTTTATCCATTTATATGTTCCTTGATAACTAAACTCCTTCCACATCATTCCTTTAAGAGTCCTTTTAAATCTTTCTATGATGGATGCTTTCAGAACACTAAATGTTGAATAGTGGTTGATTTGATTTAATTGCATTAAGTGCCAAACTGGTTATTGAAGAACTCCTTAACATCATCTGTTTGTAAATTTTTTGGTTTACGATTGCTTTTTATGAAAATGTTTTCATAGCCTTCGTTATGTTGAGTGCAGTTTTATTTTTCACTGCTATAGCCCATGCTTTTTTTGAAAAAGAATCTAATACTGTTAAGAGATAACGGTGGCCGTTATTATATGCTTAATTTTAATAATAATTATAATTTCCCATCTGAACCAAATCCGCTTGCCATAAATCATCTATTGCTTTTATGATAACCCGTCTTCTTTCAAAATTTTTTCGCGCTTGCTTATGAAGTTCACCAACTATTTCTCTTTTATGTAAGTTCTTTTTTAAATAAGATTCTTTACTATTAAGCATTCAGATGTGAGTATCATATATTTATATAAAATTTTTATCCTTTAATTTTAGGAAATTCAAGTTTTCTTTTTTTCACCTCAACATTTACGTCATTTCTCTTCACCGATTTAAATATAAAATCCTCAAGTGTATTGAATCTCTCTTCGATATTCTTTGAAAAGTCTTCATTTGCATAATTTATTTGATTCCTCACTACTTTTTTAATAGCTTCAACATTTTCATTGATTCCATTTGTAATTAATTCTTGTAATACTTTTAAATCCCTTTGATAATGTTTAATTGAGAATTATAATCGTTTTTAAGTTCTTCACGTTGTTTGTTACTAGTTTTAATCATATTATTAAATTTTTATATATCTCTTGTTATGTTATTCAGTTGTAAATTATGTTTGTATAATTTTAACTTTGAGTCATTTAAATTATGTCGGAAAGAAGTTCCTCCAAACTTATTTATATAACTTATTTTTTTTCGTTTAATATATTATATCAGCTTCTTTCAATTCTTCAATAATGGAAATTATTTCGTTATTGTGATTATTATGACCAACACTTTCTAATGAAACAAGTAAACGTAATCGTTCAACTAATTCATTAGAGTCATTCCAATAACTATAACTAGATTTTCGATTATCAAAAGTCTTTAAAGAGAATCCGGTACCTTTTGTTAGAACATTTGGTTTAGGATTAAATAAATTTTTTATTATACGAATATATTTATACGCTCGTGTACCTTTAATTTGACTTTTTGATTGATATTGACTTTTGTATTCTTCTTTGTATTTTTTTAAATAATTTTTATTATAATGTAGAGGCTTTGAATGAAAAACTAATTCAAATAATCCTGGAGACATTTTCCATGTTGAATTCCCTATTTGAATAGAATTATCAGCATTAAAATTCAATTCATTATTTGCATATCGCCACTTTCCACTTTCATCAATGTTGAAACCATAAATTTTATCTATTTTTTTATTATTTAGGAGTAGTTCTATTTTTTCAGCTAATGGATATTTTTTAAAATCAGTTTCAGTTACTTGGTTATAATATATTGCATCATCATAATTGTTCGAACTGTCGTCTGATGGTAGTGGTGGAATTTGCGAATCTGTTATGTTATCATTAGATTGATAATCATCTGAGTTATAATCATCATCTTTTTTTATTATTTTATTCAAAGGTTTGGTTATGGACTTGGATGTATCATTTAATATATCATCAGATTGATGTTCATTCATTTTTTCAATTATCATATTTAAAGGTTTTGTTATGGGTTTAAATTTATCTTCTAAAATATTAACTCATTCTACATTATCCAGTTTGAGATTTTTTAATTTTGTTTTCAATACTTCTCTTGTCTCAACAATATTTTTTAACAATTTATTATCTATAATTCTTTATGTATGCTCGGAATCTGTTTTATATTTGATACTGATCTGCTTGATATCTGCTTAAGCAACTACTTTTTATCTGGTAATGATCTGCTTTATGTCTAATTGCAATCTGCATTATATATATTTAAGATCTGCTTACTTATAGTTGTATGAATTCATCAAAACCTTTTCTATATCGTCCTTTATTTATCAAATCATCCTTACTGATAACAAGAAAGCCATATTTATTTTTCCAACATTCACTACATATATTTGTAAATTCTTTAAATGACATATCACCAATTACATGATCATTATATATATGTCGTAAATTCATTTCATCCTGTTTAAATATTATAATCATATTCGCATTATCACGTATAAGATGTTTAGGGATTTTTGTGTACGTTTGACATAAATAAAAACAATCTATATTCTTATGTCTGCGCATACAAAAGTAATCTCTTATAGTGTCTTGTTTTCCACAAATAACATAATCAAATATTATGATAGAATGTGAGTTCGCTTCTGTCGGACTTAGAACTCTCTCGTTTTCCGCAAGTGTAAAAATATTTATTCCTTTTATTGGGTCTATCAATTTCTTGAGATAACAGTATTTTTTTTGGTTGATACAAGGATTTTGAATATATGTAAATGTTCTTAAAACTTAAACCGTTTGGGCTTTCTATTAGACTCATCATGACATTAGTTTTGCAACAATTTGAGGGACCTACAATTAATGCTCGTATTGAATTTGGTAAAAGTGTACTATTTTTAATTTTCGGTTCGTTTTCTTGTGCTTCATCCGCATTTCTTACAACAATTTGTTTAGCTTGCTTTACTAATCGCATTTTTTTAACTAACTTGGTTTTGATATAAACTTGTATTATATAAACAAACCTTATTATTTAAGTTTACAGTGTCAATCATATTACATGTATGATATATAATTAATAAAAATAAAATAATGGTTATAAACTATAAAATTGGAGTTAAAGATAATCAGTATAAAATTGGTAGTGGCTTAGTAAACAACTTAATAAACAAATAACCTGGTTATCAGTTTTGTGGACCTGGAACAAAACTTCAAAAACGTTTTGCAAGAGGCGATAAGGGAATAAATTCATAAGATGTAGCTTGTAATTAACACGATATTGCATATTCACACATAAACGATATTAATAAAAGACATCAAGCTGATAAAATATTAGCTGAAAAAGCGTGGCAACGAGTAAAATCTGAAGATAGTGGCTTAAAAGAATGAGCACATGCTTGGTTCGTAACGAACGCTATGAAATCAAAAGTTAAATTGGGATTAGTCATGAAGGATATAAAAATTCATAAATCTAGAAAGTCGCAGAAGAAAAAGTGTGAAAAGAGTAAAGCATGTGATAGAAAATTGTTTTCAACAGCTGTTAAAACTACTCTAAAACTCTTGAGAAATGAAAAACCAGACAATTTAAACGCTGCTGTTAAAATTGCACTAAAATCCGTTACTTCAAACTTCAAAGGTAAGAAGAGAGCTAATATTGTCATATCGAGAGTTATACCAATACCAAAAATTGGTGGATTTCTTCCATTAATTCCAATCCTAACAGCTTTGTTAGCACTTGGAGGTTTGGCTACTGGTGGATCAGCTATTATTAAGGCTGTAAACGATATAAAAAATGGAAAAGAGCAAACTAGCAGAGACTATTCGACATAATAGACATATGGAATCAATCAACCATATAAATCTGGATATGGATTATAAGCCACCTCCAAAAAACTTCTAAGTAATCTACCCAACCGACCATTAACTGATCAAGATTTAACGAAATTTGGCAAAAAAACCTTAAAATTTTAGAGGTGATTTTATGCGAGATCGTTTGCCTAAAAAACCATTAGTTCAAGAATGTGGTATTGTTAATTTAGATAACTCTCGTGGTGCTGGAACTCATTGGGTAGCCTATTATAAAAATCATAACTATAAAGAATATTTTGATAGCTTTGGAAACTTACAACCTCCAATTGAAGTTGTTAATTATTTAAAAATACCCATTGAATATATTTATGAGCGAAAACAACACTTTGATACATTTAATTCTGGTCACCTATGTTTAAAATTTTTATTCAATAAATGTAACTTGAAATAAATAAAACAAATATTTATACATATTTATACATATAAATATAAGCACATGTGTTGCATTTTATTTTTTCTCCTTAATAAAGCTGTTGGTTTAAATTATGTGAAAATATAGTTACTAATTGTAAAAAATAAATCTTCGTTATATATATACTAATATTAAATTTTCATAAAAATATCATCATCCTCATCATTTAGAAATAGATCTGTAAAATTATTTATTTTTTGTTTCTCTATATCATCAATTTCCATTAGAGAATTATCGTCAGTATCATTCATGAATTGTTTTTCATAATGTCCCCAAGAAAGGGTATCTACATTATTTTTGCGAACATATCTTTTCTCATCTACATAGCTTAAAGATATTTTATTTATTAAGGAAGTATACAGATTGTGTAGCTTTGACTTAAATATATACATATTCACATAGTAAATTTGTTTATTGTACAAACAATATTTATAATCACTGAAACTTACTTAGCACGACAATTATTTTTTACACCTTTTGCTTTTTTTATTTCATTTCCGTCTTCATTACTCCATTATTTTCATCCTTCATCATTCCCAAAATTTTTTTATTTTCTTTGGGAATATTAAATTTATTATCACTATCATAATCAGACGTATCGAATCTATCATCAATGTCATTGTAAATATCTCTATAAAAATCATCAGTATAGATTGTATAAATAAAGGAGTCTGTATCTATATAATTAAGTTCTATCTTAGATTCATATTTAGGAAGCATATAATCTTAATGGAAATTATAAATTTTCCACTTATATATCTCTAAAACACAAAATCCTGGATATATTGGTTTATTATAAGTATAATGTGTTTTATTTAATTCAGTTGCAATCATATTGTCATCGAAAATACTTAAAGAACTGAATTCAAGTTTAAAATTTTTTTAAGCACTAGTAATCCCAAAGTGTTATTTTACTTGTTAAGTAAAATATTTTTTAATAAAAATACATTGAAATTAATTATTGACGGGTTTAGCTGGATCCTATGCGCATTTCACTGTTGTTAATGCAGATCATCAGGGAACGTTTACCCAAAAATTTCTCAGAATAACTAGATTTAATATGTTAAACTTTCATTTAAGCAAATGAGAAGCTCAACAAATAACAAAGTTGAAACAAGAACTCAATAATCAACATGTTTTTTATTTTCTTACTTTATCATTGCTACATTGGCTGACTTTTCTTCAGCTTCAGATTGTAGTTGTAAAGTATGTAAAAGAAAATAAATGTAAATAACAAAAACAGATATTCAAGAATAGAGTGTTGTCACACAAGTATTTTTTTTGACCGGGTGCAGTCAGTTTAATAATTAGTGTTTTTTGTAAGAATTGTTACAATTTAAGTTTAATATTTTTTTAATACACTAGTAATCCCAAATTGTTATTTTACTTGTTAAGTAAAATATTTTTTTATAAAAAAAAATTTAAATTGATTATGCTATTAAGTTAAGACTTCAATACCTTGGCAAACCAGAAAAGCTAATTGCGGATAATGAACTAGATGTTGTTGCAGTGAAGCAATTCCTAAGAGATTACGGGATTGAAGTTATTTTCACAACAACTTATGATAAGACTGGTAACTCAGATGTCGAAAGACTTCATTTGATATTAAACGAACACATACGGTTATTTAACGCAGACGAAAATAATAACGACAACTTACAGGAAAAAGTCACTAAAGCGATAACACAATTCACTCGACTACAAAATTCAAAACAATAGATTTTATCAATAATATGTTATCAAAGGAAGATTTAGAAAAGATTTCGGAAGAACTGAATGAGGAGAAAATAGCAAGGATTAATGCAATAAACCAGAAGCAGGGCAACAACAATGACAACAATTTCAGGAACAAGTACGTGAGAAATTATAAGGTTAGCAAAAAACAACCTAGGTATAAGAAAGTAGACAATTATAGAATGGAAGGTGATTATTTGATATCTAATGATAATAAATTTAAGAATGAAGATGAGGCCCTCACTGTTGATATCTATTCTCACAATCGTGCGGGGACTCCTGCAAATCAACAAGATAGAAGATAACTCTGGTTACACGGTGGTACAGGTTAGGAAAACAGAAATAACAAGCGTGACCAACACAGTGTTGCACATAATTCACCCCGAGCAGATATTGAATATAATCAACCAGATAGAAAGGAACGTGGAAGAAATAGATTTACGAGACAAATATATTCTAAGAGCAGAAATTAACCTCATTAGAGCAAAGGTTAAAACCATCATACCCTTCTATATAAACAGGAAAAAGCGAGGTTTAACTAACGGTGTAGGAAGCGTTTATAAATGGATGTTCCGACTTATGGACAATAATGATAGAAAAGAAATTTTGGAACACTTAAAGTATACAGATATTAATAGTCATAACGCAATTGATACCCTTAACCAACAAATAACTATTAACAACCACTTCAACGAATCCATTGAAGTAATATGTAAAGCGGTCGAAACTGATAGAGGTCAAATAAAAAATTATTATACGTTAATTGGAAATATAAATAATGAAATTGTTAAAGAGTTTCTCTATATAGATCAAATGCTTAAACTAAAGAATTTGGAAAACAAGATAACCCAAATACAGGAAAATTTAGCATCAGCCAAAAATAATATTATACATCCCGGTGTACTTACACCCGAAGAAATAGACAAATTTAACATTGATTATTTTAAATTGAAACTTATAAAAATGGGTGTCATGACTTATGAAAATAATTCATTAATTATTGCAATAAAAATTCCAACTGATTTTTTTGTAACAGATCTTAAACTGCTACACCCTTGCCAAATAACAGATATCTAGAAATTGATGAAAATCCCGAACTAATTGTTACTGTAAATAATAAAACCTATACTTATGAAGAAAATTTACAAGTTAGTGAATTAAAATTAAGTAAAAATTTTATGAAAAAAAATTGAGATATAATAACATAACTGATGTCGAACATATCGACGATGATTTAATTTTAGTAAAGAATGCTAACAATACAGTACTAACACAAAATTGTGATAGTAGGAATATTGTAATGAGTAAAAACCATTTAATAAATTTTTATAACTGTGAACTAAAAATATTAAATACAACCTATAAAAATAAGAAAACTATTGTAAACGAAAAATTTATTTATCCAAATAGTGATCTAACAAAAGTAGTTTTCGAAGAAAAAATTGACTTTGAGGAAATCAAATTCAACCAATTTGAAAATATAAAACAAATCGAAGAATTAGTTTACCATAAGAAAGTTTCATATGTCTTAAACATTGGCATAATATTAATAATTATTGTAATAATTATAATGTACGCAGTTTACAGAAAATGCTCTAAAAAATAACAAAAGATTAGATATTAAGATAAAACTCCCGACCGCCAAAATTTCAGCAGAGACTGCCGAATCTGCGGGTGGAGGAGTCATATGGCACAAAAAGCCACAAAAATCTCATTTTACTTTTTGAATTGTATTTATCTTTTTTATGACCTACGGGCAGATTCACTACTCATGATACATATTTGTCTTGGCGTGTGAATCTGCACCGTAGACAAAATTCCTTTATTCGTTTTGTAAGTTAAATTGAGTTGAAATAAAATGACAAAAGTCAGTCTAGCACAGCCACTCGGAACAAAATAGTGTTTTATTTCTAAGACTCTGCGCATCGAAGTGCATGTAACTATATACAGGACATCCTCTGTAGTTAGCGGTGTGATTACCTCCACAATTAGTATATTTTTTTAGCTTGATCTTTTGGCTTAGTACGGCTAGCAGGACCGTGCAGGTCACCGCGGATAACGCAAACTGTAGGTAATTTGCAGTAAGCTTTTATGTCGCCATATTCTTGGCAATCATGGCACTGTACTGGACCTGAACGCTTACGTTGCTCTTCAACTGTGATTTTTCGGTGCAAGACAAACTTTACGCTATAAATTGGATGGGTTTAATTTTATTTTCAATTGTATATCATTCGGCTCCAAATGAACCCGAAATAAGGGTTAGGGGACCTTTTCTCTGTTAATTATATTAGTAACATTTGTTACCTTAAATCCTTTGTGGATAAGAGCACATTTTACATCTTCGGGGTGAACATATGAATCTATGCCCTTTACTACTATTTGTAGGCCTTTAGCACTGTTAAGTTGGTATGTGTAAAAATTTATGATTATAAATAATCATTAATGTTGAAAGTTTTGCTATTTTTATTGCTTTTCTGTAATTGATTAGAAAATCTAAAAACTACTTACTTCATCATTCTTTTCTACTTTTTTAACAAAAAGATAACAAATACTTTAATTTTTTATTATTATTTTTTATTTTGATTATCGGTCTTAATTTAACTAACTATATAAAATATAAACAATTAGTATGGTTACAATATTTTTCTTATTTCGTTTGTAAGAGAAATATATTCGAACATTTTATCATGAGTAGTAGGGAACTGGGGATTCGGCGTCAATTAAAATTGTTAAATTGTGGGCTGAAATTGTTAAATTGTGGCTGAAATTGTTAAATTGTGGGCTGAAATTGTTAAATTGTGGCTGAAATTGTTAAATTTTGGCTGAAATTTTAAAATTCTTGGAAATTTGTTTGCATTAGGAGTTTTTTGTTTATATTAACTTTTTTTGTTTATATTAAGTATATGTATGTATGTATGTATGACCGTGGGAACTTGTGCGTGGAATATTTTGTGGGAATACATTAAGGGGGTTTATAGCTTTAAGATTTTTATATTTGTATGATTTTTCCTAATGCCGACGGGAAAACATCTTTATTTTTTCTAATGCCGACGGGAAAGTTATGATTGTTGTTAGACTGTGGAAATTTGTTGATGTCCGTGATTTGGGCAGGTGAGGTTTTTGTAACATGTAACCGTGGGAATTTGCGGGTGTATCTTTAAGGCAGCATGTGTTTGGTTGGGGCGGGTGTTGTTGTAATATGTATCCGTGGGAATTTGTGTGCGGAATATTTTGTAGGAATACATTAAGGGGTTTATAGGTTTGAGGCTTTTATATGTGTATGATTTTCTGATCCCAACGGGAAAACATGTTTATTTTTTTCAAATGCCGACGGGAAAACATGTTTATTTTTTTCAAATGCCGACGGGAAAATCATGGAAATAATTTTTCCTAATGCCGACGGAAAATTTGTGGGTGTGTCTAGCTGTAGGAATTGAAGTCTGGCTGTGATTGGTGGAGGGCGGGGTGTGTCTAGCTGTAGGAATTCAAGTCTAGCTGTGATTGGTGGAGGACGGGGATTGTCTAGATTGTGAGACCTTAAGGTTGACCGTGATTTGGGTAGGTGAGGGTGTTTTGTAATATGTAACCATGAGAATTCGGTGACGTATATGCTTGTTGGAATTTAAGCCAATGTATGGGATGTATTGGAGGTAGATCGACTGGTGGAGGGTGGGGAGTTGTTGTAATATGTATCCGTGGGAATCTGTGTACATGTATATATGTATGTATGTATGTCTGTAAGAGTTTAAGGCTGTCTGTGATTTATAAAAGGCGAGGTGAGAGTGTTCATGTAATACGTATCCGTGTTAATCTGTGTATATGTATGTTCGTAGGAGTTTAAGGCTGATTGTGATTTGAGGTGGGGGAGGGTGTTGTTGTAGTAGATAGATAGAATGTACCTATGTGTGTGTGTATATGTATATGTATGTATATGTAGGAGTTTAAGGCTGTCCTTGATTTGAGGTAGGCGGGCGGTGTTATTGTAATATGTATCTATAAGAATTTGGGTGTTTATATGTCTGTAGGAATTTTTGTACATGTATGTCTGTACGAGTTTAAGGCTGATCGTAATTTAAATTGTTGAGATTGATCGATTGTATGTGACTTCGAGAATTAGTGTATGTATATCTGTAGGAAACTTAAGGCTTATCGTGATTTATGAAGGGCGAAGTGTTCATGTAATATAACCGCGCAATTTGTGTGTATATATGTAGGAGTTTAAGGCTGATCATGATTAATGAGAGGTGAGGTGAAGGTGTTCATGTATATGTATACGTATACGTGTGTGCATGTATGTATGTCTATATGAGTTTAAGGCTAATCGTGATTTAGGTTGTGAGATTGATAGATTGTATGTTACCTTGAGATTTTGTGTATATATATCTGTAAGAACTTTAGGCTGACTGTGATTTGTGAGGGGAGGGGCGTTGTTGAAATAGCTTTAATTTTTCGTAGATGAATTTTAGTATGTGTGTGTGTATGTGATTTTCTCACCATATTATTTATATGTACGTAGAAATAAATTCTATCTCATATGAACATTTTTTGCTAGAAAATATTATCATATATCTGAACTTCCCTAATCCTAGTATGTTTTTCATATTGGAGGATGAGATTGCTTTATATTTTATCAAGCTTAAATTTATCCAGTGTTAAAGTCTGTCGGTCAGAAATTTGTTTATATTTGTATAAATATTAATTTCAGATTTTGCAAAATTCTTGCGTACGATCGTGGTGATTTTGTGTGTGTGTGTATGTGTGTATGCGCGATAGAGTTTGACTGGTCTGTGATAAGTTTGTTTATTTAAGTACATTTGTCTTCTTCGACTTTCGTCTTCAAGCGTCAATAGCTTGGAGAACGGTTTGTATGTTTTCATGATGTAGATATGTAAGTGTGATTGTTAAAATCCAATAAATACTTGAGCATGGGTAAGAAATTTGATAATATGTGTACATATGTACATATGGATCTACAAATTGATTTTATGTATGTATGTACATACAAATAAGTCTGGGGCTCCCTGTTTAAATACATTTTTTTTTTGTCATGTGCTGTTGTAAATATTCGCCTGGTCTTTTGTGTATAGATGTGAAATATCTCGATAGTTTTTTTATTTGAAATTAAAAAAACGTTCTTTTAATTTTTAGATGTATTTACTTAAAAGTTTGTGAGGAGTTTCTGCTTTAAGTAAAATTGAATTCCTCTCTAGTTGTAGTAACTATAGTATAAATATTTAATATTTTTTATTTCCATTTGTTTAAAGTTGATGTAGCCTATATAGTCAACGTTAGAAATTTTTCGGTGTAAAATTTTTTCCAACTATCATCTTTTTTCTTCACCTTTTTCATATATTTAAACATCTTGCATTGGCTTTAAAAAATGACAAACGCTTTGAAATGAAACTGATCCAGCAGTCCAGCTTAGGTGATGATAGTTTTTTGTTAACCACTTTGCTTCTCTTTCCTTTTTTATTGATAAACATTTAAATTCAAATGGCGGTTTTATAATGAAATTGTTATACTCATTATTGTTAAAAACATCCGCTACTTCTTTTTGTAATGAAAATCATTCGAAACCTTACTCGTCTATTAAAACCATTTTTTCATTCATATTACTTAATTTATAAGACTTTCAGGACTTTCTATTATTCGATCATCAGTAAAAATGCAGTAGCTGAGGTCCTTGCTTACTGTTTCATATTAAATTTCTTTATCAATTGGGCCGCTATTGAATAAAAGGAACTTTTATCTTAAACTTTAGTGCATTTGGAAGTGCTTGAGATTCTTTCATATAATAGCTTTGTTGGAATCTTAGATACGAGTACATATAATATAGAATTGCATAACGTTTATTTTTAATTTTTATGTTAAGATCATTATCATTTGGATATGTACTTTTAAATTAGTTAAATCATAATGAGGAAACTTGTTTTCTTCTTGAATAGCGATCAACAGAAAACGAAATCGTTTTCTTACAATTTAGGTCTGGTCTCTCAACGGTTCCTCTAGTATATAAGATGACTTTCTATGTCAACATATCTCTCTACTCTTTGTCAGCGTTAAGGGACAATTAAATGTTAAAATTTTAACTCCTCAAATTGTGTTACTTCATACTGATAATATGTTTTCATTAATAAGGTATATGTTTATATTATGAAGGTTACTCGCCTATGGCTTTTATTTGATGTTCTAGATGATTTTTTTTCTCATTTTATTAAAGTTCAGCGTATTGTGCATATATTTCTGATATTTTTAAGCGCGCTTTATTTATCTGTCAGACAAAGTGTACGTATCAGTTGATCACTCAGTCTCTCTTTTTAATAATTTTTTTCTTTTAATATGCCACTACTATTTTTTCAGATTTTACTACTTGAAAAAGAGAATATTTATGTAATTTTTAAATGTATTCATATATACATATAGGTAAATATATGTATATATGTATAGAGAAATTACTTTATCTACAAAGAAATACATGTTTAATAATCAACTATTCTAGAAAATCGATCTCAAATAACGCAGTTACCTCCACCATCAATTCACCGTCGGTGTTTTTATAGTGTCAGAAACACTAGAATATCTATGTTTGAGAGAATTTTTACATCGAGTTTTTCTACATGAGATTTGCTGGTTGACATCCTTGAAGTTATTGTTGACGTAGGCTGGGTTGTATCACATTCAGATGTAATCATTTCCTACTTAAAAAAGGTCCTCATTACTATCAACTATATCTGTATACATTTCATTCATGAGTTGGGTTGATCCAGATACAATTGCTGTCTACAGATTAATGATTAGAAACAAGTTTCTCATCACCTTCTAACAGATTTATATATTTTGCTAGCATGCATGCCTTAGCATGCTTCTATCGATAGTGACGCGAGAGTCCGACATGTAGTGGTGTTTCAATTAAAAATCTATACTATTATATTTTACGATTGCGCTCTTTTTATTCTTTTACAAAGTAGATACATATTTATGTATTTCATTTAGCACAGAGTCATAAAATTTCTTTGCTTACAAACTTGTGTGACATTCTTTTAAATTTGCATGCTTAGGCATGCTTTCAATATTTTTTCTGTAAATTTATTTGATACTCATACAGATACAGATATAAAGTAAGATCTGCTTACATTGCATTTTACAATTTATGTATGCTTCAGCATGATTCCAGTTGAAGTCCATATTTATTCAGTAAGTTTGTTTGATACTAATTCATACACATATACATTCTTAAAGATTGGAAATCTAAGTCCAATTTATGTAGTTTATCTATATTTTCTAAAGATTTGATAGCTATAGAAATTAATAGAGTAAAGATCTATTATAATAGCCCATGGGCATATTTTAAAATTTCGCTTGCTAGAGCTTTCGAAATGGAAAATGTACAATTTTCACTATAAAAAGTGATAATATTAGGTGTTACTGAATATTACACTGTGTTGTAATTTATTTTGAACACTTAAGTTTTCACAATATTTCATACAGGCCAACAAGTTTAGAAAATTTCCAGTATATTAAGTTAATTATCTTTCTTAAGACCTATCATTCCTTCAAAAATACAAACCAAACTAGATTTTTCCTGTTTAATTTTATTTTTTACTTTCATTAAATTTCAACATTTTGTTCATCTTCAAATTATTATATTTAGCAGCTTTTTCTCATTTGTTGAGTTAACTTTAATCGGAAACATTTAAATAGTGAGATGAACTTTTATATTGTATACGAGTACATTAAGTAATTCTTTGTATATTTCATTTATATGAACCATCATCACATAATTCCTTTGGATGCTTTCATATTAAGTAATGTTTAATATTCTACATATGCATGAATTTTCCAGTGTCTATTAAAAAATTCTTTACAATCATCCATTTGTAAGCTTTTTGGTACTCATAACATTTCAAAAATATTTTCCACAGCCTAGGTTTTTTCGAATGCAACTTTTATTTTCAACGGTATTGACCATAGAAACTTTGTGAATGAATCATTTACAGTCTACAATAATCAATAATTTCTATTTTCTGTAGAATAGTTTCCCATTTCACCTAAATCAGCTCCATAAAAGATCAACTATTCCTTTCATTACATATCTACAATGCACAAAAAATTTTCGAGATTTATTATAGAGTTCGTCTACTAAATTTCTTTTTAAAGACATTGAGTTATTTTAAAGATTTTTTGGGGAGTGTTGTGATCTACTTGATGCACTTTCAGCTATTTATACTATCATGTAGTTCATTTTCCAATCTATAAATTTTATCGTTCAGCTGTTCAATTTGTTTTTTCAAAAGATGATTTGATTTTTAGTATGTATTTTATCAATTTTATAACTATCTTCTATCTCTAATTGTATTTCACTTTGTACTCTATCAATTTGCATTTTAATATATTCTTGAATTATATTAATTCCTTAAGCTATATTATTAATTTGTCCTATAGTTTATCGTTTGGAGTTTCCAGAAACAATTTACTGATAACATCATTCTCTGTCAGTGAATGATGATGATGATTAGTAGAAATTATATATTTTATACAGTTTTCAACATCAAATTTTTCATAGTATTTCCATGTTTTATTATCAATCATTAAAGAAAATAAAGCTACTATTAGGGCCTATATTTGACCATAAACTTGTATTTTATCTTCATTTAGTTTTAGGTTACTATCACCAAACTTTCATTCATTATTCAAATCTTGATGTGGGCCATAGTTTGTATCTAATTCAATTCTTCCTTCCAAGACTGATAAATGAGTATAAGTGTCTTCAGAATTGGAAGTCTATGAGTAAAAATCATCTTCATCATCCTTATCATCATTCTCAGTATTAGCATCATTAAATAAGATGATATCATCAAATATTGTTCCTTCTGAAAGTTTCTTTGGTGTACTTGTCTCTATATTGACTGATGGCTTTAAACTTGTATTATTTTCAGCTTCTATCTTCATTTTACTTTCTTCTTTCTTGCGAATTCTTTCAATATTTCTAGAACTATTTATGAATTCTTTGAAAAGTTCTGTTATAGGTTTAAATGTATCTTTTATTGCTCACGTGTATCTATTTCACCAGTTTTTATACTACGAAGCTTTTTCTTCAAGACATTTCTTGTCAACACCAACTGTTTTAAAATTTTCTCATCCATGTTTAATAATAGTAAATAACAGGTATCAGCTATTAGATCAGGTATCAGCTATCAGATCAGGTTATCAGGTAACTGGTCTGGTTTTCAGATCAGCTTATCAGGACCTGGTCTGTTTTTCAGATCAGCTTATCATGACCTGGTCTGGTTTTCAGATCAGCTTATCCGGACCTGATCTGGTTTTCAGATCAGCTTAATAGGACCTGGTCTGGTTTTCAGATCAGCTTATCAGGACCTGGTCTGGTTTTCAGATCAGCTTTTCAGGACCTGGTCTGGTTTTCAGATCAGCTTAATAGGACCTGGTCTGGTTTTCAGATCAGCTTATCAGGACCTGGTCTGATTTTCAGATCAGCTTTTCAGGACCTGGTCTGGTTTTCAGATCAGCTTATCAGGACCTGGTATGGTTTTCAGATCAGCTTATCTGATTCAGATTGGGTTATCAGTTTACAAGTAGCTGCCCATTTATAACATTTAGATGAATGCAGTTTAAGGTCAGATGAAAAACGAAAAAGTAAACTTTTATGTAGTCAAATTCTCTTTTTTTCTACAACGATCATCGTTCAATTCAATATCGTTGCTTATAATCAAAATCCATATTTATCCTTCCAACATGCTTTATATTTGTCTCATCTTACTTAAAAATTATAATTACATTATGATTATCTAGTATCAAATGTTTGGTGATTCTGGTATAAGTTTGACATCAGCAGAATGCATCAACATTCTTATCTCACTCCATACAAAATAATGTTTCTCACATCTAACATCGTTAAATATCATATCGGAATTACTTTTAGCTTTGTTAGGAGAAATAACAGATTCAGTATCTGTAAATGTGTGTTATCCCATTACTTTAATTATGAAATTATGTAATATCTTTAAGTATCCATATTTGGGTTGATAGAGAGATTTTGAGTATTAATATGTAGATGTTTTAAAATTTTAGTTCATTAACACTTTTTAGCAAGCCAATCATATCATATTATTTTTTATTTTATTTTTTTTTTTACAATTTGACACACAAATATTTTCTGATATCGTATAGCTGTATTATTTTATTTTTTTAATAAGAGATAATATTTATAAAATGCATTTAGTTACACAAATGTGGTTAGTGAAACAACCTAAAAATAGTATGGTACAAAATTTTGATGATTCATCAAACGTTAGTTCAAAAACAAGTCATAGTTCCCCCTCTATCAAATTTTATTTGCACAAAAATAGTTGGTCTGTCAAATTGTAAAAAAAAAATAAAATAAAAAATAATATGATATGATTGGCTTGCTAAAAAGTCTTAATGAACTAAAATTTTAAAATATCTACATATTAATACTCAAAATCTCTCTATCAACCCAAATATGGATACTTAAAGATATTACATAATTTCATAATTAAAGGAATGGGATAACACACATTTACAGATACTGAATCTGTTATTTCTCCTAACAAAGCTAAAAGTAATTCCGATATGATATTTAACGATGTTAGATGTGAGAAACATTATTTTGTATGGAGTGAGATAAGAATGTTGATGCATTCTGCTGATGTCAAACTTATACCAGAATCACCAAACATTTGATACTAGATAATCATAATGTAATTATAATTTTTAAGTAAGATGAGACAAATATAAAGCATGTTGGAAGGATAAATATGGATTTTGATTATAAGCAACGATATTGAATTGAACGATGATCGTTGTAGAAAAAAAGAGAATTTGACTACATAAAAGTTTACTTTTTCGTTTTTCATCTGACCTTAAACTGCATTCATCTAAATGTTATAAATGGGCAGCTACTTGTAAACTGATAACCCAATCTGAATCAGATAAGCTGATCTGAAAACCATACCAGGTCCTGATAAGCTGATCTGAAAACCAGACCAGGTCCTGAAAAGCTGATCTGAAAATCAGACCAGGTCCTGATAAGCTGATCTGAAAACCAGACCAGGTCCTATTAAGCTGATCTGAAAACCAGACCAGGTCCTGAAAAGCTGATCTGAAAACCAGACCAGGTCCTGATAAGCTGATCTGAAAACCAGACCAGGTCCTATTAAGCTGATCTGAAAACCAGATCAGGTCCTGATAAGCTGATCTGAAAACCAGACCAGGTCATGATAAGCTGATCTGAAAAACAGACCAGGTCCTGATAAGCTGATCTGAAAACCAGACCAGTTACCTGATAACCTGATCTGATAGCTGATACCTGATCTAATAGCTGATACCTGTTATTTACTATTATTAAACATGGATGAGAAAATTTTAAAACAGTTGGTGTTGACAAGAAATGTCTTGAAGAAAAAGCTTCGTAGTATAAAAACTGGTGAAATAGATACACGTGAGCAATAAAAGATACATTTAAACCTATAACAGAACTTTTCAAAGAATTCATAAATAGTTCTAGAAATATTGAAAGAATTCGCAAGAAAGAAGAAAGTAAAATGAAGATAGAAGCTGAAAATAATACAAGTTTAAAGCCATCAGTCAATATAGAGACAAGTACACCAAAGAAACTTTCAGAAGGAACAATATTTGATGATATCATCTTATTTAATGATGCTAATACTGAGAATGATGATAAGGATGATGAAGATGATTTTTACTCATAGACTTCCAATTCTGAAGACACTTATACTCATTTATCAGTCTTGGAAGGAAGAATTGAATTAGATACAAACTATGGCCCACATCAAGATTTGAATAATGAATGAAAGTTTGGTGATAGTAACCTAAAACTAAATGAAGATAAAATACAAGTTTATGGTCAAATATAGGCCCTAATAGTAGCTTTATTTTCTTTAATGATTGATAATAAAACATGGAAATACTATGAAAAATTTGATGTTGAAAACTGTATAAAATATATAATTTCTACTAATCATCATCATCATTCACTGACAGAGAATGATGTTATCAGTAAATTGTTTCTGGAAACTCCAAACGATAAACTATAGGACAAATTAATAATATAGCTTAAGGAATTAATATAATTCAAGAATATATTAAAATGCAAATTGATAGAGTACAAAGTGAAATACAATTAGAGATAGAAGATAGTTATAAAATTGATAAAATACATACTAAAAATCAAATCATCTTTTGAAAAAACAAATTGAACAGCTGAACGATAAAATTTATAGATTGGAAAATGAACTACATGATAGTATAAATAGCTGAAAGTGCATCAAGTAGATCACAACACTCCCCAAAAAATCTTTAAAATAACTCAATGTCTTTAAAAAGAAATTTAGTAGACGAACTCTATAATAAATCTCGAAAATTTTTTGTGCATTGTAGATATGTAATGAAAGGAATAGTTGATCTTTTATGGAGCTGATTTAGGTGAAATGGGAAACTATTCTACAGAAAATAGAAATTATTGATTATTGTAGACTGTAAATGATTCATTCACAAAGTTTCTATGGTCAATACCGTTGAAAATAAAAGTTGCATTCGAAAAAACCTAGGCTGTGGAAAATATTTTTGAAATGTTATGAGTACCAAAAAGCTTACAAATGGATGATTGTAAAGAATTTTTTAATAGACACTGGAAAATTCATGCATATGTAGAATATTAAACATTACTTAATATGAAAGCATCCAAAGGAATTATGTGATGATGGTTCATATAAATGAAATATACAAAGAATTACTTAATGTACTCGTATACAATATAAAAGTTCATCTCACTATTTAAATGTTTCCGATTAAAGTTAACTCAACAAATGAGAAAAAGCTGCTAAATATAATAATTTGAAGATGAACAAAATGTTGAAATTTAATGAAAGTAAAAAATAAAATTAAACAGGAAAAATCTAGTTTGGTTTGTATTTTTGAAGGAATGATAGGTCTTAAGAAAGATAATTAACTTAATATACTGGAAATTTTCTAAACTTGTTGGCCTGTATGAAATATTGTGAAAACTTAAGTGTTCAAAATAAATTACAACACAGTGTAATATTCAGTAACACCTAATATTATCACTTTTTATAGTGAAAATTGTACATTTTCCATTTCGAAAGCTCTAGCAAGCGAAATTTTAAAATATGCCCATGGGCTATTATAATAGATCTTTACTCTATTAATTTCTATAGCTATCAAATCTTTAGAAAATATAGATAAACTACATAAATTGGACTTAGATTTCCAATCTTTAAGAATGTATATGTGTATGAATTAGTATCAAACAAACTTACTGAATAAATATGGACTTCAACTGGAATCATGCTGAAGCATACATAAATTGTAAAATGCAATGTAAGCAGATCTTACTTTATATCTGTATCTGTATGAGTATCAAATAAATTTACAGAAAAAATATTGAAAGCATGCCTAAGCATGCAAATTTAAAAGAATGTCACACAAGTTTGTAAGCAAAGAAATTTTATGACTCTGTGCTAAATGAAATACATAAATATGTATCTACTTTGTAAAAGAATAAAAAGAGCGCAATCGTAAAATATAATAGTATAGATTTTTAATTGAAACACCACTACATGTCGGACTCTCGCGTCACTATCGATAGAAGCATGCTAAGGCATGCATGCTAGCAAAATATATAAATCTGTTAGAAGGTGATGAGAAACTTGTTTCTAATCATTAATCTGTAGACAGCAATTGTATCTGGATCAACCCAACTCATGAATGAAATGTATACAGATATAGTTGATAGTAATGAGGACCTTTTTTAAGTAGGAAATGATTACATCTGAATGTGATACAACCCAGCCTACGTCAACAATAACTTCAAGGATGTCAACCAGCAAATCTCATGTAGAAAAACTCGATGTAAAAATTCTCTCAAACATAGATATTCTAGTGTTTCTGACACTATAAAAACACCGACGGTGAATTGATGGTGGAGGTAAATGCGTTATTTGAGATCGATTTTCTAGAATAGTTGATTATTAAACATGTATTTCTTTGTAGATAAAGTAATTTCTCTATACATATATACATATATTTACCTATATGTATATATGAATACATTTAAAAATTACATAAATATTCTCTTTTTCAAGTAGTAAAATCTGAAAAAATAGTAGTGGCATATTAAAAGAAAAAAATTATTAAAAAGAGAGACTGAGTGATCAACTGATACGTACACTTTGTCTGACAGATAAATAAAGCGCGCTTAAAAATATCAGAAATATATGCACAATACGCTGAACTTTAATAAAATGAGAAAAAAAAATCATCTAGAACATCAAATAAAAGCCATAGGCGAGTAACCTTCATAATATAAACATATACCTTATTAATGAAAACATATTATCAGTATGAAGTAACACAATTTGAGGAGTTAAAATTTTAACATTTAATTGTCCCTTAACGCTGACAAAGAGTAGAGAGATATGTTGACATAGAAAGTCATCTTATATACTAGAGGAACCGTTGAGAGACCAGACCTAAATTGTAAGAAAACGATTTCGTTTTCTGTTGATCGCTATTCAAGAAGAAAACAAGTTTCCTCATTATGATTTAACTAATTTAAAAGTACATATCCAAATGATAATGATCTTAACATAAAAATTAAAAATAAACGTTATGCAATTCTATATTATATGTACTCGTATCTAAGATTCCAACAAAGCTATTATATGAAAGAATCTCAAGCACTTCCAAATGCACTAAAGTTTAAGATAAAAGTTCCTTTTATTCAATAGCGGCCCAATTGATAAAGAAATTTAATATGAAACAGTAAGCAAGGACCTCAGCTACTGCATTTTTACTGATGATCGAATAATAGAAAGTCCTGAAAGTCTTATAAATTAAGTAATATGAATGAAAAAATGGTTTTAATAGACGAGTAAGGTTTCGAATGATTTTCATTACAAAAAGAAGTAGCGGATGTTTTTAACAATAATGAGTATAACAATTTCATTATAAAACCGCCATTTGATTTTAAATGCTTATCAATAAAAAAGGAAAGAGAAGCAAAGTGGTTAACAAAAAACTATCATCACCTAAGCTGGACTGCTGGATCAGTTTCATTTCAAAGCGTTTGTCATTTTTTAAAGCCAATGCAAGATGTTTAAATATATGAAAAAGGTGAAGAAAAAAGATGATAGTTGGAAAAAATTTTACACCGAAAAATTTCTAACGTTGACTATATAGGCTACATCAACTTTAAACAAATGGAAATAAAAAATATTAAATATTTATACTATAGTTACTACAACTAGAGAGGAATTCAATTTTACTTAAAGCAGAAACTCCTCACAAACTTTTAAGTAAATACATCTAAAAATTAAAAGAACGTTTTTTTAATTTCAAATAAAAAAACTATCGAGATATTTCACATCTATACACAAAAGACCAGGCGAATATTTACAACAGCACATGACAAAAAAAAAATGTATTTAAACAGGGAGCCCCAGACTTATTTGTATGTACATACATACATAAAATCAATTTGTAGATCCATATGTACATATGTACACATATTATCAAATTTCTTACCCATGCTCAAGTATTTATTGGATTTTAACAATCACACTTACATATCTACATCATGAAAACATACAAACCGTTCTCCAAGCTATTGACGCTTGAAGACGAAAGTCGAAGAAGACAAATGTACTTAAATAAACAAACTTATCACAGACCAGTCAAACTCTATCGCGCATACACACATACACACACACACAAAATCACCACGATCGTACGCAAGAATTTTGCAAAATCTGAAATTAATATTTATACAAATATAAACAAATTTCTGACCGACAGACTTTAACACTGGATAAATTTAAGCTTGATAAAATATAAAGCAATCTCATCCTCCAATATGAAAAACATACTAGGATTAGGGAAGTTCAGATATATGATAATATTTTCTAGCAAAAAATGTTCATATGAGATAGAATTTATTTCTACGTACATATAAATAATATGGTGAGAAAATCACATACACACACACATACTAAAATTCATCTACGAAAAATTAAAGCTATTTCAACAACGCCCCTCCCCTCACAAATCACAGTCAGCCTAAAGTTCTTACAGATATATATACACAAAATCTCAAGGTAACATACAATCTATCAATCTCACAACCTAAATCACGATTAGCCTTAAACTCATATAGACATACATACATGCACACACGTATACGTATACATATACATGAACACCTTCACCTCACCTCTCATTAATCATGATCAGCCTTAAACTCCTACATATATACACACAAATTGCGCGGTTATATTACATGAACACTTCGCCCTTCATAAATCACGATAAGCCTTAAGTTTCCTACAAATATACATACACTAATTCTCGAAGTCACATACAATCGATCAATCTCAACAATTTAAATTACGATCAGCCTTAAACTCGTACAGACATACATGTACAAAAATTCCTACAGACATATAAACACCCAAATTCTTATAGATACATATTACAATAACACCGCCCGCCTACCTCAAATCAAGGACAGCCTTAAACTCCTACATATACATACATATACATATACACACACACATAGGTACATTCTATCTATCTACTACAACAACACCCTCCCCCACCTCAAATCACAATCAGCCTTAAACTCCTACGAACATACATATACACAGATTAACACGGATACGTATTACATGAACACTCTCACCTCGCCTTTTATAAATCACAGACAGCCTTAAACTCTTACAGACATACATACATACATATATACATGTACACAGATTCCCACGGATACATATTACAACAACTCCCCACCCTCACCAGTCGATCTACCTCCAATACATCCCATACATTGGCTTAAATTCCAACAAGCATATACGTCACCGAATTCTCATGGTTACATATTACAAAACACCCTCACCTACCCAAATCACGGTCAACCTTAAGGTCTCACAATCTAGACAATCCCCGTCCTCCACCAATCACAGCTAGACTTGAATTCCTACAGCTAGACACACCCCGCCCTCCACCAATCACAGCCAGACTTCAATTCCTACAGCTAGACACACCCACAAATTTTCCGTCGGCATTAGGAAAAATTATTTCCATGATTTTCCCGTCGGCATTTGAAAAAAATAAACATGTTTTCCCGTCGGCATTTGAAAAAAATAAACATGTTTTCCCGTTGGGATCAGAAAATCATACACATATAAAAGCCTCAAACCTATAAACCCCTTAATGTATTCCTACAAAATATTCCGCACACAAATTCCCACGGATACATATTACAACAACACCCGCCCCAACCAAACACATGCTGCCTTAAAGATACACCCGCAAATTCCCACGGTTACATGTTACAAAAACCTCACCTGCCCAAATCACGGACATCAACAAATTTCCACAGTCTAACAACAATCATAACTTTCCCGTCGGCATTAGAAAAAATAAAGATGTTTTCCCGTCGGCATTAGGAAAAATCATACAAATATAAAAATCTTAAAGCTATAAACCCCCTTAATGTATTCCCACAAAATATTCCACGCACAAGTTCCCACGGTCATACATACATACATACATATACTTAATATAAACAAAAAAAGTTAATATAAACAAAAAACTCCTAATGCAAACAAATTTCCAAGAATTTTAAAATTTCAGCCAAAATTTAACAATTTCAGCCACAATTTAACAATTTCAGCCCACAATTTAACAATTTCAGCCACAATTTAACAATTTCAGCCCACAATTTAACAATTTTAATTGACGCCGAATCCCCAGTTCCCTACTACTATCATGTATAATTAAACAATATGTGGATGTAGTAGGTGGAATATTTTTCAAAGTTTTTAATTCAATACGAATATCGATAGGTCCAGTTTTAACTGATTCATTTTGGTGAGTAACATCCTACACTATTATTGGCGCCATAGTTTTGAAATTTTCTGTGGTTAATATTAGTTGGGAGTCACGCGAATAACTTTCTGGAAATTTTAAGTACATATCTTAAGTACATATCTTAGAGTTAATATTACTTAAATCGCAATGTTGAAACTTGTTATTATCATTTCGAAGACCCAATAATAAAAAACGCCTTCGTCTTCCTTCTTCCTTCATTCGTTTTCGGTAGCTAGCTTAACATTCTATAAAACTATTGTACTTTCTGGAAGTAACAGATAGTAATATATATATAATAATAAAAAAAAGTTTTCTTATAAATCATTCATTTTGATTGGAATTTGGGAAAAGCTTGGTATGGAAATAATGGGAAAAAATTGTGTATATATTAAATTGAATAGATTGCTTGACAAATATCAAGAACAAATCAAGAGCAAAATGAAAGACCCAAAATCTCCAGAGTTTTTAAAATCTCTGGAAAGAATTTTTCACATTGGAACATGTAAATGCGATTTGAAGGCAGCTCCATGCGGCGTGGTTCCAGAACGCCACAAAGAGTTTATGCACGATCAACATAACCAGAGAAGACTAACAGTGGCTGCATTTATGATGGAAATTGAAGAGCAAGGAGCAACGTCTATGTCATCAATGCCAACATACCAAGATCCCGATGATTTAACATACGCACCGCCATCGGTTCAAGAAGATATGGATACAAGCACAAGTTCACAATACACAGAAAGATACGATTGTTTTAACTTTGCTTTGATATGTGACAGATTTGGTGTGCCTGGTAGAGTAGCTTCATCATTAGGAACCACTCTTTTCCGAGATTTAAAAATGAAAGATAAGCATGGCGAACCTCTCATCATAGATAAATCGAAAGTTAGTAGTAGGGAACTCCCAGTACTAGATCAATTAAAATTGTTAAATTGTGGGCTGAAATTGTTAAATTGTGGCTGAAATTGTTAAATTGTGGGCTGAAATTGTTAAATTGTGGCTGAAATTGTTAAATTTTGGCTGAAATTTTAAAATTCTTGGAAATTTGTTTACATTAGGAGTTTTTTGTTTATATTAACTTTTTTTGTTTATATTAAGTATATGTATGTATGTATGTATGTATGTATGTATATATGTATGACCGTGGGAACTTGTGCGTGGAATATTTTGTGGGAATACATTAAGGAGGTTTATAGCTTTAAGATTTTTATATTTGTATGATTTTTCCTAATGCCGACGGGAAAACATCTTTATTTTTTCTAATACCGACGGGAAAGTTATGATTGTTGTTAGACTGTGGAAATTTGTTGATGTCCGTGATTTGGGCAGGTGAGGTTTTTGTAACATGTAACCGTGGGAATTTGCGGGTGTATCTTTAAGGCAGCCTGTGTTTGGTGGGGGCGGGTGTTGTTGTAATATGTATCCGTGGGAATTTGTGTGCGGAATATTTTGTAGGAATATATTAAGGGGTTTATAGGTTTGAGGCTTTTATATGTGTATGATTTCCTGATGCCAACGGGAAAACATGTTTAGTTTTTTCAAATGCCGACGGGAAAATCATGGAAATGATTTTTCCTAATGCCGACGGAAAATTTGAGGGTATGTCTAGCTGTAGGAGTTTAAGGCTGTCTGTGATTTATCAAAGGTGAGGTGAGAGTGTTCATGTAATACGTATCCGTGGGAATCTGTGTATATGTATGTTCGTAGGAGTTTAAGGCTGATTCTGATTTGAGGTGGGGGAGGGTGTTGTTGTGATAGATAGATAGAATGTGCCTATGTGTGTGTTTGTGTGTGTGTGTATGTATGTATATGTAGGAGTTTAAGGCTGTCCTTGATTTGAGGTAGGCGGGCGGTGTTGTTGTAATATGTATCTATAAGAATTTGGGTGTTTATATGTCTGTAGGAATTTTTGTACATGTATGTCTGTACGAGTTTAAGGCTGATCGTAATTTAAATTGTTGAGATTTATCGATTGTATGTGACTTCGAGAATTAGTGTATGTATATCTGTAGGAAACTTAAGGCTTATCGTGATTTATGAGGGGCGAAGTGTTCATGTAATATAACCGCGTAATTTGTGTGTATATATGTAGGAGTTTAAGGCTGATCAAGATTAATGAGAGGTGAGGTGAAGGTGTTCATGTATATGTATACGTATCTGTGTGCATATATGTATGTCTATATGAGTTTAAGGCTAATCGTGATTTAGGTTGTGAGATTGATAGATTGTATGTTACCTTGAGATTTTGTGTATATATATCTGTAAGAACTTTAGGCTGACTGTGATTTGTGAGGGGAGGGGCGTTGTTGAAATAGGTTTAATTTTTCGTAGATGAATTTTAGTATGTGTGTGTGTGTGTATGTGATTTTCTCACCCTAGTATTTATATGTACGTTGAAATAAATTATTTCTCATATGAACATTTTTTGCTGGAAAATATTATCATATATCTGAACTTCCCTAATCCTAGTATGTTTTTCATATTGGAGGATGAGATTGCTTTATATTTTATCAAGCTTAAATTTGTCCAGTGTTAAAGTCTGTCGGTCAGAAATTTGTTTATATTTGTATAAATATTAATTTCAGATTTTGCAAAATTCTTGCGTACGATCGTGGTGATTTTGTGTGTGTGTATGTGTGTATGCGCGATAGAGTTTGACTGGTCTGTGATAAGTTTGTTTATTTAAGTACATTTGTCTTCTTCGACTTTCGTCTTCAAGCGTCAATAGCTTGGAGAACGGTTTGTATGTTTTCATGATGTAGATATGTAAGTGTGATTGTTAAAATCCAATAAATACTTGAGCATGGGTAAGAAATTTGATAATATGTGTACATATGTACATATGGATCTACAAATTGATTTTATGTATGTATGTACATACAAATAAGTCTGGGGCTCCCTGTTTAAATACATTTTTTTTGTCATGTGCTGTTGTTGCTGTTGTAAATATTCGCCTGGTCTTTTGTGTATAGATGTGAAATATCTCGATAGTTTTTTTATTTGAAATTAAAAAAACGTTCTTTTAATTTTTAGATGTATTTACTTAAAAGTTTGTGAGGAGTTTCTGTTTTAAGTAAAATTTAATTCCTCTTTAGTTGTAGTAAATATAGTATAAATATTTAATATATTTTATTTCCATTTGTTTAAAGTTGATGTAGCCTATATAGTCAACGTTAGAAATTTTTCGGTGTAAAATTTTTTCCAACTATCATATTTTTTCTTCACCTTTTTCATATATTTTAGAACATCTTGCATTGGCTTTAAAAAATGATAAACGCTTTGAAATGAAACTGATCCAGCAGTCCAGCTTTTTTTAACCACTTTGCTTCTCTTTCCTTTTTTATTGATAAACATTTAAAATCAAATGGTGGTTTTATAATGAAATTGTTATACTCATTATTGCTAAAAACATCCGCTACTTTTTTTTGTAATGAAAATCATTCGAAACCTTACTTCATTTATAAGACTTTCAGGACTTTCTATTATTCGATCATTAGTAAAAATGCAGTAGCTGAGGTCATTGCTTACTGTTTCATATTAAATTTCTATATCAATTGGGCCGCTATTGAATAAAAGGAACTTTTATCTTAAACTTTAGTACATTTGGAAGTGCTTGAGATTCTTTCATATAATAGCTTTGTTGGAATCTTAGATACGAGTACATATAATATAGAATTGCATATCGTTTATTTTTAATTTTTATGTTAAGATCATCATCATTTAGATATGAGACTAAATTTAAATGTACTTTTAAATGTACTTTTAAATTAGTTAAATCATAATGAGGAAACTTGTTTTCTTCTTGAATAGCGATCAACAGAAAACGAAATCGTTTTCTTACAATTTAGGTCTGGCCTCTCAACGGTTCCTCTAGTATACAAGATGACTTTCTATGTCAACATATCTGTCTACTCTTTGTCAGCGTTAAGGAGCAATTAAATGTTAAAATTTTAATTCCTCAAATTGTGTATGAAGTAACACTGATAATATATTTTCATTAATAAGCTATATGTTTATCTTATGAAGGTTACTCGCCTATGGCTTTTATTTGATGTTCTAGATGATTTTTTTCTCATTTTATTAAATTTCAGCGTATTGTGTATATATTTCTGATATTTTTAAGCGCGCTTTATTTACCTGTCAGACAAAGTGTACGTATCAGTTGATCACTCAGTCTCTCTTTTTAATATTTTTTTTTTTCTTTTAATGTATCACTACTATTTTTTCAGATTTTACTACTTGAAAAAGAGAATATTTGTATAATTTTTAAATGTGTTCATATATACATATAGGTAAATATATGTATGTATGTATAGAGAAATTACTTTATCTACAAAGAAATAAATGTTTAATAATCAACTATTCTAGAAAATCGATCTCAAATAACGCAGTTACCTCCACCATCAATTCACGGTCGGTGTTTTTATAGTGTCAGAAACACTAGAATATCTATGTTTGAGAGAATTTTTACATCGAGTTTTTCTACATGAGGTTTGCTGGTTGACATCCTTGAAGTTATTGTTGACGTAGGCTGGGTTGTATCACATTCAGATGTAATCATTTCCTACTTAAAAAAGGTCCTCATTACTATCAACTATATCTGTATACATTTCGTTCATGAGTTGGGTTGATCCAGATACAATTGCTGTCTACAGATTAATGATTAGAAACAAGTTTCTCAGCACCTTCTAACAGATTTATATATTTTGCTAGCATGCATGCCTGGGCATGCTTCTATCGATAGTGACGCGAGAGTCCGACATGTAGTGGTGTTTCAATTAAAAATCTATACTATTAGATTTTACGATTTCCCTCTTTTTATTCTTTTACAAAGTAGATACATATTTATGTATTTCATTTAGCACAGAGTCATAAAATTTCTTTGCTTACAAAATTGTGTGACATTCTTTTAAATTTGCATGCTTAGGCATGCTTTCAATATTTTTTCTGTAAATTTATTTGATACTCATACAGATACAGATATAAAGTAAGATCAGCTTACATTGCATTTTACAATTTATGTATGCTTCAGCATGATTCCAGTTGAAGTCCATATTTATTCAGTAAGTTTGTTTGATACTAATTCATACACATATACATTCTTAAAGATTGGAAATCTAAGTCCAATTTATGTAGTTTATCTATATTTTCTAAAGATTTGATAGCTATAGAAATTAATAGAGTAAAGATCTATTATAATAGCCCATGGGTATATTTTAAAATTTCGCTTGCTAGAAATGGAAAATGTACAATTTTCACTATAAAAAGTGATAATATTAGGTGTTACTGAATATTACACTGTGTTGTAATTTATTTTGAACACTTAAGTTTTCACAATATTTCATACAGGCCAACAAGTTTAGAGAATTTCCAGTATATTAAGTTAATTATCTTTCTTCAGACCTATCATTCCTAATCATTCCTTCAAAAATACAAACCAAACTAGATTTTCCTGTTTAATTTTATTTTTTACTTTCATTAAATTTCAACATTTTGTTCATCTTCAAATTATTATATTTAGCAGCTTTTTCTCATTTGTTGAGTTAACTTTAATCGGAAACATTTAAATAGTGAGATGAACTTTTATATTGTATGCGAGTACATTAAGTAATTCTTTGTATATTTCATTTATATGAACCATCATCACATATAATTCCTTTGGATGATCTATTAAATCATTCTACTATTGATGCTTTCATATTAAGTAATGTTTAATATTCTACATATGCATGAATTTTCCAGTGTCTATTAAAAGATTCTTGGATGACTGGATGATTGTAATCCATTTGTAAGTTTTTTGGTACTCGTAACATTTCAAAAATATTTACACAGCCTAGGTTTTTTCGAGTGCAACTTTTATTTTCAACGGTATTGACCATAGAAACTTTGTGAATGAATCATTTACAGTCTACAATAATAATCAATAATTTCTATTTTCTGTAGAATAGTTTCCCATTTCAGCTAAATCAGCTCCATAAAAGATCAACTATTCCTTTCATTACATATCTACAATGCACAAACAATTTTCGAGATTTAGTATAGAGTTCGATTACTAAATTTCTTTTTGAAGACATTAAGTTGTTTTAGAGATTTTTTGGAGAGTGTTGTGATCTACTTGATGCACTTTCAGCTATTTATACTATCATGTAGTTAATTTTCCAATCTATAAATTTTATTGTTCAGCTGTTCAATTTGTTTTTTCAAAAGATGATTTAATTTTTAGTATGTGTTTTTTCAATTTTATAACTATCTTCTATCTCTAATTGTATTTCACGTTGTACTCCATCAATTTGCATTTTAATATATTCTTGAATTATATTAATTCCTTAAGCTGTATTATTAATTTGTCCTATAGTTTATCGTTTTGAGTTTCCAGAAACAATTTACTGATAACATCATTCTCCGTCAGTGAATGATGATGATTCTCTATCCATGTATTAGTAGAAATTACATATTTTATATAGTTTTCAAAATAAAATTTCTCATAGTATTTCCATGTTTTATTATCATTCATTAAAGAAAATAAAGCTACTATTAGAGCCTATATTTGACCATCAACTTGTATTTTATCTTCATTTAGTTTTAGGTTACTATGACCAAACTTCCATTCATTATTCAAATCTTAATGTGGGCCATAGTTTGTATCTAATTCAATTCTTCCTTCCAAGACTGATAAATGAGTATAAGTGTCTTCAGAATTGGAAGTCTATGAGTAAAAATCATCTTCATCATCCTCATCATCATTCTCAGTATTAGCATCATTAAATAAGATGATATCATCAAATATTGTTCCTTCTGAAAGTTTCTTCGGTGTACTTGTCTCTATATTGACTGATGGCTTTAAACTTGTATTATTTTCAGCTTCTATCTTGATTTTACTTTCTTCTTTCTTGCGAATTCTTTCAATATTTCTAGAACTATTCATGAATTCTTTGAGAGGTTCTGTTATAGGTTTAAATGTATCTTTTATTGCTCACATGTATCTATTTCACCAGTTTTTATACTACTTGTCAACACCAACTGTTTTAAAATTTTCTCATCCATGTTTAATAATAGTAAATAACAGGTATCAGCTATTAGATCAGGTATCAGCTATCAGATCAGGTTATCAGGTAACTGGTCTGGTTTTCAGATCAGCTTATCAGGACCTGGTCTGTTTTTCAGATCAGCTTATCATGACCTGGTCTGGTTTTCAGATCAGCTTATCAGGACCTGATCTGGTTTTCAGATCAGCTTAATAGGACCTGGTCTGGTTTTCAGATCAGCTTATCAGGACCTGGTCTGGTTTTCAGATCAGCTTTTCAGGACCTGGTCTGGTTTTCAGATCAGCTTATCAGGACCTGGTCTGGTTTTCAGATCAGCTTATCAGGACCTGGTCTGGTTTTCAGATCAGCTTTTCAGGACCTGGTCTGGTTTTCAGATCAGCCTATCAGGACCTGGTATGGTTTTCAGATCAGCTTATCTGATTCAGATTGGGTTATCAGTTTACAAGTAGCTGCCCATTTATAACATTTAGATGAATGCAGTTTAAGGTCAGATGAAAAACGAAAAATTAAACTTTTATGTAGTCAAATTCTCTTTTTTTCTATAACGATCATCGTTCAATTCAATATCGTTGCTTATAATCAAAATCCATATTTATCCTTCCAACATGCTTTATATTTGTCTCATCTTACTTAAAAATTATAATTACATTATGATTATCTGTTATAAAATGTTTGGTGATTCTGGTATAAGTTTGACATCAGCAGAATGCATCAACATTCTTATCTCACTCCATACAAAAATATGTTTCTCACATCTAATATCGTTAAATAGCATATCGGAATTACTTTTAGCTTTGTTAGGAGAAATAACAGATTCAGTATCTGTAAATGTGTATTATCCCATTCCTTTAATTAATGAAATTATGTAATTTCTTTAAGTATCCATATTTAGGTTGATAGAGAGATTTTGAGTATTAATATGTAGATGTTTTAAAATTTTAGTTCATTAAGACTTTTTAGCAAGCCAATCATAACATATTTTTTATGTTATTTTTTACAATTTGACAGACCAACTATTTTTGCGCAATTAAAATTTGGTAGAAGGGAACTATGACTTGTTTTTGAACTAACGTTTGATGAATCATCAAAAATTTCGTACCATCCTATTTTTAGATTGTTTCACTAACCACATTTGTGTAACTAAATGCATTTTATAAATATTATCTCTTCTTAAAAATATAAAATAATACAGCTATACGATATCAGAAAATATTTTCTGAAATCGTGTAGATGTATTATTTTATTTTTTTAATAAGAGATAATGATGTATACTCACATTCAAAACAACATAAAACTATCATTTGTTTTGATTATGAGTATACGTCAATATTTATGAAATGCAATTAGTTACACAAATGTGGTTAGTGAAACAAAGTATATTTTAACAGCCTTATTTATAAAAATTATTAAGACTTTATAAAGGCTTTTTAAGAAAAATTTTTTATGAAAATTTGTCTAAAAAAAACCTTTATAAAGTCTTAATAATTTTTATAAATAAGACTGTAAGAGTTTAAAATCAGTATTTTTATTAAAATACTGGTTTTAAACTCTTAAAATATATTTTGTTTTGACTATGAGTAGGGACCATTATCTCTTATATAGGAAAAATAAAATAATACAGCTATACGATACCAGAAAATATTTTCTGGTGTCGTATAGCTGTATTATTTTATTTTTTCTAAATAAGAGACAATATTTATGAAACATATTTCATAAATATTGGTGCATACTCATAGTCAAAACAACCTAAAAATAGGATGGTACGAAATTTTTGATGATTCATCAAACGTTAGTTCAAAAACAAGTCATAGTTCCCTTCTACCAAATTTTATTTGCGCAAAAATAGTTGGTCTGTCAAATTGTAAAAAATAACATAAAAAATATGTTATGATTGGCTTGCTAAAAAGTCTTAATGAACTAAAATTTTAAAACATCTACATATTAATACTCAAAATCTCTCTATCAACCTAAATATGGATACTTAAAGAAATTACATAATTTCATTAATTAAAGGAATGGGATAATACACATTTACAGATACTGAATCTGTTATTTCTCCTAACAAAGCTAAAAGTAATTCCGATATGCTATTTAACGATATTAGATGTGAGAAACATATTTTTGTATGGAGTGAGATAAGAATGTTGATGCATTCTGCTGATGTCAAACTTATACCAGAATCACCAAACATTTTATAACAGATAATCATAATGTAATTATAATTTTTAAGTAAGATGAGACAAATATAAAGCATGTTGGAAGGATAAATATGGATTTTGATTATAAGCAACGATATTGAATTGAACGATGATCGTTATAGAAAAAAAGAGAATTTGACTACATAAAAGTTTAATTTTTCGTTTTTCATCTGACCTTAAACTGCATTCATCTAAATGTTATAAATGGGTAGCTACTTGTAAACTGATAACCCAATCTGAATCAGATAAGCTGATCTGAAAACCATACCAGGTCCTGATAGGCTGATCTGAAAACCAGACCAGGTCCTGAAAAGCTGATCTGAAAACCAGACCAGGTCCTGATAAGCTGATCTGAAAACCAGACCAGGTCCTGATAAGCTGATCTGAAAACCAGACCAGGTCCTGAAAAGCTGATCTGAAAACCAGACCAGGTCCTGATAAGCTGATCTGAAAACCAGACCAGGTCCTATTAAGCTGATCTGAAAACCAGATCAGGTCCTGATAAGCTGATCTGAAAACCAGACCAGGTCATGATAAGCTGATCTGAAAAACAGACCAGGTCCTGATAAGCTGATCTGAAAACCAGACCAGTTACCTGATAACCTGATCTGATAGCTGATACCTGATCTAATAGCTGATACCTGTTATTTACTATTATTAAACATGGATGAGAAAATTTTAAAACAGTTGGTGTTGACAAGTAGTATAAAAACTGGTGAAATAGATACATGTGAGCAATAAAAGATACATTTAAACCTATAACAGAACCTCTCAAAGAATTCATGAATAGTTCTAGAAATATTGAAAGAATTCGCAAGAAAGAAGAAAGTAAAATCAAGATAGAAGCTGAAAATAATACAAGTTTAAAGCCATCAGTCAATATAGAGACAAGTACACCGAAGAAACTTTCAGAAGGAACAATATTTGATGATATCATCTTATTTAATGATGCTAATACTGAGAATGATGATGAGGATGATGAAGATGATTTTTACTCATAGACTTCCAATTCTGAAGACACTTATACTCATTTATCAGTCTTGGAAGGAAGAATTGAATTAGATACAAACTATGGCCCACATTAAGATTTGAATAATGAATGGAAGTTTGGTCATAGTAACCTAAAACTAAATGAAGATAAAATACAAGTTGATGGTCAAATATAGGCTCTAATAGTAGCTTTATTTTCTTTAATGAATGATAATAAAACATGGAAATACTATGAGAAATTTTATTTTGAAAACTATATAAAATATGTAATTTCTACTAATACATGGATAGAGAATCATCATCATTCACTGACGGAGAATGATGTTATCAGTAAATTGTTTCTGGAAACTCAAAACGATAAACTATAGGACAAATTAATAATACAGCTTAAGGAATTAATATAATTCAAGAATATATTAAAATGCAAATTGATGGAGTACAACGTGAAATACAATTAGAGATAGAAGATAGTTATAAAATTGAAAAAACACATACTAAAAATTAAATCATCTTTTGAAAAAACAAATTGAACAGCTGAACAATAAAATTTATAGATTGGAAAATTAACTACATGATAGTATAAATAGCTGAAAGTGCATCAAGTAGATCACAACACTCTCCAAAAAATCTCTAAAACAACTTAATGTCTTCAAAAAGAAATTTAGTAATCGAACTCTATACTAAATCTCGAAAATTGTTTGTGCATTGTAGATATGTAATGAAAGGAATAGTTGATCTTTTATGGAGCTGATTTAGCTGAAATGGGAAACTATTCTACAGAAAATAGAAATTATTGATTATTATTGTAGACTGTAAATGATTCATTCACAAAGTTTCTATGGTCAATACCGTTGAAAATAAAAGTTGCACTCGAAAAAAACTAGGCTGTGTAAATATTTTTGAAATGTTACGAGTACCAAAAAACTTACAAATGGATTACAATCATCCAGTCATCCAAGAATCTTTTAATAGACACTGGAAAATTCATGCATATGTAGAATATTAAACATTACTTAATATGAAAGCATCAATAGTAGAATGATTTAATAGATCATCCAAAGGAATTATATGTGATGATGGTTCATATAAATGAAATATACAAAGAATTACTTAATGTACTCGCATACAATATAAAAGTTCATCTCACTATTTAAATGTTTCCGATTAAAGTTAACTCAACAAATGAGAAAAAGCTGCTAAATATAATAATTTGAAGATGAACAAAATGTTGAAATTTAATGAAAGTAAAAAATAAAATTAAACAGGAAAATCTAGTTTGGTTTGTATTTTTGAAGGAATGATTAGGAATGATAGGTCTGAAGAAAGATAATTAACTTAATATACTGGAAATTCTCTAAACTTGTTGGCCTGTATGAAATATTGTGAAAACTTAAGTGTTCAAAATAAATTACAACACAGTGTAATATTCAGTAACACCTAATATTATCACTTTTTATAGTGAAAATTGTACATTTTCCATTTCTAGCAAGCGAAATTTTAAAATATACCCATGGGCTATTATAATAGATCTTTACTCTATTAATTTCTATAGCTATCAAATCTTTAGAAAATATAGATAAACTACATAAATTGGACTTAGATTTCCAATCTTTAAGAATGTATATGTGTATGAATTAGTATCAAACAAACTTACTGAATAAATATGGACTTCAACTGGAATCATGCTGAAGCATACATAAATTGTAAAATGCAATGTAAGCTGATCTTACTTTATATCTGTATCTGTATGAGTATCAAATAAATTTACAGAAAAAATATTGAAAGCATGCCTAAGCATGCAAATTTAAAAGAATGTCACACAATTTTGTAAGCAAAGAAATTTTATGACTCTGTGCTAAATGAAATACATAAATATGTATCTACTTTGTAAAAGAATAAAAAGAGGGAAATCGTAAAATCTAATAGTATAGATTTTTAATTGAAACACCACTACATGTCGGACTCTCGCGTCACTATCGATAGAAGCATGCCCAGGCATGCATGCTAGCAAAATATATAAATCTGTTAGAAGGTGCTGAGAAACTTGTTTCTAATCATTAATCTGTAGACAGCAATTGTATCTGGATCAACCCAACTCATGAACGAAATGTATACAGATATAGTTGATAGTAATGAGGACCTTTTTTAAGTAGGAAATGATTACATCTGAATGTGATACAACCCAGCCTACGTCAACAATAACTTCAAGGATGTCAACCAGCAAACCTCATGTAGAAAAACTCGATGTAAAAATTCTCTCAAACATAGATATTCTAGTGTTTCTGACACTATAAAAACACCGACCGTGAATTGATGGTGGAGGTAACTGCGTTATTTGAGATCGATTTTCTAGAATAGTTGATTATTAAACATTTACTTCTTTGTAGATAAAGTAATTTCTCTATACATACATACATATATTTACCTATATGTATATATGAACACATTTAAAAATTATACAAATATTCTCTTTTTCAAGTAGTAAAATCTGAAAAAATAGTAGTGATACATTAAAAGAAAAAAAAAATATTAAAAAGAGAGACTGAGTGATCAACTGATACGTACACTTTGTCTGACAGGTAAATAAAGCGCGCTTAAAAATATCAGAAATATATACACAATACGCTGAAATTTAATAAAATGAGAAAAAAATCATCTAGAACATCAAATAAAAGCCATAGGCGAGTAACCTTCATAAGATAAACATATAGCTTATTAATGAAAATATATTATCAGTGTTACTTCATACACAATTTGAGGAATTAAAATTTTAACATTTAATTGCTCCTTAACGCTGACAAAGAGTAGACAGATATGTTGACATAGAAAGTCATCTTGTATACTAGAGGAACCGTTGAGAGGCCAGACCTAAATTGTAAGAAAACGATTTCGTTTTCTGTTGATCGCTATTCAAGAAGAAAACAAGTTTCCTCATTATGATTTAACTAATTTAAAAGTACATTTAAAAGTACATTTAAATTTAGTCTCATATCTAAATGATGATGATCTTAACATAAAAATTAAAAATAAACGATATGCAATTCTATATTATATGTACTCGTATCTAAGATTCCAACAAAGCTATTATATGAAAGAATCTCAAGCACTTCCAAATGTACTAAAGTTTAAGATAAAAGTTCCTTTTATTCAATAGCGGCCCAATTGATATAGAAATTTAATATGAAACAGTAAGCAATGACCTCAGCTACTGCATTTTTACTAATGATCGAATAATAGAAAGTCCTGAAAGTCTTATAAATGAAGTAAGGTTTCGAATGATTTTCATTACAAAAAAAAGTAGCGGATGTTTTTAGCAATAATGAGTATAACAATTTCATTATAAAACCACCATTTGATTTTAAATGTTTATCAATAAAAAAGGAAAGAGAAGCAAAGTGGTTAAAAAAAGCTGGACTGCTGGATCAGTTTCATTTCAAAGCGTTTATCATTTTTTAAAGCCAATGCAAGATGTTCTAAAATATATGAAAAAGGTGAAGAAAAAATATGATAGTTGGAAAAAATTTTACACCGAAAAATTTCTAACGTTGACTATATAGGCTACATCAACTTTAAACAAATGGAAATAAAATATATTAAATATTTATACTATATTTACTACAACTAAAGAGGAATTAAATTTTACTTAAAACAGAAACTCCTCACAAACTTTTAAGTAAATACATCTAAAAATTAAAAGAACGTTTTTTTAATTTCAAATAAAAAAACTATCGAGATATTTCACATCTATACACAAAAGACCAGGCGAATATTTACAACAGCAACAACAGCACATGACAAAAAAAATGTATTTAAACAGGGAGCCCCAGACTTATTTGTATGTACATACATACATAAAATCAATTTGTAGATCCATATGTACATATGTACACATATTATCAAATTTCTTACCCATGCTCAAGTATTTATTGGATTTTAACAATCACACTTACATATCTACATCATGAAAACATACAAACCGTTCTCCAAGCTATTGACGCTTGAAGACGAAAGTCGAAGAAGACAAATGTACTTAAATAAACAAACTTATCACAGACCAGTCAAACTCTATCGCGCATACACACATACACACACACAAAATCACCACGATCGTACGCAAGAATTTTGCAAAATCTGAAATTAATATTTATACAAATATAAACAAATTTCTGACCGACAGACTTTAACACTGGACAAATTTAAGCTTGATAAAATATAAAGCAATCTCATCCTCCAATATGAAAAACATACTAGGATTAGGGAAGTTCAGATATATGATAATATTTTCCAGCAAAAAATGTTCATATGAGAAATAATTTATTTCAACGTACATATAAATACTAGGGTGAGAAAATCACATACACACACACACACATACTAAAATTCATCTACGAAAAATTAAACCTATTTCAACAACGCCCCTCCCCTCACAAATCACAGTCAGCCTAAAGTTCTTACAGATATATATACACAAAATCTCAAGGTAACATACAATCTATCAATCTCACAACCTAAATCACGATTAGCCTTAAACTCATATAGACATACATATATGCACACAGATACGTATACATATACATGAACACCTTCACCTCACCTCTCATTAATCTTGATCAGCCTTAAACTCCTACATATATACACACAAATTACGCGGTTATATTACATGAACACTTCGCCCCTCATAAATCACGATAAGCCTTAAGTTTCCTACAGATATACATACACTAATTCTCGAAGTCACATACAATCGATAAATCTCAACAATTTAAATTACGATCAGCCTTAAACTCGTACAGACATACATGTACAAAAATTCCTACAGACATATAAACACCCAAATTCTTATAGATACATATTACAACAACACCGCCCGCCTACCTCAAATCAAGGACAGCCTTAAACTCCTACATATACATACATACACACACACACAAACACACACATAGGCACATTCTATCTATCTATCACAACAACACCCTCCCCCACCTCAAATCAGAATCAGCCTTAAACTCCTACGAACATACATATACACAGATTCCCACGGATACGTATTACATGAACACTCTCACCTCACCTTTGATAAATCACAGACAGCCTTAAACTCCTACAGCTAGACATACCCTCAAATTTTCCGTCGGCATTAGGAAAAATCATTTCCATGATTTTCCCGTCGGCATTTGAAAAAACTAAACATGTTTTCCCGTTGGCATCAGGAAATCATACACATATAAAAGCCTCAAACCTATAAACCCCTTAATATATTCCTACAAAATATTCCGCACACAAATTCCCACGGATACATATTACAACAACACCCGCCCCCACCAAACACAGGCTGCCTTAAAGATACACCCGCAAATTCCCACGGTTACATGTTACAAAAACCTCACCTGCCCAAATCACGGACATCAACAAATTTCCACAGTCTAACAACAATCATAACTTTCCCGTCGGTATTAGAAAAAATAAAGATGTTTTCCCGTCGGCATTAGGAAAAATCATACAAATATAAAAATCTTAAAGCTATAAACCTCCTTAATGTATTCCCACAAAATATTCCACGCACAAGTTCCCACGGTCATACATATATACATACATACATACATACATACATACATATACTTAATATAAACAAAAAAAGTTAATATAAACAAAAAACTCCTAATGTAAACAAATTTCCAAGAATTTTAAAATTTCAGCCAAAATTTAACAATTTCAGCCACAATTTAACAATTTCAGCCCACAATTTAACAATTTCAGCCACAATTTAACAATTTCAGCCCACAATTTAACAATTTTAATTGATCTAGTACTGGGAGTTCCCTACTACTAAAGTTCGCAGAGAAAAAGAGAAATGCAGACAAGAAGTGCTTCGCAAACGGTTAGATGATACCAATTTGTTAGCGTTTTCATTCGATGGCAGAAAAGATGATACTTTAACGAGACATAAAATTGATTAGAAGTATCATACTAGGATGGTAAAATAACCTCATATTGTTATTTTGAGAGAACCGAATTCTGAATTGATTGGTTACGTAAGACTGGAACATGAAACCGCTGAATTTAAAACAACCAAATTAAATGATTTTTTCAACGATAAAAATATATCACTGGATGCATTAATTGGCATATGCACTGACGGTGAGCCAACAAACATTTGTTTGAATCTTTGCATAAATCAACCAGCACTGGACCAAGATCGGCAAGCGGAAAACTGAGCCGTCAAATCGAAACTTGTGAAACTCTTCCGGTAAGTTATTGCTATCACTTATTTATTATAATTGTCAACCGTTTTTAATTATTCTATTATATATTTCATGTGGTGGCTTTCAGAAAATTGAGTTGAAAAATATGCCCCCTGCTCCAGAAAAAATTGAATTTTCCACCGATTCGAAGTACTTATACGACATGGCTCATGCAATTTCTAGGGGCGTGGTTTCGGTGGATCTGGCTAACATCAAACCAGGGAAAATTTTACATTCTCGCTGGCTTACCAAGGCCGGTAGATTATTACGATTGTATGCGACAACGGAAAATCCATCCGAAAATGTACGGATTCTGCTTGAATTTATAATTAAATGTTATGTGCCAATGTACTTCAATATCAAGTATTACAGCTCTGTCGTGTACGGTAGTGCATTATTTTTCAAGTTCATTAGTTGGTCACGGTTTCTACGACCTCATTTACGCAGTATTGTCAATAAAGATAATTCATATTATGCGCATTCGGAAAATATCTTGCTATCAATGTTGTTTGATGATAGCAAAGAAAAGAGAGACTGTGATATAAAGAAAATTCTACGCTATCGAACCGATGTTGAAGACCCAACGGAAGTTAGAGTTTATAAAAAACCAGATATTAACTTTAATTGCACAAGTTACACGGAAATAATAAATTTGAATGATAAAAATAACGTATTGAACCACCATTCACGCGAAGCGTTCCGTACGATACATTGAAAGAATATTTAAATCAAGATGATCCACCGTTTTTTGATCCAAAAATTCCATCACAGATACAAGGAACGGAACAACACGTTCAATTGCTAGCTAGCTTTTCCAAACGAGTTATTCCGGGAAATATAGAGGCGGTTATGGCGACGACATTAGAGAGCCGTGCGAAATTGTCCAGACTTGAAAGCAAAAAAGACTTCAAACAATAATTTTTTTTAGTTAATGTAATTATTATTATTCGAACTGCATTTGTTTCTATATTTAATGAATTGAACAGGCTAATGTTCGTATCGCCTTTTAAGCCAAATTACATGTGATAATTATTAATGAACAAATAACATCAAAGTTAGTTGTAAATATTCTGACAACACATAGTTGAACGGAACAGCCAGCCGTTTTCGAATGCCACTAAACCTTCATCATCAGCGTTCTTCTGTGTTTGGTCCACTGAACACACAATGAATTGAACAGGCTAATGTTCGTATCGCCTTTTAAGCCAAATTACATGTGATACTTATTAATGAACAAATAACATCAAAGTTAGTTGTAAATATTCTGACAACAAATAGTTGAACGGAACAGCCAGCCGTTTTCGAAGGCCGCTAAACCTTCATCATCAGCGTTCTTCTGTGTTTGGTCCACTGTATGTGGTGTCAGTTGATGTAGATTTCTGCCTTATATACGAAACTTTTCTGCAAATGGAATATGTGAATTGGTTTGATTCATCGTATTTCAATTTTGCTGAAATGTGTTTTGTAATGAAGGCCCAAATTTACCATCACTAAATTTACAACAGTCTTACCATTGTCGTTTTTTCATTACTAATTATGCACATGTTAGTTAATTTGCTTATTTTTGTTCTACTTAAGACAAACTTTTTTGGTTTGTTACTATTAAGTATATTTTTATTTAATTTTTGCCACAAGCCCATGACTATTAATTTTAGTTAATTTAATTATTATTATTCGAACTGCATTTGTTTCTATATTTAATGAATTGAACAGGCTAATGTTCGTATCGCCTTTTAAGCCAAATTAAATATAATATAATAATAATTTTTTTTATTTTCTTTTCTATTACTAAGTAAAATTCATTTTTTCATTCTAACTAAATAAATTTCTAAGGAGCAAAATAAACCAAAAAAAAAAAACATAGCTATTTCGCTGATTTTTTCTTGTAAAAAAAATTGACCTTTCGGATCAAAAGTCGGGACATCAAAATACATTTCAGAGGTATGGTTCCTTCGGCAAAGTTTCTTATTTTGATCCCTAGAATACGAGTTTCCTTGTAATTTGAGCAATTTTTAAATCGGGCCGCCCTAATATATATATATATTTATATTTATATGTATATATATGTATATATATATTGTTTAGTATGTATAAAAAAAATACGCTAAGAACTCTTCCCGAAAATTGTCGCAATAATATATTGCAGCTTCAACCCATGTTCCTCATCGAGTCACACAAGGTGATAGAGGTTTTTTTTAAGTTGGGAAGCATTGATTTTAAAAGATTGTTTCGAGAAGGGGCCTGCAAAATACAAAATGACAAATAATGCTGTTATATTGTACATGTGAGTACATGCGCTTTAAACTCATTTTAAGAAATGCTGCTTTAAAGCTTGATATTAACGTGTTTACATTATCAAAATGTACACATAATGTGTAACATTTTTGGAAATAGTGTTTTAAGCTACCGGACTGCCGACACCATATATGGCGCTGCTTCTGTCAAGACAACCAAAACGGTGTTGTATTTAACGCCTGTTAAAAATACAAGATATATAAATAAATACAATGAAAAAAAATTTTTAATTTACCATTAGACCACAATATTTGATAAAAATCTGTAAAAAAATCTGACAATGTGCTCGCATTAGCTTTTTCTATGTGAGCAATGTTTAAGAGATATGAAGTCCCTTTTCTCCTTCTTCCAACAAACCAAATACAAAATTGGCAATCATCCGCTGCTGTTGTGTAAATCTTTAATACATTTGTTATACATATATTGTTGTCATGTATTTGGTTCATAACAGTGTCTCACTAGGTACTGGCTTCTTAGTGTGTTTTGTTAGAAATTCGTTGACGTAAGGATTATTTATTTTGTACAGCGATGTGTTTGCAGCTAAAAAAGTGTTACACAAATCCAAAAAATATGGGTTCAATTCCGCTGTGGTATCTGTCAGCAGATATTCTGTCAAACGGGCTATACATTTTTCGACCAGCACTATATGCCTCAAAGAAGAGAAATACTTTTCAACATTATACTATTTTGTATTCTATATTTATGATTTGATCAGGCTAAAGTTCGTATCGCTTTGTAAGCCAAATTACATGTGATAATTATTAATGAACAGATAACACCAAAGTTAGTTGTAAATATTCTGACAAACACATAGTTGAACGGAACAAAAGGTGTTTTCGAAGGATACTAAACCTTCCTCATCAGCGTTCTTTTGTGTTTGGTCCACTGTGTGTGGTGTCAGTTGATGTAAATTTCTGCTTTATATACGCAACTTTTTTGCAAATGGAATATGTGAATTGTTTTGATTCATCGTGTTAAAATTTGCTGAAAGCTTTTTTGTAATGAAAGCTCATTTTTACCATCTCTAAATGTACAACAGTCTTGCCATTGTCGTTTGTTCCTTACTAATTATGCACATGTTAGTTAATTTGCTTATTTTTTGTTCTACTTAAGACAAGCTTTTTTGGTTTGATACTATAAGTATATTTTTATTTTTTTTAATTTTTGCCACTGGCTCATGTCTATTAATTCATTTCATTCATATTCATTTGTTTCTATATTTATGATTTGATCAGGCTAAAGTTCGTATCGCTTTGTAAGCCAAATTACATGTGATAATTATTAATGCACAAATAACAACAAAGTTAGTTGTAAATATTCTGAAAAACACATAGTTGAACGGAACAACCGGCTTATAGCAACAAATGAAGTTCGAATAATAATAATTAAAATTAGCTAAAAATTATACTATTTTGGTTTATTAAGCTTGCAGTCGCACACTACACAATACAGCACTTATGAATATCCTTTTAATGTATTCGGAATTTCTTTTTCCATTCGTAAATTAAATTCCTTTACTGTCTCTTTAGGCATTTTTTTTATTTTAAATACATACACTTGGTAGAAAAAATCTGCGTACATTAATACATACATAACATACTATGTTAGAAACACACATAAAATTGGTATTAAATTTTTTTTAAATTTAGTTGTAGTATTTATTTTTTTATAAATATCATTCTTTAAAAATAATACAAAACTTAAGCTATAAGAATGCACTTTAGTCAACAATAAAACAAAAACAAAAAAAATCAGTGAATAGGCACAAGAAAAAGTCGGCGTACGGCGTTGTACATAAAAGTACAAAATTTGGTTTTTTTGATATTGTTGTTGTTCTTAAGAGCTAGTGGGGTAGCCTTTGCTAATCAAAACTTCTGCTAATCTTTTTGGCATAGATTTTACTAATTTCGAAGTATCTTCCTCCGTTATATTGTCCCATTCTTGTTGGATAATATCCTTTAGCACGGTTTTTGAGATTATTGAGTATTCTCTAATTTTCTTTTCCAATAAATCCCAGAGATGCTCAATAGGATTTAAGTCTGGTGATTGGGGAGTCGTGTGTAACTGCTTAGGAACATTACATAATAGCCAAGCTTAACTATATCCGAAGTATATTTAGGGTCATTAACCTGTTGGAAGATAAAACGACCCTGGAGCCCCAATTTCGCTGCACTTTGTGGTAAATTATTTTTTAAAATATCTAAATAACCTCTTTTGTAAATCGTTGCCTCAATAAATTGCAACCGCCCAACACCGTTTGCCGCCATACACCTCCAAATCATTACATTTCCACCCCCATGCTTCACTGTGCCACAAAAATGTTCTTTGTCAAGAGCGGTACCATTTTTTCTCCACACTGTTTGCCTTCCTTTAATACCGAAGACACAAAACTTGCTCTCGTCTGAAAAAATTACCTTCTGCCAGAACTCTGGGGCTTGTTAATGTGCTCTTTTGCAAATGCTATTCTTTTCTGCCTGTTAATAAGAGAAATGTATGGCTGGCTTTTTTCGGGCTACACGGCCATGGTAACCCTATTTTTTTTAACAGTTTTCTTACTGCTTCATAGCTAATAGTTTTTTTTGAACATTGTTTCTACGTCTTTTGATAATTTCGCGGCTGTTACTTTGGGATTTTTCTTTACACATTGAAGGACATATCTTTTTTCCCTTTCACTAAGTATTGGAGGACGTCCAGATCGTGACTTTGAGATATATGTGTTTCTTTGTATGAATTAACCACTCTTTGAACAGAGGAATGCGTTCTTCCAACTTTGTCACCAATTTTTCTTAAACTTTCTCATTTTTTCAACAAATTTACGATGATTTTTCGCTCCGCAGGATTAATCTCTTTTCCTTTTCTGTCCATATTTAATATTTTTATAAAAGTGGTTTTATAGAACTCTGGTTAACTTTAGAAAACACTAGTTTAACTTTTTTACTAAAATCTTACAATGAAATGCATCAGCATCCTGCAAAATCCCGTTACTTTTTTTTGTACGCAGACTTTTTCTTTGCAAGTATTGCCATTTTGTTTATTGCACAGTTAAAATAAATGTAATAGACTTTTTTCAAAAAGGGTTACCATAAATAGAACTGGAGGAACTAAGCATAAAAAAATAAACGTGGCCCAACAAATTTTTTTTGTTATTTAATAAAATTTTTATCAAAAAAAATATTTGTAATCAGCTGTACGCAGAGTTTTTCTACCAAGTGTATAAATGTGTATTAAAGCAAACGAACGAAATTTTTACTTATAAGTACATACCTTACGTTACTTTCATGGAATTCTATTGTAGATTTTATAATAAAAACCGATGTATTCGAAAATAAATTATCAAATATAAATAATGTACGGGAAAAAAAGAACGCATATATTGTTAATACAACAGATTGATCAAAAAGTTTAGGAATTATGAATTTCAATAGGGTGGTTCCCGTAAAAAAAAAACTCTTACACACAAAAATTTCTTCAAGGTTTCAAAAAATGGTGTTTTATCCCAGGGATGACTAAAGCTTATTATATTAAAAATTTAAGATATGGCAAAAATGGCATATGTCATAAAAAACTTGCCCTGTTAATAACTTACTGCATTATTCACAAAAAATATTTCAGGTTTATTAAGCGCTTATTTGAAGTATTTCTATGGGAAATTTGTCAAATAAACCTAAATTTTTTTTATGAATTATACCGTTATTATTTAAACCATTCAGATTATAGAGTCTTTTTGTGCTCCTGTTCACCTATGCCAAAATGAGAAATGACATCCATAGACATTAAAAAAAAATTTTGCCTTGGCTTTTTTTTAGTATTTTGCCTATAACTTTTTAGTTTATTGTTGGATTTTAAATTAAAAGACAGAATTATATTTTTGACAAAATTTAAAATAAAAATTAGGGGAAAAATATTAATATCTGCATTCGTGAAATCGGGAAAAAACTAAGATATCAAAGTTTTATAATTTCCCCGAAAAAGAAATGTTTTAAGTGTCTTCATTATTTTAAATTTTGCAAGAAACTTTGTTTAACTCATTCACTTTTAAACCAGATAACCACAAATATACAGAAGTGTAAACTGTGACAGGTAAAAAGAGGTCGATCAGGTTTTTTAAAATTCGTGGAAAAAACGACAAATATAGTATATTTGTTATTGTAGTGTATTACTACTTACCAATTAATACAGCTAATAAAAGGCTTTCATTACAAAAAATCACATATTCCATTTGCAAAAAAGTTGCGTATATAAAGCAGAAATCTACATCAAATAACACCACACACAGTGGACCAAACACAAAAGAATGCTGATGAGGAAGGTTTAGTGGCCAGTTGTTCCGTTCAACTATGTGTTTGTCAGAATGTTTACAACTAACTTTGGTGTTATTTGTTCATTAATAATTATCACATGTAATTTGCCTTACAAAGCGACACGAACTTTAGCCTGATCAAATAATAAATATAGAAACAAATGAAGTTCGAACAATAATAATAAAAATTTTTAATTTTATTGCACTAGAAAGAAGGTTTAAAACAAAAACGTCGAAAAAATTTCAGGTAGAGCGAGACAAGTAAAAAATTTACCTATCTTCCGTCTTGTGACATCTCTGTATACTTTGTGACATAGCGCTAAAGGTAATCTATTAAAAATATGGTTAGAGCCAATTATTTTGCATTTCCGAAATGTACCCTACATTTAGCAATGTCCGAGAATATTATAAAAAATTGTGATGGTAGATTTTAAAAGTTTCAGCTATAACATTTAATTATATAGATGGTTTAAAATATTTTAAGTTAAAATTTAAGAGGGCATATGCGCACATCTTATGAATAAATACCCCTATTCTAACCTCTGTGACAGTGACAAAATTATAACAAAACTGAGGTGAATCACTATTTTTATATTTTTGGTATTCTGAAAATTATTGTCATGAATAAAATATAACAAATTTGCTTGCCACCTTATGAAAATCACATAACAAAATAAAAATTTGTTAATTTTCCTTTTAATTTACTTTTTAGTAGTGAAAATTAAAGATAAAGAAGCGTGATTATTGAAAAATTGTTAACATCTTATGCCAAAAAAAAAATAATTTCTTTGTGCACTTTTTTGCAAAAGTAAAAGAACATTTTTTTTTCACTTTTTTCAATATAACTTCCAGGGACTCCTAATTTTTAGCTAATAATATTTGCATAGTTGTAGCTACAGTAAAACTGGACAGTTTTTGCCAATATATTAATACAATTTGAACGTGTCTAGGCACCCTAATAGCTCATACACCTATCGAATAATCAAGTGCACGCAACTCTACTGAGGTTCAGTAACACTTTGTGCAAACAAACCCAATATTTTTGCTTGCACTTTTTTTTTAAATAGAAGAAAGAATATTTTGTTTTCACTTTTTTAAGCATAACTTACAAGGACTAATAAATTTTCACTACATAGACACGTTCAGATTATATTGATGTATTCACAAAATTTTTCCAGCTTTACCGTAGATACAATTTTCCCAAATATTGTTAGCAAAAACTTAGGAGTACCTGCAAGTTATTCTGAAAAAAAGTGAAAACAAATTTTTTCCTTAATTTTTGCAAAAAAAAATGCATAAGGTGCTAACAAGATTTGTTTGCTAGAGGGTTTTACTACCCTCATACCACTGTACCATTATAAGTTTTCTTCCACATATTTCACAATCAAGGAATATGTAACCCTTTTTATGAAGAAACTACGAACCTATACTGTCTAGTCCGTGTGTTTTTCATAAAGTCTTAATTTGTTGCATAGAGTTATTATTAACACATTTCTATGTGTGCGACCATCGTTTGCTATTCACTAATGTAAATGCAAGATACTCCGGGTCATAATCATAATAAAAAAAATACCTTTCTTGAAGTTATGATACATTTTTCATTATTTTTTAAATAAATAAATATAGTTGTTAATTTGAAATAAATCTCACCATAGTATGTTGAAAGCTTTTTGAGCTTTTTAAGCTTTTTGTTGTCATGTGAGCAACAGAATACCATGACAATTTTATTTAAAAAAATATAACAAGAAACTTGACAAAAAAATTTGTCACAATTTATTAGAATAAGCTTAAAAGTCAAAATTTGGGAAAAATATCGTTTTGTACCTTAAAAAATATATTTTAAAATAATTTAATTTTCTTAAATTGGCATTGTTGACTTTCATGTGAGTCTTCTTACTGCGCCTCAAAAAGTTATTCGAATATATTAAACTGATTTCGACATATTCCCATTGTAGGGTGCAATTAAAAAATATATGTAGAATGCGCTTAACACTGATGGTATCTCTAGGAAGAGCAAAAGCACATAAAGCTATTGAAAAATAATAAAAAGCTAACACTATTTGTTTTTTTTTTAATTTTAATACATTAAACAATTTGTAAAGTGTAAGAAACCAAAATATAGTTTTAAGTTTTACGTTTAAAATAAACAAAGGATTTTAATCAGAAATAAGTAGTAGGGAACTGGGGATACTGGCGCCGATTAAAATTGTGAAAATTAAAATTTGAAATTTTTAAATTTCAGTGCAAAATTTTCTAAAATTTTAAAATTTGGGTAATTAAAATTTGAAATTTGTGAAATTATGTTTTTTGTTGCCAACCTATGGGAATTTATATATATATATATATATATATATATATATAAAGGGTGTTTTTTATTGAGGTATAGAACTTAAAAAAAAAATATATATATAAAAAAAATATATATAGAATGCGCTTAACACTGATGGTATCTCTAGGAAGAGCAAAAGCACATAAAGCTGTTAAAAAATAATAAAAAGCTAACACTATTTGTTTTTTTTTTAATTTTAATACATTAAACAATTTGTAAAGTGTAAGAAACCAAAATATAGTTTTAAGTTTTACGTTTAAAATAAACAAAGGATTTTAATCAGAAATAAGTAGTAGGGAACTGGGGATACTGGCGCCGATTAAAATTGTGAAAATTAAAATTTGAAATTTTTAAATTTCAGTGCAAAATTTTCTAAAATTTTAAAATTTGGGTAATTAAAATTTGAAATTTGTGAAATTATGTTTTTTGTTTACATTAGGAGTTTTTTTGTTTACATTAACTGTGTTTTGTTTACATTAGTTGTGTGAACGGGTGATTTTTTTTGTGGTGACATGAATTGCATGTGAACGAGTGATTTTTTTTTGTGGTAATGGATTAAAAATCATGAAATTGATTTTTCCAAATGCCGACGGCAAAACATCACTATATTTTTTCCTACTACGGGAAAACGTGAAAATTAATTTTTCCTAATGCCGACGGGAAAATTATGAAAATGATTTTTCCTAATGCCGACGGGAAAGTTGTGAGTGTTGCCAACCTATGGGAATTTGTATATATATATATATATATATGTATATATGTATGTGTGTATATACATATGTATATATGTATGTATGTATGATTTTCTCAGGCTAATAAATTATTTATGATGTCAACATTTTATAGTATAAAATGTTCTCATATATGTGAACCCCCTAATGCTTGTGTGTGGGTTGTTGAGTTTGCAGAGACTTTTCAACTAAATACAGTCATCAGCAGAGAAACAAAAAGTAGAAATTTGCAAGTAAGCAAAAAAGTTAACTTCTCCTCCTCCCCACTTACTTATTCTCTTTATGTATAGGGTGTTTTTTTAGAGGTATAGAACTTCGAATTGAGATAAAACACAAGAAAATCGTCTTAATGTCCATCAATTTGGCTTTATTGGAAGGATAATTTTATGCCATTAACGTTTAAATATGATTTCGGGCATGTGGCCGCCGCGGCTGGCTCGAATAAAGCCAATTCTACAGGTCCAATTTTCAACCACTTTTTCGAGCATATGGGGCCGTATGTTGGCAATAACGCCACGAATGTTGGCTTCCAAGTCCCCTAAACGTTTCTGGTTTGTTGACGTAGACGAGCGACTTCACATATCCCCAAAGAAAATAATCCAATGGTGTCAAATCACACGATCTTGGTGGCCAATTGATGGTTAACCGAATTAATTGCTCTGATGGACGATTATGTCGACCATAAAATGGACGGAGCTTGCGGTAAACTTCGCGAACTAAACCATTATTTTCGAAATAAATTTGCACGATTTGCAAGCGTTGTTCTTTTGTCAACCTGTTCATGATGAAATGGCAAACCAAACTAAATATTAATCACTTGACAGCTGACAAAATGGCCGCCAGTTAAAAAAGTGATGCCAACTTAAAGTTCTATACCTCAATAAAAAACACCCTTTAGTTTGTATTTGAAATAAGAAAACACTTTTACATTTTTTTATTTTGTATACATTTATTGTTTGAACTTTGATAAAATTTTATAATTATTCATACATTCATATATTTTTAAGTGTAAATATTTTAAAAAGTGAATAAGTTCATTTCAAGCAAGATATTTCTTTTGTCAGTAAAATAGCATTTCTTAATGCGCAAACACCAAAATTATGATAATTACAATAAAAATAATCTGGATACTTAATTTCCATTTGTTTAAAGCTAATGCAGCCTATATCGTCAACGTTAGAAATTTTTCGGTGTAAAATTTTTTCCAACCATCGTCTTTTTTCTTCACCTTTTACATTATTTTAGAACATCTTGCATTGGCTTTTAAAAAAGGACAAACGCTTTGAAATGAAACTGATCCAGCACTCCAGCTTAGGTGATGATAGTTTTTTGTTAACCACTTTGCTTCTCTTTGCTTTTTTATTGATAACCATTTAAAATCAAATGGTGGTTTTATAATGAAATTGTTATATTCATAATTGTTGAAAACAATCGCTACTTCTTTTGCGATGAAATCGTTTGAATTAGTTTTGAAACCTTGTACGTCTATAAAAATTATGTTATTTTCCATATTATTTAATTTATAACACTTTTCGAACTTGTCCTTCGATGGGTATATATTCCATTATACGATCATGAATAAGAATGCAGTA